>CM074802.1:36391000-37591000 GCA_037356375.1 Drosophila affinis | reverse complement strand
CCAGACCAGAGCCTAATCAGTGCCCCATTTGCCTCTGGAAATCTGAGGAAAAACCCCAGCAGAAAGACTAGCAAAGTAAGGTTAGGGCTAATTTGAAATGGATGTCAGAGTGCAACAGCAGTGGGCCGGTCAATTAGGCACACTTGGTGTCCTTGCAAGGGATTTGCCGCTGTCTGGACCATCCAGCTAATTGATACTGAGTGGAAGCCCTGTGGGGAGCACAGAGAAGATGAAGAAACACATGCAGCACTTGCCCCAATCCGAGCAAGAAGAGAGCAGATTTTCCTGCGTCTCAAATTCCCCAATCAGCTTTGGGACAAAGATGGTTTTGTTTATAAACTTTAAGACAGTCAAGCACCAGTTACTGGAAAGAAAAGAAAATGTTCTAAGCATGTTGGTGTAACATGACTGTTGAAAAAGTCAGGGTGGGGTGATCGGATAGGCGAGATTTTAATGTTAACGAAAAGAATTAAATAAATCGTTTTATCCTTCCTCCGAAGTGATTAATCTGATTGAATGGGTTATAGAAAGTCCAGAATGTACTATGCTTTCACTTAATTAAAGATGTTATGGCATGGTGGAATATATGAGAAAGATCACAAAGTTCTTTATATTAAAGTCGCAAATTTAATTCCAGTGAAATAGTTCAGGCATATATGAGGTAATGTGGCAACAACTATCTGTTTTGTTTTATGAGTTTAAGATCCATCGGCTTTCAATGGGAAAGTGCTCCTGCTCAGCTGCCTTCAAGAACCCTTTTCCCTTAACTCATTCAACGAGTAACACCAAAAGTGTATTTCCAAGTCAAAGCTCTCCATTCGAAGATGGATTACTCTGACTAATTCGAAAAAACAATCCATTAGTCTACGAAAATACGAATAGCAAGGACGAAACGAAGGAACCCTGATAGCAATCACCAATTTGCAGTCCATGGGCAGTTAGTATCTTAACCGCTATCGATTATATTCCTTTTTAGAATTGAATTTGTACGATACACAAACATACCGAAAGGGGAGAAGTGTTGCGGCCATCGGGTCGTCGCGCTGGGGGCTTTTTAGGCACGAAACTATCTTTAATTTATGGCTAAACAGCAAATTGTTTTCCAAAAATGGGACACTTCTATTACGACATATTGGATTCACTGAGAGGAATGACGGTAGTGTCGACCATAGCAGTAAGTCAAAGCGAAATATTACATTTCGATATTTTAAATTAAATGAATCTGTCCTCTCAGCCCTATGCTTATGCAAAAGTACTAATGACTATGCCATTTCCTCCGAGACACAATGAGATACTCTTTATGTCTAATACAGTCGTATTATTGTGTTGGGTAATTATAAAAAGGTTTCCTCAGAATAGCCAAATATTCTCTTGTCGAAATCGGAATGGTATTTTATGCATTCGTGAACTGATCCAACAATCAAATATTCTATGCCAATTCTATCCGTTGACTCTGCCGACTCTCCTTCTAAAATGGCTTTACGACACTGTTCTTTTTCAAGGTCAAGATCATAGTGGCCCCACGAATGCTACTGCGCTATTCATGCCTAATGAAATAATACATTAGAACGCTTAGAACATGATTCTGTTTATTTTCATAATCACAAAACTAAACTTCAGTCTCGTTTTCCGTACTATTTCACTGTTGGTCCGTTGACAAAACCCAAGTCCTAATTCGACTCCACGAGCCGGTTCTTTTAAAGGTCGTAGTCATGTTTGTGTAAGCAACTCATACCCTTATACTTTTTTTCGTCTAATTGATTGACTCCTGCTTGATTGATTCATCTAGTCATATTCGGACAGGTCCAATTTTACTTTAGCGGAAACCCAAAAAAAAAATATTTTTTTGTGGAGTTGATTCGATTGATTCATTGAGTGATTGATTGGTGAGTGAATCAACTGATGGATGGAGTGAGCTATCGTGGTCTTGGTCCCTGGTTCCTGTCCAGAGGTGGTCCCTATTGAGCAGCTCATAAAAGAGTTCGTTGTCGAACGAATTAGCAGCAGCTGGACATCGATTTGAAACTCGAAAGTTTTCAAATCATTTCTGGCCATAAAATTCAAATTGCTATGACGCCACCAGCAGCGGACCCAAACAGGAATCACAGGAATAATAAAATACGAATCTCTTTCTTAAATGTCCGGGGCTTTGTATACCCTTGGCGGTCCAGCGTTCCTGTAACAGGGCTTTGTGTTAATTCATAAGACTTGACTTGTGCAGGGTGCGCCACTTTTTATGTCGGTATGAAAACATTGAATAACTTTAAGCAAAAACAGCCGATTTCCATAAGTAAAGCATTTTTATTTAATTTGGTTCCTTAAAATTGTTCTGGCTTAGTTTTTGAAAACAATAGGTATCAATTAAGTGACCACCTTTAGTAGAAATTACAAATTGACTCCTTTTTTCCGCGTCTTCCATTACCTTTTTGAGCATCTCGGGTGTTATAGCGTCGATTGCCGTACGAAAATTTGCCTTGAGCTCGTCAATAGTTTGCGGCTGGTTGGCGTAAGTCTTGCTTTTTAGATAATCGCACAAAAACAAGTCCGGGGGGGTTAAATCAGGTGATCTGGGTGGCCAGTCAATGTCGCCTCTTTTTGACACCAGACGTTCCGGGAATTTTCATTGCAGAATTTGAATTGTTGAATTCGCAATGTGGCATGGTGCACCGTCCTGTTGAAATCAGTAACCTTCGAGACATTTTTCGCGCATTCGTGGGCAAACGTTATGTGCCAACATCCACCGATATCGATTTTCATCGACAGTTTCATTTGCTTTAAAAAAATATGGACCAATGAACGACTATTTTCGATGTAAAGTGTCACTATTTCAGCGCGTTCTCTCGGTGTGAAACTATGCATGGCGAGAATTGTACTGAAATGGCGTTTCCAGAATATCTGATGAAAGCAATCGGTTAGGAAAACAAAAGTTATTCAGCGTTTATATACCGACATAAAAGATGGAGCACCCTGTACGTAGTCAAATAATTTGTTAGCTAATACATACATATATCCATAGCACCAACCTCCAGAAAACAAAGTATATATACAGTCAAAAAGTCGTAATACCTTCTCCTAAGGTATCAAAAGCTCACATTTGGGTTTTGTCACATCATTCGCCCAGGTCTAGGCCAAGCCAGGACCTGGCTCAATCGAACCGAGGATGATGAACTCTACCTGACTGACTGCCTTCCAACCTCCTCCAGCAACAGAAGTAGGCGTGGCAGTCGCACAAATGTATAATGCCATTAACAGCTGTCACTTTCTTTAGCCCCTCGTTGGGCCGTTGAAATATTTGACAGTCAAACAGGATAGGGATGGGAACCTTGGCGTAGTAGAGTGGAGGAGCTTGAGTGTCGCATAAAAAGTGGCAACAAAAACAAGAAGCACATAAACCGAAGACAACAGCAGGATGGGACACGGACATCGACAGGCCAAGGACTGGAGACTGGTGAAAGCTGGGGGAGGTGGGCAAATGCCATAGAAATAATAATAATAATAATAATAATATTGAGACAGCAGTTCAGTTTCGTAGTAATGGTTAGGGTTTATTTGCCAAACAAGATGGTTGTCCATTGTCCTGTCCTGTCTTTTCGTCCTCCTCCACGTATCTAAAGCGCTGGCTGAAACCGTGCGTCAATCATACGCACCTTTGTACTCACTAAAATCCCCCCGGACACAGCAGGGTGCACTGGGTCCTCGGGGAGCTGCTGGTAGTTAAATACCTGACCAAATCAATATCTTTTAATAGAAGCCTACCCAACGCACATTGGGCCAAACGGTCGATATTTTGGCATAAGTTCGAAAACCTCATAGTGCATACCATGGCTATGGCTACGTAAAATGCATTATATTAATACCTGGTTCTCGAATAGCATAGCGGTATAGTAGATTTGTGGTGATAGTGGATGTGTGTAACGCTCAGAAGGTAGCGTTTCCGACCCCATAAAGTATATAGATATATTCTTGATCAGCATCAATAGCCGAGTCGATAAAGCCATGTCTGTCTGTCCGTCCATCCGTCTTCATGAGCTCCCAAATCTCAGAGAATATAAGAGCCTGGCAACCAAATTTTGTATCCTGTCTCCTGTGCTATCACACTACTTCAAGTGTATTCCAAAATTTCGCACCACCCCTTTCCGCCTGTACAAAAGACGAAAATCTGTGGCATACACAATCACTTGGCATACACAAGGTACGCAGAATCATAGATAATGGCTATATATATCAGAGTGTTGAATCTAGATCAGATCGGATCATTTACATAGCCACAATGAAGATAACCATTTCGAAAGTCATCGTTCCCTCTCGCTCTCGCTCTCACGCGACCCTGTGTGCTCTGCGCGTTCGTCCAGATGAGCGTCTAGATATCAGAGACTATAAAAGCTAGCGCAATCAAAATTTCTATCCAAGTTCTTGTTATATCACTTCGATACAAGTGTGGAACCTATGGATTCCACAATTTTAAAGATATGAGAAAACAAAATGCGCAGAATCGTGGAAAATAACCGTATATGGGCATTTCTCTGGTGTCGAGCTGGACGTTCGTACGCATTTCAAGTTGTAAACATGTAAAAAAAAAACCGATTTGCACAAATTTTTACCGTTATGATTCACCACTTGACTAGCCCTATAGCTTGTGCTAAGGGCGATTTTGGTCTACTGTTCGTTTTCTAGATATTTGCAAAAAAATTATGGTATTCGCACGGGACAAATATAGAAGTGGGTTTCGTGGCGACCAATTCAAACTCAGATTTCACCAAAAGTTTAGGCGATGTATCGATGCGAATTTAAGATTAATGTTCTGCATTGATGACTCTTTAAAATGGTTATAATTTTAACCATGCATGGTTTGTAGTTTTTTTAATTTAAGCTTCTGTCGCACGGGACAAAAATTTTTTGGCTTTATAAATGTTAAAACGAGAGGGAACGTTGTGAGCCGCGGCAAAGGCCGCGGCTCTACCTTATACCCGGTACTCAGTCAGTATATACATACATACATATATGAGCTTACGATTTATGAAATTTATTATATGTTCTCAAAAGAGACAAAAATAATATTTAAATTAAAAAAATTAATTTTTTGGAATTTTTCTACATGTTTCCATTTTTGTTTACATATGCTTTGTATATCTGCGCCTACATTTCTACATGACATGTATAACTACATATTTGAGACGTACAAGTGTTTGCGACAGAGAGAGAGGGAATGAGTCAGCGCTTGGCAGGCGTTGCGTAGCCACTGAAATTTAATTTGTTTCTACTGGCCATAATATTGATCCGATCTGATCCAGATTCGGTAATCTGGTAGATATGGTAATTTTTCGTGATTCTGCGTTTTTGGTTTTCATTTATCTTAAAAATTGTGGATTCCACAGATTTTCGTCTTTTGTGAGGGCGGAAGAGGGCGTGGCAAAATTTTAAAACAAACTCGTGCTGGATTGGTATCACAGGAGCTTGGATAGAAATTTTGGTTGCTCTAGCTCTTATAGTCTCTGAGAACTAGGCGCTCATTTATACGAATAAGCAAAGCAGATGGGGTCGTGTGTGAGAGAGAGCGAGAGGAATGATGACTTTCGAAATGGTTTTCTTCATTGTAGCTATAATAATGATCCGATCTGATCCAGATTCAACACCCTGATAGAAATGGGCTTTCTCTATGACTCTGCGTTTTTAGTTTTCTCGTATCTTCAACATTGTATACGCCACAGAATTTCGTCCTTTGTGTAGGCGGAAAGGGGCGGGGCGAAATTTTGAATTACATTTGGAGTAGTGTGATCACACAGGAGACTGGATACAAAACTTGGTTACTCTAGCTTTAATAGTCTATGAGATATAGGCGCAAATGAAGACGGACAGACGGACGGACGGACAGACGGACGGACAGACAGGGCTATATCGACTCGGCTATTGATGCTGATCAAGAATATATATACTTTATGGGGTCGGAAACGCTTCCTTCTGGGCGTTACACACAACCGTTATCCCCACAAATCTAATATACCCCTTACTCTTCGAGTACCGGGTATAAAAATTCCGTTAACCGATATTGAGAAAATTTTCTGGGGTTTTTTTTAGATAGTTCAATATGTAAGGGAGATTTGAGGAAAAACTTTTATCAAGAATCATCTTTCTTATAGGCGAAAAAAATAATGGCAAACATGACAAAAAAAATACCAAAAAATACTATAAAAAAAAGTGAACTTTTGCTAATTTGAATAGGTTTTCAGATCAAAGTTATTGATATTATATGGTAATGAAATTATATGTTAATTAATTGAATTGGCGGATTTTCAATATCTTTTAAAAATAACATCCCGAGAAAACTATATTCAAATGCGTTCTTATTGAATTTTAATTTTTTTGGCTTCGGTGGACCTTTTGAGAGAAATGCCCATGTATCAAAATGCTAAATCTGGATCAGGTCGTATCATTAGTATATCATTAGTATGTAGAAATGTAGAAGACAGATGTTAAGACATATATAAACAAAAATGGAAACAGATAACGTTTTATAAATAAAAATCTCCCAAAGGGTTCGATTTAAATTTTATTAATATTCTTTTTCGGCTTAAGTTATATTCGTTCCATTTACGAAAATATACATTTGTATTATATATATATCATAGGCTCACTTACATATATGTTCATATGTATGTATGTATACTGACTGAGTACCAGGTATAAAGTAGAGCCGCGGTCGTTGCCGCGGATCACGATGTTTGCTCTCGATTTGTTTTTAATAAAGCCCTGAAAGATTTGAGACCTTCGATAAGCTACATATGGTTGGTGTTAGAAAGGCGGGAAACTTTTTTTCTACTTTTTTTTCAATTTGTAAATAACAGCATATTGTACATTTAAGACTAGAAAGGCCGACTTAGGTCAAATTTCTATATGAAAAAATGTTTTGTTCATCTTTATACAACGCTGGTCAATATTTAGATTTATATCAATAAAAAGGCTTCCACTTTTGATATTCGATCACTGAGAGAAACCATCGAATCACTAAAAATTAATAATCTTAGTCGTTTAAATCGAGAGGGACTTGCCAAAATGCGGAAGATATAAGACAAATTGAATGGAATTTGTAATGGAAATAATCTTTACTAAGCATAATTAGAAAATAATATAATATACAATAATTTCAATAATGAATTTCTTAACAAAAACAACTAGCAAGAGCTTCTCCGCATATGGGCGGTAGGGGTGGTTGTGGTCGGATCGATCTGAAAGTTATCTTAATTCTTACTTGTACACACATTTGTATATATCATTGAAATCAACTGTACATATGTTCAACTCTAACTTAATTTGTTGAATTTTTGCCAATATATCGGCTGTCTGGCCCAATGTGCAACGGTGTAACCAATAAGTGAGAGGTAGAGCGTAAGAGTCTGATAGAAATATAAAAGCTTCTTCAAACGAAGTCAGTTACTGTTAAGATCCAATACCGAATAAACCCATTAATATATGATTGACTGAGCTACTAATTGGTTTTGTGATTGGATTTGATAAAATGATGACAACGACTGTACTACTATATGTATATCTCTTATGACTTAAGCGCATCCCATCCTTCAAAAGCAGTTGGAAAAGAAGTAATCAAATATCCTACGTGAAAGATTCTTTAAAAGTTGATAAATTACCGAGGACTCTACGACAGAATCTGGTCAAAATTAGAGTTATCCCATAAATATCTAATTGATAACACTGCTCAACAAAATGCAAGTCTTTATTTCTGCTGTCGCCCAAAATAAGTTTCCTTAAAAAAAATGTAAATCTACAAATCTATCAGAAAAAGTCATTTTGGGCCACAGCAGAAATGTCGTGTTGTGTAGTGTAATTGGTTTTCTTATTGGATTTAGCGAATGTTAACTGGGATATCGTATCTTATGTATCGTAGCCCTTGCCTCTCGATGGCCTGTGAGTATTTCACATTAAATCTTTTTGATCCAATGGCAGTAATATCCTCAGCATTTTCTTGGGGCTATTTCCATAAAATCAAATTAACACACAACTCGAAGCACGCAAAGAAACAACGAAGCCAAAAAAAAAAAAAACGAAAAAACGAAAATAAAAGGAAAGGAAAACCTCTCACTAATTGAAGTAATGCCGGTTCGCTCGGAGGAGGGGGCTGTATTACTGTGGCGCAGTAGTGCCAGTAGGTGATGGGTTAGTTTCGGCCCAGACAGAATGTTTGACTTTGGCTCAATTAACGCCGCACGGCGAATGGTCGACTCATAGATTCATTAAAATACAACACATAAGGCAGGACGGGACTGGGAGGACTAAACAGGTCTGGAGGCCCACACCCACATGAGGAAGGGCAGGGGAGGGCAAACAAAAGTCCAGTCTATCCCGTGGATGTTTGTGTGTGTGTGTGAGTGTGTATTTTAGTAATTTGGATTAAACATGCAGTCCTGCGGGAAAGAGGACAACGGACAACGGCGAGGATAATAGGAAATCACCTGGCCCATTAACCAGCAACGCTTACAATGTATGTATGTGTGTATGCCAGTCTATTTTGTTCACTCTCTCTTTCCACCTCCATCTCCCTCGCCCTCTTTCTATCTCTTCCTTACTGTGCCTGTCGATTGGTGGTGTTGAAGTTTGAAGCCCGAGACGTAGGTATAGTTGTAGTTGTATTCGCAGTCGTAGCCGTAATATAACCTACCAGATGTGAAGAATTTAATTAAGTTTTGTTAGATGATAAGGCAAATATGTCTGTACACAGACATGTAGTACATACATCAATATGCATATGCACATATGTATATGTAGATGTAGTAAATACTGGGACAAAATAGTTGCAGTAGTAACACTCGATAACTCACATTAAATCATCAATCAATCAATCAAATCAATCAATTTGCGCAAGGATAACGCGCTCAAAATCTGGTGACCGGTCTCTTTCCTTATACAAATATAAGGCGAATCTTTTAATAAATTAGGTAGTGGACCCGAAGACCCATCGATCATCAACCAGCAAGGCAAAACGCGATTAAAAAATACCCCACTAATATACGTACATACGTATGTACCTGTAAGAAAACAGTGTTCCCAATTTGTATTTAATTTGAAATTTATTGAACGTTCGTTCGTTCATGAGAATTGTATGTACATTCATCAGAAGTTTATGCAGAAAGCAGAGACGATTGGAGTTCACTTAACATATCTTAGATGGCATAGAAGAACTTCGAGATGTGGGGATCAGGATTAGCTTAAAAAACAAGGGTTACGAAATAAGTTAGTGTATTTTTATGAGTTTGCATATGTGCTCGTTATGTACGTATGAAGGAAAGGTGTAACTCACTCGACACTTATATGATTTTGTAGGGGATAATAGTGTGATAAGGTACTAGGCATAGTAGAAAATAATAAATTGGGTGAAAATCCACAGCTCCACAGGATGCTCTGTTCTCGTAACATCATGGATGATTGCGTGATACTTCAATCATATAAACACATTGTTGATTTACAGCATTTCCATCAGAAAATATTTGCCTCCAAAAAGAGCAGCAGCGACAGAAGCGAGCCGCAGAGTCGGTTCGAAGGGGTTCATGTCAGCAAATCGGGGTGTGTAATGCCTGAAGAACGATGGCGGTACAATAGAAGAACCGCAACATGCTGTCCCTTTGCTAATAGGAGCACCCAAACGACTCTGATACCGGCAAGGATAGACCCAGTCGGGTGGGGGGACTAAGGAATGGTGAAGTGTGAATGGTGAGTACCGAGTAGATACAGGAGCCTGGGGACCAAGGAGTGGGACACGAAGAATGAGCATGACGTGGCAGATGAAAATAATTACAAAACAGTTTACTTAATAAAATTCCAAATGATTTAACTTCAACAAGGAGGAAGACGCAAAACCAAGACTAGGACACAGAGGAGAAAAGCACGCGGACGAGGACGAGACGAAGCAGGGACAATGGTGTATGGCAGCAGCAACATGACGAAGACGACAGCAAACCGAATGGGGCCAAAAGTTGCCTACACGCACACACCATAGCGGAGACTGGGGCAAAAGCAGGGAGGCGACAGTGAGAGTAGAGCTGACATTGATTGAGCGAGGATGTGGGTGAATGGCAGAGATTGCTGGCTATTAAATGCCCTGGACCAGGGACCAGGGACCAGGGACCACGACCAGGATCAAACTCCTGACTCACCTTGACTCTATTCAGCTCCACCTCAGGACAGCTCTGCTAATATACCTGGCACGCAAGCCCCTGCACACGAAGGCCACCTCGCATGCATATTACAAAAACGATAAGAAAATAATATTAGTTCCAACTGAAAGATACCCGCTGCTTGATAATTACACCCTGAGCTGTTCCGCAGTGCTTTCTCGATTAATACATAGCTAAAAACGTTAGTATACCTATAGCTAAAAGCAATCGACAGAGGAGTGTAAATCTAACAAAGTTCGATCATCGATTTCATTTGATTTAGAATTTACAAACATACATACATAACTATGTATATGTGCATGTACATTAGGGATTCTGTTCTGCCTGTTGTACTCGTCGAACAAATTTGCATAAATATAGAACACTCTAAAACCCAACAGGCACTGGGTATAAGAAATGAAACAAAATCTAAGAAAAAGCACAAACCTTTGGCCAAACAAAAGTTTTGATTAAGTTTTTCTCTTGATATATTATATGTATATAATATAAGAATAGAAGAATACGAATATAAGATTTGACACGCACACACCTATATCCCATAACCAATATCCTCTTGGTGTATAATGTGTGCACGTGTGTGTGTGTGTGTGTGTGTGTATGCGCGTGGGATATTCTCGTATCAAAAAAGTTGCACGCTCGGAACCATTTCAAAACTGAATTAACTTTTGTTGCACTTTGGGTTTCTTACGTGTACACTCGCATCCGCACCTCCCGAACCCAAATTCGAATCCGAACCCTTAGCACTTCCTGGAACATCTTTTATCCTAATACTATTTTGCCGCCGGAGCCAGAAATCTACATGTGGCCCACCCACAAACACTTTCCTATCTTTTTCATAATATGTATTCTTTTGCCAAACAAAGTTTTTATGCAAATTGCCTGGCTTAGGAGAGCAGCTGAGGTGCGATACGCTGTGGTGTGGTGTGGGAGTTTTCCTGGAATAGATTCACACATTTCTCTCCTTGACACTTAGGTGGCGTCTAGGGTCGAAAGTTTAGCCGGCTCTAATTCGTGTTCGGGGAGTCCATTGCAACAGGAACTTAGTTTATTTTGACCCAGTCGATTTTCCATTTAACGGACTGAATGGGTTCATATTGATAACTACTTACACTTCTAGAGATTCCTTCCCAGGGGAACATTTTCCAAAGCGTGATATATGTATCTTTTAGGAAACGGCTTTGTTTGGAAGCTATTTCAAGTGAAGAGAACGCTGTCTGGAATGAATCTGACTGACCCACAAACTGACTGATTCACCCGTTGATCATTCTTTCTGGAACTTCCCTTCTCCGTTGGTGATCTCATGCGAACTCATGCTCCCCTTTCAGTTGCCCTTTCTTGATTTCTTTGGCTCTTTGACAGCCGACCATTCAACAAGTGCGAAGATTTCGACTCATGTTTATAAATCAAATTTGCGGTTCTCGAAACAGGCCGCCTTAATCCCGTCAGCCCCAAAAATTAATCACAACTCATTTCGTGCATGGCGTGCATACTGAGTCCTAAATCCATTTGCCGTCGCGACGTCTACTGTCGAACGTAGGCCAGATAGGCGGAATTGGCCTGCACATGTGTGTGTATTGAGGCGACGTAAGAGCATCGGGGAGGATGAATATGTATGGCGATGGGGATGGGGATGGGCCTGGGAGTATGGAGATGTTGGCTTTTCGACCATTTAGTCGACGGCAGCGAAACTTACTTTCGCGCACGTTAGTTCCACTAAAAGCCGCATTAAGCGAGCCTGTCGATGCCGCAAAAAAAAAAAACCCTTTTCACGTGCCGCCTTTAGAATTTATATTGCATACTTGGTCTTTGAGTATTTCCCCTCTTTAAGTAAAGTAAAGCAAAGTAAGCTTACTTCCATTTCTTTTTATACCCGGTACTCGAAGAGTTTAAGGGTATATTCGATTTGTGGTGATAACGGATTTGTGTAACGCCCAAAAAAAGCTGTTTCCGACCCGACCAAAGTGTATATATTCTTGATCAGCATCTATAGCCGAGTCTATATAGCCAGGTCTGTCAGTCTGTCCGTCCGTCCATCCGTCCTTCTTCATTAGCGCCTATATCTCAGAGACTATTAAAGCAAGAGCAACCAAATTTTGTATCCAGTCTCCTGTGCTATCGCCCCGCCCCTTTCCGCCCTTACAAAGGACGAAAGTCTGTGGCATACACAGTTTTGATAGTACAAGAAAACTAAAAACACAAAATCTTAGCGAATGACCATTCCTATCAGAGTGTAGAATCTGGATTAGATCGGATTGTTAACATAGCCACAATGAAGATAACCATTTCGAAAGTCATCGTTCCCTACCCTGTCTGCTCTGTCTATTCGTCCAGATGAGCGTCTAGATCTCAGAGACTATAAAAGCTAGAGCAACCAAAATTTCTATCCAAGCTCTTGTTATATCACTTCGATACCCCCACAAAGGACAAAAATCTGTTGAACCCACAATTTTTAAGATAAAAGAAAACCAAAAACGCATAATCATGGGAAATGACCGTGTCTACCAGATTGCCGAGTCTTGATCAGGTCGAACACTTTTATAACCATAAGGAACAAAGTCATTTTCAGTCGCTACGCAACGCCTGCCAAGCGCTTACTCATTCCCTCTCTCTCTCTCGCACACACTTCCACGTCTCGTATGAATAGTTCTATATGTACATGTAGAAATGTAGAAGCTGATGTAAAAATTATATGTAAACAACAATGGACACAGACAACTTGTAATATACAACTAAAGGGAACGTTGGGACACCACAAATCTAATACACCCCTATAATCTTCGAGTACCGAGTATAAAAATCTTGCATAGGGTTCGACCTAATTTGTTTAAATGTTCCATTTTGGCCAAAATTTAACTCGGCCCTTTTGCGAACATATACTAAATTACATATTGCCGCGGTTTGCTTTCGGTTTTGGTTTTCGGTTGTGGATTTGACTTTTGCTATGGCATAGAAAATATACGACTCACAGATCTATCCAAATTTCCTGCCGCTGCGCTTAAAGACTTATTACGGCCAACAGTTGTGAAAAGCTTAAACCAAAAGGTGACAAAACATGGCTTGTTTTCACCTAAGCATTAAATAATGAAAGTCCATAGTTCCAATGTGGTCTGTGTGTGCTTGGGGTCGATTATGGTTCCTGTTGACCCATAAATACGCACGTACACAGGGCGGGGCCGATGGTTCGGATCCATGTCAGCTTCATGTTCTTGTTGAGGGACTCTCCTCGGTGGTCGCTAGTCGCTGGCCGGTGACCCACATGACCCCGCCGCTGTCACTGCGCTGCGACAAGGGGTTGGCGGTGGCAACTGAGACATGCACTTTGGGGTCGCAAACTGGCCAGTGTACAGTGGTGGATAGCAATTTGGCTGAATGATATGCTTCAATTTAATTGCACTGCACTAATCAGCAGAAGCAGAAGTAGAAGCAGAATGCGGCAAAAGCGAAGAATGTCGCCATTCTGCCAGTGTCTCATCTCGTGACAGGACCTGGCCCTAGCCAGAAAGGCTAATGACAGCTTACCCTCAGCGATAATTGAACAACAAGTCCAAGTAGGAGACAAACAAGGGGCGTGGGACTCGACGGGTATAGTTGCGTTTTAGGGTTTCAGTCTTGCTGAAATTGGAAATTGGAATTGGAAATTTATAATCGGCTCTTGGTACTGTCTATTATTGCTATGTACAAAGGAACTTTCAGCAAAGGTGTTGGAGTCCTCGAGAAATCTGAGCAGGAGTAATAGCTTCAGCTGACGTTTTTTTTTTGAGTACAGTTCCCTCAAAGGCTTAACAAAGCTCTATGCACTGTACACTAAAGAGCAATTGAACTTTCTATGAAGTATAATTCAGTCAAAGAAAGCAATTTTTTACTCGCCTCATAGCTATTCAAAGCTGTCACATTTCCATACGTTCACCGAGTGCAGTTTTTTCTGTCAATCACTTCTTTCTACGAACAAAATGCTACCCATTACTATATAAAGTTTTGGCAATTTCAACTGTTTACCAAGTACAGTTACGTCAAAGAGTTGACCTGTTTGAAAGCGTTTTCTGTGGGCCAATGAATCTGCAGAGCTTGGCGTGGCGTCTAACCGGCAACTGGTTGAAGCTCATCTCCAACCGCTATACAGCCCCCACTCTACATACATGTGTAATGTACCCTTTCCCTGTTCGCTCCCCTCCTAGCTCTTTCGGCCCTTGTCCTTCCTGGTTTCCTTCCGCTCTATAATGTTAATAAGAGTGCATTGAAGGCACGTTGGCCGGTTTCCCCGTAGCATCCACCTCGCGGCGACTGCCTCATGTGCAACCCCTGGTCCAATATTATTTACGCTCAATTAAGTTAGTGCACATCTCCCCCTTCTCACCCCCTCCACCCAACACTACCCTCTGTTCCTCCCTTTTACAAGGAGAGTTAGTTATATGCAAAAACGTCTCTAAACAAATTGCATTTGTGTGTGTGTGTGTGTGTGTGTGTGTGTGTGGGGGGGGTGCAGGGACACAGTGGAGTACCATCTCAGAGTGACTGAGATGTCACAAGCCATTAGGCATCCATTGTTTCGGACTGGCCTTCCGAAAAACCGAGCGTGCCAAGCGCTCCTCAAAGCTCCTCAAAAAGTCAACGCCTCATTTCTGCACCAGAAGTTTTCCATTCTTTTCGGTCATTAGTTGGTAATATATCAAAGTCATGAATTTATATTGCTCAATCACCCCCACACATATTTCCCTCCGTAGAAACTGCGGAGTATAGATGCAAAGTTTACATGTGGCAGCTGTCAAAAAAGCACTGCTTACATGTACCAATCAGGCCATTCTGTTCATTCACTGAACACAACCTTCGTCAGACCATACCCTCTGCATGCCAGATAAAGGGGGCAAGATTCCTACAACTTGTGCAATTTTGTCGTCTTTCAATTAGTCAAATTTGAAGCGTGTCCTGATTAAACTTCGCCAGAAGCGTAACTAGTGGTTCCTTTTTGTGGTCTATTAAATTAGAACAATTGAGTCTCGGTTGTCGGACGAGTTTTAAGGACGCCCCAAGAGCTGCTCCGTGCTGCTCCTATGCTTCGGCTGTATAAAATGGCAAGGCATTGCTTTCGAGTACTTTCCGGCCATTCTTGTTGCTCATTTCAGTCGTTGCTCTGTACTTGACAATGCAATTTGATGTTCTGTATAGACATGCATACGAATATGCATGCCCATGACCATGGCTATGTCCATGCCAAAGCCTATTCACCCACCAGCAGTATCTCTGGCTGAATTCCTCAAGTCGACATTCATTGCATTAGTTTGTTGCTTAGTTTTCTGGACGGCAGACCAATTAGGTGCGGAATGCTGGGGGTTGGGGTAGAAAGACGGGTAGACGGCGTCCTTACCGCCATACTGACTATCAAAGGAAAAATTTCATTCATCCAACTTCTGCTGTTCTCGCAGTCGTAGTCGAGTTTATTAATTCAAAAATATGCGTAAAGTTTCGACCATGCCCGGCTCTGCTTCAACACAAAGCCCGCATTCGAAGTCGGGCTGCGATTCGAATGGAGAGGAATTCCTGCAAGTTGGTCGGTTGGCTGGCTTGTAATTTTCTGGCCAAAGCTTGCCTGGATGCGGATGCGGACACAAGCATGCTTTTTGCGGGCTCGCCTGTCTCTTGTATCGGTAGAGCAGATGGCAAGCCTTCAGTTTGGCCAGAAAGGGAACAACTTTAAGAGGCTCAAACTGATTAAAAATTAATGCAAAATCATTCGTGGCAATGATGAATTCGTCTGGGCTCAGCAACAGCCACCGCGGATGAACAGCACGAGTGTCAGAATACTTCACAGTATCTGTAACAGATACCTACTTCCCTCAAAGGAGGAAATACAATTTATTGCGCATACGCACTGTGTAAATCATGGAAAAAGAAAGAACAGAAGGCACGGACGTGATTAGAGAGATCACTATTGCTTCCTGATGATTAATGGCAACCGGTTTCAATGTGTCTTTTAATGTAACTTTACTCTATATCGAATAAACAAAAGACATGGCGGAGATATTTGATTACGGCTGGGTCAGGAGGCTCAAATGTGGGGTTGCAGTACGGGTAGATTTTGATGATCGCTTCCCATCCAGCCCTTGGCCCAAAATGTGTTTCCGGTTGCCTGGTTCATTTAATTATGATTTCCGGTGTCGAAGCGGGCTCCCAGAAAGAAGCAGAAAGGCAGAGCCGCGCACACATGCTCGTGATTATAGCCACATGACTCCCAAGCCATGCCCCGCCCTGCCCAGGCAGGACAACCTACAAGAAAGAGCTCCCACTAAATCAACGTGGGGGGAACGTTTTGAGTCAGTCAGTATGGCCACCTCCGCCGGAGGACGCACACTGTACGATGAAGAGTGTTTGAGAGAGAGATAGAGTTGTTCCTCCTGACTATAATAACAGTCCGCTCTGATTTAGATTCAGCCTTTTCTGTGGCCTTTTCCTATGCACATTGCATGGGACGCTGCCGGTCTCTGGATTGGATACAAAATTTGATTGCTCTAGCTCTTGTATTCATCGAGATCTAAACCCTCATCGGGACGGACAGAAGACAGATATGTCAATATCGACTCAGCTATTGTTACTGATCAAGAATATATATACTTTATTTTGTCGGAAACACTTTCTTCTGGGTATTAAACTCATCCACTTTCACCACAAACCTAATATGCCGCTATACTCTTCGAGTACCGGGTATAAAAGCTGAGACACTGAGAGAACACTGAGAAACTGCTGTTCATGGGTTAAATTATAAACTTTATACAGGCTTTATTTGGGTAACTCTTTCTGCTCTCTAAAAGCGTTTCCGCTCGACGGATCTATGCCTTTCACTATCTTATAAAACTGCTTGAATATCAACTAGCCTTATGCAATCAGAGTTTATTCTAGTATACATATAAGTATGCTGGTCATCAATAAAAAAGCAACTTTATTTTAATTCTGGGTCACTTCAGCAGCTCCTTCAACCCTCTGCAATGCTCTTAAATTTCCCCACACACCAATAATCTCCCGTTCTTGTAAGTTTATCGCGTTGCTTTTCATTTCGGTTTTTGGTGGTAAGGGCATGGGCATGGGCGTAGGGCCAGCACCGGTCCATCAACAGCCATTCATCAACTCAACAAGTAATAATTTTGTAGAACTCTCTCTCTCTCTACCTCTTTCTCTCTATCACACTCTCTAGACGGACTGGCTCTCTTTTTGGGGGCATTGTACGGATATAGCCAGCCCTATCCTTTTGCAATTTGCTTGTATTAGAAACTCATTTCCGTTTGTAATTGAGTCGCTCCAGCAGTCTATTGTGTGTATGCGGTCGCACTTACCATGCGAACACCCTGCGAGCCCCCTGCGACTGGACAGCCTACACACATATGTACATAAATCATAAGTACACCCTACACACTCCAGCCGGATTTCCCCAGGCATCCATCCTTCCTTCATGTTTGGGTTATGTATATGCAAATTAATGGCAATATTTGCTTGGAAATGCCGCTGACTAACATTGTTCGTGTATGGTTTCGGTTTCGGTTTCGGTTTCGGTTCGAGTTTTAGTTTTAGTTTCGGTTCAGTATCCCCATATCTATCCGCATCCGAATACCCATCGGTAACCATATTTGATTGATTTGTGCAATTCATGTGGCCAAGTGTCGGCTAAGTTTTGATCGTTCATTCTATTCCATTCTCCTAATACAGAACCATCGCCGCTATACGACAACAACCACTACCATGAGGAGTGTCTGCGGTGCAACTCGTGCGGCTTGAATTTGACGGGACCCAATCAGAAGCGCGCCAGGAGGTTCAAGGTAGGTCTATCACCAGCCACCACCACTTACCGAACAAAACCCATCTCATCTCGAATGCAGTTGCTCATTTTGTTCAGGGCCCCATAAAAGTGAACTTATTATGTAGATAATGATGCACGGCTGCTGCCACAGCACACAACATACATATGTACATACATACATATGTACATATACGAGTACTCGTGCAGGGATATGGTGTATGGTGTATGGTGTGTGGTGTGTGGTGGTGTATGGGTGTGTGGTGCATGTGTGGCAAGTGGCCTAATCAAAATTACATACTCGTATGAGCCAAAGCAAAGGCTGCAAAAAGAAAGGAAAAAGAAGTGCAGGCACAAATAAATCATTTAAGGCTGAGCAAAAATTCAGGAATCTAACGCTTCTCTGTTTCGTTCTTTTCGCCATGCAGAACCAGATCCTGTGCGACCTGCATTTCGCAGACGTGGCCCTAATGGAGTGCTCCGATTTCATGCAGCAGCTGCGGAGCTTCAAGCCCCAATCACTGGGCTGTGCGGTGGCGCGTCGCAAGAGCTCCACGACATTAATATTTCCATTGCCGCCGCAAGCATGTTCAGGTATGTAAGCACATTTTGTTATGGCCCAAATCAGCACTGGGAGGGGACTGTGGGCAACACTTGGTCCTTGCCCATGCCCATGCCCATGCCCATGTCCTTGCCTCATACTAATGCCCCTGCCTGTGCCCTTGCCGCTGTTGATATCCTGCACATATCATTCATCCACTGGATGGGATCTATTGGAGTCTACTGGCTTGGATTGGAGGTTTCAATCGATATGCCAGGCTTTAATTTCATTACTACTGAACTATATTCTAATTGTCTATTGTTTATTTTGTTTAAAGTTAAACAATGTACAGTTAAACTGTAAGGGTAAAATTACATATCGACTAATTAAACTAAAGGGCCAATGCCAATACTCAGACCCGGTGGGGCTACTTACACTACTCGACAAATTTCAACTTTTTTTTCCGCTGTCGCTAAAAATGACTTTTTCTAATAGATTTGGAGATTTAAACCTTTTTAAAGAATTATGGTTTTTTTTCATGGAGTAGTTTCTTTTTTAAAGAATTTTTAAGAAATCTGGTATTTTTTGTCATAGGTAGTGCTTCTATTTTTCACATAACTCACGTTTCATACAACTGGTTGTATTGAACTTTGCAGTTAAAAAAAAGCTGATAAATTCAGCTATAAGTCCGACTCAGACACTTTGTAGCAGCAACTTAACGTCTGGCAGATATTAAGCTTCCAAATTGAAATTTCATCATTTTTTCGGTATTTTTTCCCCGAAATTTTGACTTTGAAACCTCAGGAAAAGCCGAAAAAAAATATATGAATGCCTTGATTTTTGGTTTTAGATAGACACATTAATTAGGCGTCGTTTAAGGTATCGCTTATAAAAATATAAAAATAAACGGCTAAGTTATAACCGTTTGACCAAGACGACCCAAAACGACTTTTACCTGAAAAATTACCGTCCGGTACGTTGTTGGTCCAACTTCCAAAATGGGATACCGAGTCTTAGGTATTGATATATATCCGATATAAATCCTACCTGGTCATATTTATTTGGGGTGTAAGTGTTGTGGACAGTTTTATTCCTTATTCCTTATACATAAGCCTTGGTGAGGATAAATATACATAAATACCTGTTAGGGTCAAATGTTGGCCTTTTTCCTTCACAGGTGCTGGTCCCGCAGATATTTGACCTTTCTCCTTCAAGCTATTCATAAAAAAGGATATATAACTGTACCTATAGTATCCCTGCCTCAGTGTAGTTCTGACTTCCAGCAGAATACGATCGTGTGTTTTCGAAAAATACCAATTGTTTCTAATTGAAATGGACGACTCAAGCTGGTCAACTTCATGTGCTGGCCCGCAAATTCGAAAACTACTAAAAGATGATAATTATCGGCTCAGTAGCCGAAAAGATCCCACCAACAGCCAAATTTAGGTAAGAGAAGAGCCGGTAGCCGAACAGTTCAAAATTAAAGCTATTTAAATTAATTTAAGTTATTGATTAAGATAAATTTGACCATATTAGAACTAGTATCAAAGGAAAACAGATGGAAAAATAGGTCATAGTTACGGTAAAGGCTACGGAAAGATTCATAATCCGAGTAGTTAGAAAGACAGAGTTGGAGATGAAGAGGAGAGTAATGCCTAGTCGGGCGGAAATGAACAGCAATACTAATAAGGTTGATGAGGGCAGTCGATTCGACCTCACCAGAGGGAAGCTTATGGAGGAAGAGCACTCCTTGGCAGGTTCTACGGGATTTAAGAGAGTGGAGGTTTATTAAGCGCAACCTACTTTCATAAGAAGGGAGATGGATCGAAGGGTCCCAATTGAGTCCCCGGAGGGCAAAGATGAGAAACTGTTTTTGTACTGATTCGAGCATATCCTGAAATTTTTAGTAATGAGGAGACCAGACACAAGAACCATATTCCAAGATAGGCCGGACCAGAGAAACATACAGAAGTTTTGAAGTATACGGGTCTGTAAATTCCTTAGACCATGTTTTGACAAATCCAAGGACTCCTTTGGCTTTGTTAGAGATAATAGAGATATGAGAGTTGAAACATAGATTAGGTACAAAGGTAATGCCCAAGTCGTTAACTTTGAAAAGGCGTTGAAGGATAGAGTTATTGATAGAGTAGTCGAAAAGGTATGGCTTATTGCGGTGAAAAGTCATTATATAGCATTTAGAAATGTTAAGAGGTAGAATGTTGATTAGGCACCAGTTGTTAAGGGCATCAAGATCAGATTGCAAAGATAGTGAGGACAAGGGGTCACTGTAGGAAAAACATAGCTTAACGTCATCAGCATACATTAGGACGCGGGAATGAGATAACATTTGTGGAAGATCGTTAATAAATAGGTTAAATAGCAAGGGACCCAAATGGCTACCTTGAGGAACCCCCGATGAGACAACAACAGGTTTGGAGAGAGAGAGGAGTTGAAGCAGACACGTTGAGAACGGTTACAAAGGTAAGAATTAGTCCAGTATAGAAGCTTAGTCGGAAACCCTAGAAGAGACAGTTTATGAATAAGTAGATTATGATTAACAGAGTCGAAGGCTTTACTAAAGTCAGTATAAACGACATCAGTTTGACACTGTTTAGCAAAACTCGAAGTTACGAAGGTGGAAAATTCAAGGAGATTAGTGGAAACTGAGCGACGTTTAATGAATCCATGCTGAGATTCAGAGAATACAGAACTACAAAAATGTTGCAGCTAAGAAGTGATGATTTTTTCGAAGAATTTAGGAATGGCAGATAAGTTGGAAATACAGCGGTAGTTAGAGACATCAGATTCAGATCCCTTTTCATGAAAGGGAACTATATAGGATTCTTTCCAGATGGTGGGAAAGTCACCAGTCCTGAGAGACAAGTTGAAAAGTTTTAGGAGAGGTACACAAAGAGATTCTGCACAAAGTTTAAGAACAGCACTCGCAACCGAGTCTGGCCCAGTGGAGAACGAAAACTTGCACGATTTTAAATTTGTAAGGAGACCATCATAGTCGATGAAGGGGGGAAGGACTAAGATGGTTCTGAAACATGTGATTTGGGTAAATCCAAATTGCTGTCGCCTAAAATATCTTTTTCTGATAGATTTGGATAGATAAATCGATTTTCTGATAGATTTGGTTTTTTTTTTCTAGTTTTCGATTTTTTTTCTTTAATTTAAGAGAAATTGGGTTTTTTCTCAGAGTGCTTCAATTTTTCACATAACTTAAGTTTATTATAACTGGTTTTATTGAACTTTTCAGTATTGAAAAGTTGATAAATGCAGCTAAATATAGGTGGGGGAACGATGTGAGTACCTTATACCCGGTACTCAGTCAGTATACATATATGTATATATGTACATACATACATATATGAGCTGGCGATTTATGCAATTTATTCTATGTTCGCAAAAGGGACAAATTAAAAAAAATGGTCAAAAAATAATATTTCAAAAAATGAAGTACATTTTTGGAATATTATACATGTTTCCGATTTTGTTTGCATATGATTTTTACATCTGCTTCTAAATTTCTACATGACATGTATAACTACATATTTGAGACGTACAAGTGTTTACGACAGAGAGAGAGAGGAAAATGAGTCAGCGCTTGGCAGGCGTTGCGTAGCCACTGAAATTTAATTTGTTTCTTCTGGCCATAATATTGATCCGACCTGATCCATATTCGGCAATCTGGTGGATATGGTAATTTCCCATGATTCTACATTTTTGGCTTTCATTTATCTTAACAATTCTGGATTCCACAGATTTTCGTCTTTTGTGGGGGCGGGAGGGGGCGTGGCAAAATTTTAAAACAAACTCGTGCTGGTTCGGTATCACAGGAGCTTGGATAGAAAGTTTGGTTGCTCTAGCTCTTATAGTCTCTGAGAACTAGGCGCTCATTTATACGAATAAGCAAAGCGGACAGGGTCGCGTGTGAGAGAGAGCGAGAGGGAACGATGACTTTCGAAATGGTTTTCTTGATTGTAGCTATAATAATGATCCGATCTGATCCAGATTCAACACTCTGATAGAAATGGGCATTCTCTATGACTCTGCGTTTTTAGTTTTCTTTTATCTTCAAAATTGTGTGTGCCACAGAATTTCGTCCTTTGTGGGGGCGGAAAGGGGCGGGGCGAAATTTTGAATTACATTTGGAGTAGTGTGATCACACAGGAGACTGGACACAAAACTTGGTTGCTCTAGCTTTAATAGTCTCTGAGATATAGGCGCAAATGAAGACGGACGGACAGACGGACGGATAGACAGACGGACAGACAGACATGGCTATATCGACTCGGCTATTGATGCTGATCAAGA
The DNA here is from genome assembly GCA_037356375.1 of Drosophila affinis. Classification (NCBI taxonomy): domain Eukaryota; kingdom Metazoa; phylum Arthropoda; class Insecta; order Diptera; family Drosophilidae; genus Drosophila; species Drosophila affinis. The sequence continues at coordinate 37,568,175 of CM074802.1, read as the reverse complement.
ATATATATACTTTATGGGGTCGGAAACGCCTCCTTCTGGGCGTTACACACAACAGTTAACCCCACAAATCTAATATACCCCTATACTCTTCGAGTACCGGGTATAAAAAGGCATACAGCAAGGGATGATGTTCTCGAAAAAATAAGCGATATAATAAGTGAAGATTTTAAATGAAAAAGTAAGGCGTATATAATTAAGCAGTATATTCATTTATTTTCTTTTGCTTTTATTTAAAACTACAATTATGTACATATGTATGTCAGTTTTGGGGATCTCTGAATTTCTTTCGGCAACTTCAATTGCATCGCCACTGAAATAATATGGATTCATTTATTATTATTTATTTTGTTTAGTTTTTTGACTTGTAAAGACTTACTTTCCATGTCCTTCCAGGATGTGCCAGTCCCCATTGTGTTCCGTATTTTGTTGATCTATCAATAAAAGGATTATTCTATAAAATACTATTAATTTGGTCGAAAATATATAAGGAAAGATAGAAATTCCGGAAATATGTTCGGTTTTTAAAAGAGTTGTTTAAACATAAAGAAATACTCACTGTAAATCAGCGGTGTTCTGTGCATTTACTCCTACAACAAAAACAAATCACGCGCCAAAATATGTACCTGCTTGACGCGGGCCTCGCATATAAGGGTTGCTTTCTGTTTTTGTTGTTGGACTGCTTAAAATTGAAATTTCGGGCCCACCGCAGGTTATGCATTCACATTAAATTTCTTTATTCTTCTTTTAATCCATACTATACATATTAGTAGGAGCAGAAGGGCACAACAATTAAAGATCATAAAAGAAGAATAAATAAAAACAATGTGAATACATTGTATATTGAATACTTAGTTTTTTCGAAATTTCACAAATTCAACATTATATACAACTGATATTTTCATTATTTGCACGCGTATATCTCATTTTGTTTATTTAAACAATGCACTTACCTGGTAGTAATAAATATTATAGATATTTTTCACTAAATCACTGCATATTCGCTACCAACTCTTTCCGCACAATTGTAACAATGTAACGTAATAGGCAAATGTAAGGCGAACAAAGCAAGAATGCTCTGCCGACGCAGGCGCAAAAGAGACGAAAAGAGAAAAAAAACCAAATTCTCTTGTACTTCGACCGATCGCCAGAGCCGATCTATTACGATCGCGCGGAAAAGAAGGAAACAGAGAGAAAATAAAGGGTTCGGCTTAGCGAGCGTCAATGCCTAGATGACATTGTCGTTGACATTCGTCATCGCTCACGGCTGGTACTGCAGGGCGAATACATATCCGAGCAGGCGGCGCGCGTCATCATTACAAGTCAAATGAGATTTGCCAGCACAGCAATCTACACACACACACACACATCCACATACATACAGTTAAATACGCGAATATACGCACATAAAGAGTTTGGAAAAAATGGAGCGAAAGAGTAAAAAATAAGGAATGCGAAAGGCACTGAAAAGCACAGATGCGCACCAACTAGGGGGGGGGGGGGGGGACCAGCGCCACATCTACAAGTTCGAGAATGTTTGGCATTTTGCATAGTAAGTTGTTCAAACATATTTGACGTTCTGGTTGCGTAGACATACACGCACACACACATAGACACACACACACCAATATTCAGAGACAGAGGCAGACATCCTCGCAGATGTAACCGCCATTTTTCGCTGACATAAACTTTCAATTCGGTTTTGATTTCACTTTATTCTGTCTCGTTTGCTGCGTTCCTTTTGTTCCTCTTGTTTTCCGCTTTCGCAACGATTTAATTAAAATCCCAAAAAAACGATGGAGAACGTTGTGAGCCGCGGCAAAGGCCGCGGCTCTACCTTATACCCGGTACTCAGTCAATATATACTTATGCACATACATACATATATGAGCTTGCGATTTATGCAATTTATTATATGTTCGCAAAAGGGACAAATTAAAAAAATGGGCAAAAAATAATATTTCAAAAAATGAAGTAATATTTTGGAATTTGTATACATGTTTCCATTTTTGTTTACATATGCTTTGTATATCTGCGCCTACATTTCTACATGACATGTATAACTACATATTTGAGACGTACAATTGTTTACGACAGAGAGAGAGAGAGGAAAATGAGTAAGCGCTTGGCAGGCGTTGCGTAGCCACTGAAATTTAATTTGTTTCTTCTGGCCATAATATTGATCCGACCTGATCCATATTCGGCAATCTGGTAGATATGGTAATTTCCCATGATTCTACATTTTTGGTTTTCATTTATTTGTGGGGGCGGAAAGAGGCGTGGCAAAATTTTAAAACAAACTCGTGCTGGTTTGGTATCACAGGAGCTTGGATAGAAAGTTTGGTTGCTCTAGCTTTTATAGTCTCTGAGAACTAGATTTGGTCTTTCTCTATTAGTCTGCGTATTTAGTTTTCTTGTATCTTCAAAATTGTGTATGCCACAGACTTTCGTCCTTTGTGGGGGCGGAAGGGGGCGGGGCAAAATTTTGAATTACATTTGGAGTAGTGTAATCACACAGGAGACCGAACACAAAACTTGGTTACTCTAGCTTTAAAAGTCTTTGAGATATAGGCGCAAATGAAGACGGACAGACGGACGGACGGACAGACGGACAGACAGACATGGCTATATCGACTCGGCTATTGATGCTGATCAAGAATATATGTATATACTTTATGGGGTCGGAAACGCCTCCTTCTGGGCGTTACACACAACCGTTATCCCCACAAATCTAATATACCCCTATACTCTTCGAGTACCGGGTATAAAAAACGTTGTGATGAACGCAGAAAGCAGAACCGAGAACATATCTTAACATTATTTATCAGTCAGTTCCCACTGCTTATTGTATATTTATATGGTGTTCGGTGTTCCGATAGCCCCATATACTATACCAGTATATATTCACCCGTCTGAGTTTGCACGAGCAGGAATGCAAAGTTTATTTACTGGGTTTTTATTGCGAAACTTTTGGCCCCGACTTACGCGTAAGACCCTGTGCCCCGAGCATGGACCGTCATATAGGCCGCGCTTAACGCTCAATTCGTTTGCCGTCCATTTTAATTACAATGTGCCGAAATGTACGAGTGTAGGATAATACGTATGCGAGATGGAGGCCTCGCCAACTCGCCTACTCGACTCTGGCTCTGCTAGACAAGACAATAAAATATTATCGCGGAAAGTGCTGGGGCGCCTAGAGTCAAGAGTCAGGAGTCAGAACTCCGGAGAGTAGATATGTATGCGACAAGGAGCACACCACAACGGACAGGAGATAGCAGACAGGGACCACACACTCGCATTGGCCACAACGCGCAGCGAATAAAGGTGGGATGTAAACAAATTGGTTATCGCTAAGTGAAGCTGGTCATCGAAAATAACCAAATTAAATCGGCCAACAATGATAAACAAGCGGGAGCTCACTGCTTCATAATGGATGGAAGCCGCCAACAGCTGAGTGCCTCACAAATTGAAGGATTGCAGGATTGCAGGATTGCAGTGGACCCAGCGCTGAGAGTGCTGTACAAATTGAAAGAGCCTAAGTGCAGTGTGCTGAGTGCTGTGTGCAGTGTTGGAACTGCTGGATGCATGCTTGCGAAGAGAAATTCAAAATAGTATGAACTTAACAAAGATTTTTTTATTTGTTGTTTACTTAAACGATGTGGCACATGTCTCCGCCAAGGGCACATATAGTCAACCCATATGTATGGGAGTAGAAGAGCAGATCTTATTCGAAGCGACATTAAATACACGCGGGGAAAGCGACTTGATGCGTACCATATTCAAGTGCAAGTGCTGCTTAGGAGCGACAGCGCACATGTGTTGAAAAAGAGGTGTGACGGTACTCGTCTTCGTCCCGCTGTCGAGAAATATATTGTGCGATGCCTGCTCCTCATTCTCAGCATCCTCGGCCGAGGGAATGCAATTGTCCGGTTCTGCCTTCTAAAGAACACTGCACTGGACAAAGGTTTGCTCTTTTTGGCTCGATCCTCCATATCCATATTCATATCCATATCAATGTCCACATCCAGATATGTATCTGCATAAAGTTCTCTTAAGGCCCCTGCAAAAGATTGGCCAGATCCCTGGAAAAGGGCTTTCGGATTGGTGTTGGGAGGGAACAGGGCTTCTGCGTTGGGGCCATAAAATAGATTAAATAAGTACAGTAAATAAATCATTTAGTGTCTCCGAAGTAGCGCATACCACACGTAGGCAGCACCCACACGTTTATGGCCAAATCGCGCAGCCGAGTTATAAACACGTACTATACCCCATCCCAAACAAATGCGAGCCAAGAGATACTCAGATACATGTGTGTGTACGTGACAATTAAATTTATGAAATCATATATACAGGGCCGAAAAAGGACCAAAAGACGCTGACCAAGACCAAGTTCAAGTCCAAGTCCGAAAGCAGAGCCGAAGTCCAAGGCCAAGTTGAAAAGTCAGTTGAGGGGCCGTAGCTCTGTGCATCAATCTCGAATTATCGCCAAGAAATACGCGCGTGGCTGCCACGCTGGGCCATTATCAGATGATAGACATTTCAAGGATATCCCTGCCAAAAGATAATGGGTTGGCGGATAATGCGTGTATGATGCCATCAAAATGATTCACAGAAAGTCTGGATGGTGCTCCAACTCGCAGCTTTAGCTCCAGTTCCTGTGAATAATTGCACATTCAATGAAGTCTGGATTAAAACTGACGCCGTGAATTATTTGTGAATTATGAAAAAACTCTCGTACTTATTTTGTTTAGCTAACTAATACGAAATCAATATGGAATTAGTTCGCATATTTCCCCCGCACTCGCTAATCATGATTTAAGTGGAATGCATTTAAGTGACCGCTTATGTTGTGATTAAGACATTCGCTTCGATTAGAATGCCACTAATCCTTATAAGAACGGAAGCTGGAAGGCGTTTCTTCCCTCAAAATATCTTGGTAGACTTTTACTTGTGCAGAAATAGTTATGAAAAGTGGTGGAACCTTACAGATTCAGTGGGCTGCATAGAAAGCTATCTATATTCGGTTATAGGAAACAAATTATTAGAGCGCTGCTACAGAGCTGAAACATTCATTTAGGACATATTATGGCTGGCTTGATTCCTCCTCGAGCAACAATTCCCATTCAATGCCTTGTTCACGAATCTGTTGTCTGGGCTGGTCATAAATTTAGCATGACTGCTGGGCAAGTGCTGGTTTGTGTACCTGGCCGGACATTTACATTTTAATATGCATTATTAGCGGCATAATTGTTCGAGAATATTGCCCCAAAATAGACAGTCATGAAAGCACGTCTGGCAGGTCTCCAGCTCCAGCTCCAGCTCTGGCTCCCCCCATATCCCCCGTCCGTGGCAGCTATCCATTTCTCCCTTTGGCATTTTGCACTGGTGTTGGTGTGACGACGCCCACAGCTGGATATGCCTCCTTGTCAGTTTGGCCATAATAAATTGAAAAGCCCCTCCTTGAAGAAGGCAACAAAAACTGTCGCGCACTTTTAACGTTAATTTGTCAGCGCGGTTTCTAGTCGCCCCATTCCCTGTTCTCTCTCCTGCCTCCAGTCGCACAATTCTCCATTCTATCTATTCGTGTCGCGGAGCTAGCCATCTTTGTTTGCCAATTTTAATATTTTAATATGTCCTTACACGCATTTTCTCTCATTTGTTTGATGAAAAATGATTTCAGTTTCTGGGCAGCGTTGCGTGGATTCAAATACATAAAGCTGTAACGACCAGGCTATTTGTTCAAAACAGCCCCACCTTCGCCAGTTTCCCCGAGAGGCAATTAATTAAACAAAAGCAAAGCTTTTCCAGTGAAAAAGCCAAGGCGATTATGCAGCTGGAAACGGCAGAGAGATTCACATGCAACAAGTGAAAAATACTCGCTGCAGCAGGAAAATATAATTTCCAATTATTCACATCAATTGGAGTGTTGAGCAGATTTTCTCTTATGACTTATGCAATACATTCTTTGGTTCATCTTTCGGCTTTCCTGCTCCTTAGGCAATATTTTTAATCAAGAGAGAGATAGAGTTACCTTAGGGAAAGCTGGTCTTTGCCACTGAACATTGGGGCACTTAGCCGCACAGTTACAAGCTCCTGCAAGCCCATCAAATTGCAACACCACCCAACTTTTCAAGCCCTTCTATAAGCCAAGAAAATGAAATGACCAAAATATACCCGGTGATGCTCAAAAATACTGTGAGAAACATATGTATTTAAGAACATATCTACGTATGTATACTACTAAAGAGTGCAGAAAAAAATGGAGACAAAAAATGGTATAAGAATTCAAAAAAGATAGGAAAGGATATTGCCACGTGAGGAAGCATATATGCAGATATATGCTTCCTCCTTATATATATGATATATAAGCAGATATGCCTGCTCCCAATCATGTTTTCAGAGAGTCCATCGATCTAGTCGTTATTCCCAGGTAAATAATCACTCTGATCACCTTTCAAATGCCAATCACGCTCTAAAGCTAAAGGTATAAAGTAGATACCCGCACAGGCCGCGGCTCTGCTTTATACCCGGTACTCAGTCAGTATATACATAGATACACTTATGAGCTTACGATTTCTGAAATTTATTATATGTTCGCAAAAGGGACGTTTAAATTTTGGGCAAAAAATATTATTTGAAATAAAAAAAATTAGGTCAAACCATGTTTCCATTTTTGTATACATATGCTTTTTACATCTGCTTCTACATTTCTTATGTACATGTATGTATGTACGTATGTAGTTACATATTTGAGAGTGTAGTGTAGTGTAGTGTACAAGTGTTTGTGAGATAGAGAGGGAATGAGTCAGCGCTTGGCAGGAGTTGCGTAGCGACTGAGATTTAATTTGTTCCTTCGCCTGATCAAGGCTCGGCAATCTGGTACACACGGTCATTTCCCATGCGTTTTTGGTTTTCTTTTATCTTAAAAATTGTGGATTCCACAGATTTTCGTCCTTTGTGGGGGCGGAAGGGGGCCTGGGAACATTTTGAAATAAACTTGTGCTGCATTGATATCGCAGGAGATTGGATAGCAGGTTTGGTTGCTCTGGCTCTTATAGCCCCTGAGATCTAGGCGCTCATTTGGACGAATAGACAAAGCAGATGGGGTCGCGTGTGAGAGAGAGCGAGAGGGAACGATGACTTTCGAAATGGTTATCTTCATTGTGGCTATGTTAATAATCCGATCTTATCCAGATTCTACACTCTGATAGAAATGATCATTCTCTATGATTCTGTGTCTTTAGTTTTCTCGATTCTTTAAAATTGTGTATGCCACAGATTTTCGTTCTTTGTGTGAGCGGAAAGGGGCGGGGCAAAATTTTGGAATACACTTGTAACACAGGGGACTAGATACAAAATTTGGTTGCTCTAGCTTTCATAGTCTCTTTCATATCGACTCGGCTATTGATGCTGATCAAGAATGTATATACTTTTGAGGTCGGAAACGCTTCCTTCCACACCACAGATCTAATATACCCCTATACTCTTCGAGTACAGGGTATAAAACGGCGGATGCAGCATCAGGGGGCAATGGTTGCAGAAATTCCATTTGCTGCTGTCAGAATTAAAAGTCTCAAACTCCGAATGCGCCAGTCATTGTGGCAAGTAATTTCCCATCAATTGTCGGGCCTCTCTTTGGAAATGGAAATCAAATGAAATTGAATTTTGTCGTTGGATGCATTTTTGTGGCTTCTTTTGTTCCGACTTACATCGAGAAATTGGAATCTTGACAATGTTTTGCTAATTCTCCGAACGGTAGGACCTAAGCTCTAATTTTTTTTTGGAAAATATTCCTCTTGGAGAGCCATTTCAATAACGCCCATGTATGTACATAGATCGGTTCCATAGCCGTGTGTCGTCTGACTTTCCCCGCTTACAAGCCCAATTTTGAGGCTAAGAAAAGTTCTGTCACACAATGCCAATAAGCAGTTATTGTACTGCTGAGGTGGCGGCGCCCACAGCACGTGGGGAGAAGCGGGCACTCTGCCTGTCTGTGTCGTAGGCCCGCAGTCAGCGCAGGTCGAACGTGGCACGTAGCATGGACCACGTAGCCGCAAATTTAAGCCTCTTAAATATACGAAAAGCAATTAAAATATAATCAATATGCGGATCCCTGTGCCGACCCAGACCCAAAACCAGGCCCAGGTCCCGGCCCAGGAGCTCTCCTCTAACGGGGGCGGGGCACTGCGAATACCTATGTCCGTGTCCATCCGAGCCTGCGATGGATTTCGATGGAGTTGTGCAGAAGCTGCCGGCTGAAGCGCAGGATATTGTCGTCCCGCACCGGAGCCGGATGGGTGAGCGTTTGCAGATCGTCCACGTGGCGGTAGTGCTGCATCTGGCCGGTGCGGACAGGTACATCCATGGGGCCGCACGACTCCCGCCAGCGGAAAGCGAAGTGGTTGTGCGTGAGGGTCACATAGTTGGCATTGTGGAGGCACTTGATGGCCGAGTTGGCGTCCAAATGGTCAGACACCCGCGTAACATGCGACAGCATGTAGAACTGCTGCGGCAGCAATGGATCAGGGGCCAGCTCCTTGGGAAAGTACACGTTGCGGAAGCAGAAGCTACTACGCACCGAGCAGTTCACGTCCATCGTCTGCAACTCCTCCAGCAGCATCTGGTAGCTGAGAAGTTCGCCCAGCGGCATGATGACCTCATCCACATCGAACACACCCAGGTAGTCGAACTCGTACATGTTTCTGTAGAGGCAGTCGTTGTACATCAACACCTCGGTGAGCCGCGCCCGCAGACCCCAGTGTCCCGGCAGCTCGTCTAGCAGGCGGTGTGGGCGCAGCTGCAGCAGACCGTCCACATCCGTGTAGTGGGCGAGGGTACGCGACGTGTTTGCAGTCAGCTCCCCGATGTCGAAGGCTACCACCCGCTCGACCCCTAACAGACGCAGCAGCTCCAGCCACTCCACCATCCTCTCGGATATATCTCGATCCGGGAAGCTCATAAACTTAACGCACACCCCGGTACGCAGTCGTAGTTTGGAGTCGGGCGGCCGTCGGGGCACCTGGGAATTGACTACGACAAGGGCGTTCCGAGCCGGGGCACAGCGGTTGCCGAAGACCAACGACACCAGATGGGGCACCCGAATATCCGACTCCGGCACCACACAGCTGAACATGGTGGGGTAGGCGAGGCCGGCCTCATTGCCCCAGACATCGTACCAGCCCACCTTAGTTTCGGTGACGGGCACCAGGTCCGGCTGGCTGCTGTCCGCGTACCAGAACTGACAGAATGCCTCCGGATACGGGCCCGTGACGGTGGTCACCATAGCCAGGACCACCACCTCGGGCGACGCTGGCCTGCGGTCATAATAGGCGTTGTAGAGGAAGTAGCTCAGATTTCCATGTGTCACCCACTGGAAGTCGGCGTTCTTGAAAACAAAGTCCTTGTAGCGGGGATAAGGCGCACACTGATGACTCCGGCGCGAGCCATGGGCCCAATGGAGCTTGGCATTCTGGTGCAGCAGATCTTCTAGATCTAGGTGGTTTCTGTTCTCAATCGCTTTCGGCACCACCACTACAGGAGGCGCGACTTCTAATCTGACCATTTCGGGAACCGCACTGTGCTTCAACAGCCTCTCATGCGAGGGGAGGCCCGAGGACTTGGCCGACGATGCCCTGGCGTCTGGGGGTATCAGTGCCAGCAGCTGGTGGGTGACCAGGAAGAGTGCCATGGTCCCGAACACACATATCAGCGGCGTGCGACAGGCGCGCAGAAGCTTGAACACCATTCTGGAGCCCATCCAATAGACATCTGGCTCGATTCTCTTCCCGAAGTGCACTTAAGCAGAACCGGTCAACTCAAAGTCTTTTACGAACAGCGACAATAGCTTGAAACTAGATGCAGGAGAATTTAAAATTAAATAACACCCGTCAGAAGATAAGATAGCGAGCACACTTTACAAAATTAAGGTGCATTGAAACTAAACGAAAGCAATGGAATCAAGCCGAGATAAGGGTGCTTCAAATTGTCAACAAGTTCCTGTACAAGCTAACGACACTACAAAGTGAAATTGAAAACGAACATCTATCATGATGCTATTTTCATTGAGTACCGCGCATAATTTAATTCAAATAATTATTTTTGGGCTACTGCTATTGGTGCATGAAAAAATTAACAGAAGTATTTTCTATATATTTTTTGGAGTGTGCATTCTAAATACTTAGTTTTTGTATTTCAGTGAACGCTTTTGGTGGTGATATCCGTTCAATATCGACATATTTATGTACATATTCTTCTTCGGAATTCTCTGAAACTTTCTTTGTACTTTTGTAAAACGTGTCAAGAGTTAGAATGCCCTCCTCTTTTGCTCACTTCAAGATTTCTTGTCATAAAACGTTTATTGGTTGGTAACTTTATCACAGTCCATTCCTTTCCTGTATTCCAAACTAATCACCTATAGTTATGTATACGCACATATGTATATATATTCCATATATGTATTACAAAGGGAAATAAAATACTCAGACATACATATGTACGAGTAGATAACCTTTCAAAAATCGCTTTCCATTATCAAACATTCTACGATACATACACGGGTATGATATTTCTTTGGGTAGTCTTTTCCAACCAAAACTTTTCATTCAAATGAAGGCACAATAGAAATACACATATCGATAAAAGTGGCCCATACTCCCCCGCCTCCTCCTTGGACCTTAACAAGCGGCAAACAAGCCAAGTCCATGGCAGAGATGGCTGAGACAATTTTATGTACGTCTGAGTTGGAGTCAGAGTCAGTGTCGACGTGGCGGTAGCTTGGCAAAGGCCAAGACGACAGAATGACAAAAGCAGTAGCCAGCGAGGGTTGTCGCAGAGCCTGCGGGCTAATGTCAGAAATGGGAAAGGAGCAGGCAGACCCGGAGGCAGCACCTGCATTAAATTATTGATTCGATTTCGCGCGCGGTTCGCTTTTATTGTGGCCGACGTTTTTTTTCGGAATGAATTGTAGCCGCTGGCTGAGTTGTCAAAGTCCTGTGGCCACCCTCTTGTAGAAATGCTCATACTCGCTGTAGCCCACGCACAACCCCTCATGGACTCGTCTTCCACTGTCCCACCTACATACATGCATGTACATTTGTATATACATACATATATACAGGCATTCCTCCAGTGTCTGTCAGTCTGTCACGTTGTCTTTCCAATTTCTCACGTACATATGTGTGCGCTGCTACGCCCAGGAACAAAATAACAATAACAGGAAGGAGCTGCATAGACGACAATACGACGAAAAAATACCCGCTACTGTTTTAAAAGTGAGTCGAAAAAAAGGGGCCAACACAGTTAATGAGAGTACAGATTCCACATTCAGTCATCATTCTTCGTTTGGGACTGAATCGATTAATTATGGTGGTATTATGCGGGGAGTCTATTTAAGGGTCTTCACAGTTTCAGCTCTCATGCGAGGAGTCTACAAGATGTGACCATAGTAAGATCCTTTAATACTGTGACGGGATTCCTACTGCCTGCTACCCACACATGTCTACAAACACAGCATGCCCTGCCTCTGCAGACGTACCGCGTATGGATAACAGCTAGAGAAAGCCATCAAGCAGAAATGTGTGCGAGCACTTCCCTGGATGTGTGCCGTACAAACATACAAACATACATACATATGTGTATATGAATATGTATGTATGTATGCATAGGATATCCGGCCATATCCGGGCACGAGTCTTCCAGTAGTATTCGCATAGCCGTGTCTGGCAAACAAGACATAATCAATCACTTAACCCAAAAACGCACACCAAACGTTCGCTTCAATTAAAGTTTCGTTTTCATTCACTTAGTTGGAAACGAAAGGCCGGGGGGGACAAGCGAAATCATGTCACCCATACAGCACAAATACACTAAGCGAAATCGTCAGAAGGGAAATTATTGAAGGGAGAGAAAGCCTCCATTTCCCAAAAGAGCCAAATTATAAATCGTTCCCTGAAAATTCACCAATACCTCCGAAATATTTAGGTACCTAAGTCTATTCATATTCATATTCAATTCTATTCGATTCGATTGTCCATGCTCGTTCACGTTTTCAGTATCGATTTCGTTCGATCCTAAATAGATCTAAGGCAACTTTTGCTATACAATTCAAGACAATCGATATTTAAAACCGAACTTCATTAATACTCCATTTTCTTGAAGCGAAAGCAGAACAAAAAAAAGAACACATTTGACCTTTCATTGGCGATTGTTTATTGTTGATGGCTTTTCCCGTGGCCTAATATTTCCCCTTAATTTATTTATTTTCCCAATATTTTAGTGCTCATTCGGAATAGTCCTTGGTCTGGGTCTGGACTCCTTTGCATACATGTGAGCAGTCCTTTCATAATTCGCATATCATCAGGGGAAAACAAATCCAAAGTTTGAATGCGAATGGCATGGCTCCTAGAGAAATCACAAGAATCTGTTTCTCATTGCTGATACGAGTATTTTTCCTCTTCCATTTCTGTTGCTGAAATTGAAGCAATGACGCAAGCCAAATTCATTCCCTTCCCCGTGCCGAGCTTACTCGCTTGAAAGTAATTTGTTTTCATACGAAGGCAGGTCTGTTGTCGACAAGAATATATAAAGAATAATTCAAGACGAGGGGTGACATTTCCTTTCAATGATGACGTTTATGCAGTCCTAACTTTTCAAGAAAAACCCTTTCGAAGGATTCGCAGAGATACATACAGATAGAGAGAGAGAGAGAGAGAGAGAGAGAGAAAGAGAACAAGAGAGGGAGATGTGGGTCCAGGGGCCAAAGGCCACATGATCTGCTCTCAAATCACATTTTGTCGCACATTTAGCATAATTTAGCACTTCGTTCACCAGACAGGCGGCTAAGGAAAGCAAAAACCGCGACAGCTGCCTCGCAAAAGTTTTCAACAAGCACAAACTCCAGCCCTAGCTCCTCCTCAGGATTCGGGAGTGAGGACCAAATCCACAAAAACATTCCAGCCAAAATGCCGAGCCGCAGAAGGATGTATGGAATATGTGTTGGCATTAGGTTGCAAAGTGATTATGATGCCCAAGGGCAGAAGGTGGCGAATGGAGGCAGGCCATGACGTGCCAGACGACGAACATGACAACCCTAATGTCTATCCCGTCTCGCACATCCACTTCCCACTCCCGATTGTCACAGGCAACAATTCCGTATTCCTCCTGCAATGACACGATTCTCAACATCAAAGGTACATAAAACATGCAGCCCACGTGATTTCCCCTATCAACCCACACTCCAACCATATATCACATATAAGATTTTTGCCAAGTTCCCACAAAAAAAAAAAATGAGAAAGAGTCTGTTACAGTTTTTGTCGACTGCAAAAGCACGAAATTGCAGGCTCTTTTTTACTTGAATGATTCTTTCCAAGAGTTATGTTTCACTCAACGGCCTCTCCCACCACCTTCCACCTAGGAGGAAAAGTTAAACGACGAAGAGTATAGTATAGTATATAGTAGTATAGCCTATGTAATTATAATTATTCTATTATATTATGTCACTATCATTGATGACCGGATCATTAGCAACATAAAGAAAAAGGGGAAACTTCTTTAGACGCCCAAGTATTTATACGATCAGTCCTTTGATTAATAAACCGCTTTTTTGTACTTTATTGGAATCAGAAAATATATAAAAAAAACGAAATCACATCCTGTACTCTTTATTTCAAAAGAGAGAGCAGATCTCTTTCCATGTTCTCCAACAAGTAGCGGCGCTCGGCCTTGGGATCCCCTGCAAGAATTATATTTTTAAGTCTCCTTTCTTTGTTTTTCAAGAGCAATGCCTTGTAGCGGGCCATTTCTTTCTCCAGATAGTCATCCTGACCTACTTTCGATTCACCGCGCAATTCGCATCGGACGGCCTTCAAAATATGATGCATGTCCTGTTGCAGGTTATTGCGTGCGTCTTCTCGTTTCTCGCCCTTCTTTCTGCAATTAGGAACATCACAGCTAGGGTATACAGTGACATATTGGGTTCGGTCACTATTTATAGATCGATCGGTATTGGGAGATTTGACGTCATAAAAAGATGGCTCTTCATGTGTGTGCACCTCTGGGGTGCATTTAAAAACTGTCCCAGGACATCCAAAGTGTCGACGGCAAATCATGCCTTTCGTAGGCAGCAATGGGTCGTAAACTTCCCGAGGTTCAACCGTCGCCTTTTCGTGAAACTCAGGCCGTTTACTCATGCTTTTTAGCATGGGGTTCTGAGGGCCGCCAATGAACTTGCCGATAGTGCGTCCCATAGAATCCCATAGATACACTCCCATGTCGGATGATCCCGCACCTTCGAAATTCTGAGGACTAGACTTGGTCTTCTTGTCACCTTGCTGAGAAGCACAAATGGTATTCTGCATGAGGTGCTGAGGTCTTTCCATGGACTGGGTGAAAGAGCACTGTCCTGGTCCGGATGGTCCCAGACAATCTGATATTGGAGGTTCACCATTTGTCTTTTCGTAGAAATTAGGTGGCTCACTAATGGTACTTTGCATTAAATTCTGAGGGTCGCCCATGGACTCGCCGATAGCGCGTTCCATAGAATCCCATAGATACACTCCCATGGATGGTACCGGACTCTCGAATTTCTTAGTCTCGACCTTGAACTTTTCGTCGCTTTGCTCTGCTCCACCCATAATCTTTTGCATAAGGTGCTGAGGACAGCTAACAGACTGATTAAAAGAGAACTTCCCCGTAACAGATAGCCTTTCTGGGAGGTTTAATGAAGACGGCTTCGGATCGACCAATTGCTGATCTCCAACTTTCGTCGTTCCAAAAATTTGCTGAGTTCCACATAAGGTCTGTTGCATGGCATTCTGCGGTCCGCCAATAGGCTCCTGGATAGCTTGCATTCGCATTACGGCTGGCCCTGAATCGCGAATTCGTGGTGCATCCTTAACCGTCTTTTCGAATTGATAAGGACCTCCAAAATTTGTTTCTTCTACGGGCAGAGCTTTGCTCGTTAACTGGTGGAAAGAGTGCTGTTCTATACTAGATAATCCCACTGGTGTCGATGGCGGAGATAGCTCAGGACCGAAAAATGTAATACCTTCACCCCTGGTATTCTCTATGGGGTGCTGATCTCCGCCCATAGACTTGCTGCAAGCTCGATATTCCAAGTTGCATGGGCTTTCATGTAACGAAGGCGAAGATCGACCCAGGTCAACAAGTTGAGTCCGTCCATCCATGGTATCCTCCTTGGGGTTCTGATATCTGCCTATAGAGGATATAGAGGAGGATCGACTCATCCCGGATGCCTCCATTGTAGTTGGTGACGGAGATGATTCTTGGTGGCCCATATGAAGCTGTAATTCACCCATAAACTGGTCCAAAGCTCGATATTCCATGCTGCATGTGCTTATATGTGACGAAGACGAAGATGGACCCAGGTCAAAAAGTTGAGTCCGTTCATCCATGGTATCCTCCTTGAGTTTCTGATCTCTTCTTATTGACAGTCGTCTCATCCCGGATGGCTCCACCGAAGCCGGTGACGGAAATGGTCCTTGGTCGTAGAGATTTTGAGGTTCGTCCATAGTCTGTTCAACATGAGGCTGAGCTTTGCCGATATACTGATTGAAAGCTTTATACTCCATGTTCCACGGGCCTTCATGTGATGAAGGCGAAGATACTCCCGCATAAAAAAATTTAATTCTTTCACCTCTGGTATTCTCCTTGTAGTTCCGATCTCCATCTCCACCTTTAGACACTTTGTATGAATCTACATGTGACAAAAGCCGAGATAGGAAAAAAAAATATATAAAAACTTGTGGCATTCTGGACGAGAAAATGTTTGTGAGATAGAGAACAAGAGTGTAAGCGCGTGGAAGGGATAATAGTCACTGAAATTGATTTGTTCCTTCTGGAAAAAATAATGATCCTATCTGATCCAGACTATAGTCTCTGCAATCTAGGCGCTCATCAAGCGGACAGAAAAACATGGCTACAACGACTCGGCTATTGATGCTGATCAAGAATATATAGACTTTATGCGGTCGGAAACGCTACCTTCTGGACTATCAAACGCTATCCAAAAAGATATAAAAGAGTAGAATACCTTGCAGCCCGGTATCTTCCATTGGATACTGATCTTCTCCAATAGACTGGTGTAAAGCTCGGTATTCCACGTTGCGTTGGCCTACATGTGATGAGGGCGAAGATAGCCCTCGATCAAAACATTTAATGCGTTCACCCATGGTGTCCTCCATGGGGCGCTGATCTCCTCCTGTTGACTGGTTGAAGAAGTAACGTCTCATCTCGGAAGGTCCTATTGAAGTTGGTGACGGCGATGATCTTTGGTCGTACAGATTTTTATGTTCATCTATAGTCTGTTCCATGTAATGCTCATCTCTAACCATAGACTGGTTGAAAGCGTTGTAATTTATCCTGGGTGAATCTTCGTATAACGAAGTCGAAGATAGCCCTGGATCGAATAATTTAATTCCTTCACCGATGGTGTCCCTCATGGGGTATTCATCTTCGCCTATGAACTGGTTGAAGGATTGACGTGTCATCTCGGATGGCTCAAGGAAAGTCGGTGGCGGAGATGTTCTTTCGTTGTAAAGATATTTAGGTTCATAAATGCTCTGTTCCATGTGATGCTGAGCTCCGCCTAAATACTGGTTAAAAGCGCGATATACAATGCTGGATGAATTTTCATTTGACGAAGGCGAAGATAGCCCCGGATCAGAAAATCTCCGATCTCCGCCAATAGACTGTTTGGAGGAGTATTGTCTGGTCCCGGATGGCTCCAGTGAAGTTGGTGGCGGAGATAATCTTTGGAGGTAGAGATGTTGCGGATTGTCCATATTTTGTTCGATGTAATGATGAGGTCCGCCGAAAGACTTGTTCATTGTGGATGATTCTACTTCTGACGAAGATAGCACCGGATCAGAAAGCTGAATGCCTTCACCTCTGGTATTCTCAATGAACTGCAGATCTTCACCAATAGACTGCTTGAAGGAGTCACGTCGATATGGCTCCGAGCCATAGAGATGTTGAGGTTCATCCAATATCTGTTCCATGTGGTGCTGCACTCCGCTCGTAGACTGGTTATGAATTTCCATGTCGGATGGATTTCCCGTTCCGCGCGTGGCACAAACCCCGTCCAATTTCGTCTTGCGATGCTCCATTGGACTTGAAGAGTTCAGGAACTCCATCCACTTGAGCTTAACTGGGGGTATATGCTTGAATACGCCGTACAGTCGTTGCTGCTTTATGCAGACGCTCAGGTTACTCATGTGGGCATTGCGGATGTGTCCGTCGAGCTCCGTGTTGCACTGCATGGTGACAAGTTTATTTAGCCACAACATAGCGTTGCGATACTCCTGAGAGCTGGTTTTGAAGGCTTCTTCCGGTAGCGGGGAGTTTTCCAGGATATAATAGAAGTCGTTGAACAGCGTATTCATCTTTTTATGATGTTCTTCGGTACTGTTGCGATTCCTATATCTGGATACCTTGTGCTCCATTGCACATTTATCATTCCTTGGACACTTCTGCATATTTTTAAAAAAATATTCAAATATTCTGTTTTACGAAATATATATCTATTGTAACATGATGTTGACGTTTTCTGAGTACTGAGTAGAGTTCGAACAACAAAACAGTCAAACCTGGCGTTAAGTTCTCAGGATAGTTCTCGGTGACAATATCTTTTCACAATTTCATTGAATTGTTTCACCTATTCTTCACCTGCATTCAAAAGTTAATACAGGCTTTTGCGGTTTGAACAATGAGTGTTCGAGGAGTTCCCAAGGCAGGAGTTTTCTGTCGTTCAGCTAATGAGCCTCTACCCTCCAGCAGTCAATGGTGATGTTTCAATAATGGACCATTATGCCCTTGGTTGGGGCTCTGTTTAGGGTATGGGCTGTAGGCTGTGGCCTGAATTTGCATTTTGGACTCTGGCCAGCCGTAAAATTGTTCACCAATGGCTTTAAAGGACGTGTTCTGTCGACTCTCTGCGACTTATTGGCCAATTTACGACTTGATTAACAAAAGTGCATGCGAATGGGCAGGGAATTGCGATTGCAGCTGCCACAGCTCCTTACGATGATGCTGCGACTGCTTCAACTGCTACTACTGATGACGATGATGACGAGGGCTCTACCCGGGAAGGCCCTCGAGTAAGTACGAGCATTTGTGTTCGGCGGCTTGAAGTCGACATCAAAATGAACGGACCAATCTGGCAGCACTTTAAAAGCAATAAACTCTAATTGCTGAGCCGAGGAAAAGGAGAGGAAAATATTTCAATAATTCGGTGAGCTTTGTGTGAAAAGCCATGTCTCGCAGCCCAGCAGCCAGGGCATATGGAACTACGATACGTTTGAGCCACTACTTCACTAGGACGACGACGACCTAAGGTTCCAGGGTATTTGTTCGTCGCGGCCATCTTTCGTGTGAGGCTTAATTCAAAAATTGAAATTTCCATCACGTATACGATGCTGGCAGCAATGGCAGCCTCTTGTCAACATGAATTTCCAATTTTCTCAGCTCCCCACCAGCAACCGCTCTGTATGAGTGCGTGTGTGTATGCGTCGGTTTGGTGCTGCCCCTCTAACAGTCCCCCCAATACGATGTTTCGCCTATTTGATATTTCTGTCAAATGACAATCAAACGAGAGGGTATTCAACTTTCGGGCTGATTCTAATTTTGGCAGTAAGTATGTACTCCTCCAGTATTCACTTTAAATATATATATGTACATATATACATATTTATACCCCCTTTCGGGAATATGTTACAGAAATAAATATGTTGGCTTATTGTCACCCATTTTTATTGGTATCTTAAGAATATGCCCTTGTGGCTAAATACTAATTCAACGCATACAAGTTTCGTAGCAAATGGGTTTTCCGGATTAAATGTAGAGAAATCGCGTCAAATAGTATCAGTGTTTGTCGATGGTTTTGCACTATATATAGTGGATATATATATAAGTATATATATGTATATATATAGCCTTATTATAATCTAAGACCAACGCCAAAAAAAGGAGTGATGTGCGTATGTGTCCTAACAGATTTTGGGTCGAGGGGCCTCTATATGTATATGATTTTTCGGTCGAACCGCTCATAGCTCTAGATGATATTTTCCTCCAGTGACCTCCTTCAAGTAAGCTGTATTGTACTGTAGCTCATGTTTATTTAAATACTTTATATATTTAAATGTAATATATTCCATATTTATATTTAATCTCCTTTATATTTAATTGATTAATATTATCAGGATTATTATTAAATAAAGTAATAAATAGTTAAAACCACATACTAATCTAAGATGGAGGTATAGTTGTAGCTACTGAGGCCTTTAGCTCCCTCAGTTAATTGCTTCAGATCTTATACAAATTTACATAGATGGGTATTTACAGGTTTGGTTATATACCTACTGTGAAGAATATTTGCTTTTTCTAAGAATTTGAGTATAGTATTTATGTTGTTGGGGTGAGCAATATATTACATGGGATCGTTGCTTTTAAATTATGGGGATCTCTGTGGGACAAATTCAATTAATATATTCAATATACATGAGATCTTACAATTTGTTCAAAGTGTTTTATTGTTTATTGTTTATTTTTGTTTAAAGTTTAACAATGTACAGTTAAACTGTAAGGGTAAAATTACATATCAACTAATTAAACTAAAGGGCCAATGCCAATACTCAGACCCGGTGGGGCTGGTTATCGGCTCAGTAGCCGATAAGATCCCACCAACAGCCAAATTTAGGTAACAGAATAGCCGGTAGCCGAACAGTTCCCAATTAAAGCTATTTCAATTAAATTAAGTTATTAAGTTATTCATAAATTAACTAGTTTGATTATATAATACAATATTTAGTTATATGTATATATTTTTATGTAAACCTATATATGTACATATGTATGAACATATATATTTTTATATATTTATTATTTATATTAGATCTAAACTAATTTATTTTATTTACATATTGATTCCAAAAGATGCAGCGGTGCAAATAAGCCTTTGCAGTTTTCATACAGAATATTTAAGGTATAATATTAAGAAATAGTACATTTAAATGTATCCCATTTTTTGAATAGACAAAGTCGCATGTCAGGATTGAAGTAAGCTGTGCCAGCTTACTTAAATCTAAGAAAATTAAATAGGGAAGAAAATATATTGGCGGTCTAAATGTTGATAACTGAACTTATCTTATGCCAAAGGCATTGCTTCCGTTAAGATAACAAAGATAAGCTTCTTCTACTTAATATGATACCATTTGTTCTGTCTACTTTTGGCAGGAGTATTTGGTAGAAAAGAATAGAATAGGCCCACCAAAACTCTTCCAAATAAAAATCTGCTCAATGTGCCTCCTCATCATCCAAAATGTTATATAACAAAACAATTTTAGTACTTATAATCGCTGTAGAAAGTTTGATCTTTTTTCTGTATTTGAAGAATGGAGAGAAACGTCCTTTTAAGCAAAGTTTAAGTCCTCTAAAGTTAAATGGTTTTTTTTTAAATGTACTTAAGCTTGGAGAACATTTCTTTACCTTGTTTTAAAGAACATATTTAATATATGAATTTTAAAAAAATTCAAAATATTTATTGCGGGATTTTTTCTCAGATTTTTTAGAGTAGTACACTGTTAGAAAAAGCTTTTCCTCTTAAAATATCAGAACTGTAATTTCGTATATCCTTAATATGCAAATTTATCACATTTAATGAAACTTGTTTTGAAATTTTCCACACCCACGCCTATGTGGCATATACAATGTTGTAGATGCTAGAAAATTAAAAAAGGTTAATCATTGAGTATGCCTATATCTCTTAGATTACAGTGCTTTGATGACATCGAATCGAAATAATAGCCAAGACGAGGGAGAACGGCAAAGGCCGCAGCTCTACTTTATACCCGGTACTCAGTCAGTATATATGTACATACATACATACATACATATATGAGCTTACGATTAATACAATTTATTATAAGTTCGCAAAAGGAACGAAATAAATTTTGGGCAAAAAATAATATTTTAAAAAAATGTTGTCAAACCATTCAAAAGAATATTTATACATGTTTCCGATTTTGTTTGCATACGCTTTTTACATCTACATGTAAAACTACATATTCGAGACGTACAAGTGTTTCCGAGAGAGAGAGGAAATGAGAAGCGCTTGGCAGGCGTTGCGTAGCCACTGAAATTTAATTTGTTTCTTCGGTCTATAATAATGATCCAACCTGATCCATATTCGGCAATCTGGTAGATATGGTAATTTTCCATGATTCTACGTTTTTGATTTTCATTTATCTTAAAAATTGTGGATTCCACAGATTTTCGTCCTTTTTGGGGGCGGAAAGGGGCGTGGCGTCAAAATATACGAATGGGCAAATTCAGATGGGGTCGCGTGTGAAAGAGAGCGAGAGGGAATGATGACTTTCGAAATTGTTTTCTCCATTGTAGCTAGAATAATGATTCGATCTGATCCATATTCAACAATTTGATAGATTTGGTCTTTCTCTATGATTCTGCGTTTTTAGTTTTCTCGTATCTTCAACATTGTGTACGCCACAGACTTTCGTCCTTTGTGTGGGCGGAAGGGGGCGTGGCGAAATTTTGAAATACACTTGGAGTAGTGTGATAACACAGGAGACTGGATACAAAACTTGGTTACTCTAGCTGTAACAGTCTTTGAGGTATAGGCGCTAATGAAGACGGACAGATGGACGGACAAACAGACATGGCTATATCGACTCGGCTATTGATGCTGATCAAGAATATATCTACTTTATGGGGTCGGAAACGCTTCCTTCTGGGCGTTACATACATCCGTTTTTTTTTTTTTTTTTTTTTAGCACGTTGATGTGCAATGACTGCACCATCAAGTGGCCCAAGCGACCGAGGGGCGCTGCCGCATAACGCGCGACTCGTTAACCGAACCGATCGCGGACATGCAGGAAAGATAGGTGTTAGACTAGTGTTCGAGGAAAAGTAGAACTAATCTAACTAAAGAAACGAAGTAATTACTAATTACGGGAAAGATATAAGAGTATAAGTAATTTAAGACTAGGAAGGGAGTTAGTGATAGATATAATATGGTAGAGGGAATTATAATCCGAGCATAGGACCCTAAATGGTTCATGCAAGGAGTAATTCGATCTACAAAGCGGAAGAAACAACGGTGTATAGTTCCTAGTGCTTCTAATAGGAATCGTGAAGTTTATGCGGCTCAACAGGTCAGGGCTATCTACGTCACCCTTGATCAAGTTGTGCACAAAAATCACGCCAAGCATTTTCCTACGATTAGCTAAGGTTGGAAGGTTTATGAAGAGCTATCTATTAGAGTAAGACGGCAGTCTCACACCTGCATCCCAGCTGAGGCCGCGAAGAGCAAAAAGTAAAAAGTTTTTCTGAACTGATTCCATACGGTCCCGATGTACGTTGTACTGAGGGCGCCATACACAAGAGCCGTATTCTAAAATCGGACGAACCAGAGAGGTGTAGAGAGTCTTTGTTATATAGGGGTCGTCAAATTCCTTTGACCACCTCTTTATAAACCCAAGTACTCCCATGGCCTTATTCACCATGGTGGAAATGTGTTCTGAAAACTTTAACTTGGGATCTAATAGAACACCAAGATCATCAACCCGGGTAATTCTCTCAAGAGAACCACCACAAAGGGTGTAAGGAACCAGAAAGGCGCTGGAGCGATGAAAAGTCATTACTTTACATTTTGAAGCGTTAAGGTTTAATAAATTTGCACAACACCAAGAATGAAATCTATCGAGATCGGATTGCAACCTGGATTGGAAAGAAATGTCCTTATACTGGACACAGAGCTTAACATCATACGCATACATAAGTACTCGAGAGTATGTTAATACAGAAGGTAGGTCATTTATAAAGAGTGTAAAGAGTAAGGGGCCTAGATGGCTGCCCTGAGGTACACCCGAAGTCACCATAACTGGAGAGGACAGGGAGTTTTTGAAAAGGACACCTTGAGACCTAGAACAAAGGTAGCTAGAGATCCATCTCAGGAGATTGGGCGGGAACCCTAGAAGGTCGAGCTTTTGTGCTAGGAGGGAGTGGTTTATAGAGTCGAACGCTTTACTAAAATCGGTCTAAACAACATCCGTCTGTAAATTACCTTGAAAGCCTTTAACTATAAAGGAAGTAAACTCCACAAAGTTAGTAGTGGTTGATCTCCGCCTTATAAATCCATGTTGAGATGGTGATATAAGTGATCTGCATAGGTGCTGCAGGTGCGGAGTTAAAATTTTCTCAAACACTTTAGGAATATCGGATAACTTAGATATACCTCTATAGTTCATTGCGTCAGACTTGCTACCTTTCTTATGGAGAGGAATTATAAAAAACTCCTTTCATATCGGGGGAAAGCATGAAGAATTTATAGATAGGTTGAACAGTTTAAGCAACGGCCCACACAGAGACTCGGCACAGTACCTGAGTACGCAGCCGGGAACTCCGTCCGGACCCGGTGAGAACACCGGCTTTACTGTTCGTAGATCATGAAGCAATGAGCTTTCATTTAGCAAAGGACTGAAAATGCCGTTCGACCTCGGTAAACCGTATGGATACGGCTGACCAGAGTAAACGTCCTGCGAATTGGTAGTTTGGAAAAAACGGGCAAAAAGATAGGCTATTGCCTGATCATTATCTGCCGACGTATTACGGAAGGACAGCGAGGATGGGTGTGCGGACGTTCTACGCTTACTGTTTACGAAGCTGTAGAACTGTTTGGGGTCCTTAGAAAAACGTATCCTGCATCGAGAAAGGTAATTCTGATAGCATTGAGAGTTAAGAACTGAAAAGTTTGACCGAGCTGTTACATAATGAGAAAGAGAAGAAGAAGAGCCAACTTCTTGAAATTTTGTATAAAGTCTTGATTTTAAGTTTTTTAGATGAGATAGCTCCTTGGTAAACCAAGGGGGTTTTCTTGATCTAATCGGACAGGAAAGTGGGGCACAAAGTCAAAAAGTGAGTCCAATGCATCAAAGAAAATGTTTGTGCCTGTCGTAACATCACTGCACAAATATAAAGCGGACTAATCAAAATCCCTAATGAGGTTATTAAGCTTCGTAAACTCGGCTTTACGGAAGCAGCGGACACATTGGGGTAGTCTACCCGACCGATCCAGTACAGTTCGTCCTAGGTCGAGCGACACTTCGAAAGTAGGATGGTAGGCATCTTCAGGTATAGAGAGCGGGGGGACTCGAGTTAACAACGCTAAGGTCGGATCCGTTACACCACAGGCCGTGGCACCACAGGCCTATCACCTGTGATGGTAATACCCGGTGGTCCGGGTCGTATATTGACTGGTGGGGTCGGAATTGCGGGGACAGCTAATGAATTTGACACTACGGACACGGACGCTACAGACGGCCTTGGCTGCATGCTCTCCGACGCGATAAATTCGGCTACCGAATTTCATCACCAGCAGCTGTCGTTGCCTTTGGAGTGGCGAACGATATCAACTGCTGCACTTTTGGGGTGGTCGGAGTCAGCTTGTCAGCATCGGCCGGTCGAGGGGCAGTCGGCACATGCAGATCCCGCGGAGTGACCTTTTTGCGCCTAGGAGACACAGTCAGTAGTTTGAGACCACTGAACTGAGACTCCATGGCTAGGAGCCGATCGTACTGCTCTTTAAAGCCCACGGTCAGCTCCCTAAAGCCCTTCCGGGTCTGCCTCATAAATGCTGCCATCTCCCCTTCAACCGGACGGCATGCCTCACAGCTGTAATGCAAGCCATTTCTTTTGGAGATGGCATCACCCACGAGACCGGAGAACCTGGCGCATTTAGCGTGCACTACGCTATCGCATAGCCAGCAGGGGATACTCGACTGGTCATGGGTAATCTGCTTCTTGCAGGTTTTCTTGGCACAGACAACTGCGTATTCCATTATGAGAAATATAAAAAAATAAAATTTCAAAACAAATATATATCAGACCAGTGTGCCAGATAAGCGATGAAAGCGCAATAAGAAAGAGAGAAGAGCGGTTTCTGCAGCTTCAGAGAGAGAGAGAGAGAGAGCGCTACTACACAGAAGGTATTGAGAGCGAGAGAGGAAGAACAGTTATGTTAGTTTGTGTAATAGGGAGAGAGTGATAAGTCGAAAGGAGCTAAGCAGGATACTGCACAACAGTAAGGCCCGGAACCTTATTTTTAAGGGACTGGAGAAGGAAGATGACACAAAGGATATTACGAGGTAGAATGGCGGTCATTCTTTTTACCAATGCAGAGTGGTTTTGGCCAACAAAAGTGGTCATTGGGACCATAGTGGAGCGGTTCTAGAAACGACAGCAGTAGGCGATATCGCAAAAGCAGAAACAAGGAGAACGGCATCCATGCCACGGTTACAGACAGTTCGATTTTTAGTTTAATAATGTTACATAATAATACTTAATTTTTTTTTTTTTATTAAAGTCGATTAATGTCGCTGATATAAAATTCTTGAAGAAGAAGTAGCAGATAGTAAATCTTAAAATAACATATTAATAGGCTTAGCGTTAACGGTTTGCAATCAACCAGGGTCTTAAGAATTTCTTCATTTAAACATTAGATTCTAAAGAATCTGTTGGAAGTTGCCTGCGTTTTCGACTTCACATTTGCAACAATTTATCCGATTTTTATCCGTTGCTAGGGTTGAGTTTTGTGAATATTACTCGATGTGGTGTCTGTAGAAATTTGTAGTATGGAAGACGGAAGAATTCCGTCAGGCACGCGTTTAATGATAAATTTGCTGAGCCGCGATGCTGCGATTTGACGAATATATGACTAACTGAATGACAAGTGAGCGAAGCATCTTAATAATACTAACATGTAATTCACTTGAGCGCGACAATGGGTAACTTTAGACCATATACATACATATGTACATATAATATGTACGAGAAGATAATTGCACTGTCTTAACAAACGATTACTAAAGCTGAATTTGGCTTACTTTAGTTGTCATGATTCTGTTTTGCCAAGATAAGCGTAGAACTCCTATGTCGCGGAACACTTTATCAAGCTTTAATAAAAGGAAACCTTATATTAATGTTTTGTTTGTACATTTTTAATGGGAAGAAAGAAACAAAAGACGAACAACTTATGACTGCCCATATTTCGCTACATACATAGTGCTTTCTAGAAAAAATTATCACGACTATGATACGAAGAGCACCCCAAAATCATCTGGCTTTGTGGGTAGAACAATTTGGTTCCAGCCAGCCATTGAGCAACATTTATCCTATGCGTGTGTCACATTTGACAATTGCGTTTTTTATCAGTGTCAAACAAAAGTTAACAGTCAATCTACATATATTTTTCCTCTTTGTTTTTATAGCCGGTACTCGAAGAGTATAAGGGTATATTAGATTTGTGGGGATAACGGTTGTGTGTAACGCCCAGAAGGAAGCTTTTCCGACCCCATAAAGTATATATATTCTTGATCAGCATCAATAGCCGAGTCGATATAGCCATGTCTGTCTGTCCGTCTGTCCGTCCGTCCGTCTGTCCGTCTTCATTTGCGCCTATATCTCATGGACTATTAAAGCTAGAGTAACCAAGTTTTGAATTCAGTCTTCTGTATTATCACACTACTCAAAGCATATTTCAAAATTTTGCCCCGCCCCCACAAAGGACGAAAGTCTGTGGCATACACAATTTTGAAGATGCAAGAAAACTAAAAACGCAGAATCATAGAGAAAGACCAAATCTATCAGAATGTTGAATCTGGATCAGATCGAATAATTATTATAGCTACAATGAAAAAAACCATTTCGAAAGTCATCATTCCCTCTCGCTCTCTCTCACACGCGACCCCATCTGCCCCATCTGCGTCGCCTAGTTCTCAGAGACTATAAAAGCTAGAGCAACCAAACTTTCTATCCAAGCTCCTGTGATACCAAACCAGCACGAGTTTGTTTTAAAATTTTGGCACGCCCCCTTCCGCCCCAAAAAAAGACGAAAATCTGTGGAATCCACAATTTTTAAGATAAATGAAAACCAAAAATGTAGATTCATGGGAAATTACCATATCTACCAGATTGCCGAATATGGATCAGGTCGGATCAATATTGTGGCCAGAAGAAACAAATTAAATTTTAGTGGCTACGCAACGCCTGCCAAGCGCTGACTCATTCCCTCTCTCTCTGTCGCAAACACTTTTACGTCTCAAATATGTAGTTATACATGTAGAAATGTAGAAGTAGTATACAAATCATATGCAATCAAAAATGGTTTGACATTTATTTTTTATATATATTATTTTTTGCCCAAAATTTAATTCGTCCCTTTTGCGAACATATAATAAATTGCAAAATCGCAAGCTCATATATGTACATATGTATATACTGACTGAGTACCGGGTATAGGGTAGAGCACAACGTTCCCCCTCGTTTTTTTGCTGAATTCCGATTTTTTTGTTATAATCGTGAAAGAGTATTGCAAGGAAAAATTAAAGCGTGCAACATTTAGTGTTCAAAATGGTAATGTGCGTTTACCAACTTTTGCAATCTATCTATCAAACGTTATAAGAGTGCTCAATTGTTTAGTTGGTTGGTGTGGAAATATTATCGCGCTCCAAGTCGACATTCTCACGTCCATCTTTATATGCGCATCCGCACAGACTTAATCTTTTATCAATTAATTTTTTCTTATTTATTTTAAAACTTTTGTGTTTTACCACACTCTGCTTTGACCGTGAACGGTGTCAATTATTCTACCCTGTATTCTATGCCATCGTTCTTACACATCGGATATACACCCGCCTATTCCCATGTTGCTGACACGTCAAACATGGGGACACGCTGTAGTTTTCACAACATTTCTGGACTTTATTTTTGATTAAACGCAAACAGGATGGCCCCGCAAAAAATTAGTTGTCTTTTATGCAAATGCAGGACGGACCTGGAAGGCCAAAATCTGGCCTTTTGGCTGTGCCCCATTTGGGGAAGGCTACTGCTAGTGCCGTTGCTCCCCGCCGGCGAGGCTGCCTTATCGCTGCCATCTCTCTTGGCAGGTAACCCCTTGTCGGACGGTGGGTCGACGGCACGCGACCCGTCTTAAAACTGGAGAACGGAATAAAAGCGAATGAAATTTTCGGGGTAGTTCGTTTTTCCTGCCTTCTTTATTATCTTATCCGCTTTCTGTTATTTGGTATTTGCGCTTTAATGAATTTTAATGCCCATCTTTTAGCTTTCTTTCATTTTTTACTCGTTTTTTTTACTAAATTATTAATAAGGAAATTTTGTGCTTACGCTTCAGGTTTTTGGGGTTCTCTTGGCGGACAGAGATTTTAATCGTTTTGAAATTTGTTTTCTTTGACTTCAAGGTCTGAGTGGCAGTCACAGGGCTGCCGCTACCTCCTCTTTAGAATGGCAGGCAAACAACCGAATTATAGTGAAAACCCACACACACACACACACATACACGCGCACACACACCCACACACCCACACACACTCCCTACCGACCCCACCCATGCGGCGATGAAGCGAAATATTACGCAGACGCCGCGTGCCTCAGCATGTGAGAGGCCGACTCCTTCCTCTGGACCCCATCGCTCGCTGTAAATTGTAATGGCCAAAGCTTTTTTGTTGGTAGCAGCTTGGTGTTACTTCTTACAGTGAGTGTGGGGCGTTTCCACAAGCATCGACGAAAGTGAATTTAAAATCAGATTTGGGAATCGGAAACGTAAGCGGAATCGTCAGCGTCGTCAGCAGCGGAAGTGCAAGTGAAAGTGAAAGTGAAGTAGAAGAAAAATGCAGAGCTCAGGCGATCATCGAACAGTGCACAGCATGGCACCCACCCACCCACACAATCACTCACACTCTTTCAAAGACTCACTCAAACACTCGAACACTCACACACTCGAAACACGAGCTGCACGACGTAGCAGAGGGCAGGCGGCAGGGGACCCAACCCACCCGCAAAAAACTGTCACGTTGCAGTCGTCGGTTATGGCATGTGAAAATCAACAGTCAGTCAGACTGCAGTGGCTTCGAGCTCGTAACTCGTGAATATGTACATATGAACATACACATATGTAGATTCAACAATATTCCCATTCTACGTTCCAGTGAGACCAAGTAGCCTTGTCATTTAAATGGATGCGAGCTTAGTGTTTACACGCGCCTTCTTTTGTGCTCATGTAAATATGGTCCTATTTTCATCGATGGTAAAATCCGATTAGTGTTCAATTTAATTGGTTCTTACTTCCGGTGAATGCAGAGATGCAAAACGGTACGGTACGTGTTTAAGCCTCTTGGATAAGCCACTACACCATCATTTAATATATTATTCATAATTAACTTTGATCTGTTTTTATGTCCCTGACATCCACCATTATAGATTTTAGCTTTGAAGAAATCTAGTACGTTTCCGACCCCATAAAGTATATATATTCTTGATCAGCATCAATAGCCGAGTCGATATAGCCATGTATGTCTGTCCGTCTGTCCGTCCGTCTGTCCGTCTTCATTAGCGTCTGTATCTCAGAGACTATAAAAGCTAGAGCAACCAAAATGTTCTATCCAGTCTCCTGTATGATCACACTACTCCAAATGTGTTGAAAAATTTCGCCCCGCCCCCTTCCGCCCCCACAAAAAACGAAAATCTGTGGAATCCACAATTTTTAAGATAAATGAAAACCAAAAACGCAGAATGATGGAAAATTACCATATCTACCAGGTTGCTGAATTTTCAGTTCGGATCAATATTATGGCCAGAAGAAACAAATTAAATTTCAGTGGCTACGCAACGCCTGCCAAGCGCTGACTCATTCCCTCTCTCTCTGTCGCAAACACTTGTATGTCTCAAATATGTAGTTATACATGTCATGTAGAAATTTAGAAGAAGATCTAAAAAGTATATGCAAACAATATTGGAAACATGTATAATATTCCAAAAATGATTTTACTTCATTTTCTGAAATATTATTTTTTGCCCAAAATTTAATTCGTCCCTTTTGCGAACATATAATAAATTGCAAAATCGCAAGCTCATATATGTATGTATATACTGGCTGAGTACCGGGTATAAGGTAGAGCCGCGGCTTTTGCCGCGGCTCACAACGTTCCCCCTCGTTTTTACCTATCGCCATAATCGTACGGTTTGCTATATGCTATAGATAAGGCCCGGGGTTTTTCGGGGGTTTCTAATTAAAATGGTCGATGTGCTTTGAGTTGCATGCTTTCAGTAACAATATTTGCGCTAGTAAATGTATGTGGTTCGAATGATATTTTAACACCGATTTATTTGCTCTCTGTGGCTGCCCACTAAATCCCACTTAAACGTGGTGGCCGACGCGGCATTTGCCTCGGATCTACTTAATCATTTTGGTTCTTATATGAGGATTTGATAATAAGTATATACTTTATGTTTTTGGGGTTGCTGTCATTAGAGTTTTTCAATAGTCTCTAAAATCCAATATAGCTATCAATGGCTTAAAACTATTCCCTAGCAGGAGCATTCGAAGTTCGTTTAGTTCTGATTGGAATGTGCCCCACTTTTTTCTGGCTTGATTTTTTTCACTCTCTGCAGTTTGTCATTGAATTTCTTTGCATCTGAGCAGAATTGGTTTGCCTAAGCGTCTTGCTCTTTCTATTTTCACGAAGTACCCGCGCTTATTTTCCCCTAGCTTTCCCCTGCCTTAGCTCTCTCTCTCTCTCTCGTTCACGCCCTCTTTGTGTCTCCCCCAACTTTTCTATATCTATTGTTATTCGGCTTGGTTTTTCCTTTGTGCCTCCGTCCAACATTGACAAGAAGGGAATTTTCCTGCAAATGGCAGCCAACTCAAAGGGAGAAACTGGCTGGGCTCCCTCTTTTCGCTGCCTGCAGATGAAATCATAGTACTGTAAAGTGAAAATAGGAAAAGTGAAAAAGTAAAAAGCAATTTCCACTTACCAGCCCCCTCAACCGATTTCTCATTCCCATTCGCCCGGCAACAATTAATAAGCAATCGCTGGAGAATGCAAATAAACCAATAGACAAACAACAAATCGAAAGAAATTGGGAGGAAGATGCTCTTCATGGTATGGTCCATGGCTGGGCCTATCAGGGTATAAAGTTACAAGTGGCCCGCGGGCGCCCTCTTGACTTGGTTGACCCGTGTTCTGACCCACAGTCTATCATTCCATGCTGACTCACCGGCCTTATTGTTGCCATTGACATCATTAATGACACCAAGAGCGTCCTCCATTTAGGCAGGAGACTCAGGGCTGGGGCTGTGAAGGCTAATACAAAGCAAACAGCAGCACACCCAAAAGGGAGTTGCGTTAAAATCTGAGCCATCACCATCTCTAGCATTCTCCAACCCAACATTCCCAACCCCCAAAAGCGAAAGAGAGGGCGAAAAACGATGCGCAACAAATTCAAATGGCAAGATAAAAAAATGTCAAGTATCCCCCTTGGCAGAGCACGAGTCAAAGTGTCAAGCAGAGGGAAGATATAAAGCCATCCTCTACCCTCTGCACAGTCCCATGCAGTAAAAATAGCTGGACACATTCATTAGTCGATTGGCGAAAGATGGTAAATGGTAGATGGTGAGTGTTAAATACATCATACATCGTTGCACTTCAGACAGAACATTCATTTGGTAAGTCAACGAAAGAACTGGAACTAAAATTTTTTAATATATCCAAACTTCTCCAGTTGATTGAATTGATTTGCACAGTACGTGAATTCGCTTGACTTGAATGCGAACTTTGCCAAGCTATGATTCACATGAATAAATGGCCAAAAACAATATCTATCATTCATACATACTTATAAATGTATGTTTATGACCATTTCCCAAATATCGAACATATTGTAAGTGGTCAAACAGTTAAAATAAGACGAATTTAAAAAAAAATCCCAATTTCTATTACAGTAGTATTATAAAACAGCTCTTGATTAACTTTATAATAATAGGTAAGTTCGGTTTTGGGAAACAATTCGTTTTTGAGATTTTTGCAAATAACCAAGGAGTTTGAGCGGGAAAAAACTAGAAGTGGAGGAAAGTTGAGGAATATTAATACGATATTTACGATTTACGATATACGATTTCTGATAAATCTGATAAGTGTTGTGCATTGATGTCCGTTTATAGTAGTTATAATTTTACGCAAATATGATTTTACTCGAAGATTATATGGGTATATACGATTTGTGGTGAAAGCGGATGCATGTACGTGTTATAGCCGACTCGATGGGGCAAGTATGTCTGTCCGCTCGTCTTGATGCCTAGCTCACGGAGACTACATATATTTGATGGAGCAACCAGACTGTTAAAAGTGTATTAGAAAATTTTGCCACATCCACAGTTTTGAAGATGCAAGAAAATCACCAATCACATAGACTCAGTCTTCGCATGCAGTCTGCGTCCCCTGGCGTTAAACAAGAAAAAATAAGACAGGTAAAAAAAAAATTAAGAAACGATCAATTCGAATAGATCAAAATCTTCGAAAACGACTTAACCGATGTTTTCGAAATATTTTTGGGCAAATATCAATTTTTCCCTTTTGCGAACAGCGATTACGAACAACATATAAAATATATTTCATTATACCTACTGAGTACCGGGTGTAAGGCGAGACGCAGCCATTGCCGCGATTCACAATTTTCAACCTCGTTTGGAATTTAATTTAAGCAGCTGCTTAAATTTTCAGGGATTTTATTAGATAGACTTTCAGAAATGTATATGGAAATGTGTTTCTATTGACTTTTATTTTTTGGTCTCGTTAGACTTTTCGCTGGGAGTCATTTGCCAAATGTCGGCCCATTGTGCCGGCACTTTGTACTAATGCAAAGTTGCGTGATCCTTGAAGGATTTGTCATCGCAGAGAGGGAGGGCGGATGCTCGCCAAGGCCGAGTTGCAGAATGGGGTACGGTGGCGCCTGCCTGCCACTCTAATGGATTTTCATGGCGCATCAAAAACATAAAAAGCAAACCAGATGAGTTGGCTGAGCCGGGCCAGGCCCCGGCAGGCAGGGCCAGGCTGGCCCCTGTGGTCCTTGATGGTTGATGGCGAGCGGCTTGGTGCCATTTAAATGTAGCAACAAATCACGCAGCGTCATGTGCCTCAAAGTGCATTGTTGTCCCCGGCCGAGTCGGGGTGTTGGGGGCAACTGTCAAACCAGTGTCATGGCCAGAAACAGAACCAGAGACAGATTCAGAAGCAGAACCAGAAGCAGAACCAGAAGACCTGGCTGGAGCGCTGTGTACGCGGAAATCCTTGTGGCCGGCTGAATGCGTTAACAAATGAATGGGCCGCTAAGCGGATGGGTGGTTGGGTGGGTGAACGGATGGATGGGGGTGATGGGAGCTGATGAGCGGATGTGTGGATGATTGGATGAAGTGGCAGTAGACCACTGACCGAGTGACACGGCAGAACCAACCCCAGATTAGCATTCTGCATCGTAATATGCGGTAAAGGGATTAATGGATCCCTAATCCCTAAAAACAGCAAGATCCTTAATCCATTTAACTTAAACAGAAAAGTATTGACATTTCCATTTCGCATTTCAAGGAAAATTATCAACATCTTTGGAAATCGGTGGAGAGGCTACATTTGCTGCCTCTCCACAAATATTTCCTCAAAAAATTGGACACTAAATTGTTTCCTCTCTTAAAGCTGGTCTTGCCCCATTGTGCGGCGTCTGATGCCCAAATAGGAAGGCGCATTTCGATTCGTCGAGGTGCATTGTAAATGTTTGCATATTCCCATCCCCAAAGCGTTCTACGCACACATATCGATAGCACCATGGGGCAATCATAAGAAAGTGCTGTGGAGCAAAAGATTCCATCAGAGCTTTACTTTACTTCTTTTAAGAACTGTGGAGATCCCCTCCAAAATATGTAGAATTCCACATTTTGGTCTTTTAATGTGCCGTTTACACTGAGGCTGCGTCTTGATTCTTTGCGTCTTTTCAGAAACGCAGTTTTTATACCCGGTACTCGAAGAGTATAGGGGTATATTAGATTTGTGGTGATAACGGATGTGTGTAACGCCCAGAAGGAAGCGTTTCCGGCCCCATAAAGTATATATATTCTTGATCAGCATCAATAGCCAAGTCGATATAGCCATGTCTGTCCGTCTGTCCGTCCGTCTGTCCGTCTTCATTAGCGTCTGTATCTCAGAGACTACAAAAGCTAGAGCAACCAAAATGTTCTATCCAGTCTCCTGTATGATCACACTACTCCAAATGTGTTGCAAAATTTCGCCCCGCCCCTTTCCGCCCGCATAAGGGACGAAAGTCTGTGACGTACACAACTTTAAAGATACGAGAAAACCAAAAACGCAGAATCATAGAGAATGACCATTTCTATCAGAGTGTTGAATCTGGATCAGATGGGAACATTATTATAGCTACAATGAAGAAAACCATTTCGAAAGTCATCGTTCCCTCTCGCTCTCTCTCACACACGACCCTGTTTGTTTTGAGCGCCTTGTTCTCAAAAACTATAATAGCTAGAGCAACTAAACTTTCTATCCAAGCGCTGACTCATTCCGTCTCTCTCTCGTACACACTTGTACGTCTCGAATGTGTAGTTATGCATGTACATTATGAAATGTAGAGGCAGATGTAAAAATCATATGCAAACAAAAATGGAAACATGAATAAAAATTCCAAAAATGGTTTGACTTAATTTTTATATTTTAAATATTTTTTTTGCCCAAAATTTAATTCGTCCCTTTGCGAACATATGTATGTAAAAAAGATTTCATAAATCGTAAGCTCATAGATGTATGTACATATATACTGACTGAGTACCGGGTATAAGGTAGAGCCGCGGCCTTGGCTCTCAATAGGTTTACATAGGTTTAGCATAAGGCCCTAGTGGTGGTAAAAAGTTGCCTCGTTTTCCGACGCAAGTGCGTTTATTCGTTTTATTTGATTGGTTTTCGTTTTGCTTTGCGCATAACAGCAATTTTCGTATTTGTCTGCCTTTTAGCGGAACTATCACAACTACTAACGACAAAAATCAGCAGATTAAAATTATCATATTTCTGCGTAAAATTGTAACCTGAGGAAAAAGAGGCCAAAATACAGTAATGCTTAGAACAAATTGTTTAAACTAATTTTATTATTATATCAAGCATTTCAACAATATGTTTAATTTCAATTTGTTGGCTGCAAATCCCATGTTTTTGAATCCTTTCACTGTTTCCGTGATCTTCTCAGGGTAAGAAAGTGTGCTGGCAGACACTTGTCAGCGAGTTGAGCAACTACCTCGCGACAAAACTGCAGTAATATGCGGCAGAAAATGGCCCTTGGCACACCAATAGTGTCCCTACCGTACGATATTCCGCAGACGATCCTTGGCAATAAAGGGCTATGCTATGGCTACTCTCTTTTCCAGAGGGATTGTCAGTCAAGAGTTGAGATTGAAATGTTGAAAGTACTCCTTTCCATGCGGAAATTTTCCTTAAAAAAGGCATCGGAGTTGTCCACCAGTGACAACTGCAACCATATAGTGACTATTGCAATTTAGAGTACATTATTTAATTGAGAAGAGAGAACATTATCTGCTCTTTACTTACAAGTGTCCAAACGCGAGGAGGACGTTGCTGTTACAAGACAAATTGCACCTTTTCTGAGGATAACTCAGACACTTCCATGCTTTTCAAAAGATTCTCCTCACACAACTTTTTTCCGTCATATTTCGTTGATTTTCGAACATTTTCTTCCAAAGATGCAAATACACTGTGGTGTAAACGCCACTTCTGCTTCTCTGCGTCTTTTCCGATATCGATATACCTATCCTATATATAAAAAGCCTATTAAACAGGATATTACTATTCGGTGAACATAAGGTTAATTTCCAAAGCTTATATTTCACCCCCAAACATCGTCTAGCTTTATTATGATTCCTCACTCCCCAAGGGAGTGACACTCTGACAGAGATAATGATGACCCTTCAATGAATCGGCTCTGAACTCTGGTAAGCCCGTTCTGGTGCCCCGCACCACAGGATTCACCAGATAAGCCCGCAGATGGTGCATGACCTCCTGTGCGGTGGGAATGCACTGGGCCAATGCTGGATTGTGGAGGGACTGGACCAGGCTCTCCGGCCGCAGACAGGTGATGGACATCCGCTTGCTTGTCCTGTTCTGCAGATTGATCACCAGATCCTGGTGAGTGAGTCTTCCCAGCAGAACGTAATGGCGGTTTAGCTCGTCCACGTAGTGCAGCCGGTACTTGGAGTCGTCCCGGTTCCAGTGCATCGGCAGCAGCTCGCTGGTACTTTCGCCGGCATGCGCCGAAGTTAGTCTACTGCCGACGGTCATCGTGTTGGCCTGTCCCTGCTCCGGGTCAACGCTCCGCAGATGATACTGCTTGGTGATAAGGAAGTGGGCCAGTGCCAGCAGCAGGTCTGCCTTCTTGCGTATGCTTCCCCGGATCGAGTAGAAGAGGAGCTGCCAGCCGTAGAACTGATCGTAGTCAAACGTGGACACCGTCTTGTCCTCGGTACCAATGGAGCTCAGCGACACAAAGGCCGGTGGTTGCTCCATGCTGGCCATTATCCTCAGGGTATTGTTCATTGGTCTGCTGATGTTGTATGTGTGTTTGTGTTTGCTTGTGTGTGCTTAGGGGCAATGGTTTAAATTTTTTCCTGACAGAATGTTAGGCGAGAACTAGATGTTATTTCCCACACTCCTTGGTTCCTGGCTATATGTGAGAACCCACTTTTCAATATGTTTTCCATCTCCATATGCTCTCCCTACCGACTTCGAAATTTACCACACCCTCAATCGGAGTGACGAATATATCAATCTGTCAGTCTCTTCCTTTTAGCCGCCCTGTATCTACTTTTGGTTCCCATTCTTTTCTATAAATTCCAGCAAGCCCAATCTCTACATCTTTTAAATGGAATATGGACATTTCTCGCAAAAGGTCCACCGCGGCTAAAAAATTAAAAATCAATTAAAACGCATTTTTGAATATAGTTTTCTCGTGATGTTATTTTTTAAAGATATCGAAACCCCGTAAGTTTTATTAACTTTGATCTGAAAACCTGTTAAAATTGGCAAAAGTTCACTTTTTTGTTATTTCTGTCATGTTTTCCATTATTTCCATTATTTTCGCCTATAAAAATATCATTCTTAATAAAAGTTTTTCCTCAAAGTCTGTCTTACATATTGAACTATCTAAGAAAATCCCAGAAAATTATCTCAATATCAGTTAACGGAATTTTGTAACCTTTATAAAGCCAAGGAATTTTTATACCGTGCGCCATGTCGACATGTCACAAACTATAGTGCTTACCAAGAGCTATAAGTTTCACCTTTTGTCAAAATGAAATAAAGTCTTGGCACATGTTTTTTACTTTGAATGCGTACGAATGTCGCATTTCTCTAATAGAAGCTCCATCTACCCGTATTTAATTTCTTCGCTTTTCTCTGTGTTCTCCTGCCAAATTCTCACATACGAGTATCTGGAATATCATTTTATTCTGGGTAGTGGACCATCTTTTCTCTTCTTTCTTCTTCTTCTTTTTCTCTGTATAGGTCCTATACCTTCATTCACTCTCTACATTCTAGTGTCTTTGGCACCAGTATTCCCCATAAATTCACTATTTCACCGAGTATCAGGCTACGCTCCATCCCATTTGGTTGCCCTCGAGGTGGTCCAGACGAACGGTCTTCTGCAAGGCCTGGGCCTGGCCTTTGGTTACCTTGGCAAGGTGCCATTACCACTATGAAGATTAAATACTCGTAGTTTCCCAGGCAGCTTCATCTTCGCCGGGCAACAAACGATGTCCATCAATTTGCCTGTTTGCGTGCATGCTGCAGCAGCTGCAACGGGAGAAGCTATCCCATCGTGACTGGGAACTGGAAGAAAAGACGCCTAGGCGGGCGAATGAAATATGCGGCAGACTATAAGTTATTTATTGTAATCGTATATGTACATATGTGTTATTGGAGGCGGGAGCAGAAAATATGCGATTGAGGTTTTCAATCGGATAAGGAACCGGGCGGATGCGTGAATCTAAACGACCCGAAATAGGGGCCAGGATTCGGGGACTCGCGAATGCGAGGATGCGGCCTACCTAGCCTTAAAAAATCAAATAACTTGCACATCCGCGGGCGCTACGCACGCAATTTATACTCAGCAGTAACCACAGCCATTTGGAGCCCCTGAATGTTTCACGAACTTCCTATACCCTTTCTGGAATCCTTGATTGATGTTGACTTTAATTTTTTTTTGAGTCATACTTTGCCAACTCGTTTTAAGGGAATGAATGCCAACATTATGTATCTGTTTGGTCTATTCCGACTCCCATATTTTCCTTTGCAGATCCGAATTTGAAGCGGGTCCTTGACAGCGACAGGCCGTTGGACCTTATATTGTAGTTGATCTAAAGTTATGTTTAAAACGTATTTAAACAAAGTTGAGCCGCACTATGTAGCAAGCCTTCTTTCAGAGCATGCCCCAGCTGCCACTTGTGTGTGACAGTCTGAGCACGACCGCGGCTGAACAGCTCGAGCAAGAAAATTCATAGCCTACTTAGCGGCGTACGCTGCGAGTTATTCAAATTTGAATTGGCCAGAACAGAGGCCAAAGGCATGGTCGGGTGGGGGGTGGAGTGCTCTGAACAGGTATGGGTCCGGGTCCGGGTCCGGGTCTGGGTCTAGTGCCGGGACAGGCCGAGCAGCATTTTATGGCCGTCAGTGTTGGGCTGGATGCGTGTAAGGCAGACCCGAAAAACATGCAGCAGCTGGCGGAAAAACTTGCGGCATAAAATGTGGCACATGTGATGGGAACGGCAACGGTGAGCGCTCCTTAATTAGATCATAGTTGCGTCTTTTGCTGAAAGAGGGAAACATTTTACGGCCAGACACACAGCATGCCGCAGTCAGAGAGCCCTGCCCCACATCATCATCGTCATATCCATCATTTGGTGGAGGCAATGTCGGTGGCAGGGCCAAGTCGAGGCAGAGTTGTGACAGATTATTGACTCACGCACCGCACCGCACTGAACTGCGCCGCATCGAGTTTCCAACTCAATCAGGGAGCAGAGCAAAGTTTTCACCCATTTCCCACTTTTCCCCCTGACTCTACTACGAGTATGAGAGACGACCAGCGTTCACGACAGCGTTTACGGTATTTGCATTTTAATTTAATTGAACTAAATTATTTTGTTTAGAGCTGAAGGAATTGACGCTGCGACCCGCTGCGGGTCGGGTGAGATGAGAGCTCTTGGGTGTGCTCCGACCATGTAAAAGCCACAAAAAACGCAAAAACTTGAGCGAAACTTTCGCAGCAAAGAGCGTGGAAAACTTCTCCAGTAAAGGGGCTTATTGAGTGCAGCTTAATCAGGGCAGAAATCATCCCAGTTTCCATCTTTCCATTTTCCAATCATCAGATCAACTATAGTACTTTCGCTAATCATCTTTTCACATTCAATATCATCCATTCCAGATGAGTTCTGCGAGGAGTATCCGCACAACCTAATGCCCACGCCCGGATACTGGATCGAGTGCTCGCGCCAGAAGATATCCATGCCCACGCCGCACACCATATGGGATGAGAGCGACTCAGAACACGAGGACATACGGGCGGGTAGTGCCAGCGATGCGTACTTGGAGCGTGAATGCAGTGATTTGTACGAGGACGACGAGGACTCTGAGGCCACACCCAGGTGGGACTCTTTTTTGCCTTATCCCCCAATATAATCCATTTCCTTCGTAGTCCTCGCAAGAAAACTACCATTGAGGAGCAGTGGGATCAGCAGGGTGCCTTCGAACTCATCTCCGTGGAGCAGGAGACGTACGAGAAGTATTTCTACGGCACCGAGCACTGGAACTACTTCACCAGCGACGAGGATCTCGGCCCCGTCATACTCTCCATCAAACAGGAGACGCTTAACGGACGCGACCAGTTCCGCATTCTGGTGCGAGCTGGCTCCTACACGGTGCATGGATTGATACCAGCTTCCTGCGTGTTTGCTGATCGGTATGGCCTACGAGTATACGTATTATACACAGATACCTAAAACCCATGGGGGACACCCGTTCTGACCTGTTACTGCCATTCACTTCACAGATATAATCGCGAGGAGGTTGTTAGATCTTTAGGAAAAGAAGTTAATTTGAACCCCCCTCTAACATTGGGACAACTACCAGACACTCCAGAGGAGTTGTTAAAGTTAGATCAGGTATTCAGCGTATTGCCCCCTGAAAAATGCATTTTATAATAGATACTCGTATATGTACATACACATGTACATAAATAAAATCCCTTCTCGCTGCCTAGGTTTTTATAAAATCTGAACTTAAAGTTGGCGTCATATTTGTCAAAGAGGATCAATACACCGAAGAGCAAATTCTGGACAATAATGAAAACTCACCGCTCTTCGATGAGTTCCTCACACTTCTCGGCGATCGGGTGCGGCTCCGTGGCTTCGACAAATACAAGGGTGGCCTTGACACGGTCCATGATCTGACTGGTAAGTGATCCATCCCTAAGTCCATTAAGTACATTAAAATAATCAAGTAACTTTCGTGTGCCGAAGTGATGCCTTGTGTGTAATTGTTTCTTACGGTTTCATAACGTTTGTTGTTTGACCAGTGAGTAAATTGTTTCAAAGTAATCAGCGATTAAATGTGGATCGATGAAACATGGCTGGAAATGGCATGGCCAACATAAGTACATGTATTCGTAGTCATATTTTAACGCTGAGGAGATTTAAAGATTCTCAAATGTGATTTTTCTTGACTACAAAGTGTGTGTGTGGGTGTGAGTCTATTTGATTCTAAAATGACAGTGATAGTTATCTAATTAGTCTGTGATCGTATTCTTAACACTTTTCGCTGAATATGTACAAGTCTTATACATACACGCTTATGTACATATGTATCGCTCCTCTTTACCGTACTGTACTCCTTAGGCCTCTTTTCGGTTTATACGAACTGGCGTAATATTGAGATCATGTTCCACGTTTCCACGCTGCTGCCGTACGAAAAGCACGATCCCCAAAAGTTGCAGCGGAAGCGCCACATTGGAAATGATATTGTCTGTGTGGTGTTCCTCGAGGCGGACAATACCCGCTTTAGTCCGGCCTGTATTAAGAGTCACTTTCTGCACACATTTATATTGGTAAGTGCAAAAAGCCTACCTCCTCACACTCCATCCCTACCCTCCGTCCATGTTGTTTCGTCAATCCACAGGTGCGCGTCTCCGCACGGATCAAACATAAGCCGACGCGCTATGAGGTCTCCGTTGTGACGCGCGACGAGGTTGGCGCCTACAAGCCGTACCTCTGGGAGCAGTCTGTCTTTGAAAAAGGACCCATGTTCCGGTGAGTGTAGCATCCGGGCTGACCGACTATCCAGAGCTATCCATTCCACTGTCCCGCTTAATTTGTGAATAATCCTCCGTTACCGCAGGGAGTGGCTACTAACGAAGATCGTGAATGGAGAGCGGGCCTCGTACTCGGCCCCCAAATTCGCAAGGATGCAGGAACGCACACGGTCGCAGATGCTCGAGGATCTGGTGATGAATCTGTCTAATCACGCGGAGACAGGCCAGATACCCAAGCCGTATCGACGCGGCTCCTGGCGACCGATTGGTGAGGATGAGTATTTCAAAATGTTGCATGCTCGCGTATTAGACAACAATATACATAATGAACAACAAGAACAACAACTGCAACAATTTCAACAACAACCGTACAACAATTGTTGCTATTGCAAGGCCGAGGATTCGGGCGCCTCAAAGGGCTGGGGGCAGACAATGGCACACGCTGCCGCACACAGACACACAACAAACAACTACAACAATAATGCAGAAACCCAACAACAACTACTACACCAAAAACAACACCAACAACAGCTACACCAACAATTGCAACAACAACTATACCAACAACAGCATCTGCAACACTCAACGTCGTCACTCACGCACACATCGTGTTGCGCCATGTTGCACCTCTGTGTGAGGCATAGTATGTGTTTTACCCAACCAGCACCCCACACTAACCACACGCCCAGGAACAACCACACACGATCACCGCGACAGCTTCCAGCATGTCCTTTCCTTTGATGAATAAACTCGAATATTTACATATGC
Organism: Drosophila affinis; assembly: GCA_037356375.1. Classification (NCBI taxonomy): domain Eukaryota; kingdom Metazoa; phylum Arthropoda; class Insecta; order Diptera; family Drosophilidae; genus Drosophila; species Drosophila affinis. The sequence continues at coordinate 37,526,163 of CM074802.1, read as the reverse complement.
TTGTTCACTGCTGTATACGTTTCCCCTTTTCGGCAAAAGGACAGAAGTGAGTGCGGTCTGCCGCCTCATCTGATATTTTCGATTAGGAGAGAGAGAAAATAAGATTTAGGGATCTACTTTTGATCAGTATGGGGTTCCTTTAGGGAACTAACCAATGTCTATCGGAGTCTGCACACAAATATTTAGATTGAAAGAACTATTAAAGGATCTGGAAGATCTGCATTTTGTTTATAGCTGACCTTCCCATATTATTTTTAAGGATAGAGCATTTGTAGAGCATCTTCCCCAAGTCTACCCTTTGATTTCCCCATTTAAAGGTGATACAAAACAACAGACTCAATGATTTTACAGTTTTTCCAGGACTTTAAAAAGATTTATATAAGAATCGCAAGAACAAACTGCAGAGCATTACTAGGACCCTAAAAGGAACACAGAAAAATAAAGACCCCACAAGTATTTGCATCTTGTTCGCTCCGTGGTGACACTGTTCCTGTGCGAGCATGTTTGATTAATCGTTTTGTTTTGCTTTTGCTTTCGGTTTCAACACTCCACCCATACGCATACTCTTACGCACAAATACAGGCACTCTCATACATACATACATACGTAAACATTGCACTGTGGGGAATTTGACCACTTTTTCTGGCCAAAACCCATTTTCCAAAAGTCGGTAAAATTACAAATTTTTAACGGATATATATCGGAATAACATTGGTCTTCAATGTTACGTAATCGAAATTTTAACAGAGCGAACCACTGTTAAGTTAACAGCTTTCAAAATCAGCTATTTTTTGTCAAGCAACATTTTTTTTGCACAGAGTAATTTTTCTCAAAGTTTGAAGTTAAAAAAAGCGATTAATTGACCGATTTTAGTGCGGTTTTTACAATGGATACAAATCTATGGGGTTTTTAATATATTCTTTTCTTTTTGAACTGTACAAATTCTCCTTATATTTCGTGTAATTTTGAATAGTTTGACAGGTATTATTTTGTGACAAAAATTTGTCTTTAAAGAGGCCTACAAAATGAGTGACACCTTTTGCACCGCTAAGATTTAATACATATTGTAGAGAATTTAATTGCCTTTCAATATTATAATAATTATAAAATATATATATATATATTATATAATATTAATGTGCACTTTTTTGCACTTTCTCTGAAATTTGATTTTTTAGGACTTAACCTAAAAATCCAAAATTAGAGATTCTTGCTTTGTGGCTATGATAATGATAAGATCTGATCCAGATTCAAAGCTCTGATATAAATAATGTCTTTTTATGACATCTAGCTTTTATGGTCTCTGAGATCTAGGCGCTCATAAAGACGGTACTCTCAATTAGCGGGTATAGAAAGGAGCAACCACGCCCATTTTTTCAAAATATCTTCCTCTTACTATTTTTAGCTCATATCAAAAAACCGAACTTAAAAATATTGCTTCGTTCGGAAGTTATTAATTTAGGGCAGAAAAAGTGGTCAAATTCCCCATAGTGCATTGAGCGGGGGACATACTGACACTTCCGCTTCCGTCATTAACACATCCGGGTGTGTTTGTATTCGCCGGAAACGTGCAGGCTGCGCTCGAAGCGTTTCGGGCTTTTGTCACACAATACTCACTGGCTCTCAGTCACCCGTCGCAGTCGCCCGTCGTTTGTCGTCCGTCGTTTGTCGTCCGTCGTCCGTTGCCGGTTTTCCAGCTCACATCTCCAGTTCCCATCTGCACATGACTCTCTCCCGCTCCTAGCTCCCGGCATAGACAATCTGCTTCTCCCTTATCCCGCCGATTCCCATCACTGATACCTGGTACTTTTGGATTTCAGAGGGGTATCTTGCATTTGGCGCAATTTTTGTGACAGGCAGAAGGACCCACAAATAGATAAAGTAGAGCTAATAGTGGGACATTACAACAGTAGTATAAAGATACCGCTTCTTTTATTATGTTCACTGTTTTCGAGATAAAGAACATTTTGGCTCATTGAAATTCGGTAAATATTGGCGGAAAATCTGGTGGTATAAATTCACGTTTTACTTAAATTATACCCATATCGGGAAGTCCAGTGGAATCCATCAGAGATATAAGACACAATTATATAGATATTTAGATAAATTATCTACTGAGGGTTGCTTGTATTATACATCCCGACTAGCGGGTAGCGTCCAGTCTAATGCTTTAATTTTTTTATTCTTATGACGTGTGCTGCCCGGCTAAGAAATATTGTTCATGTTTATATTATTTTATCAGCCACAGAAAATCTTTTGTTTCCACATTACCTTAGAAGGCGGTTGCTCGTTCTTCGATGTCGTCGTTGTTGTTGTTGTTGTTGTTGTTGTTGTTGATGTTGTTTTTTGTTGTTCAGTGTTGTCGTTGTCGCTGTCGTTGTTGTTGGTGTTTTATATCTTGTTTCGCTTTCGTTTGTCGGTATTGTGATTTGTTTAGATTTATCGTTATTTATTTGTTGCTGTTTGTTGCATTAGACAACACAAATTTAATTTGATTTATTCATTCACACACTTATATACACTCTCCATACCGATGCTTGCTTTTCAACCACTCCAGTAAGGCCCCACCCGTGAAAGGTATCAGGGAAATGGAAACGATCCCCGCTGCAGTCGGCACACATCCACATCCCAGCATCCGAACTATGAATATTCAAATTATGCAAATTATTGATTCTTTAACATCTGCACGGTACAAGTTCCGTTCACTTCTTCCGTACTCCACTGGAAAAAAACCTCAAAACCATTACCTGGTTTTATTTGTTTTTTTTTTCAATATTTAAAGATACATAGTTAAAAAGAGATTGGTAGATGAGAGTGCGATTCAAATGAATTGAAAGAGGAATTTTCAGTGCCGAAATCTCCATTATTTGAATCCAGATAGCATTTTTCTTGGGAAACCTCTCTTTGCATGATAACAATGATAATTTTATACGACCAGAACGAAAGTCTACCCGAGAAGCCAAAGCCCCAAAAAAAACCCCGAGAGTCCAAGCCCTAGTAGACATAACAAAGAGTGAAATACTGAGTGGGCGCTCGTTCGTCCAAAGAGCGGTACTGGTAATCTGTTCAATTAATCTATTTATCATTCCATAGGCAGAGAGAAGAGTATTTAATATAGGCTTCACATCGGAAAGGGCATCAGCATCGGATTTCGATATTTTATTCATCATTTTAAAGCGCTCCTTTTCGCAGCGTACTCATGTGTGCGTGAGTCACTCTCGATATCAGTTAGTCAATTATTCGGCCAGCCCATCTACATATATCGCATTGTTATTGAAGTTTTTATCGTTGTTCCTGATGGACGAAAAGGACGCACCGAACGCGCAACGGAATCCATCTTTCTCAGTTGGGGCAATACAGCTGTAATTATTAGATTGTGTCCGAGTATTTACATTCGATTGCAATAACTTGCAGTCACCTGCAGGTACCAACAGCATAATACAGCCCCCAGTTCGCAGCCGCACAGGCAACACAGGTCGTTCTGGTCATATAGATTCCAATCAAAAGGCAATAAAATCCGCCCCTACACATGTGTTTTATCATTGCGGTTCGGCCTACGAGAATTTCGGATGACTTACCCGAGGCGGTAGGGCGTTGAGTGGGCGGATAGGGGAAGCTTCAAGGCGGAACGGGGTGGCGATGACGTTATCTTTTACGTCACAAGATTTCCATATGGCAGCTTTTGCGACCCTTCTGTCAGGAGACTCAACATTCAATCGGATTATAGATGCCTGTTTTGCCTATGTGCTGTTGCTGTGTGGACCTTGATACCCGCACATACATTTCTAGGGTATTGTCCCAACAGAGGGTATGACATACAGTTGCGAAAAATAGAATAGCACCACCACCACAAGCAACTTTTAAATAGTTGCCAAACTCAAATTTTTAACTTTAAGGAAACTTTAAGCACATTTTTAGAAATGGAAGACTCTTATAAACATATGAATATACAAAAAATCGTCTTCCTTTTTAACGTTTTTAAGTTATTTAAGAAAATTCCTTGAAAGTGATCAAATTAGGCGAAAAAAATAATAGCAAATAATAATTTTTTTCGTAGCTGTACATACATATATTAATGAACAAAGAGCTTAACTTATGATACTGATCTAAACATACAAATATAAAACAAGTATCGGATAAGATAGAGGATAGCATAGGATAGGATAGTATTAAAAATAATACAATATGCTAATTAAATTTCTGATCACTCCGGCTAATTCCCCATTACTATTCCTCCTAAAATCTTCACGAAATATCACAGAACTTATAACTTTGCTTTCTCAAGTCAAATCAACCAATACTCAACGCATTTTGGTGATGCTTTATAGAAAACACTTGATAAATTAGCTGTCAGAAAAACGTAATAAATATTTTAATTCAAAATCTTGTTTATACATACATACTTATACCTTAATATATGTAGCTTCACTTGACAGCTTCATTGACAGCTCTTGGCCGATGAACATGAAATCCCTCTACATATATCAAGAATAGCCCTTTTATACAATATATAAAGTCTTGCGGTATTTTTATTGAATTTTCAATTGTTCATAAAATTGGTTATAATAATGCGATTTAAGTCAAATATGCGCCGTTTTGTTCGATGACGAGTTCCCAACGAGATGCCAACTTCATAATGCCCCTCTTATAGAAGCTCGCTTCCCTATTGTCAAAAAACTCGGAGAGCCAATTTTCACAGGACTCTCTTGTGGACAACTTCCGACTACCAAGCTCGTTCGTCATGGACAGAAATAGGTGGTAATCACTTGGTGCGAGATACGGACTATACGGCGGATGCAAAAGAACCTCCCATCCGAGCTCTGTATCGGGTCCATAAACTGCACAAATTTTATTGGCAGCATGAGATGCATTTTTGCCTTTATCGTAGTAGTACTGTAAAATATGCCGTATTTTCTTTTTATTTCGCTCCATGTTTGCGACGCCATAACTCACGAACGACTAAAGCAAACAACAATTAATCAAACACGTGTTAGCACGTGAAAAGAGCTTTCCAAAAAGCTCTAGCGTGAACCGATGCGACGAATACAACTAGAACTACGCGCTTGCAAAGACAAGCTTGCGGAAATACCGCAAGACTTTTTTGACAATCTTATTTTATACCACTATATTATATACAACCACATTCTAGATATCAATATTCACCATTTGGCTCTTATACTACATGTACATATGCATATATGTATTATCACAATATTTTATATCATATTAGATATTTAATAAACTTCTTTGATATATGTATGTATCCACTTATTAGTATTTGCATCTATTCCCGAATTTTTGCCAGGAAAATTGTGCTTAAATAAGTTCACTGAGTGCTTTTATCTTTAGATCCAAGAGTATCCCCAGCGTCTATAGCTCTAAGCCACAACCCTGACTCTGTCGAGGAGAATAGGAGCATCCTAAGGCAGCGCCTGGCGCCAAAAGTTGCATGATTGATGACCCGGCCCAAGTACGAAGCCAAGCCAAAGCGATGCACAGTGGTCGGTCTTGTATGGAATCAGCGGAGAAAAATACTTCCCCTGCCTATATCAAAGTGAAATTTTTTATAATAAGCTATAAACAACGAGGGGGAACGTTGTGAGCCGCGACAAAGGCCGCGGCTCTACCTTATACCCGGTACTCAGTCAGTATATATGTACTTATGTACATACATACATATATGAGCTTGCGATTTATGCAATTTATTATATGTTCGCAAAAGGGACAAATTAAATTTTGGGCAAAAAATAATATTTAAATAAATGTCAAACCATTTTTTGACAATTTTGTTTGCATATGATTTTTACATCTGCTTCTAAATTTCTACATGACATGTATAACTACATATTTGAGACGTACAAGTGCTTGCAAAAGAGAGAGAGGGAATGAGTCAGCGCTTGGCAGGCGTTGCGTAGCCACTAAAATTTAATTTGTTTCTTCTGGCCACAATATTGATCCGACCTGATCCCTATTCGGCAATCTGGTAGATATGGTAATTTCCCATGATTCTGAGTTTTTGGTTTTCATTTATCTTACAAATTGTGGATTCCACAGATTTTCGTCCTTTTTGGGGGCGGAAAGGGGCGTGGCAAAAGCTGGATAGAAAGTTTGGTTGCTCTAGCTCTTATAGTATCTGAGAACTAGGCGTCAAAATATACGAATGGGCAGAGCAGATGGGGTCGCGTGTGAGAGAGAGCGAGAGGGAATGATGACTTTCGAAATGGTTTTCTTTATTGTAGCTATAATAATGATCCGATCTGATCTAGATTCAACACTCTGATAGAAATGGTCTTTCTCTATGATTCTGCGTATTTAGTTTTCTTGTATCTTCAAAATTGTGTGTGCCACAGACTTTCGTCCTTTGTGGGGGCGGAAAGAGGCGGGGCGAAATTTTAAAATACACGTTGAGTAGTGTGATAACACAGGAGACCGAATACAAAACTTTGTTACTCTGGCTTTAATAGTCTATGAGATATAAATGCAAATGAAGACGGACAGACGGACGGACGGACGGACAGACGGACAGACGGACGGACAGACAGACATGGCTATATCGACTCGGCTATATGCTGATCAAGAATGGGCGTTGATTCTGGGCGTTACACACAACCGTTATCCCCACAAATCTAATATACCCCTATACTCTTCGAGTACCGGGTATAAAAATATAAACATAAATAAAACGCTCCAAACCCCTCTCCCACCTTCCACGTCGCCTCCCGCTAATTGGAAAATACTTTGTATTAAGATAACAAAATTTAGGAAAATTAAATTTTAATGATATGATAATGATGATAGCGAATTTTAATATATTAAAAAAAGCTAGGAAGATAATGCCAAGAATACTTGGACGTTAGTTCTCTTGCAGTATCTTCCAAATTATTGTTTTTTAAATTTCTGCCTGTATTCGATCTGCTCGGAAGTTCCATCAAAGACCCATTTTCCTATTAATGTTAGGTAATTAGTGGTCTCGTCGAGTTCATTAATTACATCGCTTTGCAACTCTTAAATTCGCGACGCAGTGTGGTCCAATCATTTTTGTAGCTCAGCTTCAGCGACAGATTCTGATACATTTAATTGCTCGGGATAACTTTTCTGTTTTTCTTTAAAACATTATCATAGCTGGGTAAAAAGTTAGCATCAACTTTATTATTAACGAAATTGGCTTCGACTACATATAAGTGATATTGCTTCACACGCCTTAGCTGGAAAAATCGATTCGGTTTGACTACAAGCCAAACGCAAATCATCAGCAGCGGACATATCAAGGTCTGCTAATTCAGCTATTCGCCGCCGCTTGGTTCTTTCTGAGCACTCTACCAGACTGAGTCTAGGACGTCCTCGAATTTGACTCAATGCAGACGATTGCAGAATCAATAATATACATATATTCATATTGTGCAAACCAATCCGAATTTTTTTGGATAGCTTTGGATTTTGTTCCGTTGCTTTAACTCCACATTGCACCAAATTTTTTAAACATGTTTTAAAATATTTTCAATATATTTGTAACCTTAAGATTCGAATCTATGTTTTCATCTATGCTTTATCTGCAAATTAACCTTTTTTTAAACACCACATATGTATCAAAAATATAATATATATGCATGCGTGAAAGTTCACATTGATATGGTGTGCCTGTATATGTATGAGTACGAATAAAATAAGCTGAAACAAGCAAGTGGCAGCTGAAATTCAAAATAAAGACTTAGAAAATATTAACTAGTGTTAACAAACAAGTTTCATTTGAGGGCGAGACGGGGATCACAACTTTTTCTATAACTTTAATCAATATATATATTGAGAAAGTCACTACTCAAAAGGTCACTGGTAAAACAATAATTTATAGCAATTTGTATAGTCTACACCTTTTTGTCAATATTCATTATAATTTACGGCGATTAAATGAAATTTAATACTACAATTTTCATATTTTTAGGAGAGATAATCCAAAGCTCCGTTCACTGCACAGTCCGCGTGTCCTTATTGTCTCCTTTCTCACGCTATTCATATCGCATGCGAATGGGATGTAGCAAAAATGAATTTACCGTATAATTTATTGTTCTTGTAAGAAATAGTTTTGATACAAACAGTGGTATATATTTTAGACGTTTTGTTTTTTATTTTTGGCCTATGAAATCGACCACTGTGCGATGGTGAACCGTTACCCACCACACAGTGTAATGAAGCGGGGCAAAAACGGGGGCTGGATGAACATTCTGGGGATACCACACAACAAACTGTTTGGCAGATTTTGGGTGTCTTTCCTGAACACTGAGTAACACCGCATGACACGCATGAATTTGAAGCTATTCCTAACTAATTAACTTATCTAAATCTAACCTAATAAACAACTAACAAATAGCAGAATGCTGCAAGAATACTTCTTTGCATCGTTTGCAGAATCGAATGAACCGAAAACTCTTTGATTTAGGGATGCCCCTTTTGGGAAGGATTAACATGTAACTACTCCTTTTCTCACCCTCTCCTCTGAACAGGTCACATGCGACCCTCGTCGCCCCTACTGGACTCGGTCCGGGATCAGTTTGAGGACTACGATCAGCTGGCCAAGGACTTCACACGCGTATTCCTCAATGAGGAGCCATCGTGCTTGAGCAACTCGCACCTTTTCGACGTTGTTTTCCTGGTGGGTCAATCCAAGCAGAAGGCGCGCTTCATTGGAGTCCGGGCCATTCTGGGCGTACGCAGTCGCGTCTTTCAGGTGAGTATACCTTTCTTTTGTTCCCAGTGCGGAACTGATTGTACGCCTATTTCCAGGAGATGCTGTACGGCATCCAGACGGGCTTCGGATCGCCGCAGATACCCGTCGCGGAGATCTTCGCTCGCCCCGCACCGTCGCTGGTATCGCCACAGAATCAGAAGCCGAAGAGCAACAACTATCTGACGGTGCCGGACTCGGATTCCATACGTCCCAAGAGCGTGCCCTCTTCGCCAATGGTGAAGCGGGCCTTCTCCCGCCTGGGGACCATCACGGCTGGATGGGGCCGTTCGATACGGAACAAGAACTCGAACCAGTTGAATCCGGACGACAAGAAGAAGTGGATCTCGTCGACAGATTGTTCGAGTAAGGGTTCTCATTCAATGCAATGCAACAATATCGATGCGTATTTTTCTTTTCTTTTCTCTCCGTTCTCTCTTTTTTTCTCCCTCTCTCTTGTGCGTCCTTTTTACGTCCTCGTCACCACCCTCCCCAAATTAAAACCAAACTCTGTAAAATACTCTATTCTGATATTCGAACGTTCCACAATTATTGCATACTTGAACCACATATTATATAAAAAAATACCAATGCTAATACGCACGTCGCACACTTCAACCCACAACCGCTCTACGTATAAATACTACGTAAAATTTACCGAACAAAAAATGTATACCATATATATATATATACGTACATTATAAATACAACCCCATGGAACTCCTCGACGTCCTGTATTCTCACACTGTAATCTTATGTTCTCTTCAACTTATCTATTGACTGTACAAATGGCGGCTCATTTCTTTTCGTTGCCTCAAATATTTTGGACGTGTCTCGTTTGGTTTTCGAACATTATTATTAATATGCATCCCAATAAAATTGGCTAATCCCCAATCAACTCCTTCTGCACTGTATGCCACTGTAAATTCCAATATTCAACCATTATCACAATAAACCATTACCCATTTGGAAATACATTCACGAATCGTTCATCGAACTCAACAAATATTTTGCCCGACCAAATTCCTTTGAGCTACGTTGGATTCCCGATCTGTTGTATATAATTTCTGCACATCTGTCTTCATTTTTTTACTGCTATAAATGCACACAACTCCCTGACTTGGCTATATGTTTTTTTTTGTACATTCAAATGAATTCTTAAATATCTGTTCATGCCACTTTTTCTTCATTTTTACCACTGTAAATGTGCACCAATATTTTTTTCCGCACCGCAACCTTTTGCACCTGGAACTGCGCTTGTGAAAAAAATTCGGACGATTGAATAACATTCACCTTGTTATTGCTCTGTTGCTGTTTTTCCCCTTTGCTCTTTTGTATATATAATTGGTTAATTTCCTGATTTAACTGAAAACTTTATTTTCATTCAACGAAAAACAACAAACAAATTGAATTGAAATTAAACAACAACAAAAATTTTGTCATCTCTCTCATCTCACGTGACTTGCCAACCGCCTCACCACTCTCGCCCACGCCCACGCCTTTGCCTCAATCCGACTTTAAAACTTTTTATTTCTCTCATTATTTCTTAATGATCCACAAAAACAAAAAATTCAATTATAAAATGCTCCATGGAATTCGGTTCGATTTTTTGTTTGTATGATTTTTAATCTTTGATTATCGATCGATTCTCGGACCGATACCTATACCGAAACAAAATCCAATTCCAACACCGATACCGATACCGATACCGATACCAAACATCCACAATCCCCAAACAATAAATCGCGTTGATCATCGATCCCGGCGAATGCAGATAGAGACAGCAAGGACAAGGACAAAGACAAGCCGGGCAACAACCAGCTGGCGGTACCGCGGCTCTCGGTCTGCGCTGATGCTCAGAAGGTCGACCGGGCCAAGCTTGCACAGACGGAGTTCAACATAATCGAATTTGACCCGGACACATTCCGTGTCCTCCTCGACTATCTGCACACGGGAACATGTCCTCTGACCTGTGTTTCCATACCAGGTAAGGCAATGGGCACTGCTAGATGATTCGTTTAGAACATTGAGGACATCGGAATGCAGATGCTCATCATTGATCTTTCTTTCGCAGGACTTCTGTGTGCCGCGGAGCACTACGATCTGCCGGAGCTGCTTCAGGCGTGCTTCCACCACTGCAAGCAGTTCCTCCGCATTGAGGTGGTCTGCCCGATGCTCATTTCGTTAGAGAACTACTACTGGCGCTACACGTCTGCCTCCGAGCTGGTCAACATGATCCTGTCCTTTGTGGAGAGCAAGGCGCACTCCCTATTCAAATGCCCAGAGTTCCTTCACCTGTCCGAGTCAATGGTGCAGATGATCATGTGCCGGGAGCTTCAGACCCCGGAGATCCGTAAATTCGAGGCGATGCTGGCCTGGGCCCAAAACAAGGTGGCCAAGATGAAGAACCACCCCAATAAGGACACCCAGTTTGAGTTCGAGTGCATCATGGAGAGGCTGACCCGCGACCTCAACCTGTGCCGCATCTCGCCCAGCGAGCTGCTCACCGTCGTCCTACCCTCCAAGTCGATGAAGAACGAGCGCATCATGGAGACGCTCATGGTGCAGGTGAATCTTGGCACCTACCGCATGCCCGAGCTGGATGCCTACCGTCAGCAGTTACGCCAGCAGGAGTCCGCCGAGGCCACCGTGCAAGTCCATCGGGGTGGATGAGATAGTAAGAATGTGAGCTTCGATTTGGACCAGCAGCCGCTCGGCGCCATCGCAGCCACAACAAACATGGATGCGGGCGCCGGGGCTGGTGCCTGTGGCGGTGCCATTACCACGCCCCCTGCCTCAGGAGTCTACCCGCCGAATGATGCCCGAGCCTATGCAATGGCCTCCCTGGCCGCCGCCCTTGATATGCAGCAACAGCAGTCCCAGCAGCGGGACGCAACCGACGAGGAGGTGGAACTATATGCCAGCTTCGACATGGGGCCGAGCACTAGCCGGGTGGCAGCCCAGATGCAGGCAGCCAAGGAGGCCCGTCGAAAGCGGTGGGCGGCCGATGGGGCCAGTGGGAGCAGCGGCGATGGTGGCTGTGCCAGTGGCAGCAGCGGAAGTGGTCGGCGCTACTGAATATCGAAGCGAGTGCGTGTGTCTAATGAGTGTAAGTTCCTGTATGTCTGTGTGTGCGTGTGCGTTTATCCCACCGCTAAGAAGTGCCCGAACCATCCAAATCGAAACTGACATTATTAACTCTTACATTCACCCCGCAAACGACTTTAGGCCCAGGCCAAGAACGGATTGTAGATTGAGAAGGATTGATTGAACAGAGGAAATTTTTTGTACAAGTATTACAATTATCCCCCCTCCCCCACCATAAATGTACGTACATATGTATATGTATATGTATATGTATGCACATATGCATGTCCTAGGCTGGTACTATATCTAGTTTCTTAAGACCCCTCCCCCACACGCTGTGGCATTCGATTTTTGATGGCCACAATCGAAAAACAACAAAAACAAAACGCAGCCGAGGAGAACGAGTTCTCGACGCGGAATCGGAATGGAAGAAGAAAAACCAAGAAAAGAAACGCTTACTGATGTAAAACAAAGACTTAAAACTAAAAGAAAAGAAACCAAAATGTTACCAACCAGAGGATAAACAATTTTTTTTATGGATATTATTATTATTGGAACATGTAAGCCGAAACCCTTGAAACCAACAAAATTCTTATGTCCTAAAATATCCCCGTAACCTGTTGTCCTCTCAAAAAAAAAAAACAAAAAAGAATTTATATGTTAACCCATAAAATACTAGGGAAATAAGGAATGATAAACTATATTACGTTTTTGAGATCTGCAAACCAGACGAATCTAACGATTCAAAAGGGAAGTATAGGTTTACTCCTTTTTGTTAACCTTCTGAAGGTAGTTAATACTAACTATGTTCTACCATGTTGGAGATGATAGATACAATAGTACTGTAAGAAACCGACATGCCCTGTGCTGTACATACGCAAAAGCGTAAGTCCAGTACATAGCATGCCCCGATACCTACAATATACATTAGATATACAACTACTATATACTTATATATACATACTATATACATATACAGAGTAATTTAAAGAACGCATTCCCATACCCTCATTAACCTAGGCATCAGAAATAGCTAGATATGATATGTATGTATGTGTATATTGCCCATTTATAGTGCTGGCTTATGTCAGCTCTTTGGCAAACGCCCAGAACCTAAAATTCCGATACTCCAAATCTATTCCAAGACGGAAAAGACAGAGAATCCCCTATCTTCCTCTTAAATGTAGGCACACGCACACATCGGGATAGGCTGAACTATAAAACACAGGTCTTAGGTCCTCAGGCCCTCAGAAAATCGATCCCAAACAACACTTAAGACAACCATAGATACAATAAGAAACCACCCCAAGATGACTCTTTAATATACATATGAGAGTCAACAGAACCTTCAACACTGAAACACTCTTGCAGATTTAAGATACAGAATATTTATAAAACTTCCCCTTAAGGGATACAGAAACCATGGGCGTAGCCAGCTTTCGACGATGGGAAGGAATAAATCTAATAAATATTGACACTAAGTTAAAAATGTACCTTTTGTCATTGGGAGTTTCTAGTAATAGTAAATTTCACATGATTCTCGGATAAAATTCGAATTTCCAGAGGATTGAGAGACATCCTTCAACAGAAATCATTATATGTACATTGGAACTCTGAAGTTGCCTATGCTCGGCATATCTATGAATATTATAGTATTTTGCTTAATTAATGTTCGCTAAATTTTCACAGAAATAATGTACATTTTGGGCATCTTGTTGCTAATAGACGATGATCTTCAATGATGAGACTACTCAATAAAATTAAACTTTTTTTTCCGCTGTCGCCCAAAATTACCTTTTCTGATAGATTTCGAGATTTCAAAATTTTAAAATAACTATGGTTTTTTTTCCAGGTTCAGTTTTTTTTAAGAGTTTTTTAAAACTTTGGTTTTTTTTTTTCAGTGGTACTGCTTCTATTTTTCACATAACTTAAGTTTCCTATAACTTGTTTTATTAAACTTTGCACTTTTGAAAAGCTGACAAATGCAGCTATAAGTCCGACCTAGAAACTTTGTAGCTGGATCTTAACGTCTGGAAAATATTAAGCTTTCAATTTCATACTTCAAAATTTGTATCGGTATTTTTCCTCGAAATTTTGACTTGAAAAGCTCAGGAAAAGTCGAAAAAAAATATTTAATGGCTAACATTTTTAGTTTTAGTTTGTAAAAGTCAATGGATAAACGGCCAAGTTGCAGCCGTTTGATCAAAACGATACCTTAAACGACACCTAATTTATGTGTCTATCTAAAACTAAAAATGTTTGCCATTATATATTTTTTGTCGACTATACCGATCAAAATTATGAAATATCGAAATCTATCAGAAAAAGTAATTTTAGGCGACAGCGGAAATGTTATGTTGAATAGTGTAATCTAAGAATATCATAATAGTTACTTGATTGATGTTCGCTAGTGGCTCAAAAAATCAGATACTTGGATCTCAACATGAATGTACGTTAGGGACATTTGGTTGTAAGTGATCGATAAAAGTTCTTCAAAGAGATTAAAATGTCGTTTAGGTTGAAGTCAAGCTGCAACCATACTTACATATATCAGTAAGCTGTATTAAATGTTGTCTGACATATCAGTAGCAATCGATTTGTTAGCTTAGGACTCCCTTCCCCATGGCTACGCCCTTCTATAGCTTCACTAAAAACCGAAAAAACTACATCCAGACAAGCAACCCGGAAAATTACTTCGTCAAATGCACCCGGGAAAATACTGTACATCGTCGAATAGAACCGATAATAACACGCAAGAGCGCTAGAATGTACCAAACAAACAAAAACCTTCTAATAAGGCTCTAAGATACATAACTATATTATAGAATAGTCTAAAAAAACACACTCAAATACTAAGTAACTCTCTGCCCATATACATATGTACAAAACCACCGTAGCAACCACTGTAAGACTCCACATGCAATATGTATGTCACGATAGTAGATCATTGAACCCCATAAAACTCCCAATATAAATAATCGGTATAAGGAGATATTGAAAAGAGCATTAAAGGAAAATTCACAAGCAATGCATACATATACGCATAAAATACAGAAAACGGATGATGAACCAACAGATACGATTGTCAAAACGACATAATGTTGATCGAACGTTGTTCAGTATCGCTCTTTAGAAATGTGTACGCTCAATGTATGCCGTGAACTTTGAGGAAACTGATAGAAGATCTTGCTTGATATATTCCATCAAAACACATTAAAACACACACTCCAATAAGTCAATTTGAAGACTTTAAGGTAAGCTACTTACAATAAACCTATACTTACAAGGCGTACCATCAGATCGTCCTGCAGTTTTAAAAGGCACTGCAGCGCATACATTTATCTCAGTCCCCCAATTACATACAGAACAACTTCAATTAAGAGAACTTAGCAATACATAAACATACATATGTACTGTCTGTGGCCACGGCGGTAAAGCAAAGCAAATTCTAAACAAAGAGGAAACTAAATGTAAACGGCAGCATTTCCGAAAGGGTTTCACATAAATGTTCAAAGTCGCATATATCAAAATTCAATATCTACACACCTACTATATTGTATCCCAGCAATGGTCACGAAACCAATGAAATGAATTGCCTGAAACACACTGTGAAACTGCGAAAAGTTCTTATAAAATTCTAAGCGAACACACACTAAACAAGAAGCCGAAACAAACACCAAAGAGCAAACACTAATTAAACGCTTTCAATGTGAACAAATAGCTATAATCAAACCAGATACAAAATACCCATACTAACGTATATAGATTCAAAAAGATTCATATGTATGTACATGCATATGTGTGAAAAAGTATGTCAAAATAGTCAGAGCAGTAAAATATAACTTTGATCCGAAAGGACAGATCTAACTTATGGGATTGGTAACGCGACAGAACAGAACAGAAAGAATTTTGACGAGTGCTCTACATGGGTGTGTGTGTGTTCTAAATGCAAAATACATACATATGTAGTTCCAAGGCGTCGTTGAAATGTAAGAAGCATAAGCCACACCACGCAAAAGAGTTTGTTGTTTGTGAGGAACGAGCATGAAATATCATACTCACACGGGAAAATATAAATTTGTATAAAAAATGATCTTAAATACAATAAACTGACGGACTAAAAATAAAATGGGCAATCCAGAGACCGAAACAAATCAAATGGGGACAAACGGAAACAACTAAACAAACGGAATCTGAAAAAGACGGTTGCAAAATGTCTAGAATTGGATCTTTTTGAACGATGCAAAGGTTCACTTCCAACCCAAACAAAAACCAAAATAACGATTTTATGGAAATATAACCCATAGTATAACGTATAACGCATTGTAAATGAGACCAGACGACGAACAGTCCCCTTAGATTAACCATATGTATATGTATGTACATACATTCAATAAATACATACATATGTATGTAATAGTTGTACAATACGACATTTGTTGGCTTCTTTTTTTTTTGGTGTGTTATATGTTTAAGTTCTACAGATAAATAGCAACCGATATCAATACAATGGAAACATAGCTGTATTTTAACTGTCTATCGACTTATCGAGTCAAAATAACTGTTTGAACTGAATGTATTCGTATGTACTCGTATTTACCATTTACCATAGAAAGCTGAAGAGCAAACCAAAAAGACAAGCGAGGCGCAATGAATCGCAAAACCACAAAAAAATATATTTACATGTACATGCATTATTTGGAGCAGAGTCGTTTCTAAGTGTTTTTTGTGCCGTGCTGTAACTAGCCGAAACTACTCCCAACTACTGTCACGGCCCTACAATCTCGGACTTGCCGGGATTCAGCTTGCTCTGCCCTCTCCTGTATTGACCTTTGTGGCCTAAGAAAGCTGTTTTGGCCACCCATTGAAGTACAGGGCAGAGCAGGCTTCCCCGCGACACACTTTTGATATCAAAATCCCAAAAAGCAAACTCCGTGCAAAGCTGCGACTCCTTTTGAGCTGATCTGGCACCAGATCTACAATCTCTCAGATATACGAAAAATTACACGCAAAAATTAAAAAAAAATGTTTGTTAAATAAGAAACACAAAACTCAATTGACTTGCATAGTTATGCAGAAGCTTAATAAATGTTGTAATTGCCAGAGCCATGCAAACACACAAAAACACGCAACTTAACGATAACAAAATTAATAAAAATGTACAAAAAAATTATACTTCAAAATGTATTATTATTGGTTGGTTGTTGGCTGAAAAAAAATATTTTATTGATAACATTTTCAGTTTTAGTTTTTAAACGGACAAGTTGCAGCCGTTTGACCAAACTTTCAAATGCCGAATTTCGCCGATAAATTCCGCTAGCCGACGTATGTATAAACGTTTTTTTTCTACAAAAATACCAAAAATCTGTGTTTGTAACAGTTTTTAACGGTAAAATGGCATTTGGGAAAGTGCCAAACGGCATATGAAGTTGGTTCAAACGGCTGCAGCTTGGCCGTTTATCCATCGATTTTTAGCCAGATGGTAGCCAGACGCTAGCCGGATGGCTACCTTGAGGAACCCCCGATGAGACAATAACAGGTTTAGAGAGAGAGAGGAGTTAAAGTTAAGAATTAGCACAGTATAGAAGCATAGTCGGAAACCCTAAAAGAGACAGTTTATTAATAAGTTGATTATGATTGGCGGAGTCGAAGGCTGTACTAAAGTCAGTATAAACGACATCAGTTTGCCACTGTTAGCAAATCCCGAAATTACAAAGGTGGACAATTCAAGGCGATTGGTAGAAACTGAGCGACGTTTAATGAATCCATGCTGTGATTCAGAGAACACAAAACTACAAAAATGTTGCAGCTGAGACGTGATGATTTTTTCGAAGAGTTTAGGAATGGCAGATAAGTTGGAAATACAGCGGTAGTTAGAGACATCAGATTCAGATCCTTTTTCATGAAAGGGAACTATATAGGATTCTTTCCAGATGGTGGGAAAGTCACCAGTCTTGAGAGACAAGTTGAAAAGTTTTAGGAGAGGCACACAAAGAGATTCTGCACAAAGTTTAAGAACAGCACTCGGAACCGAGTCTGGCCAAGTGGAGAACGAAAACTTGCACGATTTTAAATTTGTAAGGAGACCATCATAGTCGATGAAGGGGGGAAGGATACAGTTAGAACTATTTATAGGGATAGGATAAGAGTAACTACTACTAAAGTCTTTCGATGAGGCTAGGATAGAGGGAAAGTTAATAGAAGGGACAGAGTAGCAACGTTGGAAAAAGAAAGCGAACAGATCAGCAATATCACAATCCCTATCAGCATAACTACCATTTAAGTGCAAAGAAGAAGGAAATCGGGAAGATTTACGTTTGGAATTAAAAAACCTGAAGAATTTTTTAGGGTCGCGTTTAAAGTTAAGCTTGCATTTGGTCAAGTATCTGTTGTAGCACAATGTATTAAATAAGGAAAATTTCGATTTTGCAATTGAGTACTTCGAAAAGTCTGATTGCAAAGCGGATTTTATGAACTTCTTGTACATACGGGATTTTAAATTCTTCAGTTTTATTAATCTCGGGGTGAACCAGATAGGACCAGAAAAATTTCTGGAGGAGCTGACTAAAGGAACATGCATGGGAAAGATGGAAAAAATAGAGCTATGGAATGCATTCGTGGCAGACTCAATTTCCTGGAGATCGTCAAGGAATGACCAATCCATCTGAGATAGGGCAGTATTCTAGGAGAGAAAATCAGACTTCTTAAAGCAATAGATATTCGAAGGCTCAATAAACGACTTTATAGGGCATGAAGAGGGCAACAGGAAATCAATTGAAAGTGTGGGATGTTATGGGTCTTCAGGGAATGATAGAGGTGATTCTCGACATACCAAAGTGCTCGAAGCATCGGTAGTGAAGACGTGATCAAGGGTCCTACACATGCTATTACGTATGCCATTTACTTGGCCTAACGATGTATCGGACAGAGAATCAACGAAGTCATGCTGCATAGATGAGAACATTAAGTTAGAGTCATTGGATAGAGACTAAGTGATGTTTGGGAGATTAAAGTCACCGAGGACAATAAGACTATCAGAATCACTAAGCTGAGACGAAACGGACTGGAGATGGGCAGCGTGAAGCATATAAGTTGTAAATTCAGAGGACGGTGCGATGTAAGAGCATGATATGAATAAATTAAAAGAACACAGACGAATTTTAACTACGATAATTTCAATAGTGTTGAGCTCATCGCTGGCAAAGAGTTGGGAAGTTTAGTCGGAACGAACAGCAATTAGGACGCCGCCACCTCGAGATGGTCGATCAGATCTATATACATATGTGTAATTGTGTAACACACGCTAAAGTCACTATCTCTGCCCCACACAAACTTATATTTTACCTTTTTTTTTCTTTTTTTTTTTTACATATTTATTGTTTCTACTATCAAACAATGAGCACCTGTTGTGCTAAACGCTGCGACGGTCACCGCTCGGTAGCTACACGTCAAACATTTATTTTCTGCTGGTTGTGTGACAACACGGCTCACGTTAGCTGCGCGGGTTTTAGTCATATCGGTGGTCGCGTTGTCGATCTGATTAAGACCCGCTGCGGTCTCAACTGGACTTGTTGGGATTGCAGGGCAGTTGAAGCGGATATGCGAACATTTAGGAGACAGATTCATAACGAATTCGCTGCTGTCCACTCTGAATTCCGGAAATTGCAGGATAAGTTTACCTCAATGGAAGCTCATTTTAAAAATCTTAAAATTATAAATGATTCTCCAAAGAGAAGAAAAGTTACACCTAGTCTGCCCCGTGTTCACAGTTCTAATTCTCTTGCAGCTAAAGACTCTGACGTTCCTCCAATCAGTTCGCCAGGCTTGATCGACTTTGGCGCCAAAGAAATCGATGTACAGGCAACTACATCGAAAAAGACGTCTGGCTCTTCACATGTTGGCTGTTCACCTATGCCTGTGTCTGCCAAGGATGTCCAACTGCACATTAATATTCATCCAGTGCCTGTGATTACCCAGGTTGTCCAACCGGACAGTAATGGTCATACAAATGTCGGCATCACAGTGCCCCCTACGGAAGTCGATACTGCTGTCAGCATGGAAGTTGAAGTGGTTCCTTCCACACCGGCTCACACAGGCTCCTCAGCCAGCGCTATCCCATCTGCTCCTCGGGTAGAACCCGCCTCTGCCTCACCCATAAACCATGTGACCCCTCTTGACCGATCTACTCCATTCGCTATCGCTCCTCTAAACTCTATACTTGTCTCGCGTCTTATGGAATCGGCTACGGATGTAATGGTTCGAGATTATATCTTCTCCAAACATAACATCCATAGCTCCTCTGGCATCCTTGTAACTAAATTTACCTTCAAGGAAAAACGTAGTATTTCCTCCTTTTAAATTCTTGTCCCGGAGAAGTTTGTCAAGACTTTGTTCGAACCCTCTTTCTGGCCCGAACACACTATCTATCACATCTTCAATAAACGATATCGATCTCCGAAATTCCTACACGAGGTGTATTAATCCTTCCAACACCATCTCAATTTCTCAATCTCGGATTCCGAGATTTTTGTAGATAATTTTAACATATATAGATCTGATCGACCATCTCGAGGTGGCGGCGTCCTAATTGCTGTTCGTTCCGACTAAACTTCCCAACTCTTTGCCAGCGATGAGCTCAACACTATTGAAATTATCGTAGTTAAAATTCGTCTGTGTTCTTTTAATTTATTCATATCATGCTCTTACATCGCACCGTCCTCTGAATTTACAACTTATATGCTTTACGCTGCCCATCTCCAGTCCGTTTCGTCTCAGCTTAGTGATTCTGATAGTCTTATTGTCCTCGGTGACTTTAATCTCCCAAACATCACTTAGTCTCTATCCAATGACTCAAACTTAATGTTCTCATCTATGCAGCATGACTTCGTTGATTCTCTGTCCGATACATCGTTAGGCCAAGTAAATGGCATACGTAATAGCATGTGTAGGACCCTTGATCACGTCTTCACTACCGATGCTTCGAGCACTTTGGTATGTCGAGAATCACCTCTATCATTCCATGAAGACCCATAACATCCCACACTTTCAATTGATTTCCTATTGCCCTCTTCATGCCCTATAAAGTCGTTTATTGAGCCTTCAAATATCTATTGCTTTAAGAAGTCTGATTTTCTCTCCTATAATACTGCCCTATCTCAGATGGATTGGTCATTCCTTGACGATCTCCAGGAAATTGAGTCTGCCACGAATGCATTCCATAGCTCTATTTTTTCCATCTTTCCCATGCATGTTCCTTTAGTCAGCCCCTCCAGAAATTTTTCTGGTCCTATCTGGTTCACCCCGAGATTAATAAAACTGAAGAATTTAAAATCCCGTATGTACAAGAAGTTCATAAAATCCGGTTTGCAATCAGACTTTTCGAAGTACTCAATTGCAAAATCGAAATTTTCCTTATTTAATACATTGTGCTACAACAGATACTTGACCAAATGCAAGCTTAACTTTAAACGCGACCCTAAACAATTCTTCAGGTTTTTTAATTCTAAACGTAAATCTTCCCGATTTCCTTCTTCTTTGCACTTAAATGGTAGTTATGCTGATAGGGATTGTGATATTGCTGACCTGTTCGCTTCCTTTTGCCAACGTTGCCACTCTGTCCCTTCAATTAACCTAACCCACTATCCTAGCCTCATCAAACGACTTTAGAAGCAGTTACTCATATCCTATTCCTATACCTTTAAATAGTTCTAGTTGTCTCTGTCCCCCCTTAATCGACTATGATGGTCTCTGAACCAGTTTAAAATTGTGCAAGTTTCCGTTCTCTACTGGGCCAGAATTGGTTCCATGCGCTGTTCTCAAACTTTTTGCAGAATGTCTTAGTCTGCCCCTCCCAAATATTTTCAACTTGTCTTTCGAGACTGGTGACTTTTCCACCGTCTGGAAAGAATCCTATATAGTTTCCTTTCATAAAAAGGGAGCTTAGTCTCTAACTACCGCTATATGCATGGATTCATAAAACGCCGCTCAGTGTCGGGTCCATCTGGGTCCCTTGTTATTTAACCTGCTTATAAACGATCTTCCCCAAGTGTTATCTCATTCCCGTGTCCTATTGTATGCAGATGATGTAAAGCTATGTTTTTCCTATAGTGACGCTCGTAACAATTGGAGCTTAATTAACGTTCTACCTCTTAGCATTTCTAAATGCAATATGTAACGGGCGCCCTTCGGTCCGTTGATGATCGGCAAGAACAAATTTAAATTTCCCTCGCAATTCCGCTGCGATATTTTATAGTCGCTGCGATGGAAATACATATCGGTTTTATGAGATGTAGAGGGCGCTAGATGATCTAGTTCCACCAGCTGTAGTTAAGAGTGCAGCTTAGAAAAGCTCTTCCAGGGCTTTTGTACTCACCGAACGTCATCTGTCACTCTCTCCCTCTTTTAGAAGGGTTGCAGAGAGAAAGCTCTGGAATGCCGGTCTATAAAAGATAGTTTCAGCTGTACCCTCGCTCTCTTCCTAAAAAAAAATCTGTTCTTGGTGCGTCTGCAATTCTAGACCGTGTGTACTAGTGCGAAAAAAGAAAGTTAATCACGTGTGTTAAGGAAAAGACCATGATTTCATCTTGAGGCATCCAGCATTTAAACCGATCCGAGTGATCAAACTATTCTTTCACTAGATTCGACACAAGAAAAGGTACGTGTGCTACCAAATATTTTCGATCATTCAACGGCATTTTCTTTTCGGCAGAGTGCACATCGACTTTCTTGGCTATCGCCCATGCCCCGCGATCTAAGCATTGCCAACTCTGCTGCATGCATCT
This sequence comes from Drosophila affinis, assembly GCA_037356375.1. Lineage (NCBI taxonomy): Eukaryota > Metazoa > Arthropoda > Insecta > Diptera > Drosophilidae > Drosophila > Drosophila affinis. The sequence goes on along the minus strand of CM074802.1, from coordinate 37,503,576 downwards.
TGCCAAGTGGCATCTACGGATTCTCGGGGATGGGCTGACTTTTCGTCTGCGCTTCTTATTTGTGTCTTTGTGTGGCCAGTGCAGCACCCACACGCATACATCGCTAGCGGAGCCCACCAATACACACCAACCCACGCCCTAGCACGTCCATCATTCTGCACGGGTCTGGAACGAAAGGCAAAATTTAAAGACAGAGCACTCTAGAGCACCTGCACTGCAGCCAGCACCGTAGCGCTCCACAAGCAAAACGGAAAGTTACCGCACTAAACGATTGTGCAGTGGCGCTCCACAAACAAAACGGCCAATTGCTTCGCTGACCGATCGCCAAGTGGTGCTCAATAACCGAAACGGGTTTTCCCTTAATGGCTTCATTGTTTTGATTTGATTTTTGTGATTAGCTAAAATTGTATGTGCTGAAATGGTTAAATCAATCCTTGTACACCTCTAGAATCATTTTATTTTCCCAAAGCTTAGCCACAACATCAACACCGTTGGAAGGCCTTTCACCGTTGGAGAGTTTTGGTATGTGAGTTGCTCGAATTAATATTGCATTGCATTTGTCCTAACTAAAGAAAAAATTAGTCACCAGACATTTCGACCGATCCGATCAACCAGTATTTTCCCACATTTTTGCCTTCATAACTTTTCTTCATTTTTGATATTACCTTCTTTTTTGTATTTTTTAAGCATAAATTAATCATAATTAGCATGTAATTATTTTTGTTCTTGAATATTTTTACTTTAGCTTAGGAATATTTACGATGAAATACAGTGAATTTATATGAATTTGACATATATTTATTTCGGAATGAGTACTTAGACAATCTTTTTTAACGGTGACCTGATGAACTAGGAGATAGCCATTGTATCAGGGGATATTCGGAAAATCGTATATTGAATATCCAGGTAGGGAGGGTAAAGAACGCGTTGGTCGGCTTACACCTTTAGACCACGCCAATACTTCGCAACTGTTTGGGAAAATGCCTTGTGATGCCCAGCACCATACACAACGGCGCCGGCGCCACAACATATAGACTGAATATTGAAGTGTGATATATGAATTATGAAGTATTGTATTTGGTTAAAATAAAAACACTTTCCGAAAAAAAACCAGCAGCTTTAAAGTACGCGCTAAAACAAGGCCAGTGGGACCAGCACCGGGCCGTAAACGGTCGCACTGCACACGGGCCAGTGCGACCGGAGCACGAGCACCAACGGGCACACCATCAGTTCCCAAGCCGCCGACCAACAGCTGACTTTCGGCAATAAAAGAAGCCTCGCCAGCTGGAATCGGGGCAGTCCAACTCGGAACAGCCTGGGATTCACTTCCCAACTTATTTTACAAACGGTGCTCGTACCAAAGATAAAAGCCCCACTTTTTCCGCTTGCCCGTTTTTAATACATTTCCCCGTCCTGAATTTTTCTCCACAGAGAGTATTTACCTCTGCACTATCCTTCTCCCCAGAAAGTATTCACCTCTGCCATAGCACGTCTCCACAGAGCAGTGTTGCCGGAAATTTAGAGCAGGGGTCGGCGCCGTCGTATCCCGTGTGCATAGCAGAAAGGCCGCTGGGCAGCTCAGTCGGCACACGCATAGCGTAAAAACTTCGGCCGACGCTGCCTTACTGCTCGGGTCCCGCGGCGGCAGAGAAAATGCGTCGTGTGTGTTCGGGCATATGCAAAAGCTGCTTCGGTATTCTGTTCGTCAGCGTTGCGAGAACAGGGATGAATCAGTTTGCGTCCAGAAGTCAATTCGTGGAGACCACGCTGCGAAACTTTGAATTGTACACTGACAAAAATGTTCAATGTAATGTGGGAAGATGATTTTTTCTTTTTAGAAAATATGGATGGCGGGGCGCAATGTTTGATTTGCAATTATGTTGCAAGTCGATGCGCACCATTTTTTATTGAGAGGCACTACGACATTAAGCATTCTGGGTTCAAGGGACTTGTAGGGGCTGAGCGTGCCACGTCTGTCCGTCCGTCCGTCTTCATTTGCGCCTATATCTCAGATACTACTAAAGCTAGAGCAACCAAACTTTCTATCCAAGCTCCTGTGATATCACTTCAGTACAAGTGTATTTCAAAATTTTGACACGCCCCCTTCCGCCCCCACAAAGGACCAAAATCTGTGGAATCCACAATTTTTAAGATAAAAGAAAACCAAAAACGCAGAATCATGGAAAATTGCCATATCTACCAGATTGCCGAATCTTGATCAGGTCGGATCGTTCCTCCTCGTTTTTTCTTTTGTTTGGCGCAAAACATTTTTCCTTATCTGGATTCATTTCTTTCAGTGCAAAGCAAGAAACGTTTTGCCTTCGTGTTGCTTCGTGTCTCTTGCCTTCGCACACAAACGCACAAAACATGTGAGTGTATTGCGTGCCGACCCCTGATTTAGAGTCACCAAAAGCTAGATCATGGTGAAATAAGTAACGATTTTCTCTCTGAGAGCCGAGAGAGCGAGGTGAAAAATTTAACGTCCTCACCATTAGCTGAGTACATCACCTTATTACTTATTTCACCATGAGCTAGATTTAAGGAAAAAAATAAGCTAGAATAGGCTAAATATTTAAAAAAAAAGCTTAAAAATAAGCTAGCTATAAAAACACTTGGTGTATAAAATTTAATATAAATGTTATTTTATTGATATATATCAAATTATATTAATGAAATTATGTAATCAATTTCATTATTTGTTTCTTCATATTTGTCAGAGCCTTTAATTAAAGATAAGTACTTTACAGGTACCATATAATTAACACAACATTTGCCATGACGGCGTAATCCATATCTGTAAAATTAAAAGGAATATATTAAGTATACACTAAATAGCCAATCATTTCAAAAACAAACCTTATACATACGTAAAATTGCGTTCAAACCTTTAACATTTAATTGATTTCGCAATTTACTTTTAACGATGTTAACTTGGCTAAATACGCGTTCAACAGCAGCATTCGACCAAGGAAGCGATAGAATGTGTATAGCAAATAATGCTAGCTGCCGAAAAGTGTTGATCCGCCAACATCCTTATAATTAAGGACCTCGGCTCAGAACTGGGAAGTATTTTCCTTCCAATTTATTTTCCTACCAATTTATGAAATGAATTTTTGCAAATTGAGCAACAATTTCTTCAATATTTAAGTAATTTTAAAATTTCAATGAAGGAATTATCTCAGTCGGGTTCTTATTCGCACGTAGCATATTGTGTACGGCAAGAACATCCATTTTCTTCAGAATATCAAAATTGTTAAGAAGTCTGAAATTAAACCGGGGATTAAAAATGTATATTTATTATATTTTTATTAAATCAAATTTAAGCTTACCTTTCTCTTAGTTGGATGATTAATGTCATTATAAAATCTTGGCAATGTTGTCTTATGTCACTAATGTGCATAAAATATTTTGGATTTTTTATTTCAGCTTCGAAAGCGTATCCCATAGACAAATCTGGTCTCGAGACTTTCTCCAAATCGTCCATCATAATGTCAATATCCACGTCTGGTGGAATTATCATTGACTTAAGCGAATTTATTACAGTTATAGTTCCATTAAGGAGCTTCGTCGAGTCCACATTTTCGCCTTGAAACAGTTTATTTAAATTTTGCATATCTTTTAGTATGGGCTTTAAAAATATTAAGTAGACCTTATTTTTGTCTTCCTCATACAATGCACGCAAAATTTGTGCCTTGTGACAGCTTTCGTTTGTCGCAGCTAAGTCAAAGTGCAACTTGAGTGCGTCCCACTGCTCCTCGATCCTCGAAACTGCAGTTCCAATGGAAAGCCACTTTGTATCAGAAACTCTTGGAATTTTTAAGGGTTCCTTAATAAATGCAAAAACAAATCAGTATACTGAAACACAATGTTATACAAACCAAACGGATTAGTCTACTTACAAAACATTGGCACAAGCATGAAAATTAAACGTTAATACATACATGTATAAATATTTTGTTTGGACGAACACGATTGACAATGAAACTACACCAAACTACCATATGTACCTTCCCTTTATTTATACACTCATATACTTTGTTGTATGTCGTTTGCCGGTGAGAACTGTGAGCAAACCAGGAGTACGTGTCGGCAATGAGAAATTCCAAATGGTTTGGAAAATTTTTTTTCGTTGAATGGCCTACAGCCAATTGTATTGAGTGACACACACACTTTATTAATATAAGAGAGGGCACGCCTTTCTTCAATTCTGTGTAAACGCTGTGTCTAGTGCCAGTCATTACATTAGCATTGTCTGTCCCGATCCCAATTAAATTGACAACATCAAGGTTTAAATTACGCAGCTCCATTTTAACAGCCTCTGCAATAGTAACTGAATAGTCGTAACCAAACACTTCTTATTCACACTAAAGTAGTTTAAAACGACGCCTAAACATTAAAAAATACACAAACATTACATGTAAACATGACATATATAAACTAATACAAATGCTTATAACTTATTTTATATTTACCCAGTAACTTCGTCACACTTATATTGGTGGACTCATCCAAAAGCAAACTAAATTTTGATGTTCCGATATCCATCCGAAAATCCTCCTTGAAGTGGACACCCAATATGTTATTTATTATTTGAGTGCACTTTGTCCGTTTTAACTTTATATTTAATGCAGCGCTGCATGACCTAAATTGATCGACGCATAGCTGAGATAAATGATCCACCGGTGCTATGGCTGAGTGCTTGGCAATATATAAACACAATGCAACCTCTTGTTCCTCTGTTTTAAATGACTTTGGAACAAATTGAATTTTGATTGTTTGCGCATTGCCTTGCATGCACGCGACATGTTTTTTGGTAGCGGCATGCTGCCGCAATTCGCATAGTTTGGCCCCAACTGTCGCTTTACAAAAGGAGCAATATGCTTTTGTGGGGTCTGTTAGGACTTTGCGCAGCCACTCCTTAAATTCATCAAAAGTAGTCCACAATTCGCGAAAATTTTGATTATAAGTAACTTTCGGCATTTTCTCAAACTTAATATCGCTCAATATCGCTGTAGTATGACCAAATGTTAATAACGAAATATAATATAATAAATTTAGGCACAAAATTGCACAAAATACCAAAAGTCACCGAGAAATATTATTTTAGTTTGATTTGCCGCTTTAAATGATCATAAAAATAATTTATAATCTCTAAAAAAAATCTTTATGTAGAAATTTGTTTAAAGCCAAAAAAGGCTTCTTGATTTTTGAAATAAGCTAGATTTCAAGCTATAAGCATTTTAACCACTTTCCAAGCTATTTTATTTTGAAATAATCCAGATCTAGCTTAAAATAAGCCAAAATGGCAACACTGCCACAGAGAGTATTTACCTCTGCACCAAGTTATACTAATAAAGGTAGCCGCATAGAGAGCAGCAAGAAGGTATTCTTAAGTGTCAATGACAGAAGAGAGAGAGAGACACTCACAAATGCGTTGTACGAAAGAGTCTTAAAGGAGTAATGCGTTTGCTCTCTTGTGTCAAAACAAAGAAATTTGTACGTGAATGCAGATGTAATATAATTAATATGTATATATAGCAGGGGTCGGCGGCGTCCTATCCCATGTGCATAGCAAAAAGGCCACTGGGCAAACAAAAATGTTCAATGTAATGTGGGAAGATGATTTTTTCTTTTTAGAAAATATGGATGGCGGGGCGCAATGTTTGATTTGCAATTATGTTGCAAGTCGATGCGCACTATTTTTTATTGAGAGGCACTATGACATTAAGCATTCTGGGTTCAAGGAACTTGTAGGGGCTGAGCGTGCCACGTCTGTCCGTCCGTCCGTCTTCATTTGCGCCTATATCTCAGATACTATTAAAGCTAGAGCAACCAAACTTTCTATCCAAGCTCCTGTGATATCACTTCAGTACAAGTGTATTTCAAAATTTTGACACGCCCCCTTCCGCCCCCACAAAGGACCAAAATCTGTGGAATCCACAATTTTTAAAATAAAAGAAAACCAAAAACGCAGAATCATGGAAAATTACCATATCTACCAGATTGCCGAATCCTGATCAGGTCGGATCGTTCCCCCTTGTTTTTTCTTTTGTTTGGCGCAAAACATTTTTCCTTATTTGGATTCATTTCTTTCAGTGCAAAGCAAGAAACGTTTTGCCTTCGTGTTGCTTCGTGTCTCTTGCCTTCGCACACAAACGCACAAAACATGTGAGTGTATTGCGTGCCGACCCCTGTTTTAGATAGACACATTAATTAGGCATCGTTTAAGGTATCGCTTATAAAAATATAAAAATAAACGGCTAAGTTATAACTGTTTTACCAAAACTTCATATATACTCAACCTTGGGAAGCAATTTAGAATTTAGCGTTTAGAATTAAACTTTAGAATTAACAAACCGGAAGAATTGTTTAATGTCGCGTTTAAAGCTTGTAAGCGTGTGCCTCGTCTGAAAACAGTTTTTTGAAATTAACGGCCGCGCATTGGCACGTTATTTCAGACGACACTGTACTTAGAACATACCAAAAGCTTTTATGTTTTATGATCATATGATCAGTGCGCTTTCAAAAGCTCCCTGCAACTCTATGCGCATGAGCTTTGAGATAGGTTAATGCACGTCTAATCAAGGTATACTAAACAAGGTAGGCTTATAGAGAGGAATAAGTAGTTATTCAAAATGACAGCAGAGAGAGAGAGAGAGACTCACAAATGCGTTGTGAGAAAGAGTCTCAAAGGAGTAATGCGTTTGCTCGCTTGTGTCAAAACAAAGAAATTTGTACGTACATACATACATACATGCAAATGTATGTATATATGAATGTGAGTTTTGTGCTGCAAAAAAAAAGTCAAAGGGAACAAGAAAAAATTGTCCGCGGAGATGCTTCGCTCACAACTGCTGCAGGCAGACAGAAATTTATGTAGTTAACCACAGAGAGCGAGCGAGCCAATAAGCCTACCTTGTTTAGTATACCTTGCATCTAATCTGCACTTAGTTACTGCTTATCTTTCTTTTCCAATTTTGACTGTGTCCAAGTGCAGATGCTATAACTATCATTGCACTATGATCAAACTGACTCTAGCGAAATCTCGTGCGCCTTGCTTATGTGTGTGCATGTGCGAAAAAGTTAATCCAAGTGTACTTTGGCCAAATAAAGCCATCCATCCGCTCAAATAAAAGCGTGAAACAAGGTCGTGCAGGCACACGGAAGGGGTTCCCAGGCATATTTCGGCCAAAATTGGGAAAAATTTGCATTTAATCAGATACATATAACCTAGGCAGAAGGTATATAGGAGTGTGAGGGTAAAACGCGATCTTAAAGTTGTCTATCACAGATTTCTTCCGACCTGCCCTTCTAAAGCAGTTGTCTGTTGGCATCACCACGACTCTGTGTGTTTTCCCTGTGAAAGTGCCGAGAGCTACCGGCACCGGAGACAGATCTTGGCCAACCTATTTCCCTGGCTTGAGGTCAGACATTGACCACTAAGGCAAGCATCTGCGGGAGAAATAGGCCTTGTCCCCATGAAACTGTACTAAGATGACCATCTGCAGTCAATAACTAATCAACTACGGATCCCTTGCACACAGCTGTACAGAGCAGACAAAGAGGGGCGAGAACTAAAGTGCCGATAAGGGTTGATTCTACGGCTAGAACTACGAATTGGTCAGGTTTATGGCGCTGTGAAGGTGTGTGGCTGTTGGACAGATTCGACGTAAGATCAGTATCGCCGCGTAAATGGAATTTACTTAGTTATATAGATATTCTTTATAAGCCATACGTATAATTTTCTTTGATTTACTTTAGTTATGCGTCCCTGACGACATTTAACCCATGCATAATCGCTAATCGCATCGTCACACATATACCATAAATATATACAAATTCATCTTTAGCCTCATCAACGTCAACAGGCCTGCTGACTTCGATGGATCAAACGAATTGTGAGTACGGCACAGCCGGTGTACATATGTACATAAGAGTGACGTTGTGTTGATATGCGAGCTTTCACTTGCATTGTAAGACCTCTTTTTATAGTTGCGTTAGTAAGTGAGTCCCTATACTTGAATAACAAAAAAAAAAACGAGAGGGAACGTGCCGATAAGGCCTTTGCCGCGGCTCTACCTTATACCCGGTACTCAGTCAGTATATACATACATACATTTATGAGCCTACGATCTATGAAATTTATTATATGTTCTCAAAAGGGACGAAAATAATATTTAAATTAAAAAAATTAATTTTTTGGAATTTTTCTACATGTTTCCATTTTTGTTTACATATGCTTTATATATCTGCGCCTACATTTCTACATGACATGTATAAATACATATTTGAGACGTACAAGTGTTTGCGACAGAGAGAGAGAGGGAATGAGTCAGCGCTTGGCAGGCGCTGCGTAGCCACTGAAATTTAATTTGTTTCTTCTGGCCATAATATTGATCCTATCTGATCCAGATTCCGCAATCTGTTAGACACGGTAATTTCCCATGATACTGCGCTTTTAGTTTTCATTTATCTTAAAAATTGTGGATTCCACAGATTTTCGTCTTTTGTGGGGGCGGAAGGGGGCGTGGCAAAATTTTAAAACAAACTCGTGCTGGTTTGGTATCACAGGAGCTTGGATAGAAAGTTTGGTTGCTCTAGCTCTTATAGTCTCTGAGAACTAGGCGACACAAAATACGAATGGGCAAAGCGGATGGGGTCGCGTGTGAGAGAAAGCGAGAGGGAATGATGAATTTCGAAATGGTTTTCTTCATTGTAGCTGTTCGGGCCAGCCGCTAACCAACAGGCCTAACTTAAAACTATACATACACTACAGTACAATACAATATTCAATGCACTGTAAACGCCCACGTTCGGCAGCGCTGCTGCGCTCTCCCTCTGTAAAGGGCGCTCTGCAGCCGCCGCCTCGGCTCTAGCTTTGATTAGCCGACGGTGCTAAGTTCAGTAATCTGCTAACCTCTCTGCGCATTGGTTGCATTTGGATCTCGTTTACACATATGTAAGTTAACGAGAGTTAACTGAATCTGCCACTGGATGGAGCGGACTCTGCATTATTGTCAAATAAGCAGTTTTCGTCATCTGTGGGATCGCGATCGCGACCGATCGCCCGGATGCCGGCCGTCAACAAACACCACCCAAGAGGCGCTGGGTCAGCTCTTTGGCTGGATAGCAACCGGCGTCGTGGCCGGCAGCGAAGGGCTTGCCTTTAGGAGTTTAGGATTCTTAAGTTCAGTCTTTAGCGGTCAGCCGAGTGGCAGATACAAATTCGTTCTAGCCTTGCGGGCCTATAGTACTCACTTTATAACCTCTTTGCATTTAACTCATCCTTATACTGTTTAATACCAATAAATATATGATACAAATCTATCCTTGTGTTAAACTTAAATAATTACTGGCGCCCAACGCGATCGGACCCATCCCGAGAATCAATTAGCGCGGAGACAACGCCCGCTAAGAGACAAGTGCAAGCAAAGAACAAGTTATAAAATAGCATAGAGCGCGGAGACAACGCCCGCTCAAAAAGTGCAAAGGATTGGTTCAATCAACAAAAAGTGAACAAAAGAACAAGTTATTAAATATCGGCATAGAGCGTGGAGACAACGCCCGCTCAAAAAGTGCAAAGGATATGTTCAACTAATAAAAACTGAACAAAAAAATAACGAGATACAAGATATAAACAATTGAGTGCGGAGACAAAGCCCGCTCAATATAAAAAAGTAAAAGAAAAATAGCGAAAACATAAAACCACTCTAACAAAAGAGCGCGGAGACAACACCCGCTCCAAGATTAGAAAATCGCAAAGGCAATTAATTAACCCAAAAAACTGTTACACCAAATCGGACGGCTTTGGGCAGCGGCGAAGATAGACAAGGAAGAATCAACACCAACAAAACTGGAGAGTGTTACGGAACAACATCCACAGGGGATAGATTAACACAACCAACAAGAGCATAGCCAAAAAAGAGGAACATGTAAGTGAAACCCTTTTTCAATAATCGCCAAATTAAAATAAAGTAAATACGTATAGAATATTACTTAGAGTGAAACACCATTCGAAAAAATAAAACGAAAACAAAAAGAACAAAAAGAAAAGAAGCAAACAAATAAAACGTTCTTGTACCAAAACGTTCAAGCCTCAAAATTTCTCAGAATATTTTCCCTTCCCCTTCCCCCTTTTGTCGCGATAAGTGTAAGTGGGAAACATAGCACCGCGCCACAAATACATCGTTGGGGGCGGACAATAAAAAATCTGTGTTTGAGGTAGCTCGAATTTGACTCTTAAAATAAACAAACAATAACAGCGGCCCGGCGCAGCTGAAATAAACCCAAGACAAAGACAGAAATAAGTGGTAGGGGAAAAACTGAAAGGAATTTGTATGTCCATTAAAAATAACATCAACGAATTAGAAGAGTTGTTCGGAGAACTCAATTTAGACTTTCAAATTGGACCAGAGGAAATAGTAGAAATAATGAATGCGCAACAAATCGAAGCCGCCATATCTGCGGCGGTCAGCGCTGCTTTGGCTACGCAGAGAACACACTTTGAGGAACGCTTGCAAGCGGTAACTGATCAACTGCAGGCTGTTAGAGTTCAGGCCCCCGTCGCCCAGGCCTACGAGCCGATTACCTATAACGAAAACATACCCTGCGAGGTGACTCTGGATGCGGTTAAGACGCTGCCAGAGTTCCATGGGGCCTAGGATCAGTACGTCTCCTGGCGCCAGGCAGCAAAGGCTTCCTATAAACAATACGAGGGGTATGTAGGCAGCTCAAAACATTACCAAGCGGTCCTCATAATCAGGAATAAGATTAGAGGCTCCGCTGACTCACTCTTATCATCATTCAATACAGTGTTGAACTTTGAGGCAATCATCAATCGCCTCGATTTCACGTATTCGGACAAGCGTCCACTGCACCTGCTAGAACAAGAGCTTGCGACGCTCCGACAGGGTGGCATGTCCATAACTCAATTCTATGCAGAGGTTAAGAAGAAACTCACTCTGCTCACAAACAAGACAATCATGTCACAAGACGCCGCACAGGCGCAATACATTAATGAAAAGTATAGGGCCGACGCTCTCCGTGTCTTCATTTCAGGCCTAAGAAGAGGCGTCACTGACACACTGTTTGCGGCGCAGCCTAAAGATTTGCCATCAGCTCTAGCTTTGGCGCAAGAAATTGAGGCTAATCACGATAGGCACGACTTTGCGGCGAATTACGCAAGAGTGATAGAAAACAAGGGCCAGAATAGAAATAGATACAAACAGGGTGGGCAAAATGAGCCCGATTACTACAAAAGACAATCAAAAAACCCTTTCTACACGAATAACCAGGGCACTTACCAAACAAATGGTCACCGTGGCCAAGATAAGGTGGAAATGATGGATGTCGACCCATTTTCCTCTAAACTCCGCCAACCGACGAACTTTCAAAAGCAACTGGGATCCAATTCAGGCCCATCGGCTGGGACAAACCGTGTTATCGGGCACCAACAGGGTGCGTTCAAGAGGCCGGCTGGATCCCAGAGACTATCCGACCAGCGCAGACAGCGGGTTAATCACATCGCTCAGGAGGACCCAGATCAGCATGAACAAAAATACGATCAGTTGGCATCTGAGGCGGTGGAGGAGATCGATGAGGATAACAATCCGGGATACGAAAGTGATACTGTTAATTTTTTAGGGGAGAATCCCTGCTCCCGTTCGTCAAGCGAACAGTAGCGGGGAGAGAAGTAAAAATCTTAATAGATACTGGGGCCGCGAAAAATTACATAAAGCCACTAAAAGAACTTCAGGCAATTGTCCCTGTGGAAGCCCCATTCATTGTAAAGTCCCTACACGGCTTTAACAAAGTTAACCAAAAATGTTTCCTAAACATGTTCGGCATTAAAAGCCCGTTTTTTATCTTGCCAGAGCTATTAACTGGCATCGTAGGGCTTGACACACTGACCAAAGCTGGCGTCAATATAAACTTGGAAACAAAGAAACTCCACTTCAGGCATGAATCTGAAAAGATCTTATTCCACAAGTGCCCCAGCGTCAATTTCATGAAAATAGACGATATCGAAGTTCCACCAGCAGTGAGGAACGAATTCTTCAAAATGTTGTCCAACCGTATAAAGGCATTTGCAGATCCAACTGAAATGCTGCCCTTTAATACGGCAATAGTAGCCACAATTAAGACCGAGGATGAGGAGCCGATCTACTCAAAGATGTACCCTTTTTCTGTAGTGGCCACTGACTGCGTCAATGACGAAGTGAAAGACCTTTTGAGGAAAAAGATCATTCGGCCATCCAGGTCTGCGTACAACAACCCCATATGGGTTGTCGGAAAAAAAGGCACTGACAGTTCGGGTTCAAGCAAAAAACGGCTAGTCATAGACTTCCGCAAGCTTAACTCGAAGACCATACCAGACAAATACCCGATGCCTTGTATCTCCATGATACTTTCTAATCTGGGGAAGGCAAGATACTTTACTACCCTTGACCTAAAGTCAGGGTACCACCAAATCACGCTAGCTGAACGCGATCGCGAAAAGACATCATTTTCGGTAAACGGAGGTAAATATGAATTTTGCCGCCTGCCATTCGGCCTCAGGAATGCATCAAGCAAATTTCAACGGGCCATTGACGACGTATTACGGGAGTATATCGGCAAGATATGTTATGTGTACGTTGATGATGTCATCGTGTTTTCAAGGAGTGAGTCGGATCATGTCAGAGACATTGACACCGTGCTCAGCAGCCTCCACGACGCAAACATGAGGGTGTCAAAGGAGAAGTCCCAATTCTTCAAGGGACAAGTGGAATTCCTTGGTTTTGTGGTATCAACTGAGGGCACAAGAGCAAGCCCCGATAAAGTCAAGGCCATTCAGGAGTTTAGACAACCCTCCACCCTGTTTGCGGTAAGATCATTCTTGGGTCTTGCCAGCTACTACAGGTGCTTCATAAAGGACTTCGCTCAGATAGCAAGGCCAATTTCCAGTATTTCGAAAGGAGAAAACGGCAAAATCAGCTAGCAACGCTCGAAGTCTGTTCCTATACAGTTTGACGAGCTACAAAAGCAAGCCTTTGATAAACTTAGGTATATTTTGGCGTCGGAAGACGTTATTCTCCACTACCCAGACTTTAACCAGCCATTCGACCTAGCCACTAATGCTTCAGCCAGTGGCATTGGGGCGGTGCTGTCCCAAGGCAACAGACCCATACCCATGATTTCTAGGACTCTAAAGGACAGGGAGCTAAACTATGCAACCAATGAAAGAGAACTGTTGGCCATAGTTTGGGCCCTAGATTCGCTTCGTCACTACCTATATGGAAAGAGTGACATTAACATCTACACAGACCATCAACCATTGATATTCGCAGTCTCGGATAGAAATCCCAATTCCAAAATAAAGCGTTGGAAAGCGAGAATTGATGAGTGTGGCGCGAGAGTCTTATACAAACCAGGCAGGGCAACCTTGTAGCGGATGCACTGTCGAGGCAAAATATTAATGCCTTAGAAAGACAAAGTCGATCCGACGCAGCTACAATTCACAGTGAAGCCTCGCTTACTTATGTAATTGAGGCCTCAGACAAACCAGTGAACTGCTTCAGGAATCAAATAATCCTGGAGGAGGCAGACACCCCCTCGAAGCAGCTTCACATTCTCTTCGCTGAAAAAACCCGTCACAAAATTGATTTTGTCAGTCGGGACACACTTCTTGCTTCCATCAAAGAGGTGGTAAAGCCTGGGGTCGTTAACGCCATCTATTGCACTCTACCGATTTTGGCGTTCGTGCAGAATGACCTTGTGAAGGCCTTTCCGGACACAAAGTTTCGGTATTGTAAGACCCTAGTGACAGACATTACAAACGATGGGGAACGAAGGGAGATAGTAACCGCCGAGCACAATCGGGCGCACAGGGCAGCCCAGGAGAATGTAAAGCAGGTGCTGCGCGATTACTACTTTCCAAAAATGGAAAGAATCGCATCAGAAGTGGTATCTAACTGCAGGATATGCCAAAAAGCTAAGTATGATAGACACCCTAGAAGGCAAGAATTAGGGGTGACGCCGATACCGGCAAGAGTAGGCGAGTTGATTCATATCGACATTTTTTCCACCGCAGGAAAACACTTCCTAACCGCGATTGACAAATTTTCAAAATTTGCAATAACGCAACAAGTCGCTTCGCGCACAATAACAGACGTTAAAATACCGATTTTGCAACTGGTGAACATCTTCCCAGCCATAAAGACCATTTATTGTGACAATGAGCCAGCCTTCAGTTCTGAGACCATTCGGTCCTTATTGAAGAACCAATTCAACGTCGATGTAGCAAATGCCCCACCGTTGAACAGCACATCAAATGGACAAGTAGAGCGCTTCCACAGCACCTTGTTAGAAATTGCCAGGTGTTTAAAGTTGCAGCGCCAGGTTGACGATACGGTCGAGCTAGTCATTCTAGCGACCATCGAATACAACCGTACCATCCACTCCGTCACAAACAAGACGCCCATGGATGTGGTCCACGCAAATTGCGACCTTGGGGAAGAGATAATGTTGAAACTGGTAAAGGCTCAACAGGAGCAACTCGATAGAAACAACCCGAACAGACGAAATAGGACCTTTGATGTGGGAGAAAATGTCCTAGTAAAAGCTAACAGGAGGTTAGGAAACAAGCTAACTCCCCTCTGCACGGAGCAAAGGGTAGAAGCAGATCTAGGGACCACCGTTCTTATTAAAGGGAGGGTGGTCTACAAAGACAATTTGAGGTAGATAAGGAATTGTGCTTAAGAAAAAAGGGTTTTGTAGCGTTAAGTTCAGGTCCTCAAGGACAATTAATAGTAAAAGTAAGAACAACCGTACGACATAATTAATAAGTGCTGTGCCTCTCGTTTCTTATAGGTCTCCCGTTCGATATCTCTACATCCTAGCAATCGTACTGCTAACAACCCTGACCGACTCGAAACTGACGGACTATTCACACGCAGACTATATCCCTATAATTGACGGACAAACAGCAATATGGAACGAAACTTTTTATATAAAACATGTCACGAACTTAACGGAATATGAACAGTACATTCAGGAGACAATGGAATTAACGAACATTTTCCCACAGACAAGAGACAGATACAAAACACCTACTGACACTGACTGCGGCACTGGGAGTTCACCACAGGTATGCGAGGAGCCTGAACATCCTGGGGTCAGCTCTAAAAGTAATCGCAGGGACTCCGGACTTTGATGACTTACAGCAATCGAGACAGGTTGAGTACGATCTTATTAAAGCCAACAATAGACAGATAACTATCAACTCGAGAACTCAAACACAAATCAATGCCCTCACCGATACCGTGAACAAATTGCTAAAAGTAAACATAAATGCGGAAATTAACAATTCCCACCTATATGAGAACCTTCTAACCAGAAATAGAATTTTGACGCTTGAATTACAGAACATAATGATCGCCACCACTTTGGCAAAAGTAAATATTGTAAATCCAGCTATCATCGACAGTGATGACCTAGAGGCGATTTTGAGAAAAGGTTCCACAGATATCAGCGTAACCCAACTATTGGGCGCTGCAAACGTGAGGGCACTAGCTAATAAGGAACTAATCATTTTTGTAACAGAAGTACCTAGACCTAAGTTTATTTGCAAGAAAATAACCATCTTCCCAGTCGCGCACAAAGGCATAGCGATCCGGTTACCCGAGCCCATCATAGCAGAATGCGGAAACAAGGTCTCATCTACTATGGGGCCCCCATCATTAGCCTTCTGCAAGGAGGCACCAGCGACTAGTTGCGCACAACAGCTGTACTTTGGTACTGTGGCCCACTGCGGTACGCAACCGAATAATCTGCCCCCAATCTTGGAGGTGGACGAAGGTATTGTAGTAATTAATGACGCCATCGCCAGCGTCGCCGCCGATGATAGTCCCGAGCGTAGCATTGCGGGAACATACCTAGTGACTTTTGACCGGGTCGCCCTCATCAACGGTACAGAGTACACTAATTTCAATAATGCGCCGAAGAGGATCCCAGGCGTGGCAGCTTCCGCGAAAATCAACGTCACTAGCCACCAAACTCTGCTGAGCCTGCCGTACCTTCATAAGTTGAATGAGGAAAATCTGCAGAAATTGGCCGAGGTTCATACAAACCTTACGATCGGTCCCATACTGTCTGCTGTCGTAGGTGTTGCCGTGTGCGCCGTTCTAATCGGCGTTTTCTGGTGGTTGCGACGCAGGCAGCAGAAGGGAAACGCCGTCGCCATTCAACAGATGCTGAAGAACCTGAGCTTGACCGAGGACGGTCAAGTCTTGAAGGGGGGAGTAGTTAACGAGAGTTAACTGAATCTGCCACTGGATGGAGCGGACTCTGCATTATTGTCAAATAAGCAGTTTTCGTCATCTGTGGGATCGCGATCGCGACCGATCGCCCGGATGCCGGCCGTCAACAAACACCACCCAAGAGGCGCTGGGTCAGCACTTTGGCTGGATAGCAACCGGCGTCGTGGCCGGCAGCGAAGGGCTTGCCTTTAGGAGTTTAGGATTCTTAAGTTCAGTCTTTAGCGGTCAGCCGAGTGGCAGATACAAATTCGTTCTAGCCTTGCGGGCCTATAGTACTCACTTTATAACCTCTTTGCATTTAACTCATCCTTATACTGTTTAATACCAATAAATATATGATACAAATCTATCCTTGTGTTAAACTTAAATAATTACTTGTACATTTATCTGGTTGTGCTAAGAGCAAGCAATCGGCTTCAGCTAGCAGCCGCCTGTATAAATAAACAGCTATTACATTAGAACAATTCGCGTTATTATTTTGGATCGAAATAGGTGCCAAAAAAGCTTGGCGTCTCAAAGATTGGTGACCCCGACGTGATTAAAGACATTGGCTAATCGCGTTTCGTGTAAAAACATTTAAATTGAACAATATATTCGGTTCTGTGCAGTTTAACCACAAACAAATACATTTGTGCAGCATATAAAACGGTTTATGTGCAAATTCAGTTAGAGTGCGGTCGTCTGAGATTCCGTTAGTTTAATCGTCGAATCTCTCATTCTATGCTCAGCTGCAGACACGGTTCTTGACTTTTCGTGTCTCTCATTCTCGCTCCAGCTTCTGTGCACCGTCGCATAATCGTCGTCTTTCATTCTCTGCACAACTGCAGCCACGGTTTCGACTTTTCGTGTCTTCACTCTCTCTTTCTCGATTCTGTACGCCGTCGCTAAACGGTTATCTATTCTCCGTTGTTTCGTTGCATTTCGCACTGTTAAACCTGGAAAGCGATCCCAATACAGGCGCGGGCGGAAATATTGTGACGGCTAATAACAGGCTGAGTCTTTATAAACGTAAAGTTCAGTCTTTGTACGATCGAATGAGCGGACTCGGCGAATCATTCGCTGGCAATAAGATCGATAATTTGAACGCCACGGATATCGACGTTCGTATCGACATGCTGTCAGAAATTCGAGAGGAATTTAATAAGGCCCATAATGAACTGGAAGCGCTCAATCAAGATGAGATTGGGAGTGAGATGCGCAACAACTTTGATATGCTCTTCATATCGTTGAAGGCTGAGCTACTGGCTGCTCTCGAACTAGGCCACTCGCGCGCTGCTGCCAATTCGACTACCCTACCAAACCATTCGGGACACAGTACCATCATCATGGCTCACAAGCAGCGACTTCCTGAGCTGAAAATACCCAAGTTTTCCGGTGGATACGTCGAATATTCGGACTTTTTGGCTATGTTCAATTCGATAATCGACGCGGATGCGGATCTCAGCGACATCGAGAAGTTCCAGCACCTTCGCTCTAGCCTCGCTGATGTGGCTTTGGATTCGGTTCGATCTTTGGAACTCTCCAGTGCCAATTATCGTGTGGCGCTGGATATACTTAATAAACGTTTTAGTAACAAACGACTTGTTTTTCAGGCACACATCAAGAAGATTCTTGGGCTCAAGAGAGTGGATTCGCCATCTCCCAAAAGGCTTCGGGAGTTTTCGGATGCAGTCAATTTGCATATGCGTGCTTTGCAAACATTAGGAACGGATTTGGAGATATCCCACTGCATTATAATTAACCTGCTGCTGCAGAAGTTGGACGCTAAGACGCAAATGAAATGGGAAGAACACCTGTCGTCGGATGCCATACCTACAGCAAAGGATTTTTATGAATACTTGGAGAAGCGGTGCCAGAAAATGGAGAATCTGGAATACGCTACAGCGGCACCCGCTAGTAGCGCTCAGGTGGGAAAAACCCATAATTCTCATTTTAAGAAAACTTTTGTTGCCTCCAATTCTCCCACCGACTCGTCTGGATGCAGTTTTTGCCATTCAGCGGGACATGGTATATATTCCTGCAAGATATTCGGGAATTTGTCTCCGTTGCTGCGCCACAAAGAAGTGAAGAAGCTTTCCCTCTGTTTCAATTGCCTGAAAGCGGGGCATCGGACTCGTGCATGCAACAGTGGAAAATGTCGAGTATGCGGTGGGAGGCATCATAGTTTGTTGCATTTCGAGAATCTGCAGTCCACAACTCAAGGCTCCCCAGATCTTTCTCCTCCAGATCTAACGCTCCAGCCAGGCACTATTTCAGCCACTCAGGATTCCGTTAGCAGTTCACCTTCCCCTGCTTCTACCTCTCTTGCTGCCCAAGGTCTTCAATCCGATGTTGTGCTTCTGGCTACCGCTGTGGTTCTCGTAAAGAATCGGTCTGGCGTTTTAGTTCCTTGTCGTGCCATACTAGATTCAGGATCTCAGCTTCATCTCATCACATCCAGGTTCGCCCATCAGCTTCAGCTCAGGAGAACTCAATCGTCTGCACTTGTCTCTGGGCTCGGCGATACCAGCGTGGCTACTGAGGGATCCACCGTGAACATTTGTATGCATTCTCGCACAACTGACTATACAACTACGCTTACTGCTCTGATAGCTCCAACGATCACCGATTGTCAACCAAGCCTGGCAGTCAATGTAGCCGATTGGAATATTCCGTCAAATATTCAGCTTGCTGATCCTGCATTTTTCAACCCTCATTGGTGCCAGCATTTTCTATGATCTCCTCTGCGTAGGGCAAATCAAACTCATCGATGGCCTGCCCCTTCTGCAGAAGACCCGGCTTGGGTGGATCGTATCTGGTGGTGGACAAAGGGTAGCACGCTCGGCGCTCTTGGCAACGCACAATTCTCCAGATTCGGAAGCTAGCATGGATGCAAGGTTGGACAAAACTCTTCGTATGTTTTGGGAGGTCGAGACTTGTGCGGACGCCGTTCTGAATACGAAGGAAGAATTAGATTGTGAAGCGCATTTCGTAGACCACTTCTCACGTTTGCCATCAGGAGAGTATTCAGTTCGTCTCCCGTTAAAGGATAATGGCGATCGCTTAGGGGAATCTTACACTCAGGCGCATCGTCGATTCATCAATTTGGAGCGCAAGTTGGATCGTGATACTACACTCAAGGAGCGGTACTCTGCCTTTATGAGGGAGTATATTGAGTTGAAGCATATGTCCCCAGTCAACCCTGATTCTCGTAGTCTCTGCAGATATTTTTTGCCTCATCACTGTGTTTTAAAGGAGGATAGTACGACGACAAAGCTTCGTGTCGTTTTCGATGGTTCGGCAGCTACATCAACTGGATGTTCCCTAAATGATGCAATGATGGCAGGCCCTGTTATTCAGCCTGCATTGCTCAGCATACTAATTCGGTTTCGCACATATCCAGTCGCTCTCACTGGGGACACTTGTAAAATGTACCGCTGCGTACGAGTGTCCTCACCTGACAATTACTTTCAGTGCATTCTATGGCGAGATTCTGTCCAGTCCGAAGTTCAGGTCTACACATTAGACACCGTCACATATGGCACTAGAGCTGCATCGTTTTTAGCAGTTCGCGCAATGCACCAGCTGGCTATTGACGAGGGCGAGTCCTACCCTCTTGGCTCAGCTGCTCTGCAGCAGGATTTTTACGTGGATGATCTCATCTCGGGCGGCAGCTCTGTCGCTGAGGTCATGGAAAAGATGCATCAAACCTCCGCCATACTGTCTTGCGGTAATTTTAAGCTTAGGAAATGGTGCTCTAGCCATCAGGAAGTACTTGAAGGAACGCCTGAAGAGGACAGAGAGAAATACTTAAGGTTTCATGATGGAAGTGACATAACGAAAACTCTTGGCTTGGCATGGGACCCTGCACCAGATCAGCTGCTTTTTGCCTTGTCCGCGCTGGACACAAATTCGAAGCCCTCCAAGCGATCGGTTTTGTCTACGATTGCTCGTTTCTACGACCCTCTTGGATTGATAAATCCCGTTATTGTCAGGTGCAAAATCTTCCTTCAGCAGCTTTGGAGAGAAAATTTGGATTGGGATGAAAGCCTACCCTCAGCGTTGCATTCATCTTGGATGGACTTGAGAAACAGTTTGTCAAGTATCACGCGGATATCATTTCCTCGCGTTGTTCATCCTTCTAATACGGTAATCGAACTTCACGGATTTTGTGACGCCAGCACAGAAGCATATGGCGCTTGCATATATGTGGTGTCCAGGGAAGGGCAGTTGTCGAGCAATATCTTGTGCTCAAAGTCTCGAGTGGCGCCACTAAAAACCTTATCGATTCCCAAGCTTGAATTAAGTGGAGCCCATTTGCTTGCGAAACTAATGAATAATTTGAAGGATATTGGAAGTTTTACAGGCCGATTTTATTGCTGGTCAGATTCATCGACAGCATTATCTTGGATACGGGATGAGCCAGCCAAATTTCAAGTCTTCGTGGCAAATCGAATGGCAGCAATTCAGGAATTGACGGCAGGCATGGAATGGCGCTATGTCCCCACATCATTAAATCCAGCTGACGTTCTCTCTAGAGGCTCGCTTCCCCGCCAACTTATCCACTCAGAGCTGTGGTTTCATGGTCCATCATTTTTGGTAGGCTCCAGGGAAGAGTGGCCTGTACCTCCTGTT
The DNA here is from genome assembly GCA_037356375.1 of Drosophila affinis. NCBI lineage: Eukaryota > Metazoa > Arthropoda > Insecta > Diptera > Drosophilidae > Drosophila > Drosophila affinis. The sequence continues at coordinate 37,482,664 of CM074802.1, read as the reverse complement.
CCTGAAGCAGCAACGGCAGAGCTTCGCAGGCGTGTATTGTTGATCGCGTCTCCACATGCCGATCTCACGTCAGAATGTAAATTTGCAAATTCATTCTTCGGCATGCAGCGCACATTCGCCTACATGCATAAATTTGTACATCGGCTTCGGCATTCTGGACTCACCGTTTCGGATATTCGGCAAGGAACGCATCTTCTGATCCGGCATATTCAACTGGCTGTTTTGTATATGGATATAAGGGAGATTCAACGCAATGGTCAAGTCAGGAAATCCAGTTCCATCAGCCCACTCTCTCCGTTCATCGATCAGCATGGATTATTAAGAGTTGGAGGTCGTCTTGGAAACTCATCTCTGGGATTTGATGCTCAGCACCCTCTTATTCTGCCAAAGGGACATCCCATAACTTGTGCGCTGATAAGGTATTATCACGAAAGGAACTGGACCTCGCGCACTACTTGCCAAAATTCGACTGGAATATTGGCCCATTGGCGGAATTAAGGCAGTATCAAAGGTAGTCAGCAAGTGTGTGAGATGCTTCAGGACTAGGCCGCGCATGGTTCAGCACATCATGGGAGATCTGCCTAAGGAGCGTTTGGAGGGATCTCGACCCTTTGAAGTCACTGGAGTGGATTACTGCGGGCCCTTTTTCTACAGATCAGAAATCCGCACGAGGCCACCCATCAAGTGCTACATCAGTGTATTCATTTGTTTTACTTCTAAGGCTATACACATGGAGCTCGTAAAGGACCTGACTACCGCTTCATTTCTAGGCGCCCTGAAGCGTTTCACTTCCACGCGAGGAAGGCCAAGTCAAATTTGGTCCGACAATGCGACAAACTTCGTTGGCGCCAAGAACGAGCTTTTGGAGCTCAAGAAACTTGTTATGAGCGGCTCGCATATGAAGGAGGTCCATGAATCCTGCTTGGCGGACTCGATCGACTGGCGCTTTATCCCACCACGCTCTCCGCACTTTGGCGGTTTGTGGGAAGCGGCCGTGAAGACAGCAAAGCATCACCTGCACCGCTCAGTTGGGCCCTCTGTGCTTGACTTCGACGAGCTGCGCACTCTGATCTGCCAGATCACGGCAATTGTTAATTCTCGCCCTTTGCTCTCGCTTTCAGAAAATCCTGCTGACTTAGATGTCCTGACTCCTGCTCATCTGCTTTTAGGCGGTCCACACGAAGCAATGGCTGGCAACGGGTCACTCAGCTTCAGCAGATCTTCTGGAGCCGCTGGCGCGAAGAGTATCTAACTCTTTTGCAAGAGCGGTCGAAATGGCGGACTCCCACGCAAAATCTTTGCATAAACGATCTCGTTCTGATTAAGGACGAAAATCTTCCTCCAATGCGTTGGCCACTAGCTAGAGTGGTCGAGGTCGTCAAGGGCAAGGATGGAGTGTGCCGCGTAGCTGATTTGAAGACTGCCACAGGAACCATCAGAAGGGCCGTTACCCGGCTATGTGTGCTGCCCCTCAAGGATTCTGTTGAAAGACTGGCTTCCAACGGGGGGAGTATGTTCGGGCCAGCCGCTAACCAACAGGCCTAACTTAAAACTATACATACACTACAGTACAATACAATATTCAATGCACTGTAAACGCCCACGTTCGGCAGCGCTGCTGCGCTCTCCCTCTGTAAAGGGCGCTCTGCAGCCGCCGCCTCGGCTCTAGCTTTGATTAGCCGACGGTGCTAAGTTCAGTAATCTGCTAACCTCTCTGCGCATTGGTTGCATTTGGATCTCGTTTACACATATATGTACATTTATCTGGTTTTGCTAAGAGCAAGCAATCGGCTTCCGCTAGCAGCCGCCGGTATAAATAAACAGTTATTACATTTGAACAATTTGCGTTATTATTTTGGATCGAAATAGGTGCCAAAAAAGCTTGGCGTCTCAAACAGTAGCTATAATAATGATCCGATCTGATCCAGATTCAACACTCTGATAGAAATGGTCATTCTCTATGATTCTGCGTATTTAGTTTTCTTGTATCTTCAAAATTGTGTGTGCCACAGACTTTCGTCCTTTGTGGGGGCGGAAAGGGGCGGGGCGAAATTTTTAAATACACTTTGAGTAGTGTGATAACACAGGAGACTGGATACAAAACTTGGTTACTCTAGCTTCAATAGTCTATGAGATATAGACGCAAATGAAGACGGACAGACGGACGGACGGACAGACGGACAGACAGACATGGCTATATCGACTCGGCTATTGATGCTGATCAAGAATATATATACTTTATGGGGTCGGAAATGCTTCCTTCTGTGCGTTACACACAACCGTTATCCGCACAAATCTAATATACCCCTATACTCTTCGAGTACCGGGTATAAAAATGCATAATCTTATTGTAGTCACATACTATTGTCGCCCATCATTATCATCTGTCATTATGACATTATTATTATCTACTATCATTCTCTACCTTCTTATAATGCTTAGACTTAAGCACCTATCAATTGAAGTTGAATTATAACGTAAATGGATATGAATTAGTTTCTTCTTTTAGAGGCACCTTAAGCATCTCGCGCCGCAGCAATGTTTTGGGCAGGTTCGATTGAGTCCTACCGGTAGGGTGGGTATAGAAGGAGAGCCCGAACACCTCGTTTCTCCAACAAAATGGGGGTATACCATGTCTCAGTCCGTTCCCGCATTGTGTGGCATTCCTTTTCTCTGTCTACGATTTTATTATTGTAAAGCAGGTGTCTAGGCCACACTGAATCCACGTCAATCTGCCTGAGCTAGGCCATCCAACCAGTAGACAGAGGGTGCAGGCCGAAACGACTCCGACCGTGTCAGTTACAAGTTAATCTTGAATTTGGTCAAGTATTTATTGTAGCACAATGTATTAAATAAGGAAATTTTCGATAGTGCTATAGAATGCATTCGTGGCAGATTCAATTTCCTGGAAATTGTCCAGGAATGACCAATCAATTGTAATGTGCAGAAATACAGTGGTGTTTAAAAATCGTACGTACGGATGTGGTTTGTACGTACATTGGTGGAGGCTTATACACCAAAGGTATGGCTGGATTTTGGACTGTGTACCTCTAGCTATGCTCTAACTAGCTCGCCGGAATGTCGTGGGATATTTCCTACTCTCCTATATGCCATACGGACACATTCGCAAAGATGTTTTAGGTACACGGGATTTAACGTTCAAAAGGAACACTCAAACGGAAATAATGGAGTAATGGTACGGTTATTTAATGGAGGGATACTCGACTACCGACAAATAGTCTGGTTATATTCCGTAGTTATCGGGGAAATCAGATGACCTTGACCCCTTCTCTACCCTCCCTACCTTTAGTATGCCATATTATGGACGGCATAACCCTTATGAAGTGCGTCGCTTTACGACGATTCGGACCTCAGCATGCTCTACTCAGGACAAACAAGACTGATTTAGTATTTCATTTGTAACAATTAATGGCTATTTAATACATAAAAATTAAGGGGGTTTGACTTCATGACTCCCTTTGACATATTTATGTTCTTGTTGTTAAAAAAAAATGTAAGAATGATTGATAAGAAAATAATTAAATCTAGTTACATGTACTTATATATATATATATATAGGTATGGTATTAATATGTATAATGTCACAGAAAATGCATTATAAAAAGAATATCAAGAAAAGAAATAAGCTTATGATATAATATATAAAAAAAAAATAATTACAAATCGACTCGCTGTATGTAAAACTTCATAATATTCGAAAACCTTTTAGACGTGTATATTCGAAGAATACAATTGACGACTCCATTTAAGGAAGCTCGCTACTCACTCATACTCATATAAATTATCCAGTACATCCATTGAGCTCAAGGGCGACGTGGTAGTATGTTCTGAGGAAGGGAAAAGAAATACGAATATACAGGTCGTTCTCCTACATCGAATTAAAATCAGTTTTCCTTCTTTTCATACCAGTTCGACGACGATTTGTAACTTACAAATAGATACTCTTCAGTGGGTCTAACGTCTAATTGTTAATAATTATATATACGTGTACATGGTTTCATCGTGGATCTAGATAATAAAGAACTGATATAATCATAAAGGCGAAATCGAAGAAATATGTCCGCTCAGAATAGAGAAAACAAATACGGTTTCTATGTCCGATGGTTCTCCAACTACAATTCGGGCCTGCACGGGAACGTTCGTATGCCTCATAGTTTGAGAAGCGCTGGGGCTGTGTCGAAGAAGACGACATATGTACGTACTCATACATATATAGTCGAGAGCTTTCGCTGCGTGCTTAGCTCGAACTCGAGAAGGGTGACGAGTGCGGCATATGGGTTTCTGGCAAATTCACAGGGAAACGATATTCCATTGGCCTCACTCGATCGTCACTTTGCACTACGGCATACGTATTCCGTGGGCTGGACTTAGCACTTCATTAACGGTTCGTGTGTCGGTTTAGTTGTTTCTTTTTACAGCTTTAAATGATGCTGGGAATATGCTACTGCGGCTTCTGGGGAGATCCGAGGCCTCTCCCAGCGCGGCCCAGAGATCGATGGACTTGGTTGCTCCCGTCTTCGGGGTGTAGCCTGATCCCCCGAATAAAACGTGGCTAGCTTTCGAATCCTAAGACATCAAATTGTTAACTATTAAATTCACTTCCAAGAGAGTTATCTATGTACCTTGCTGTCTTTTCTTTAATTGTTTAATGCGGCTTAGCTTCGACCACCAGAAGTTTAACCTCTTTTGCACGTGTCAGAGTCTTGTTTTCACTATATGCACTTTTTAATTCGAGGAGGAACACTTCTGTCTGGTTGCAGGTTCTTTTTGGCTTTGATCCACCAGAAATTTTCTTGGCGCCTAGCATAGCCTCTTGCTTGGGCGGTCGGAACTTTACCTTCCACAAACAACGGGACAATGGCGTGACTCTAGTCAGAGCTTAAGCATGAGTTCCATGGTTAACTGCATAATCGTATGATCTTAGGGAAAGCTTGCGCTCAGGTTCCACGACCAACGGATTACAGCTCTGAGTAAAGCTTTTTAACTGCCCAACACGAACTCTCTTTAACTTATCTCTTTAATCGGAGCTTTAACTACTTACTCTCCGCTAATTACTCTTTCCTCCAGCTTCTAATAATAAGATTGCAGACAATAACTCTTGGAAAGTTCGTTGTAGGTTTTAGAGTCACTACTGCCCACTACACAATCTGAGATATATGTCTGTATGTATATATGGGCATTTCTCGCAAAAGGTGCACCGAGGCCAAAAAATTTAAAATCAATAAAAACGCATTTGAATATAGTTATTTTTATATCCGGTACTCGAAGAGTATAGGGGTATATTAGATTTGTGGGGATAACGGTTGTGTGTAACGCACAGAAGGAAGCGTTTCCGACCCCATAAATTATATATATTCTTGATCAGCATCAATAGCCGAGTCGATATAGCCATGTCTGTCTGTCCGTCCGTCCGTCCGTCCGTCCGTCTTCATTTGCGCCTATATCTCATAGACTATTAAAGCTAGAGTAACCAAGTTTTGAATTCGGTCTTCTGTGTTATCACACTACTCAAAGTATATTTCAAAATTTCGCCCCGCCCCCTTCCGCCCCCACAAAGGACGAAAGTCTGTGGCATACACAATTTTGAAGATACGAGAAAACTAAAAACGCAGATTCATAGAGAATGACCATTTCTATCATAGTGTTGAATCTGGATCAGATCGGATCATTTCTATAGCTACAATAAAGAAAACCATTTCGTAAGTCATCATTCCCTCTCGCTCTCTCTCACACGCGACCCCATCTGCTTTGCCCACTCGTATTTTGTGTCGCCTAGTTCTCAGAGACTATAAGAGGTAGAGCAACCAAACTTTCTATCCAAACTCCTGGGATATCAAACCAGCACAATTGTATTTCAAAATTTTGCCACGCTCCTTTCCGCCCCCACAAAGGACGAAAATCTGTGGAATCCACAATTTTTAAGATAAATGAAAACCAAAAATGTAGATTCATGGGAAATTACCATATCTACCAGATTGCCGAATATGGATCAGGTCGGAACAATATTATGGCCAGAAGAAACAAATTAAATTTCAGTGGCTACGCAACGCCTGCCAAGCGCTGACTCATTCCCTCTCTCTCTTTTGCAAGCACTTGTACGTCTCAAATATGTAGTTATACATGTCATGTAGAAATGTAGGCGCAGATATACAAAGCATATGCAAACAAAAATGGGAACATGTATAAAAATTCCAAAAAATGCATTTTTTTAATTTAAATATTATTTTCGTCCCTTTTGAGAACATATAATACATTTCATAAATCGTAGGCTCATATATGTATGTATGTATATACTGACTGAGTACCGGGTATAAGGTAGAGCCGCGGCCTTTGCCGCGGCTCACAACGTTCCCTCTCGTTTTTGGTATTTTTTTTTTTTGTTTTCCATTATAATTTTCGTCTACAAGAAAGATGATTCTTGATTTTTGTGTATTTATTTTCAATTCCTATTGTGCATTCCTAACTTCTCTGCACATTTTTAATCGCAGCCGTTTTGTTGTGGCCAACTCTAGTGTTGGAATTTTTTGTTTTAGGAAACTTAATTTATGTGAAAAATAGAAGCACTACCTATGACAAAATATACCAATTTTTTAAAAATTCTTAAAAAAAAAAACAAAGTTTTTACGTTAAAGTTTAAAGTTAAACAAAGTTCAATACAAGCAGTTGTACGAAACTTAAGTTATGCGAAAAATAGAAGTACTACTTATGGCAAAAAATACCCAATTTTTTTAAAATTCTTAAAAAAAAACGTAAACCTGGAAAAAAAACCATAATTCTTTAAACAATTTTAAAACTCCAAATCTTTCAGAAAGTCATTTTGGGCGGCAGCGGAAAAAAGTTGAATTTTGTCGAGTAGTGTAATAAGATCTGATCAAAATTCAACACTCTGATAGATATGATCAGTCTGGTCTGACGAGCATGTGAGATGGCTCGGAGGGGGCCTAGCTGAGGCCACCGGACGGGTCGCAGGCACCGAAATAAGCAGTCCCGGACAGCCAGCGGGTGTTCGCGAAGTAGCAACACTGACGATGCGCTTGTGGTGCCGCCTCATTTTAGTAGCTCACACACACCCCATCCCTACACATTACCTACCCACATCCCAACCCCTACACTCATCTCACACCGGGCCGGACTAAGTGTGTTATTCGACCCGTGCCGAGAGTCAGCCTGGCTGGGGGCCCGGTATAAAAACTAGCCCAGTCGTTAACGGAGGGTTCAGGGACTTGGCAGTCCCCTGTTCTAATGATGCCTTATCCGGGCAACGTGAATCTCTGCCCGGATGGACCGCCCCCTTCTTTGCAAATCGTGGGATTTAATGATGGACAACAAAACAAAAAACAAAAACAACAAAAACGAGTCTGGCGCTCCCCAACTGCCAACTGGGAGCAATCCCATACAGGGAAAGGCATCGGCCCAAAGGCCTGGCCTGAACCGCGAAATAGCTGGTAAAACCAGCGCGGCGGAAGACGCTAGGGCGAACCCGAAGGGGTCCCATCCTAGTTCCGGGGTGGGTGGCAAATCGCCGACCAAAGCCGATACCTTGGTGGAGTGGCTCTGCAACCCTGCGGCTGCCCTGCCTCCTGGTAAGGCTGCGGAGAGCGAGTTGCCATCGACTAGCGCCCAAGCCAAAGCTTACACCTATGCCGAGAGAAGGAGTGCTGGCAACATACTCCGTCGGCAAAATGCAAGCACGATGTCCAGCCCGACCGACCAGTGGCGGAAAAAGGTCGGAAAAAGGTCGAATGGGCATCAAAGGTGCCGCCCAACTTTGGCAAAGAGGCACCGAAGAAGGTTGCCCCGCCGAAGTTGACTGCCCAGCAAACTAAAAGGCAGCGCTCACAGGAGACTCCCGGACCGGCTCCGAAGCGCTCCAGAGTGCTGCCGAATGTATCGTTCGCGCAGATCGCTAAAGAGAGGACGCTGATTGGCGTCCTGGACAAAGGCAGCGCGGACTCGAAGATCGCCAGGAACCAGTGGAAGTGGGTGGAAGCGGCACTGGCCGACCGCTGCTTCGAGCTGCTGGACAAACAGTCTGTAAAGACATGAGGTGGTACCAGGGCTGCATAAAAATAATAGCCTGCGAAGACGAGCGCTCCGGCCAGCTGTATAAAGCAGCGGTAGCGCAAGTCGGGGAGGTGTACCCAGGGGCTAAGCTTGTCGCGGTCAACTGGAACGAGGTGCCCAGTAGGCCCAGAGCAAGAGTCTGGGTGCCCGCCTCCATAAAGGAGCCTGAGCGCATCTTGAAAATGCTGCAGCGGTGCAACCCGGAGCTACCAACCTCCGACTGGAGGGTAGTCAAGGTGGAGGCGAGTCAAGGCCCGATGCACCAGGCAGTACTAGTCTTGAACAAGGAATCCCTTGCTCCGATTGAGGCCAAAAAAGGAGAGCTCAACTTTGGCTTTAGTGCGGTGAGCATCAGGGTGTACAAGTCGGATGCAGCGGCCGAGGCGCGTCCTGTCGACAACCCAGTCGAGCAGGACGTTGCCTCGGAGATCGAAGCACCCGATGACGACCCAGAGCCTGCCCACGACGGCTACTCTTCCGACACGGCTCTTATGGGAGAGTTCGAGGCGATGTGTCGCGATGACACCATCGAGGACGACTCGGACGCCGATAATACAGTGGTGGAGAACTCTGTCGAAGTCTCTAAGACTCCTTCAGATAAATCTCCACCACTGTAAAGCAGCATCCGCTGCCCTCATACTCCGCTTGGAAGCGAGCGGAGCAGACGTAGTCCTGATCCAAGAGCCTTGGGTAGTAGGAGACAAGGTCTGTGGATTAGCGACGAAGGAGCACAAGCTTATTGTAGCTCAGAAAGAAGATAAAATACGTACCTGCATTCTTGCAAGGAAGCACTTAAACATCTTTCTGCTCCACAACTTTAGCAATCGTGATAACACAGCGGCAAGCCTTGAACTACAAGGTTCCCAAATAAGGCTGATGTCGTCCTACATGGCTCATGAGAAAAGCGACCCTCCCGGTGACCTAGTTCGCAAGCTCACCAGAGATAGCGAAAGGTTGGATATAGGCCTCGTAATAGGCTGCGACGCCAACGCCCACCACACCCAATGGGGGAGTTCGGACACAAATATAAGGGGTGAGTCATTATTCAGCTTCATCCTAAACTCTCCTAATGTGCAATCGGGGCAATGATCCCACGTTTATAATTAAGAATAGACAAGAGGTAATTGACCTAACATTAGTGTATCACAATCTGTCAGACATAGTTATGAATTGGAAAGTTCTGGAGGACCATTCCTTTTCGGACCACAGATATATCGAGACCACACTATCTCTCGAGAGCCCAAAACCCACTGTCTTTGCTAACCCTAGGAAAGCCAACTGGGAAAAATATGTCAAAGTCATGGAGGGACTTCTTCCCTCCAAGGCACCAATCTGCCTGAACACAGAGCACGATCTAAAGCAACACTGGGCAGATTATAAAAATAGTCTGGCCCTATACAAGAAAGAAATCAGACAGGCAAAAAGGGCCTCTTGGCAAATATTTTGTTCTGAAATCGAGGTAACGTCGGAAGCTGCAAGACTGGGCAAGATCCTCTCCAAAACGACCCCCTCGGTGGGATACCTTAAGAGAAGCGATGGTACGTGGACCAACTCCAGTGAGGAGTCCCTACACATTCTTCTCGATACTCATTTTCCAGGGTGCGCCATCAATGGACCGACCCACCTCCCTAGTGAGGGTTCGATCACCTCGATGGAGCACATTCTCTCAAAACGGAACATAGGCTGGGCAATAAACAGTTTCCATCCGTTCAAATACCCTGGTCCGGACCAGATCATTCCGGCCCAACTACAAAAAGCCGGAGACACGGCCATCAACTGGCTGCGATGTATCTTTAAAAAGATACTGGTAGTGGGGAGAATACCACACGCTTGGCTTAAGGCAAAAATAGTCTTCATCCCTAAAGCAGGTAAAGCCTCACACTCTACACCAAAGGACTTTAGACCAATTAGTCTATCGTCCTTCCTTCTCAAAACCTTTGAGAGACTCGTCGGGCTACAACTGAGAACTACTATAAATTCTCAATTGTTGTCAGGAGCACAGCATGCCTAGCGGAAAGGAAAATCCACGGAAACGGCACTTCACGAAGTAATTTCGGGGATAGAGAAATCACTATACCTCAAAGAATACTGTCTAATCGCTTTTCTAGATATCGAGGGAGCTTTCAACAACGTCATACCCGGTGCCATTACGGAAGCGCTGACTGACCTTGGGGTGGATCGTCCCTTGGTGATGCTCATTGATCAATTGCTCACATGCAGGACGGTGACATCATCGATGGGATCGTCCACTCAGTCAAGGTATGTCAGTAGAGGCACACCGCAAGGTGGTGTCCTTTCCCCCCTTCTATGGAACATAGCAGTCAACAAGATTCTATGTGACCTGGAAGGGGGGGGCTGCAAAGTCGTGGCATACGCGGACGACGTAGCAATTATCTTTTCGGGCAAATACCCTCAAATACTCTGCGACTTAATGACCGCAAAGCTCCCGAGACTGTAAAGGTGGACAGAATCGCGGGGTCTTGGAGTTAATCCCTCAAAGACAGAACTTGTGCTATTTACAAGCAAATACAAGATTCCGTCTCTAAACCCCCCCACATTAAACGGATGCAGGCTCTCCTTTAGCGACAGTGCCAGTTACTTAGGGTTAGTAATCGACAAAAAGCTAAACTGGAACCTGAACATCAAAGACAGAGTGAAGAAGGCCACGATAGCCCTCTACACTTGCAAAAAAGCTATCGGCTTAAAATGGGGCATGAACCCAAGTATAGTCCAATGGATATACCAAGACATAGTTAGACCGATAATTCTTTATGGAGTTACTGTATGGTGGCCGGCCTTATCAAAAAGGACGATCACCAAACAGCTCGACAAGGTTCAGCGAACAGCCGCCCTTTGCATCAGTGGAGCTCTTCGTACCACTCCAAATGATGCGCTAGATGCCATTCTGTGCCTCCAAAGCCTTGCCCTCGCAGGAAAAGAAAGGGCACAAATGGCAGCAATACGACTGAGAGACTCCGACCAATGGGCACCACAGCACATAGGTCACTCCTCTATACTAAACGGCAGTTCCGTCCCTACTAAAACGGACTACTGTGTTCCAAGGGAGTACACAGATACCCCCTTCGATGCAATTATCCCCCACAGAGACGAGTGGAGTGAGGGACCCCCAGGCCCAAAAGGGGCCCTAAACATCTTCACAGATGGATCAAAGCTGAACAATAGGGTCGGAGGAGGCATATACTCCGAACAGCTAAACATTAGGCACTCCTTTAGACTTCCTGATCACTGCAGTGTCTTCCAGGCGGAGGTCATTGCAATCAAGGAGGCCCTAAACTGCCTTCAGGAAACTACCGCCATGGTAACCCGCGTAAACATCTATAGTGATAGCCAAGCTGCAATCAAATCGCTTAATGCGATCTCCGCAAACTCGGCCACCGTTGCAGATTGCCGCAAATCTCTTCACGAGATGGCTCAGCAATTTGTTATTAACCTTATATGGGTCCCGGGATACCGGGACATCGAAGGCAACTGTATTGCAGACGAGCTGGCCAGACTTGGCACCACAATCCCCCTTCTCCAAGACAAGGAGGATACTCGTATGCCGATGGCCACATGTAGGCTCATAATAAGGGAGCAATATAAGCAACTAACAGATAACAAGTGGCAATCAGTACCACGTTGTCGCATATCTCGGCAAACATGGCCGACCATAGATAGGAAGCGCTCCTCTGAGCTATGCAGGCTCGGCAGACGAAGGTGCAGCGCAGTCATACGCTCCCTAACGGGGCACTGTTTAGTAGGTACCCATGCTAATAGACTGGGCGCCCCAAATTTTTGCCGTAGCTGCAGAGACGAGAAAGAGGAGGAAACGGTGGAACACCTGTTCTGCTCTTGCCCAGCTCTCAGCAGAAGAAGGCTACAGCACTTGGGCTCGCCCTTCATTTCAGATATTTCGGTAATGTCCACCATATGTCCCAGAAAGATAGCTAACTTCATAAAAGCTGCAGGCTGGGACAACTGTTGACCTCGGGTCTCACAATGCGAGTAGGGGCAGATTCCCCGCGGTATCACAACGGGCCGGAAACGGCCTAAGTGTGCTGGGCTCCCAGTGAGTCGGGCAGCCGCTGCAACCTAACCTAACCTAACCTAGATATTATCAGTCTCTATGATTCTGCGTTCTCAGTTTTCTTGTATCTTCAAAAGTGTGCATGCCACAGACATTCGTTTTTTGTGTGGGTGGAAGGAGGCGGGGCGAAATTTTGAAATACACTTGTAACAGTGTTATATTAAACGACACTGGATACAAAATTTGGTTGCTCTAGCTTTTATAGTCTCTGAGATCTAGGCTAATGAAGACGGACGGACAGACAGACATGGCTATATCGACTCGGCTATTGATGCTGATCTAGAATATATATACTTTATGGGGTCGGAAACGCTTCCTTCTTGGCGTTGCGCAGATCCACCATCACCACAAATTTAGTATACCCCTATACTCTTGGAGTACCGGGTATAAAAAACATAATTCTTTATAAATTTTTAAGTCCCAAAATTTCTTAAGCCCTTTGTTTTATTTTTACATAACCACGGTCCCAATTTAATAACATAGAATTATTTTTTATTTACATAATATATATACACCACATTCACATATTTAAAACGTATTTTAGCCATAGACTCTCTCTAGGCTTTTTGTTATATCCTCTATATTAGTGACCAGCTTTTCCAGAACTTCTTCCAGCAGTGTTATGCGTTGGTTTACACGAAACATTTTCTTATTTTTAACATCTTTTGGTATTGTATGAAAGTAAAGTGTCTCTGCTGCGGTCATGTTCCTTCTTCGCACAGGCTCCTCAAATTCTACCGTGGTAGCATCCATATCACCTTTTTTTTCGAAAGTCGAAGGGCGCGCAGTTTTTACCCTAAAGGGCTTAATCCTAGCAAACCGATCTCGAACTAGCTTAGCCCAAATCTTACAGGTACTATGGTAAATCCAATAGACGGCACTCTTTAGCTTCCTATAAACAAAGGAAGCCAACTGGGTGCCTTGTACGTCAGTTCCACTTTTCACTGAGCTATAGGACTCCATGATGATGGCCAGAAATATGTTTAACAATATGAAAAATACAAGCAGTATGTAAGTTATGAAGTAGATGGGACCTATCACTCGATCGGATTCCTGAATTAAATTGTACCGAAAGTCGCCCAAGATCATCCGTATCATAGTCAACATTGAAATGACTAAGCTATAGAAATCTGGATGATTACTGCCAAAGAGCAGGAGTCCCAGTCTGGCATAGATCACAAAAACAATGCCAAACATTAAAGAGAAGCCAGCCAAATCTTTCGAGCACCTTTGTAGTGTCGTTGTCCATTCAACAAGTGTCTTGTTTAGGCTGATAAACTTATATAGTTTGATCCAAACAAGAAAAGCTAAAATAGCCATCATATTGACATAAATGATATTCAAGAAACAGAGAACATCAATACTCTGATAGACCTTTTCCTTGAGTGCCTTGGATATTATGGATTTCACTTCGATGGTGTGCCAAATGTTGTATACCAAAGCCAGATAGCAAATCATCAATAAAAAACCCTCGAGAATATTTAGAAATGATTTGAAGTGCATTTTGAATCCTGACAACCGCAATCCATTGATTTCTATGATGGTATAGTAAACGATCATTATATACCATACAAGATAGAGAGCAGTCATTTTTGGATCAGGATCGGTGAAAAACGAATATTGTTTGACAGTTTGTAGACGCGCCTGGGGTATGACAACACCCGAGGCAGGAATTTCAGCCATAAGTTTAACGCTCTGAAAGATATCTGTGTTCTCGTTAAAGAGATTGAACTCCACCATACACAGCCTTGAACTACGATCCAACCAATTAATGTTCTTGAGGTCATTAATCTTCTGCAGGTTAATATCTTTATCGTAGGTCAGGTCAATAGTGTAGCCGCCAGACCTGTAGTAAGCCAGCAGAGTCGAGAAGGGTGTTGCTTCGGCTTCTCCCATCGTCCTGTACGGAGAGCCCTTATGGGACTCTGTTCTCTCCTCGGCCCCCTGAGAATAGTCGTCATAGCAGGTTTTAAAATACCAGCCCATATAACAGCTCTGCTTGTGAACGCGAATCTGACGGAGGCGCGGTGGTCCGAGTAGGAGATTCTCGTGCATAAACCTGCGTGCCCGAAGCTTTTCGATCGGATCAGAGCCACTTACAGAATTTATCTTTTCATCTTCGTCCTCGTCATGCTCATTCATATCTCCGTGCAATGTAATTAAAAAATTGTATATTAAGTAGTCCCACCAATCTGAGACGAGGAGAATATTTTCGAAAGAGTTCGTTACCGATGGCGCTACGACCAGACTACGAGTGACAAATAGTTTCTTTGTCGCATCGTTGAAATAAAACATATACGGGCTCCGCACTGTGAGAGTGATCAGCGATGTCAGGACAATAAAGACGATAAATACCAGAAACTCGACGAGAGCATTGCGCACCTGCTCATCGGTGTTATAGAGAATGCGCGCTGTCTTCAATCTGAGACGTTGAGGAGCTTGTTTCTTGCTCCATAATGAAAAACGTTTTGTTGGAACCTTTGGGCTTCTGAACCTATGATTCCTGATTTTCGGCGTTTTCTGGGTCTCTGGTTCACCTTGTTGCTCAGACGCCACAGTGTTGTATTCGACAGGTTTAGCAATATCAACTGCGGATACCTGTTGGGGCATCTGTGAATTCTGTCCGTGACGCAAGACTGGTCTCTCTCCGATGTTAAGATCTTTAGATCCACCCGGCTTTTCGAGGTCTAGTTCCTGATAGTCCATTTAGAATTGAGGAAATTTTCCAAAACCCTTTGCAGTCAGATGCTTTCTTCCTCCCTCGATTGCGCAAAAAATTATTCAGAAATATGAATTGACAAGACCCAAATAACAACGATTCTGTAAACAGTGCCTGCTCTGATCTGACTGAAGTATTCATCAAACAAAAAACGATGTTTTGTACCAAGGTATACTAAACAAGGTAGCCGCATAGAGAGCAGCAAGAAGGTATTCTTAAGTGTCAAAATGACAGAAGAGAGAGAGAGAGAGAGAGACACTCTCACAAATGCGTTGTACGAAAGAGTCTTAAAGGAGTAATGCGTTTGCTCTCTTGTGTCAAAACACAGAAATTTGTACGTGAATGCAAATGTAATATTAATAATGTGTATATATACAAATCTTGCATAAAAAGTATTGCGGCGACATTGTAAATACTCCAATAAGTCTGAGGGAACACGAAAAAATCGTCCGCGGAGATGCTTCGCTCGCAACTGTTCACAACAGACTGAATCGAAAGAAGCAAAACAAGAGAGCGAGCGAGCCAATAATGCTACCTTGCTTAGTATACCTTGTTTTGTACGACTTTCAAGAGCAGAACTTTGGCTGTTGCTTCAATTACACTAGTCAACCCGATGTGGCTCAAAATAAAATTTTCTGATATATTTGGAGACTTACAAATTTTAGAGGAATTATGGTTTTTATTTCTAGCTTTAATTTTTTTTTAAAGAATTTTTCAATTTTCAGACATAGTGTGCTTCTTTTTATACCCGGTACTCGAAGAGAATAGGGGTATATTAGATTTGTGGTGATAACGGATGTGTGTAACGCCCAGAAGGAAGCGTTTCCGACCCCATAAAGTATATTTATTCTTGATCAGCATCAATAGCCGAGTCGATATAGGCATGTCTGTCTGTCCGTCTGTCCGTCCTCAGAGAGACTATAAAAGCTAGAGCAACCAAGTTTTGTATCCAGTCTTCTGTGTTATCACACTACTACAAGTGTATTTCAAAATTTCGCCCCGCCGCCTTCCGCCTACACATTGAACGAAAATCTGTGGCATGCACAATTTTAAAGATTCGAGGAAACTAAAAACGCAGAATCATAGAGAATGACCATTTCTATCAGATTGTTGAATCTCAATCAGATCGGATTATTAGTATAGCCACAATGAAGAAAACTATTTCGAAAAATATCATTCCCTCTCGCTCTCTCTCACACGCGACCCTGTCTGGTTTGCCTATTCGTTTAAATGAGCGCGAATCTCAGAGACTATAAGAGCTAGAGCAACCAAACTTAATATCAATTTAGCACAAGTTTATTTCAAAATTTTGCCACGCCCCTTTCCGTTTATCCCTTTCCCTTATCATGGAAAATAACCGTATCTACCAGATTGCCGAATCTTGATCAGGTCGAACCACTATTATAGCCAGAAGGAACAAATTAAATTTCAGTCGCTACGCAACGCCTGCCACGCGCTTAATCATTCCCTCTCTCTCTTGCAAACACTTCCACGTCCCGAATATGTAGTTATACATGTACCTGTAGAAATGTAGTAGCAGATGTAAAAAGCATATGTAAACCAAAATTATTAGAAATATTATTTTTTGTCCAAAACTTAATTTGTCTCTTTTGCGAGCATATAATAAATAGCGTAAATCGTAAGCTCATATATGTATGGATATACTGACTGAGTACCGGGTATAAAGTAGAGTGGCGACCTTTGCCGCTGCTCACAACATTCCCCCTCGTTTATTATACGTTTTCTACCTGCATTTTAGTTATATTTTCTTTTGCTATCTTTCGTATTTTCTCTTTTTCGCTTTGCAACTCATTTAGCAACTCTTCCTCTATAATGCCCTTCAACTCATTATTGTACCCTATTCTCATATCGATATCTGTTAAGATCTTAAATGGAGACTCTTTCGTACTTCTCGGGGGTGAATTGAATTGCTGTACCCTACCGACGTTCTTGTACCATGCCTTAGGATCTTTTGCACACAGCTTTGTCAATAACGAAATGACAGTCCGATTTTGACGCTACACTTGTCCGTTTTCCCTCGGCAATCCCGTAGCAACAAGCAAATGCTGTATATTTTGTGGATCGCAGTACTCCTTAAAGTACTCCTTCCTCGGTCAGTAACGACCCGCTTTGGGTTTCCGGACAACTCTGATTGCCTTTGCAATCCATCTACCACTTCCTCTAACCAGTGCTCTTCGCCGGGTACAACCGCACATACTTCGAGAAACTACTAAAATATGATTTAACCTCTTTTTCGTTAGCTCCATAGGGCCGACATGATCAATATGAAACGTGTTTAACGGTTCATCGCCTTTATTGATAAAATTCAGAAATCCTTCTTTTATACCTTGTTTCGACTCACTGACAATACATTCCAAACACGACCTGACAATCACTTCTACTTTTCCCGTCAAATTCGGTATATAATAATCTCTCTGCACTAGATCAGCAGTCTTTTCCACCTCAAAATTCCCTTGGCGATGAGCCATCAGAATAATCTCTCTTTCCATGCTGGACGGTATCACGATGAGCTCCTTTGTAGGATTTTTATGTAAAATACCACACTGCACATAAAAATCATCATACGTTCCTTGTTCTAACACCTTAAATATTCCGTTTATACATTCGTCTAGTTTTAGCGCATTCTGTATTTTAATTTTAAGCGAATCTCCTAACATAAGACAATTTACCCTGTTCAGTGCATCTACGTGTTTCATGTTGACGCCAGACCCATGTTCAACCTCAAAATCAAAATCTTTCAAAAATATTGCCCAGCGAGAAACTCTCAGTGAAACTTCTCGTTTTTTTTTTATCATTGCAAAAGCGTTGTAATCTGTAACAATCTTAATCTTTATCCCCATTACGTACATATACTCTCCATTTCTTCAACGCCTGTATTATAGAAAGGACCTCTAACTCATATGAAGGATATTTCTCTTATGTTGGCGTAGTCTCCTTGCTCATATACTCTACTGGGTGAAACTGTTGGTCCTCCAAGCTTCTTTGTAACAAAATAGCTCAGTAACCAAACGACCTAGCATCACAATTAATTTCAGTAGCACCCTTCAGATTGAAAAGTCGCAAAACTGGTGGATTGATTAAGCAAATTTTCAGCTGTTCGAACGCGTCCAATTCTTCCACACCCATCTTAAAAGAAACCTCCTTCCTCAGTAGATTCGTAAGTGGCTTAGCGACCGTGGCGAAACCTTTCACGAACCTACGAAAATATGATGAAGTGTAACGGACAATTACATTAAAATATTTAGGGGAGTGTAAGGTATCGTGGCGTGTAAGGTATGGTGGCGGACTTGTCATATCTGGCATGTAACGTCACATCTAAAACTTTTGATCACTGTGGTCGATGTCTGTTATCGTGCTGACATTTTATATGCAGTAGTATTAATGAGGGGACGTGTGCTTTGAAATCTAAGTGATTTTTAATAAAAAAGTAGTGAAAATAAATACATACATTTTTTTTTGGATGTGTTTTGACAGTGACAGGTTGAAGGTTTTTTAAAACTTCAGTCAGGAAAGTATTCGGAACGTATATTTAGGCCTTTGCCAACAGTTTTTGATATTTAAAAATTTTTGGAAGGTATAGTGGTGGATAATTTTTTAGCACGAGTTTCAAGTGTCTTTGCCTTTTTGTGTACAGAAGTGTATAAGTTAACACTCAGTAGCGGATATTTGCAATTTGGGCATCGGGTTTTTGTCTTTAGACAAGAAAGGAAAAAAGAGCGTCTAAAAGAAGAACAACATCGGAGCAATCCACAGGCAAAAAAGTGAAGCTCGAAAAAGAAGAAGAAGATGCTGATCGAGATTTTCAATATACGTTCTTTCTTGTTCTGTTATTTTTCATTATTTCCAATAGTTTAAATAAATGATTTTCAGATCTACACAATGTTTTAGTTCATCCGCCACCATACCTTACAATTTTCAAAAATGCAAAAAAATGAATGGTTTGCGCGAAGAGCTGCAAAATTGTATTCCATTTAAATTTAAGCAACCGCTTCTGACAGAAATATGCTCAATAAATGTCAGCAGCTGCCTGCTTTTGAAATTTTGAAAAATATTGATTTTTGAGAAAGGGAGATGGAAAAATCAAAGTGTCCGCCACTATACCTTACACTCCCCTAATGAAGTGAAACCCAAATATTGTTGGACTCCTTTCCTATCTCGCGGTACTGGAAAATTCTCAACTGCTCTTGTTTCCTCTTTTGAGGGTCTAACCGTTCCGTTTTCTATAATGTATCCCAGAAGCTCTCCGCTGTAAAAACTGGCACTTACTTTATTTTATTTTTAATCCTGACTGCTCTGCCAAACTCAAAACTCTTTTCAGTTTGTCTATTCCTTCTTATTCACTCTCTGCCTGTATCATAATGTCCATATACAATATTAACAGGCCATCATTTATGAGTGTCCTCAGCACCGCGAATATACATATAGCGCGTGAACACGGCTGTCGAATAATTAATTCCAAATGGTACAAAGTTAAACTCGTATTGGCTTTTCTGGGTAACAATTGACATAATTTTTCGCGAATTCTCCTCTACTGGGACGTGAAAGTATCCATTGCATAAATCGAGTGTTGTAAATATTGTATAAATCGAGTGTTATGAATACCTTTCCTCTTTGCAATTTATGTAACGTATCATCATTAGCTGCTGTCAGGAAATTATCTAGTATAATCTTCTGGTTGAGCTTTTTATAGTCGCAACATAACCTTGTTTTACTGTCTTTCTTCGGAACTAGCACGATAGGAGAAGAATATTCCGAAACAATATTTGGAATGATTACTTCTTCCAACCACACCTTAACTTGCTGATCCACCATTCCTTGCTCGTCATAAGATAATCGTCCCGGTCTCTGGTACACTGGCACTTCGTCCATGAGTATGATCTTCATTTCTAGTGAACAATTAGCAATCTTGACTGGATTTTACTCGGTAATCATTTCCCTCACTACCTCCTTCGTTTTTACGCCCAATTGCGAAAGATCGACATCTGACGACAAATCTACCATAATTTAAATCGTCATTCGCTGTTCGAAGGTATCTTTTAACTCTGCTTCCCGACTCACCGATGAAACAGGGATAGAATTCTGAATATCAATATAATGATCGATATTGGGTTGAACGCCTTGTAAGGAACCTATTTCAGGCTGGGGTAAGCTCAGCCTGTCCAGGGTCGTCTACAAGAAAATTTGTAGTTGTTGGGGGACCTTAGGCAAGAGAAAGTACCTGGGTCACGTCCGGGAGAGTCAAGCGTGTGGCGTGTTCGCAGGGTGACGAGATTTCGCTGCAACCTCTGCGGTGAACAGGGCGATTCTACCGGGGTGCGCGTGATCGCTACGGCTCTTACGACTCTACGGCCGCTAGCGTTACTAGACGGCGTATGGACTCTGGCCGTCGTTTACACGCTGTCGGGGCTTGTTGGACCCTGCGTTGTAGTGGCAGCTCATGGGACGAGGAACTCTAACAAGGGGGAGGGTGTTACGGAACCGTGCGTGATCGCGACGATTCGTACCACGACTGGGTTTCTAGTGGGGATCGTCCGTGCGTGGTCGCGCCGACCGTTAGCTACAGGAGGACGCTACGGAGACGTGCGTGATCGCGACGACTCGTGAGACTACGGGGTTTCTAGGGGGGGATTGGCTGTGCATAGTCGCGACAGTCCCTAGCTACTGGAGTAGGCTACTGAGACGTGCGTAATCGCGACGACTCGTAAGGCTACTGGGGTTCTAGGAGGGATTGACTGTGCGTAATCGCGACAGCCACTAGCTACTGGAGGATGCTACTGAGACGTGCGTAATCGCGACGACTCGGAGGGCTACTAGGAGGGATTGGGATAACGTGTAATATGTATATGCGGATGAATGAATAAAAGACAAAAGTAGTTGTATTTTCGTTCAGAATTTTTATTACACCAATGAACCTAGCTGGTGGCCCTAGCTGCACCACGTGTAAAGCTTCACTTACTTGTATGTCTGAGAGTTCTCGCAATGTTGGTTACGGGAGATCGTAGCCTTATAGCCATGTGGCGTTGGCCGCACGATGAGTTTGTTTTATTCTAGCACACTACCGAACCGCGAAGACCGGGATGGGTGAGGGCGCGTGTACGAAATAGGTGTAACAACTAGGTGTACGAAATAGGTGTAGGCGAGCACGTGCTGGTTGATGATTCCGCGTGAGGTTTTCTTGTTTTGCGACTGCCTTCGTTCGAGGTCTGGCTTCGAGGTCTGGCTTCGAGTGTCTCTCGATTCTTTTCCTCGGTGCCTCTTCACTCTCGCGATCGATCTCCCCTTTCCTTTTTGCAATCGATAGTCTCGGTGTGGTGGGTGATGGTGAAACGAGCTCGTTTCCCCGGGTTACCTCTGGCGAGGATCTCTTCAAAGATAGCCGCTGGCAGCTTCCGTTCTGGGGTGTGGACGGTCCAGCTGCTGGGGGCCTCCCTCCAGGGATCTTGGTGTGGATCTCCGCTGAGCTCCGGATCGGCTTCCCGCAGGAACTCGTCCACGTCCGCGGCCGAGCCAATGATTTGAAGTAGCTCCTCGAAATCGCCGTCTACGTCTACGTCCACCATCGGGCAGAGGCATCATGTCGAACAATTCGTTGGGGACGTTGTCGGAGTTCGTTGACTGCGGCCTCGGGTCTTGGGGGTATAGGCTGGCGGTGTGCCGGTAGTGGGGTCCTGCGACGTGCTTGTGGTCGGGGCCTTCACACGTCGGAACCGGATTGGGAAGGTAAGCTTTTCGTGGTCGACTGGTTGCCCTGTGTCGACCTCCCACCGTTCGTCTGGGCTTGTTAGGCTCGGTGTGGGGTAGGTCCGACGGAAGCGAGGTGCCTCTTCGTTCTCCAAGGAAGACAACGAATCCCAGCGAGCGATGCACGCTGTGCGCTTCGGGTCCTCGGCGATGGTTTTGCGCATCCGTTTGGCCGGTGACGCGGCGCTGAGAGATTCGTCTGTTTCTTCCGGTCTGGGGACAGTATCGGTGTGGGCGATCGGTTCCGGGGCGTCTGCCTCGGTTGGTTTGCCGTTGTTGGGCGAGTTGTCTGGCTGTGGTTCTCCTGCCGGGTAAGTGGGTGCCTCTTGGAGTGCCTGGGCCGGTTCCCAAAAGGTTCCAAAGAATTCTCCGACGTTACGTCCTGGTGGTATGGAGACGTCCACTGTCGTGCGCAGCAACTGGGTGACCCGCATGCCGCGTGGAGTGACCACGTAGTGGTAAGTCTCCGAACTGGAGACGTAGTCTTGTACGTAATATTCGTCATCGTCGCTGTCCTCCTCGTCGTAGGGGTTTCGCGGTGGGGGTACGTACGTGGCCAAGCTCGCCTCCGGTGTGACCGTTTGGTATACTCCTCGGCCGAGGCGGGGGTCACGGCTCTGGTGTCGGGACGCAGTGGGCTCCTCGGTGTACTGCGGCGATCGGTAGGGTGGCCAATAGCTTGGGGGGGGACTCGCAGGCCGTACGTCGGGTGTACAGTGGCGTAGAGATCGGACGAGCTTGTGTGGCGTCCTCGGTGTCCATGTGTGACGAGGTGAGGTCAACCCAGGCGGAGGGCTCATAGGCTACTTTTCGACTAGAGCTTGTCGGGGATGAGGCGTGACTGCCTCCGTGGTGGCCTGAATCCCACTGGTTGTCTCCGATGGAGCTGCCATCTGTCGAAGCCATATAAGCCTCCATCTCGGCTTCAACTTCGAGTCCTGCATCCCTCGGTGGGGTCTCGGAGCAGTAATCCTCGTCCACGTCCATGGTGCAGGCTGGAACTTATCTCTAGACCGGAAAGAATAGATGTATTAAATGATACAGATCTGCTTATATATACGGGTCTTGGTGGTGCAGCGTTGTGGCAAACTCCTACTCTGATATGCTTACTGACTGTGGGGTACATATTCATACAATAGATCAGGTGTTAAGTTAGTAAATGGGTTAGCGGCTAGGTTATTCTACGGTTTCCCGGGCGTCGTCGGTCTGGTTGGTCTGGTCTTCGGGGTCTTCGTTGCTGTGAAATTCTCTGAGGTCTGCCAGGTTAGCGGTTCTTCGCTTCCGACTCGTCTGGTGTTGTAGACGGATAACGTTGGGCGAGACGAAGCACTGGACTCGGTAGGGTCCATCAAATTTTGGCGCTAACTTAGCCGCGAAGCCATCAGCGGCGTTAGAAAGGTGATGTTGGCGCACTAATACCAAAGATCCGATCGTCGGGCGCCAGTGTCTTCTACGTAGGTTATAATGGCGTCCTTGTTCCTGGCTTGCTTGTTGGTTGTTGTTTCGGACGATGTCAAATATCTCCTTCAGCCGGGCTGCCTTAGCGAGCGCTGGTTCCGGTGTGGTCCCGGTTCCGGGAGTAACCTCGTCGTATAAGGCGCCAAGCAAGCGGGGTTCCCGTCCGTGTATCAGGAAGGCGGGGCTGAATCCTGTCGTATCCGAGACGCTGGAATTGATGGTTAGGGACAACTCGGGTAGTAGTTCGTCCCAGCTTCTTTGTTCTTCCGTGATGAATTGGGATATCATTGTTTTGATAGTCCTATTAGCCCTCTCGGTTGGATTTTCTTGGGGGCAGTAGGGCGCGGTGTGTTGTAACGCGACTCCGGCTGACTTGAGGAACGCTTTGAAGGATCGGCTGGTAAATTGGGTGCCATTATCGCATACGAACAGCTTAGGGACTCCAAACTGGCTGAGAATGCGCTCTCGGAAGGCCCGTTCGAGGTTCGTTGCAATGGCTTTCCTCAGGGGAACCAATTTTGAAAAAATATCGAAGAACACTAGTAAGGTTGTGTTCCCTCTTTTAGACCTTGGCAGGGGTCCAACGAAGTCGGCACACAGTGTCGCAAATGGCTCGTTGACTTGACGGGTGAGCATCTTACCGGCGGGCTTCTGTTGCGTTATCTTGAACTTTTGACAGCTGAGGCACCCTCGGACGTATTGGCGCGTGTCTCGATACATGCCGGGCCAGTAATATCTCTGTGATATCCTAGTGATAGTTTTCCGTACGCCGAGGTGTCCGGCGGTCGGCTGGTCGTGACATTCGCGTAACACCCTCAGACGGCTATCCTTGGTTACGCAAAGCTTCCACAAAACGTAGTCTTCATCGTCGGCTCGGTGTCCCAAGTGTCGGTAGAGTTGGCCGTTTTCGTAGGTATAATCCGGGTACTTCCGGGGTTCGTCTTGTACTTGTCGTATTCTTTGTTTCAACCAGCGGCAGTCCGTCTTTTCCCCGTCCATATACGCGAGGGTTTCTAATGGGTGCCTCGATAATGCGTCAGCCACCACATTCTGTTTACCCGGTCGGTATTGTAGGTCATTCTGATACTGCTGTAGTTCGAGGGCCCATCTGGCCACTCTCCCGTAGGGGCTTTCGAGGGTGTTAAGCCACTTTAACGCGAGGTGGTCGGTGATGACGTTGAATCGGTAGCCTTCGAGATAACAACGGAGTTTCCTGATCGCCCATATTACGGCTAGACATTCTTTGTCCGTAGCGGAGTAATTTTCCTCGGCCTGGTTGAGGCGCCGACTGACGTATGCAATGACTCGTTCCTTGCCTTCGATGTCTTGAGTAAGAACGGCGCCTATTCCGAGGTTGCTCGCATCGGTTTGTAGTAAAAATTTAGCAGACAAATCGGGGCACGCCAGGACGGGAGCGGTGGTTAGGAGTACTTTAAGGTTGTCGAAGGCCTCTTGTTGCTCCGGGGTCCATGTCCACGCACGTCCCTTCTTCAAATGTTGGGACATGGGCTGGACTACGGCGGCGAAATTCGGGACAAACCTGCTGTACCACGATGCCATCCCGATGCACTGGCGAAGCTCTTTGAGGTTGGTTGGCGGTCTCAGGTCCTTCACTGCCGCTATTTTGTCAGGGTCAGTATGTATACCTTCTTCGCTGACTACGTGGCCCAGATACTTGATCCGGCGTTGGAAGAAAGCACATTTGTCGGCATTGATCCGCAGGTTGGCCTTGCGCAATCTCGAGAAAACTTGCTTTAGATTTTGCAAATGTTCAGCATAGTCTTTACCGACGATCACTATATCGTCCAGGTATGCGAACGCGAACGGCTCCATGTCTGCGAACGCGAACGGCTCCATGTCTGCGCCGATGACTGTGTCGAGAGTACGTTGAAAAGTCGCGGCTGCCGAATGTAGCCCAAATGGCATTACTTTCCACTGGTAGAGTCCTCTCCCAGGTACTGTGAAAGCCGTTGCTTCGCGGCTATCTCTGGCCATGGGTACTTGCCAGTATCCATTTTTTAAGTCTAAGGTCGTGATAAACCGTGCGTTCTTGAGACGTTCGAGGATATGATTTATCCTGGGTAACGGATAAGCATCAGGAATAGAACGTTCGTTTAACTTACGGAAGTCCACGCACATGCGCCATTGTCCGTTTTTCTTCCGGACGAGGACGATTGGGGCGCTGTGCGGACTTCGCAATGGTTCAATGAGACCTTCTGTTAGCAGCTCGTCAACCTGTTTATCAATGATACGCATCATGGCCGGGTTTTTCGGGTAATACCGTTGTTTTATTGGGCGACTATCCCTCATAACAATGGTGTGTTCTGTTAGATCCGTCGTTCCCTGAAGATCCTCGAATTTGGGTAGCTCTTCGTCTAGGAACGCGCGGATGTGGTGTGCAATGTCTGGGGGCCAGGGCTGTATGTCTGAAGGCGTCCGTATGCTCGTTGTCTCGGTTAGCCTTCTCGTGGCTGTATTGCCCGTTGCTTGGCTTTGGCTTATGTTTGTTGGTGCTATACCCGTAGCCAGGGTTGCTGTTGCTGGCCTGGGATCCGCATTGTCTGTTGCCGTTGTCGTGGGCGTGTTCTGTTGTTTGTCGTGGATTCTCTCTCTGCGTTGATGATGCCTTGGGCATGTTCTCTGTTGCTTGTCGTGGATTCTTGCTCTGCGTTGATGATGCCTTGGGCATGTTCTCTGTTGCTTGTCGTTTGCTCTGGTTTTCTGTATGTGCTGTCGTAGCCGTGGTCCCGGTTGCTGGTCTCCTGTTCTTGGTTGGGGATGTCGTAGCCGTGGTCGTTGTTGCGTGTTTTAAATTTTCGTTCTGGGGTCTGGGGGCTTGTGTGTGGCTGGTGATGTCCCTTGGTTCGTCGACGTTGATGCAGCGACTTTTAAGATGTAGACGCGTAGTGGCACATTGAATCGTGGTTTCTATGGCGCACAAAAAGTCCATCCCCAGGATCACGCTTTCGACCATGTTCGGTAGTATCAAAAGGGGTATTTGTACCTGGCGTGTATGCAGGTGGGTGGGCGTAAGTAAGATTTGGGTAATCTCCCTCACTGACCCGTCCGCTAGGCGTATCCGCGTCGCTGCTGCCTGTATATTCGTGTCGGTGGCCAATCGTCTTGCCAGGTCTTGACTGACAAAACTTCGGGTCGCTCCCGTGTCGATAGTGGCTTCCGTGGTTTGTCCACCGATGGTCACCATCGCCACTATCCGGCCGTCGTGCACGTGCAAGGGTTTCTTTGATCGTGGGTTATGGTTGGCGTCGTTCTCGGCTGCTCCTATCTCAGTCGAGGACGCGGCTAGTTTCCCGAGGTTTCTCGTCGGCAGCATTGGATGGTCCTGACGCCGCGTTTGCCACATTCCCAACAGAATAAGAGGAGACGATTCTGGCAATTCGCGTATAAATGGTCCGCTCCGCCGCATCGTAGGCATGCCGTGCGCGCGCTGGCGATGGGCAGTACGTCATGTTGGATCGTCGTGTTGGCTACTTCTCCAGCGGGTGTAATAGTCTGGGCCGGGCCGGGTTTGGTCATGGGATCCCCGTGATTGTTGGGCGTTTGGCGAAACGGGTTCCGATTCTGGTGAGACTCCGGTCGATTGTATTCGGGAGTCAGCTCATGGCGATCGTGTCGGGGTATCCTTCGCGGTGAATTGACGGCGTATGCGTGCCAACCTCCTGATTCTTTTTGTTCCTGAACGCTGTCGAACTCTACGGCCAGCTGCGTGAGCTGGGCCAGACTTTGGAGTTCGTGTCTCCGCACGTACAGTTGGTATCCAGGTAAAGCGTTGTCGTAGATGCGTTTTAGTTCTTGGGTCGCGTCGTACCCCGCGTGGTGCATAAGTAGACGGATGTCAATGACGAAGTCCTTGAATAACTCGCCAGTCGTTTGCTTACGGGCCCGGATCTTATCTTCCAATTGCTCAAAATATCGTGGTGGAAGAAAGAAGGCAAGGAATTCCCGACGGAAATCAGCCCAGGGGACGTGTTGGAGTCGGCTGGTCCGGAACCAACGGCTAGCTCGGTCGGTGAGAAGTTCGACCATGACTCGCGGGAGATGATTCACGTCGACGCCGTAAGACAGGGCACGTTCTTCGAGTAATTCTACGAATGCCAATGGGTCATCGTGGCAGTTGAACTGAATACCCCAGTGTCGGATCCTATCAGCCACTTGGAAGGTGCGGAGAGGTGAAGTGCTTGTTTGAGTACTAGCCTCGCCGTGTCCTTGTGTTGTGTGTGAGTGTGTGAGTCGGCACGTGTAATTTTCGGTCGGTGACGTGGGCGTATGTATGTATGCGTGTGCCTAGCTAAGGCTCTGACTGTACTACAGGCACGTGGTTTTTGTGGCGGTAGATTTGCGGTCTGTGAATTAACATTCACTTGAATCTCCCTAAGGTCCCTGCTCGGGCGCCACTTGTAAGGAACCTATTTCAGGCTGGGGTAAGCTCAGCCTGTCCAGGGTCGTCTACAAGAAAATTTGTAGTTGTTGAGGAGACCTTAGGCAAGAGAAAGTACCTGGTTCACGGCCGGGAGAGTCAAGCGTGTGGCGTGTTCGCAGGGTGACGAGATTTCGCTGCAACCTCTGCGGTGAACAGGGCGATTCTACCGGGGTGCGCGTGATCGCTACGGCTCTTACGACTCTACGGCCGCTAGCGTTACTAGACGGCGTATGGACTCTGGCCGTCGTTTACACGCTGTCGGGGCTTGTTGGACCCTGCGTTGTAGTGGCAGCTCATGGGACGAGGAACTCTAACAAGGGGGAGGGTGTTACGGAACCGTGCGTGATCGCGACGATTCGTACCACGACTGGGTTTCTAGTGGGGATCGTCCGTGCGTGGTCGCGCCGACCGTTAGCTACAGGAGGACGCTACGGAGACGTGCGTGATCGCGACGACTCGTGAGACTACGGGGTTTCTAGGGGGGGATTGGCTGTGCATAGTCGCGACAGTCCCTAGCTACTGGAGTAGGCTACTGAGACGTGCGTAATCGCGACGACTCGTAAGGCTACTGGGGTTCTAGGAGGGATTGACTGTGCGTAATCGCGACAGCCACTAGCTACTGGAGGATGCTACTGAGACGTGCGTAATCGCGACGACTCGGAGGGCTACTAGGAGGGATTGGGATAACGTGTAATATGTATATGCGGATGAATGAATAAAAGACAAAAGTAGTTGTATTTTCGTTCAGAATTTTTATTACACCAATGAACCTAGCTGGTGGCCCTAGCTGCACCACGTGTAAAGCTTCACTTACTTGTATGTCTGAGAGTTCTCGCAATGTTGGTTACGGGAGATCGTAGCCTTATAGCCATGTGGCGTTGGCCGCACGATGAGTTTGTTTTATTCTAGCACACTACCGAACCGCGAAGACCGGGATGGGTGAGGGCGCGTGTACGAAATAGGTGTAACAACTAGGTGTACGAAATAGGTGTAGGCGAGCACGTGCTGGTTGATGATTCCGCGTGAGGTTTTCTTGTTTTGCGACTGCCTTCGTTCGAGGTCTGGCTTCGAGGTCTGGCTTCGAGTGTCTCTCGATTCTTTTCCTCGGTGCCTCTTCACTCTCGCGATCGATCTCCCCTTTCCTTTTTGCAATCGATAGTCTCGGTGTGGTGGGTGATGGTGAAACGAGCTCGTTTCCCCGGGTTACCTCTGGCGAGGATCTCTTCAAAGATAGCCGCTGGCAGCTTCCGTTCTGGGGTGTGGACGGTCCAGCTGCTGGGGGCCTCCCTCCAGGGATCTTGGTGTGGATCTCCGCTGAGCTCCGGATCGGCTTCCCGCAGGAACTCGTCCACGTCCGCGGCCGAGCCAATGATTTGAAGTAGCTCCTCGAAATCGCCGTCTACGTCTACGTCCACCATCGGGCAGAGGCATCATGTCGAACAATTCGTTGGGGACGTTGTCGGAGTTCGTTGACTGCGGCCTCGGGTCTTGGGGGTATAGGCTGGCGGTGTGCCGGTAGTGGGGTCCTGCGACGTGCTTGTGGTCGGGGCCTTCACACGTCGGAACCGGATTGGGAAGGTAAGCTTTTCGTGGTCGACTGGTTGCCCTGTGTCGACCTCCCACCGTTCGTCTGGGCTTGTTAGGCTCGGTGTGGGGTAGGTCCGACGGAAGCGAGGTGCCTCTTCGTTCTCCAAGGAAGACAACGAATCCCAGCGAGCGATGCACGCTGTGCGCTTCGGGTCCTCGGCGATGGTTTTGCGCATCCGTTTGGCCGGTGACGCGGCGCTGAGAGATTCGTCTGTTTCTTCCGGTCTGGGGACAGTATCGGTGTGGGCGATCGGTTCCGGGGCGTCTGCCTCGGTTGGTTTGCCGTTGTTGGGCGAGTTGTCTGGCTGTGGTTCTCCTGCCGGGTAAGTGGGTGCCTCTTGGAGTGCCTGGGCCGGTTCCCAAAAGGTTCCAAAGAATTCTCCGACGTTACGTCCTGGTGGTATGGAGACGTCCACTGTCGTGCGCAGCAACTGGGTGACCCGCATGCCGCGTGGAGTGACCACGTAGTGGTAAGTCTCCGAACTGGAGACGTAGTCTTGTACGTAATATTCGTCATCGTCGCTGTCCTCCTCGTCGTAGGGGTTTCGCGGTGGGGGTACGTACGTGGCCAAGCTCGCCTCCGGTGTGACCGTCTGGTATACTCCTCGGCCGAGGCGGGGGT
Source organism: Drosophila affinis (assembly GCA_037356375.1). Lineage (NCBI taxonomy): Eukaryota > Metazoa > Arthropoda > Insecta > Diptera > Drosophilidae > Drosophila > Drosophila affinis. The sequence goes on along the minus strand of CM074802.1, from coordinate 37,452,903 downwards.
CACGGCTCTGGTGTCGGGACGCAGTGGGCTCCTCGGTGTACTGCGGCGATCGGTAGGGTGGCCAATAGCTTGGGGGGGGGACTCGCAGGCCGTACGTCGGGTGTACAGTGGCGTAGAGATCGGACGAGCTTGTGTGGCGTCCTCGGTGTCCATGGGTGACGAGGTGAGGTCAACCCAGGCGGAGGGCTCATAGGCTACTTTTCGACTAGAGCTTGTCGGGGATGAGGCGTGACTGCCTCCGTGGTGGCCTGAATCCCACTGGTTGTCTCCGATGGAGCTGCCATCTGTCGAAGCCATATAAGCCTCCATCTCGGCTTCAACTTCGAGTCCTGCATCCCTCGGTGGGGTCTCGGAGCAGTAATCCTCGTCCACGTCCATGGTGCAGGCTGGAACTTATCTCTAGACCGGAAAGAATAGATGTATTAAATGATACAGATCTGCTTATATATACGGGTCTTGGTGGTGCAGCGTTGTGGCAAACTCCTACTCTGATATGCTTACTGACTGTGGGGTACATATTCATACAATAGATCAGGTGTTAAGTTAGTAAATGGGTTAGCGGCTAGGTTATTCTACGGTTTCCCGGGCGTCGTCGGTCTGGTTGGTCTGGTCTTCGGGGTCTTCGTTGCTGTGAAATTCTCTGAGGTCTGCCAGGTTAGCGGTTCTTCGCTTCCGACTCGTCTGGTGTTGTAGACGGATAACGTTGGGCGAGACGAAGCACTGGACTCAGTAGGGTCCATCAAATTTTGGCGCTAACTTAGCCGCGAAGCCATCAGCGGCGTTAGAAAGGTGATGTTGGCGCACTAATACCAAAGATCCGATCGTCGGGCGCCAGTGTCTTCTACGTAGGTTATAATGGCGTCCTTGTTCCTGGCTTGCTTGTTGGTTGTTGTTTCGGACGATGTCAAATATCTCCTTCAGCCGGGCTGCCTTAGCGAGCGCTGGTTCCGGTGTGGTCCCGGTTCCGGGAGTAACCTCGTCGTATAAGGCGCCAAGCAAGCGGGGTTCCCGTCCGTGTATCAGGAAGGCGGGGCTGAATCCTGTCGTATCCGAGACGCTGGAATTGATGGTTAGGGACAACTCGGGTAGTAGTTCGTCCCAGCTTCTTTGTTCTTCCGTGATGAATTGGGATATCATTGTTTTGATAGTCCTATTAGCCCTCTCGGTTGGATTTTCTTGGGGGCAGTAGGGCGCGGTGTGTTGTAACGCGACTCCGGCTGACTTGAGGAACGCTTTGAAGGATCGGCTGGTAAATTGGGTGCCATTATCGCATACGAACAGCTTAGGGACTCCAAACTGGCTGAGAATGCGCTCTCGGAAGGCCCGTTCGAGGTTCGTTGCAATGGCTTTCCTCAGGGGAACCAATTTTGAAAAAATATCGAAGAACACTAGTAAGGTTGTGTTCCCTCTTTTAGACCTTGGCAGGGGTCCAACGAAGTCGGCACACAGTGTCGCAAATGGCTCGTTGACTTGACGGGTGAGCATCTTACCGGCGGGCTTCTGTTGCTCAGATTGTTGTTGTTCAGATACTTGATCCGGCGTTGGAAGAAAGCACATTTGTCGGCATTGATCCGCAGGTTGGCCTTGCGCAATCTCGAGAAAACTTGCTTTAGATTTTGCAAATGTTCAGCATAGTCTTTACCGACGATCACTATATCGTCCAGGTATGCGAACGCGAACGGCTCCATGTCTGCGAACGCGAACGGCTCCATGTCTGCGCCGATGACTGTGTCGAGAGTACGTTGAAAAGTCGCGGCTGCCGAATGTAGCCCAAATGGCATTACTTTCCACTGGTAGAGTCCTCTCCCAGGTACTGTGAAAGCCGTTGCTTCGCGGCTATCTCTGGCCATGGGTACTTGCCAGTATCCATTTTTTAAGTCTAAGGTCGTGATAAACCGTGCGTTCTTGAGACGTTCGAGGATATGATTTATCCTGGGTAACGGATAAGCATCAGGAATAGAACGTTCGTTTAACTTACGGAAGTCCACGCACATGCGCCATTGTCCGTTTTTCTTCCGGACGAGGACGATTGGGGCGCTGTGCGGACTTCGCAATGGTTCAATGAGACCTTCTGTTAGCAGCTCGTCAACCTGTTTATCAATGATACGCATCATGGCCGGGTTTTTCGGGTAATACCGTTGTTTTATTGGGCGACTATCCCTCATAACAATGGTGTGTTCTGTTAGATCCGTCGTTCCCTGAAGATCCTCGAATTTGGGTAGCTCTTCGTCTAGGAACGCGCGGATGTGGTGTGCAATGTCTGGGGGCCAGGGCTGTATGTCTGAAGGCGTCCGTATGCTCGTTGTCTCGGTTAGCCTTCTCGTGGCTGTATTGCCCGTTGCTTGGCTTTGGCTTATGTTTGTTGGTGCTATACCCGTAGCCAGGGTTGCTGTTGCTGGCCTGGGATCCGCATTGTCTGTTGCCGTTGTCGTGGGCGTGTTCTGTTGTTTGTCGTGGATTCTCTCTCTGCGTTGATGATGCCTTGGGCATGTTCTCTGTTGCTTGTCGTGGATTCTTGCTCTGCGTTGATGATGCCTTGGGCATGTTCTCTGTTGCTTGTCGTTTGCTCTGGTTTTCTGTATGTGCTGTCGTAGCCGTGGTCCCGGTTGCTGGTCTCCTGTTCTTGGTTGGGGATGTCGTAGCCGTGGTCGTTGTTGCGTGTTTTAAATTTTCGTTCTGGGGTCTGGGGGCTTGTGTGTGGCTGGTGATGTCCCTTGGTTCGTCGACGTTGATGCAGCGACTTTTAAGATGTAGACGCGTAGTGGCACATTGAATCGTGGTTTCTATGGCGCACAAAAAGTCCATCCCCAGGATCACGCTTTCGACCATGTTCGGTAGTATCAAAAGGGGTATTTGTACCTGGCGTGTATGCAGGTGGGTGGGCGTAAGTAAGATTTGGGTAATCTCCCTCACTGACCCGTCCGCTAGGCGTATCCGCGTCGCTGCTGCCTGTATATTCGTGTCGGTGGCCAATCGTCTTGCCAGGTCTTGACTGACAAAACTTCGGGTCGCTCCCGTGTCGATAGTGGCTTCCGTGGTTTGTCCACCGATGGTCACCATCGCCACTATCCGGCCGTCGTGCACGTGCAAGGGTTTCTTTGATCGTGGGTTATGGTTGGCGTCGTTCTCGGCTGCTCCTATCTCAGTCGAGGACGCGGCTAGTTTCCCGAGGTTTCTCGTCGGCAGCATTGGATGGTCCTGACGCCGCGTTTGCCACATTCCCAACAGAATAAGAGGAGACGATTCTGGCAATTCGCGTATAAATGGTCCGCTCCGCCGCATCGTAGGCATGCCGTGCGCGCGCTGGCGATGGGCAGTACGTCATGTTGGATCGTCGTGTTGGCTACTTCTCCAGCGGGTGTACTAGTCTGGGCCGGGCCGGGTTTGGTCATGGGATCCCCGTGATTGTTGGGCGTTTGGCGAAACGGGTTCCGATTCTGGTGAGACTCCGGTCGATTGTATTCGGGAGTCAGCTCATGGCGATCGTGTCGGGGTATCCTTCGCGGTGAATTGACGGCGTATGCGTGCCAACCTCCTGATTCTTTTTGTTCCTGAACGCTGTCGAACTCTACGGCCAGCTGCGTGAGCTGGGCCAGACTTTGGAGTTCGTGTCTCCACACGTACAGTTGGTATCCAGGTAAAGCGTTGTCGTAGATGCGTTTTAGTTCTTGGGTCGCGTCGTACCCCGCGTGGTGCATAAGTAGACGGATGTCAATGACGAAGTCCTTGAATAACTCGCCAGTCGTTTGCTTACGGGCCCGGATCTTATCTTCCAATTGCTCAAAATATCGTGGTGGAAGAAAGAAGGCAAGGAATTCCCGACGGAAATCAGCCCAGGGGACGTGTTGGAGTCGGCTGGTCCGGAACCAACGGCTAGCTCGGTCGGTGAGAAGTTCGACCATGACTCGCGGGAGATGATTCACGTCGACGCCGTAAGACAGGGCACGTTCTTCGAGTAATTCTACGAATGCCAATGGGTCATCGTGGCAGTTGAACTGAATACCCCAGTGTCGGATCCTATCAGCCACTTGGAAGGTGCGGAGAGGTGAAGTGCTTGTTTGAGTACTAGCCTCGCCGTGTCCTTGTGTTGTGTGTGAGTGTGTGAGTCGGCACGTGTAATTTTCGGTCGGTGACGTGGGCGTATGTATGTATGCGTGTGCCTAGCTAAGGCTCTGACTGTACTACAGGCACGTGGTTTTTGTGGCGGTAGATTTGCGGTCTGTGAATTAACATTCACTTGAATCTCCCTAAGGTCCCTGCTCGGGCGCCACTTGTAAGGAACCTATTTCAGGCTGGGGTAAGCTCAGCCTGTCCAGGGTCGTCTACAAGAAAATTTGTAGTTGTTGAGGAGACCTTAGGCAAGAGAAAGTACCTGGTTCACGGCCGGGAGAGTCAAGCGTGTGGCGTGTTCGCAGGGTGACGAGATTTCGCTGCAACCTCTGCGGTGAACAGGGCGATTCTACCGGGGTGCGCGTGATCGCTACGGCTCTTACGACTCTACGGCCGCTAGCGTTACTAGACGGCGTATGGACTCTGGCCGTCGTTTACACGCTGTCGGGGCTTGTTGGACCCTGCGTTGTAGTGGCAGCTCATGGGACGAGGAACTCTAACAAGGGGGAGGGTGTTACGGAACCGTGCGTGATCGCGACGATTCGTACCACGACTGGGTTTCTAGTGGGGATCGTCCGTGCGTGGTCGCGCCGACCGTTAGCTACAGGAGGACGCTACGGAGACGTGCGTGATCGCGACGACTCGTGAGACTACGGGGTTTCTAGGGGGGGATTGGCTGTGCATAGTCGCGACAGTCCCTAGCTACTGGAGTAGGCTACTGAGACGTGCGTAATCGCGACGACTCGTAAGGCTACTGGGGTTCTAGGAGGGATTGACTGTGCGTAATCGCGACAGCCACTAGCTACTGGAGGATGCTACTGAGACGTGCGTAATCGCGACGACTCGGAGGGCTACTAGGAGGGATTGGGATAACGTGTAATATGTATATGCGGATGAATGAATAAAAGACAAAAGTAGTTGTATTTTCGTTCAGAATTTTTATTACACCAATGAACCTAGCTGGTGGCCCTAGCTGCACCACGTGTAAAGCTTCACTTACTTGTATGTCTGAGAGTTCTCGCAATGTTGGTTACGGGAGATCGTAGCCTTATAGCCATGTGGCGTTGGCCGCACGATGAGTTTGTTTTATTCTAGCACACTACCGAACCGCGAAGACCGGGATGGGTGAGGGCGCGTGTACGAAATAGGTGTAACAACTAGGTGTACGAAATAGGTGTAGGCGAGCACGTGCTGGTTGATGATTCCGCGTGAGGTTTTCTTGTTTTGCGACTGCCTTCGTTCGAGGTCTGGCTTCGAGGTCTGGCTTCGAGTGTCTCTCGATTCTTTTCCTCGGTGCCTCTTCACTCTCGCGATCGATCTCCCCTTTCCTTTTTGCAATCGATAGTCTCGGTGTGGTGGGTGATGGTGAAACGAGCTCGTTTCCCCGGGTTACCTCTGGCGAGGATCTCTTCAAAGATAGCCGCTGGCAGCTTCCGTTCTGGGGTGTGGACGGTCCCGCTGCTGGGGGCCTCCCTCCAGGGATCTTGGTGTGGATCTCCGCTGAGCTCCGGATCGGCTTCCCGCAGGAACTCGTCCACGTCCGCGGCCGAGCCAATGATTTGAAGTAGCTCCTCGAAATCGCCGTCTACGTCTACGTCCACCATCGGGCAGAGGCATCATGTCGAACAATTCGTTGGGGACGTTGTCGGAGTTCGTTGACTGCGGCCTCGGGTCTTGGGGGGTATAGGCTGGCGGTGTGCCGGTAGTGGGGTCCTGCGACGTGCTTGTGGTCGGGGCCTTCACACGTCGGAACCGGATTGGGAAGGTAAGCTTTTCGTGGTCGACTGGTTGCCCTGTGTCGACCTCCCACCGTTCGTCTGGGCTTGTTAGGCTCGGTGTGGGGTAGGTCCGACGGAAGCGAGGTGCCTCTTCGTTCTCCAAGGAAGACAACGAATCCCAGCGAGCGATGCACGCTGTGCGCTTCGGGTCCTCGGCGATGGTTTTGCGCATCCGTTTGGCCGGTGACGCGGCGCTGAGAGATTCGTCTGTTTCTTCCGGTCTAGGGACAGTATCGGTGTGGGCGATCGGTTCCGGGGCGTCTGCCTCGGTTGGTTTGCCGTTGTTGGGCGAGTTGTCTGGCTGTGGTTCTCCTGCCGGGTAAGTGGGTGCCTCTTGGAGTGCCTGGGCCGGTTCCCAAAAGGTTCCAAAGAATTCTCCGACGTTACGTCCTGGTGGTATGGAGACGTCCACTGTCGTGCGCAGCAACTGGGTGACCCGCATGCCGCGTGGAGTGACCACGTAGTGGTAAGTCTCCGAACTGGAGACGTAGTCTTGTACGTAATATTCGTCATCGTCGCTGTCCTCCTCGTCGTAGGGGTTTCGCGGTGGGGGTACGTACGTGGCCAAGCTCGCCTCCGGTGTGACCGTCTGGTATACTCCTCGGCCGAGGCGGGGGTCACGGCTCTGGTGTCGGGACGCAGTGGGCTCCTCGGTGTACTGCGGCGATCGGTAGGGTGGCCAATAGCTTGGGGGGGGGACTCGCAGGCCGTACGTCGGGTGTACAGTGGCGTAGAGATCGGACGAGCTTGTGTGGCGTCCTCGGTGTCCATGGGTGACGAGGTGAGGTCAACCCAGGCGGAGGGCTCATAGGCTACTTTTCGACTAGAGCTTGTCGGGGATGAGGCGTGACTGCCTCCGTGGTGGCCTGAATCCCACTGGTTGTCTCCGATGGAGCTGCCATCTGTCGAAGCCATATAAGCCTCCATCTCGGCTTCAACTTCGAGTCCTGCATCCCTCGGTGGGGTCTCGGAGCAGTAATCCTCGTCCACGTCCATGGTGCAGGCTGGAACTTATCTCTAGACCGGAAAGAATAGATGTATTAAATGATACAGATCTGCTTATATATACGGGTCTTGGTGGTGCAGCGTTGTGGCAAACTCCTACTCTGATATGCTTACTGACTGTGGGGTACATATTCATACAATAGATCAGGTGTTAAGTTAGTAAATGGGTTAGCGGCTAGGTTATTCTACGGTTTCCCGGGCGTCGTCGGTCTGGTTGGTCTGGTCTTCGGGGTCTTCGTTGCTGTGAAATTCTCTGAGGTCTGCCAGGTTAGCGGTTCTTCGCTTCCGACTCGTCTGGTGTTGTAGACGGATAACGTTGGGCGAGACGAAGCACTGGACTCGGTAGGGTCCATCAAATTTTGGCGCTAACTTAGCCGCGAAGCCATCAGCGGCGTTAGAAAGGTGATGTTGGCGCACTAATACCAAAGATCCGATCGTCGGGCGCCAGTGTCTTCTACGTAGGTTATAATGGCGTCCTTGTTCCTGGCTTGCTTGTTGGTTGTTGTTTCGGACGATGTCAAATATCTCCTTCAGCCGGGCTGCCTTAGCGAGCGCTGGTTCCGGTGTGGTCCCGGTTCCGGGAGTAACCTCGTCGTATAAGGCGCCAAGCAAGCGGGGTTCCCGTCCGTGTATCAGGAAGGCGGGGCTGAATCCTGTCGTATCCGAGACGCTGGAATTGATGGTTAGGGACAACTCGGGTAGTAGTTCGTCCCAGCTTCTTTGTTCTTCCGTGATGAATTGGGATATCATTGTTTTGATAGTCCTATTAGCCCTCTCGGTTGGATTTTCTTGGGGGCAGTAGGGCGCGGTGTGTTGTAACGCGACTCCGGCTGACTTGAGGAACGCTTTGAAGGATCGGCTGGTAAATTGGGTGCCATTATCGCATACGAACAGCTTAGGGACTCCAAACTGGCTGAGAATGCGCTCTCGGAAGGCCCGTTCGAGGTTCGTTGCAATGGCTTTCCTCAGGGGAACCAATTTTGAAAAAATATCGAAGAACACTAGTAAGGTTGTGTTCCCTCTTTTAGACCTTGGCAGGGGTCCAACGAAGTCGGCACACAGTGTCGCAAATGGCTCGTTGACTTGACGGGTGAGCATCTTACCGGCGGGCTTCTGTTGCGTTATCTTGAACTTTTGACAGCTGAGGCACCCTCGGACGTATTGGCGCGTGTCTCGATACATGCCGGGCCAGTAATATCTCTGTGATATCCTAGTGATAGTTTTCCGTACGCCGAGGTGTCCGGCGGTCGGCTGGTCGTGACATTCGCGTAACACCCTCAGACGGCTATCCTTGGTTACGCAAAGCTTCCACAAAACGTAGTCTTCATCGTCGGCTCGGTGTCCCAAGTGTCGGTAGAGTTGGCCGTTTTCGTAGGTATAATCCGGGTACTTCCGGGGTTCGTCTTGTACTTGTCGTATTCTTTGTTTCAACCAGCGGCAGTCCGTCTTTTCCCCGTCCATATACGCGAGGGTTTCTAATGGGTGCCTCGATAATGCGTCAGCCACCACATTCTGTTTACCCGGTCGGTATTGTAGGTCATTCTGATACTGCTGTAGTTCGAGGGCCCATCTGGCCACTCTCCCGTAGGGGCTTTCGAGGGTGTTAAGCCACTTTAACGCGAGGTGGTCGGTGATGACGTTGAATCGGTAGCCTTCGAGATAACAACGGAGTTTCCTGATCGCCCATATTACGGCTAGACATTCTTTGTCCGTAGCGGAGTAATTTTCCTCGGCCTGGTTGAGGCGCCGACTGACGTATGCAATGACTCGTTCCTTGCCTTCGATGTCTTGAGTAAGAACGGCGCCTATTCCGAGGTTGCTCGCATCGGTTTGTAGTAAAAATTTAGCAGACAAATCGGGGCACGCCAGGACGGGAGCGGTGGTTAGGAGTACTTTAAGGTTGTCGAAGGCCTCTTGTTGCTCCGGGGTCCATGTCCACGCACGTCCCTTCTTCAAATGTTGGGACATGGGCTGGACTACGGCGGCGAAATTCGGGACAAACCTGCTGTACCACGATGCCATCCCGATGCACTGGCGAAGCTCTTTGAGGTTGGTTGGCGGTCTCAGGTCCTTCACTGCCGCTATTTTGTCAGGGTCAGTATGTATACCTTCTTCGCTGACTACGTGGCCCAGATACTTGATCCGGCGTTGGAAGAAAGCACATTTGTCGGCATTGATCCGCAGGTTGGCCTTGCGCAATCTCGAGAAAACTTGCTTTAGATTTTGCAAATGTTCAGCATAGTCTTTACCGACGATCACTATATCGTCCAGGTATGCGAACGCGAACGGCTCCATGTCTGCGAACGCGAACGGCTCCATGTCTGCGCCGATGACTGTGTCGAGAGTACGTTGAAAAGTCGCGGCTGCCGAATGTAGCCCAAATGGCATTACTTTCCACTGGTAGAGTCCTCTCCCAGGTACTGTGAAAGCCGTTGCTTCGCGGCTATCTCTGGCCATGGGTACTTGCCAGTATCCATTTTTTAAGTCTAAGGTCGTGATAAACCGTGCGTTCTTGAGACGTTCGAGGATATGATTTATCCTGGGTAACGGATAAGCATCAGGAATAGAACGTTCGTTTAACTTACGGAAGTCCACGCACATGCGCCATTGTCCGTTTTTCTTCCGGACGAGGACGATTGGGGCGCTGTGCGGACTTCGCAATGGTTCAATGAGACCTTCTGTTAGCAGCTCGTCAACCTGTTTATCAATGATACGCATCATGGCCGGGTTTTTCGGGTAATACCGTTGTTTTATTGGGCGACTATCCCTCATAACAATGGTGTGTTCTGTTAGATCCGTCGTTCCCTGAAGATCCTCGAATTTGGGTAGCTCTTCGTCTAGGAACGCGCGGATGTGGTGTGCAATGTCTGGGGGCCAGGGCTGTATGTCTGAAGGCGTCCGTATGCTCGTTGTCTCGGTTAGCCTTCTCGTGGCTGTATTGCCCGTTGCTTGGCTTTGGCTTATGTTTGTTGGTGCTATACCCGTAGCCAGGGTTGCTGTTGCTGGCCTGGGATCCGCATTGTCTGTTGCCGTTGTCGTGGGCGTGTTCTGTTGTTTGTCGTGGATTCTCTCTCTGCGTTGATGATGCCTTGGGCATGTTCTCTGTTGCTTGTCGTGGATTCTTGCTCTGCGTTGATGATGCCTTGGGCATGTTCTCTGTTGCTTGTCGTTTGCTCTGGTTTTCTGTATGTGCTGTCGTAGCCGTGGTCCCGGTTGCTGGTCTCCTGTTCTTGGTTGGGGATGTCGTAGCCGTGGTCGTTGTTGCGTGTTTTAAATTTTCGTTCTGGGGTCTGGGGGCTTGTGTGTGGCTGGTGATGTCCCTTGGTTCGTCGACGTTGATGCAGCGACTTTTAAGATGTAGACGCGTAGTGGCACATTGAATCGTGGTTTCTATGGCGCACAAAAAGTCCATCCCCAGGATCACGCTTTCGACCATGTTCGGTAGTATCAAAAGGGGTATTTGTACCTGGCGTGTATGCAGGTGGGTGGGCGTAAGTAAGATTTGGGTAATCTCCCTCACTGACCCGTCCGCTAGGCGTATCCGCGTCGCTGCTGCCTGTATATTCGTGTCGGTGGCCAATCGTCTTGCCAGGTCTTGACTGACAAAACTTCGGGTCGCTCCCGTGTCGATAGTGGCTTCCGTGGTTTGTCCACCGATGGTCACCATCGCCACTATCCGGCCGTCGTGCACGTGCAAGGGTTTCTTTGATCGTGGGTTATGGTTGGCGTCGTTCTCGGCTGCTCCTATCTCAGTCGAGGACGCGGCTAGTTTCCCGAGGTTTCTCGTCGGCAGCATTGGATGGTCCTGACGCCGCGTTTGCCACATTCCCAACAGAATAAGAGGAGACGATTCTGGCAATTCGCGTATAAATGGTCCGCTCCGCCGCATCGTAGGCATGCCGTGCGCGCGCTGGCGATGGGCAGTACGTCATGTTGGATCGTCGTGTTGGCTACTTCTCCAGCGGGTGTACTAGTCTGGGCCGGGCCGGGTTTGGTCATGGGATCCCCGTGATTGTTGGGCGTTTGGCGAAACGGGTTCCGATTCTGGTGAGACTCCGGTCGATTGTATTCGGGAGTCAGCTCATGGCGATCGTGTCGGGGTATCCTTCGCGGTGAATTGACGGCGTATGCGTGCCAACCTCCTGATTCTTTTTGTTCCTGAACGCTGTCGAACTCTACGGCCAGCTGCGTGAGCTGGGCCAGACTTTGGAGTTCGTGTCTCCGCACGTACAGTTGGTATCCAGGTAAAGCGTTGTCGTAGATGCGTTTTAGTTCTTGGGTCGCGTCGTACCCCGCGTGGTGCATAAGTAGACGGATGTCAATGACGAAGTCCTTGAATAACTCGCCAGTCGTTTGCTTACGGGCCCGGATCTTATCTTCCAATTGCTCAAAATATCGTGGTGGAAGAAAGAAGGCAAGGAATTCCCGACGGAAATCAGCCCAGGGGACGTGTTGGAGTCGGCTGGTCCGGAACCAACGGCTAGCTCGGTCGGTGAGAAGTTCGACCATGACTCGCGGGAGATGATTCACGTCGACGCCGTAAGACAGGGCACGTTCTTCGAGTAATTCTACGAATGCCAATGGGTCATCGTGGCAGTTGAACTGAATACCCCAGTGTCGGATCCTATCAGCCACTTGGAAGGTGCGGAGAGGTGAAGTGCTTGTTTGAGTACTAGCCTCGCCGTGTCCTTGTGTTGTGTGTGAGTGTGTGAGTCGGCACGTGTAATTTTCGGTCGGTGACGTGGGCGTATGTATGTATGCGTGTGCCTAGCTAAGGCTCTGACTGTACTACAGGCACGTGGTTTTTGTGGCGGTAGATTTGCGGTCTGTGAATTAACATTCACTTGAATCTCCCTAAGGTGCCTGCTCGGGCGCCACTTGTAAGGAACCTATTTCAGGCTGGGGTAAGCTCAGCCTGTCCAGGGTCGTCTACAAGAAAATTTGTAGTTGTTGAGGAGACCTTAGGCAAGAGAAAGTACCTGGTTCACGGCCGGGAGAGTCAAGCGTGTGGCGTGTTCGCAGGGTGACGAGATTTCGCTGCAACCTCTGCGGTGAACAGGGCGATTCTACCGGGGTGCGCGTGATCGCTACGGCTCTTACGACTCTACGGCCGCTAGCGTTACTAGACGGCGTATGGACTCTGGCCGTCGTTTACACGCTGTCGGGGCTTGTTGGACCCTGCGTTGTAGTGGCACCTCATGGGACGAGGAACTCTAACAAGGGGGAGGGTGTTACGGAACCGTGCGTGATCGCGACGATTCGTACCACGACTGGGTTTCTAGTGGGGATCGTCCGTGCGTGGTCGCGCCGACCGTTAGCTACAGGAGGACGCTACGGAGACGTGCGTGATCGCGACGACTCGTGAGACTACGGGGTTTCTAGGGGGGGATTGGCTGTGCATAGTCGCGACAGTCCCTAGCTACTGGAGTAGGCTACTGAGACGTGCGTGATCGCGACGACTCGTAAGGCTACGGGGTTTCTAGGAGGGATTGGCTGTGCGTAATCGCGACAGTCACTAGCTACGGGAGGATGCTACTGAGACGTGCGTGATCGCGACGACTCGAAAGGTTACGGGGCTTCTAGGAAGGATTGTGGGTAACGAAGGAAGGGTATATGCAGGCAAATGAATGAAAGCCTTAATGCTATTTGTGTTTTTTTTGTTTACAATCTTTATTCAAGAAAACGCTCCTAGCTGGTGACCCTGGCTGCACCACGTGGAAAGTTGAACTTACTCGGGAGGATTAAGGCAATCGAAGATGAAGGGGGTCTGGTGGCTACCGGCCGTGATAGTCGTCCACCCATAGGCACTGAGCGGCGCGAAAGTTGTTTATGAGACGCACTCAGAGGACGCGTGGATCGTGAGTGTCGAGGGCGCGTTGTATGATTTGACTTGTCAGGACTCGTGACGCGTGGTAGTTTGTCGTGCTCAGAGCTTTCGAATTTTCCCGTTCGCGCTGGTTCGTGGTTTCCCGGTGAGTGTTCCTCCGTTCCTCCTCTCGGTGCCCACGCTATCGATCGCTCTTTTTCTTTTCTTTTATCGATAGTGTTCGGTGTTGCCCCCCCCCCCTCGATTTACTATTGACTCATTTTCGCGTTTTAGTGCCTTCTTTGGCGGGTGTATTTAAAAATAAAACTTATTACTACCTTAAAACTACATGGATAACACTAGTCGACACGACTTTTCCGCTGTCTCCAAAAATGACTTTTTCTGATAGATTTGGATGTTTAAAAATTTTGAAGAATGTTTTTTTTTTTTTTTTCATGGAGTAGTTTTTTTTAAAAGAATTTTTTAAAAATCTGGTATTTTTTGTTATAGTTGTACTGACCTTTGCAGTTAAAAAAGGCATAAATGCAGCTATAAATCCGACTCAGACACTTTGTAGCAGAAACTTAACGTCTGGCAGATATTAAGCTTCCAAATTGAAATGTTCTCATTTTTTTCGGCATTTTTTACCCGAAATTTTGACTTTGAAACTTCAGGAAAAATCGAAAAAAAATAAATGAATGCCTGGATTTTTGGTTTTAGATAGACACATTAATTACGCGTCGTTTAAGGTATCGCTTATAAAAATATAAAATCAAGCGGCTAAGTTATAACCGTTTGACCAAAACGACCCAAATCTCATTTTATCTGAAAAAAATAACGAAAAATACTTGCATTTATTTAAGTGTTATGATACTTAAATATTTTTATTGTTATTGCTTGTTACTATTTTTAAAATGGTTTGTCTGTCTTCTTTTGTCATTTAAGTCAGATTATTTTATGAGAGTCCACCCATAGTCGCCCAACATATTTTCATTCCAAACACCTTGATACCGTCGTTCCATAGCTTTTAATTGTTGGTAAAATCTCTCTCCGTGTTCATCACTAACATCCCCAAGGTTTGGCGGAAAGAAGTCTAAGTGGGAGTGCAGGAAATGGATTTTGAGTGACATGTTGGCTCCAATTTGTTCATAATTCTTAAGTAGGTCTTGAACGATTTTAACGTTATCATCACTCTTTCTGTTACCAAGAAAATTTGTTGTAACCATTCGGAATGAGTTCCAGGCTGCTTTTTCATTCGTAGATAAAATATTTTCAAATCCATCATCTTTTAGTAGTTTTCGAATTTGGGGGCCATCAAATACGCCTTCTTTAACTTTTGCCAGCGACAGACGTGGAAAAACAGTTTTGAGGTAATTCATCGATTCACCTTCGTAATCCAGTGCTTTAACAACATTTTTTATCAGTCCTAGCTTAATGTGCAATGGTGGTAATATAATGTCTTGGACTTTCAGAAGAGCTGCATTTTGTACGTTGTGATGTCCCAAAGTATTTTCGTTCCGTTTTTCCCAGGTTTTTCTTGTGTAATGCTCTTTTCTATCTCGGCTATCCCATAGGCACAGGAAGCAACAGTATTTTGTATAACCGCCTTGCAATCCAGTTAACATGGCTACAACTTTTAAGTCACACGCGACCTTCCACTGGTGTTCTTTATATTTAATATTTTCAAACAATTTAGTCATTGTTTGATAGGAATCTTTCATATTAACAGCATGGGCGATGGGAATAGACGGCTTTTGATTTCCATTGTGTAGCAAAACAGCCTTTAAACTTTCTTTACTGCTGTCAACAAATAACCTCCAATCGTTTGGGTCGTAATCTTCACCCAGTTCCCTGAAGAGGCCGAAAATGTCGTGACAAACACACATGTCATCCTTCGTCATATAAAACTGTGCGTGAACCAAGTAAAATCAAAATTACAGGTCCTTTTTGTTTTTTTGCAATCCCATTTTGGAAGTTGGACCAAAAACGTACCGGACGGTATTTTTTCAGGTAAAAGTCATTTTGGGTCGTTTTGGTCAAACGGTTATAACTTAGCCGTTTGATTTTATATTTTTATAAGCGATACCTTAAACGACGCGTAATTAATGTGTCTATCTAAAACCAAAAATCCAGGCATTCATTTATTTTTTTTTTCGATTTTTCCTGAAGTTTCAAAGTCAAAATTTCGGGTAAAAAATACCGAAAAAAATTATGAAATTTCAATTTGGAAGCTTAATATCTGCCAGACGTTAAGTTTCTGCTACAAAGTGTCTGAGTCGGATTTATAGCTGCATTTATCAGCATTTTTTAACTGCAAATTTCAATACAACCAGTTGTATGAAACGAGAGTTATATGAAAAATAGAAGCACTACCTATGACAAAAAATACCAGATTTTTTAAAAATTCTTAAAAAAAAAACTACTCCATGAAAAAAAACCATAATTCTTAAAAAAATTTTAAATCTCCCAATCTATTAGAAAAAGTCATTTTTGGAGACAGCGGAAAAAAAAAGTTGAAATTTGTCGAGTAGTGTAATCGAGAATTGCGATAGAGACCTTCAGTGGCGAATAGTATTGCGTAAAGACAAATGTAACATACAAATAATATGCGGGTCTGCCTCCAGTGGCAGTGGGTTGATGGTTGACCTTATCTGCACCGAGTAAATCGGTTCCAATCATGGTTGGGAGCTGGTAAAGCCCATCGGGTCTTTACAATGGCTTGAATTTAATTTTTGAAATATTATTTTTTGCCTAAAATTTAATTTGTCCCTGTTGTGATTACTCAAACAAACTCGTTATCCGTTCCAATAGTTTGTTCGTTTATTTAAAATAAATCTCTTAGTAATTTAAATTTCGTTCAAAAATTAGTTTTCTGCTCGTCCGTCTTTTCTAGATCTTCGCTCACTAATGCCAGCATTATTATCGAAATACAAAATATCGCTTATAACTCTCTTATTTGCATATAATATATCAACTAAAAATATCATTTTCACGTGTTACGTCAGGGCTGATCTGGACTCAGGGCCGCAGAACCAACGCATTCAAAAACAGGCAGTTAGGTTTAAATAATGAGTATCTATAACATTCCACCCACTGTAAAACGACTACGGAGTTTTACCCAATACATCGAGAATAGCTAACTTTGATAAAGGTCGTTTCAAAATGCCTTTTGACGTTTCGATCTCTGCAACTCTGTCCATCATTTGCTTTTATGGGTCGCACAACTATTCCCCTTTTCCAGTTACCTCTTGGCTCATTCTCATCGCAGATCAATACCACGTCTCCAGCTTTGATTGGCTTTACAGGTGCAAGCCATTTCGTTCGCCTAGTTAGTACTGGCAAGTATTCCCTAATCCAGCGGCGCCAAAAAATGTCCTTTAATTGTTGTGATATCCGGTATTGCTTATGATGACAAAAGTTTCCACCATCATTAGAACGTTGTGTTGAGTTAATGGTGCCCAATAAGAAATGATTGGGTGTAAGTGGTTCTGGCTCTTCCATAGTGACAGAAACGTGGGTTAAAGGTCTACTGTTTATAATGTTTTCTTTTTCTATAATTAGGCTTCTCAGTGTTTCGACTCTGGGAGCCTGTTCTTTTAATGTTACTGCCAGAACTCGTTTCACCGATTGTACCATACGCTCCCAGCATCCACTTGAGCTTGGATTGGCTGGGCAATTAAACTTCTATTGAATCCCTTCAATTGATAGCTTGGCCTTGATTTGTTCCGTATCCAGTAGATCCCTTACTCTTCTTAGTTGATTGTCCACGCCAACAAAATTTGTGCCCATGTCAGATCTTATAGAATACGGTATGCCTCTTCGGCTAACAAAATTTTTTATAACCATTATGCACGCATCGGTTGACAGATCCTCTGCAAGCTCCAGATGAATAGCTCTGATTGTCAAACAGGTAAACAATGACACCCACCGTTTCTCATGGCGTCTCCCAATCGTGACAATTACGGGCCCAAAATATTCCAATCCTGTAAAGGAGAATGGTCGATTATAAGGTGTAACTCGATCTGTGGGCAACTGTCCCATAAGCGTCGGGATTGGTCTCACATTTTGATTCTTGCAATATTGACATGAGGACTTAACTCGTTTGACGGCATGTCGCAGGCCGGTTATCCAGAATTTTCGCCGTATTTCGTTCACTATGAGGTCGTCATTTTGATGATGATATAACGGTACGTGAATCGGACCATAGAATGGTTCTGGATACAGTTACTTCATGGCTCTTCAGTATCGAGTTTCTTAGTCGAACGCCGAGCACAGCGGCTTGTAGCTCCAATCTTGGCACCGATAGTAGCTTCAATGGAGCGCATCTAGCCTTGCCAGCTACAAAGGTTACTTCGACATCATTTTCAAAACTAATGCGCCAATGCCTGTTCGCTAGCATCAATAAAAATGTGAAGTTCTAAGTTCGCATTTGGAGACACAAATTTTGAAGAATAACAACGCGATATTTTAAAGTTTTTTACCTTATTTAGTTGCCGTATCCACAGTATAAAGCGTTCGAATATGTTTGTAGGGATTAAGTCGTTCCAATTTACTCCAGAGCGCCGTACATCCTGTACCAAATTTTTTCCGTATATCATAAGATCAGACAGCATTCCGAGCGGGTCATAGACAGACATGATCAGGCTTAATAGCTGTCGTTTTGTGGGGCGCTTTTCCCCCTTTACTACATCGGGATCCACTCGATTCATTTTCAGGACAAATATGAAAACATCTTCTTGATTCTCCCAGTACATCCCCAAAATCTTGTCGACTTCCATGTTATTCATTTTGAGAGGTTCGCCAGTATTCTTACAGCGTTCTCCATTGTTTAGTTTGAGTTGGACTTCTGCTGAATTAGAAATGAAACCTCTCAAGTCAAAGTTGGCAATCTTATGCACTATCTTTACTTCCTTGCTTACTTCATAAGCCTCGTCTTCAGTGGTAAAACTTGCCACATAATCATCCACATAGTGCTTTGTCGTTATTGCCTTTATCACTTCCTCTTTTTTCCTTGTAGCATTCAGCGCATTCAGATTTTTAACGTATTGAGCACAACATGGGGAACATGTAGCTCCGAAGATCATTACTTGCATCTTGTACACATCTACTTCTGCGTTTGAATCGTCTCGCCTCCATAGAAATCGTAACGAATCCTGATCACGTTCCCTTATCCGCACCTGCAAAAACATTTCCTTGATGTCCGCGCATACTGCAACCTCACCCTGTCGAAACTGAAACAAAATCTGAATTAGCGGTGGGTTTTCGTCTGGACCTTTAAGTAGTTTAGAATTCAGCGAAATTCCATCCAACATTGCGGCGGCGTCGAAAACGAGTCTCATCTTTTTTGGCTTATTTATATTATAAACACCAAAATGCGGCAAATACCAGGTTCGCGAAGTAGTGTTAACCGATTCTGACCGCGACAATTTTACAGCATATCCCTTTTCGACGAAACTTTCTATAGCGTTTGCGTATTCGTACTGAAGACCGGTGCTACGTATCTTATTTTCTATTGCTCGGAGTCTTTTTAGGGCATTTTGATAGCTGTCAGGTAATTTTACTTCATCATTCGACCACAGAAGTGCTGTTTCATAAGCACCGTCGACCTTCTTAGTTTCTTCAGCTAGTATTTTACGGGCTCTGATTATATCTTTTGATTCTAACGGTTTCTCGGCGATCTTAACGCCAAAGTTTTCTATTGTGAAGTACTCCTCAATAAGTATTCAATAAGTATTCATTCCATCATCTTGGTTTGTAGGCTCTAAGTTTATGTGCGTTATGGAGATCATAGGGGGTGCCTTTTTCTGGAACGTGTGGGTCGACCCGTAAACCAGCCAACCCAGTGGGGATTTAGCTGCAACGAGGTTACTATCTAGGAATACACTTTTAATAATTTTCGATAAATGGCAATTATCTATTCCAATAAGAATCGACGGCTTAACACTGCTATAGTCCCTGATCGGAAGATTTTTTAATTGCTTACATTTAGCCCTTATTATTTCAGCGTTCAATGACTGTAATGGTAACTCCAAGCTAGGCACTGTGTTGCCAATTAGTTTCATCCAATATTTTTTATTATCCACATTCCGTACCTTAAGCTCACATTTCATCGAAGAGATTTGTTTTGAATGATTACTAATCCAATTTTATGATAACTTTTCTTTATCCTCATCTACACCCAAGCTCTTTGCTAACTTCTCATCAATTAATGTCGCTGATGATCCTTCATCGAGAAATGCAAATACTTGGACTATTAATCCGTTCGGGCCAAGTATTTCAATTGGCAGAATTTTAAAGAGCAATCTTGACGTGTTGTCGGTCACTGTATTTATATTTGCCATGTTAGTGGATTCACTATCTTCCGAATACATGGTTATCGTATCTGGGCCATCGACTGTAATAGAATTAACAGAACTAGGTTTTCTATCTTGGTGCAACATGCGACTATGATACGATTTGCAGTCACCTATTTTACATTCTCGTTTGCCTCCGCACTTATTTAGACCATGACCAGGGCGCAGACATCCGAAACACAACCTTAACCTTTTTACGAAAGACCATCTCTCATTAACACTGGCCTTAGAAAATATATCGCATTTTTCGAACAAGTGATCGCCTTTACATTCGTAGCATTCGATTTTAGATTTTTCTTCGCGTTCATCAGTTGTTGTTTGCATTAGCATCTTCTCATTGCCATAATTATACCCGGTACTCGAAGAGTACGAGGTGTGTTCAAAAAGTATCGCGAATTTTGAATTTTCGCGGATTACGTATATTCGAATTTCGATTTTTTTGTGGCGTTATTTTGGTACTCATGTCTCTCACTTATGCCGACAAGCTCGGCCATTTTGAATGTTCACTTAATTGTTGACAGCTGATTTGCTTGCACATGTTTTGGATCGTCTTCGATTTTTACCTATTCAAAAAAATGGATCAAAGAACCTGTATTAAATTTTGTGTGAAAAACGAAATTAAGTGCGCGGATGCATACCGAATGTTGACTGTGGCGTACGGAGAAGCTACCTTGGACCGAAGCAACGTTTATCGGTGGTACAAAATTTTCTCAGAAGGCCGAGAAGATGTGAACGACGAAGAGCGTACCGGACGCCCGAGCACTTCAACAACAGACGAAAAAATTAATGAAGTGGAGAAAATGGTATTGGCCAATCGTCGAATCACTGTTAGAGAAGTTGCTAAGGACCTAAACATATAGATTGGCTCATGCCATTCGATTTTTATCAATGATTTGGGTATGAGACGGGTCGCCGCGAAATTCGTACCAAAATTGCTCAATTGCGACCAAAAACAGCATCGCATGAACATTGCTAATGAGATGTTAAACTCTGTCCGCGACGACCCAAATTTGCTCCAGAGGGTCATAACTGGTGACGAATCGTGGGTTTATGGTTATGACGTGGAAACCAAAGCTCAATCATCTCAATGGAAACTGCCGCACGAACCAAGACCGAAAAAAGCGCGCCAAGTTCGGTCGAATGTGAAAGTTTGGGTGACAGTTTTCTTCGATTGCAGGGGCGTGGTACATCATGAGTTCTTGCCACAGGGTAGAACGGTCAATAAGGAATATTACCTGCAAGTTATGCGCAATTTGCGCGAAGCAATCCGCCAGAAACGCACGGATTTGTGGAAAAACAAAAATTGGCTTTTGCACCACGATAACGCCCCTGCTCACACATCGTTGCTTGTGAGCGACTTTTTAGCCAAAAACAATACACCGTATTCCCCAGATCTGGCTCCCTGTGACTTTTTCTTGTTCCCTAAACTGAAGAGGCCCATGAAAGGACGACGTTACGCTACGCTTGACGAGATAAAGACAGCATCGAAGGAGGAGCTGAACAAGACAAAACAAAATTATTTTTTGAAATGCTTTGAAAATTGGAAAAACCGTTGGCACAAGTGTATAATATCTCATGGGGATTACATTGAAGGGGACAAAATAGATATTCATGAATAAATAAATAATTTTTGAAAAAACACAAAATTCGCGATACTTTTTGAACACACCTCGTATAGGGGTATATTAGATTTGTGGGGATAACGGTTGTGTGTAACGCCCAAAAGGAGGCGTTTCCGACCCCATAAAGTATATATATTCTTGATCAGCATCAATAGCCGAGGCGATATAGCCATGTCTGTCTGTCCGTCCGTCTGTCCGTGTGTCCGTCTTCATTTGCGCCTATATCTCATAGACTATTAAAGCTAGAGCAACCAAATTTTGTATCCAATCTGCTTTGTGATCGCACTACTCCAAATGTGTTGAAAAATTTCTCCCCGCCCCTTTCAGCCCCCACAAAGGACGAAAGTCTGTGGCACACACAATTTTGAAGATACAAGAAAACTAAAAACGCAGAGTCATAGAGAATGCCCATTTCTATCAGAGTGTTGAATCCGGATCAGATCGGATCATTATTATAGCTACAATGAAGAAAACCATTTCGAAAGTCATCATTCCCTCTCGCTCTCTCTCACACGCGACCCCATCTGCTTTGCTTATTCGTATAAATGAGCGCCTAGTTCTCAGAGACTATAAGAGCTAGAGCAACCAAACTTTCTATCCAAGCTCCTGTGATATCAAACCAGCACGAGTTTGTTTCAAAATTTTGCCACGCCCCCTTCCACCCCCACAAAAGACGAAAATCTGTGGAATCCAGAATTTTTAAGATAAATGAAAACCAAAAACGCAGAATCATGAAAAATTACCATATCTACCATATTACCGAATCTGGATCAGATCGGATCAATATTATGGCCAGAAGAAACAAATTAAATTTCAGTGGCTACGCAACGCCTGCCAAGCGCAGACTCATGCCCTCTCTCTCTCTCTCTCTCTCTCGCAAACACTTGTACGTCTCAAATATGTAGTTATGCATGTCATGTAGAAATGTAGGCGCAGATATACAAAGCATATGTAAACAAAAATGGAAACATGTATAAAAATTCCAAAAAATTCATTTTTTTAATTTAAATATTATTTTCGTCCCTTTTGAGAACATATAATAAATTTCATAAATCGTAGGCTCATAAATGTATGTATGTATATACTGACTGAGTACCGGGTATAAGGTAGAGCCGCGGCCTTTGCCGCGGCTCACAACGTTCCCTCTCGTTTTTATATTTTGTTGACTCGGTGCGGCAGCGAGAAGAGCCTGTGTAATATTTTTCGCTGCTTCTTCTATCCAGACTCCAAAATGGCTTAAATCGGGAAATTGGTGTATGTTTGACGCATATGTTGTCCAATCAATACGGGTCCTCATAGGAAGTTTGCTTACGAGATCGCTTAACAGTACCGGATTCTGTAAATGCTGTAACGCATTCGCGGATCTGAGAAATATGATCAAATTAGCAACCTTCGAAGCGAATGGTACAATTTTCTCCAAGTTCCTTTCTGTTATAACCTGAATCTCGGCCACTTTATCCAGTTGGCTCCTAATAAGAAGCCCTGATTGTCCGTCTAAATTGTAAACGTTTCATTATGTATTCGACATTGGCGGGGTTGATCAACATTCCAGAGACCTCTTCCCTAGCTTGTCCCTTTAAACCCTTTTGAAGCCTCAATAAATTCTCCAGCTTGGAATACCCAAATGCAGCTGAAGTCTCGGAATACATACTGATAAATAGGGGCCAGTCTTCTGGTTTACCGTCAAACGTGGGCAGATCGATTATCTTATCTCCTCTAAACCGAGCTTGCCTACCACCTGTATCAAATGCGTTGTAGTCCTGCAAACCCGAAGATCCCAAAAGAGACTCACCCTGTATCGTACCACCTTGAGCATCACCAAGGTACGCTCTGTTTCCAGACAATATAGCGTTGAACCCACCAGCTATACTCTGTGTGCTGCCGGAGCCATAGATACTGCCTTGAACGGTACGAAGAATCGGTGCGCCACAAGCCGATGTAGCGCCAAATCCATCAGCAACACCCTGTACGTTATGCGAACGAACATTCACTGCACCACCAGACGATGCAACTCCAAATCCATCACCGACACCCTGTGCGTTGCCGGAGCCATAACTGCTTCCTTGAACGGCACGAAAAGTCGCAGCGCCACAAGCCGATGTTGCGCCAAGTCCATCAGCAACATTCCATTTGTTGCTGGAGTCATAGCCGTGATGATCAGGAACATTCGCTGCGCTACAAGACGATGCAGCGCCAAAACCATCAGCAACACCCTGTGTGTTACTGGTACGAACATTCGCCGCACCACCAGACGATGCAACTCCAAATCCATCACCGACACCCTGTGCGTTGCCGGAGCCATAACTGCTTCCTTGAACGGCACGAAAAGTCGCAGCGCCACAAGCCGATGTTGCGCCAAGTCCATCAGCAACATTCCATTTGTTGCTGGAGTCATAGCCGTGATGATCAGGAACATTCGCTGCGCTACAAGACGATGCAGCGCCAAAACCATCAGCAACACCCTGTGTGTTACTGGTACAAACATTCGCCGCACCACCAGACGATGCATCAGCGACACCCTGTGTGTCGCCGGCACAAACATTCGCTGGTCGTTTTCTCTCAGCCAATTCCTCTCTGCTGCTGGCTATTTGTTGTTGCTGTTGTTGCAGTAGTTGCATAATGTTTTCCATCACACTCTGCATATCTACTTGGCTTTCTTTGTTCTCCACCATGGTTTCGTTTAAAGTTTCGTCATCCATTGTATCTTCAGTCGATTCGGAAGGCTCTGGCGTTGATGTCTTGTTTTCCATTTTTTCCAGAAGTTTCGTCTTGCTTCTTGTCTCCATTTTGTACGCCTATATACATATGCTGACGCCGTGAACACACACTCACATTCGCCTGCACCGTCTCAACTCATTTACTTGGCCATCGAGCAGTTTTCTTATAATTTTTGAAACTGTTGTGATTACTCAAACAAACTCGTTATCCGTTCCAATAGTTTGTTCGTTTATCTTATATATAAAAATGAATCGCAAAATGTGTTGGTAAGCGCATAACTCAACAACGCCTCGACTAATTTGGCCAAATCTTTTTTTTAAATGTTCGTTGAAGTTCAAGGATGGTTTTTACGGCGAGAAAAATTAGAATTATTGCTGGAAAAACCCTAAAAATAGCCCTTTTCTTTTTCCCATACAAATGATTTGTAACTAAAACGTAGTCAATGCTTCATTGTAAATTTCTTCACTGATTTGTATATTTGGATTTCCCATTCTATTCCGTATTTGATACAAAATATCATCAAAAAAGTCAGTTCAATGAACTATTATTCATACCGCCTAATGAAATGTTGGCGATTATATCACAAATATGTTGTAGACATGTACATATGTTAAAATTGAAACGGAGAGATTAACATTCATCAGGTTGAATCAAACCAAACTCCGATCTGAAGAGTATATTCACCTTCGAGATGCGATTAATACTGATGGAAATGCACAGAATGTCGGTCGGATGACTATTCTTCCAGCAACATACATCGGAAGCCCTCGGCATATGCACGAATATGCTCAAGATGCCATGTCGTATGTTCGTCATTATGGTACAGCAGATTTGTTCATCACATTTACATGCAATCCGCAATGGATAGAAATCAAGCAGGAGTTATTCCCTGGGCAATCACCCATTGATCGTCATGATATTACAGCCAGAGTCTTTAGACAAAAGTTGAAATCTTTAATGGATTTCATCGTAAAACATAATGTGTTTGGTGAGACACGCTGCTGGATGTATTCTGTGGAGTGGCTGAAACGAGGATTGCCACATGCACACATTTTGATTTGGTTGGTTGAAAAGATAAGGCCAAATGAAGTTGATGCAGTGATATCAGCTGAAATCCCTAATGTACAAGTAGATCCTGGATTGCATGAGGTAGTTATCAAAAACATGATACGTGGTCCCTGTGGAACTCTTAATCAAAATTCACCGTGTAGGATGGATGGTAAATATTCAAAACGATATCCACGGACATTAATATCGGAAACAATTACTGGTAATGATGGTTATCCATTGTATCGTCGCAGATCGACAGCAGACAATGGAAAATCAACAATTGTCAAATTAAATCAACAAGATATTGAAATAGATAATCGTTGGATTGTTCCATATTCACCCATTTTATCAAAGACATTCAAAGCACACATCAACGTTGAATCTTGCCATTCAGTGAAATCTATTAAATACATTTGCAAATATGTAACCAAAGGGAGTGATATGGCTGTGATTGGAATTGGTGCAGAGAATTCCAATGATGAAGTTACCCAATACCAAATGGGCCGCTATGTCAGTAGTAATGAAGCAGTTTGGCGAATATTTTCTTTTCCTATTCATGAGAGACACCCTTCTGTTGTTCACTTAGCTGTGCATTTAGAAAATGGACAAAGAGTTTATTTTACAGCACAGAACGCAGTACAAAGAGCTGCTCAGCCACCATCTACTACATTAACCAGTTTTTTTGAGACATGCCAAAACGATGATTTCGCACAAACATTGCTATATTCTGAAATGCCAAAATATTATACCTGGAATCAATCCTCAAGGAGATTTATACGACGGAAACAAGGAAAACCAGTTCCAGGATATACAGATGTATATTCCACCGATGCGATTGGCCGGATTTATTCAGTACATCCAAGCAATGATGAATGTTTTTATTTACGACTGCTTTTAGTCAATGTACGTGGCCCAACATCATTCCAACAGTTAAGAACTGTTGATGGTGAATTGTGTGGATCCTACAGAGAAGCCTGTCAACGTTTACAATTGCTTGAAAATGACGCTCATTGGGATAAAACTCTCAATGATGCTGTAATATCATCACACGCTCATCAAATACGAACATTGTTTTCTATAATCATATCTACATGCTTCCCATCAAACCCAATTGATTTGTGGATCAAGTACAAAGATTATATGTGTGATGATATTTTGTATCAAATACGGAATAGAACGGGAAATCCAAATATACAAATCAGTATGCAATGTTTTTTCCTTATTTCTTATCCGTGCAACAAGAATGTGTGCCACAGCGAAACATGGCGGGGTAAAGCTAGTTTAAAATAAATCTCTTAGTAATTTAAATTTCGTTCAAAAATTAGTTTTCTGCTCATCCGTCTTTTCTAGATCTTCGCTCACTAATGTCAGCATTATTATCGAAATACAAAATACAACGTTCCTCCTCGTTATTTTGAAAAGCCTTACACTCTTTGGTAGAAACTAAAACTGCAGCATTACCGACATGATTTTCATTGTATAGGATATTCTCCCTTTCAGGCTATTCCGTAACAAATTTTTCTAAAGACACAATATTTGAAGTACCTGAGTTTTCATTTTCTTTATTATTGTCATCCCTAATTACATCATTTATGTTTGCACTTTGCACTGTAATATTTGCCGCCACTGCACAGTGGTTCCGCCAAAGGCCAAAAATATGATCACAACGTATAAATTTGTTAGTAAATTGTCTCTAAAATGTACCTGATTTTACTGGAAACATAACCGTACTTTCTAACGAGAGGAAACGTTGTGACTCGGTACTCAGTCAGTATATACATACATACATCTATGAGCCTACGATTTATGAAATTTATTATATGTTCTCAAAAGGGACGAAAATAATATTTAAATTAAAAAAATGAATTTTTTGGAATTTTTATACATGTTTCCATTTTTGTTTACATATGCTTTGTATATCTGCGCCTACATTTCTACATGACATGCATAACTACATATTTGAGACGTACAAGTGTTTAGGACATAGAGAGAGAGGGAATGAGTCAGCGCTTGGCAGGCGTTGCGTAGCCACTGAAATTTAATTTGTTTCTTCTGGCCATAATATTGATCCGATCTGATCTAGATTCGGTAATCTGGAAGATATGGTAATTTTTCATGATTCTGCGTTGTTGGTTTTCATTTATCTTAAAAATTGTGGATTCCACAGATTTTCGTCTTTTTTTGGGGCGGAAGGGGGCGTGGCAAAATTTTAAAATAAACTTGTGCTGGTTCGGTATCACAGGAGCTTGGATAGAAAGTTTGGTTGCTCTAGCTCTTATAGTCTCTGAGAACTAGGCGCTCATTTATACGAATAAGCAAAGCAGATGGGGCCGCGTGTGAGAGAGAGCGAGAGGGAATGATGACTTTCGAAATGGTTTTCTTGATTGTAGCTATAATAATGATCCGATCTGATCCAGATTCAACACTCTGATAGAAATGGGCAATCTCTATGACTCTGCGTTTTTAGTTTTCTTTTATCTTCAAAATTGTGTGTGCCACAGAATTTCGTCCTTTGTGGGGGCGGAAGGGGGCGGGGCGAAATTTTTAAATACATTTGGAGTAGTGTGATCACACAGGAGACTGGATACAAAACTTGGTTGCTCTAGCTTTAATAGTCTCTGAGATATAGGCGCAAATGAAGATGGACAGACGGACGGACGGACGGACGGACAGACAGACAGACAGACATGGCTATATCGACTCGGCTATTGATGCTGATCAAGAATATATATACTTTATGGGGTCGGAAACGCCTCCTTTTGGGCGTTACACACAACCGTTATCCCCACAAATCTAATATACCCCTAGACTCTTCGAGTACCGGGTATAAAAATAGAATGAAATGCATGAACACGTGTTCAGCTTTAAAGCAAAGCTGAGCAATTGCAAAAACGTTCAAAGCGAAAGTCAAGTTCAAGTAGTTCGCATGTTCTTGTTGTGATCAAAATTTAATAATTAACCAATGGATTTTTGAGTTAAAGGTGTTAATTTTATTTTTGTAAATAATTAAAAACTATGTTGTGCATTTATCCTTTTCAAATTAATGTTTTATGTAACCTTAGTTTTTGTTGCTTTTTGGTGCGTGACTTTTATGTTTTTGAAAGTTTTGCTTCCCCCCGATTCCCCTATGGATATTACATGCATTGTATTCATCTAAGTTTTAAATTAATAAAAAAGTTTAAATCAACTGCAGAAACTTGCAGATGTGTGTGAAATATTCAATAGTCTAACGCATCTTCTTATTTTTTCAAGGTCAAACTTGTCCAGCATCGCCTCTGTATTTTGTTTGTGTGTTTGTTTTCGTCTTTACTTGTGGTGTCCAAATTGTATTAAAACCTCTTAATATTTATTACTTTTTTGTTTTTAGCTTTCAATTTGGTAGGAAACATATGTCAGTGTGTGTTCGCACGCCCACATATTTTTAATTAATGGTGCTCCAAAAATAGGCACAAACGCTGAAAAATTACGAGAAGTAATTGCTGATGTACAACAAATTTTTGAAAACGGCTTACTAGAAGAATTCAATGCGCTTAGTCAACCTATTGAGTAGATTTGTAAAAAAAATTATTGATTTTTGGATGCATAAAAAACGAAGCAAAATGAAGTCTTTCATTTTGCAATACGTCTGATTGTCCGAGTACAAATGAATCAATTTTATTGAAAAATACGAAAATGTACACCAGGATAATGCGGAAAGTGCTCCACGTGGGCGTCAAAAACTACATTTTATGGAGTCTTCCACAAGATAAAAGCGTCGGCGTGTAGCCAAAATGTGGCAAGTTAGAGATGCAGAAATAAAGATTTCTGTATTAGCGAGAAAAAAAAATGCAAAAGGAATTTAGGGAAAAGATGGGAATAATTGTGGACAAAGCTAGAGATTGAGGCAGGGGATCATCCAACGATGGAAATATCGCTAGGAAATCTTTGCAAATGCAGCACTAAGCTCCGAAATTACTGGTATTGATGAGTGATTAATTCATAAATGTGCAACTATATCACAAGCCATCGGATCTGGATATAATATCAATGCAGAGAAATTTAAAAATTATGCACTGGATACTACAAATGATTTAATAACTGCTTATCCATGGTATTATTTACCGGCGACCGTACATAAGGTGTTAATACCAGATCTGCAAACCGGTCCGGAACCGAACCCCGTGGAACCGGTTCTCTGCGGGTTCCTTGCATTGTCGAAGCAAACCCTGAACCGAACCCAAGAAATGTCTCGGAACCGTGAACCGCACCGGTTCCATTTTTAGTTAAAGGTCCAAGAAAATACAAATATGAAATATGTACCGGATCTGATGTCGTCATGTTCGTCTCATGTGCCGCGAGCCGAACGAACTCTCATTTTCTGCCTGCTTGTTTCTGGATCTGTTTTGTTTTGTATTGTTTTGTGCCATTTTAGTGTATGTGTGCACATGCATTCTCAAGTACTTTGCGTGTTTGCAATAGTATGGATGCGTGCTAGAACTGAAATTATGTGTGTTCTTCTTCAGCTTGTTGACGAACTGACCTACCGCCACAAAATATATGGAGAATTGGCAGGGTGGGTGGGAGTGAGTGCTGGTGGGACACTTCACTATAGATCAAAACGACTATTTTCTGATATAAACTAATAACTCGAAGGTTTTTCAAGTTTTTCCTGAAAAGTTTTTTGGACGTGGCAATGCCCATCAACGCCCCTAAAAAAAATATACCTATAAAAAAAATGGTTTTCTTCAAAATTTTTTGTTTTTAAATAAATATTATAATAATGTTTTTATATTCATTCTAGTTATATTTTATATTTAAAATATATAATAAGGCAAAAATGTATGGGCGCATAGATAGCCTGTAACGAAAAAAACTAAGTTTTATTGATGTCTGTGTGTCATAAAATTAATAACCTTACATTACTCAACAGTTTCTTCCGTTTCAAGCTCTAGGTCGCTAAAATATTGAAAGCAGGAATCATCAGGGAACTCAGCGATGCATTCTTCAGCCTCAGAAATGTGCTCTGCACTTTCAAAAGCGCATGCAAGCAGGCTAATGACCTCCGTAGAAGGGCAAAGTAGTTTTTGCTTTCGGATGCGTCTGTCTAGATTTAAGGACGATATTACTGGATCCGAAGTATCCATGGCTCTATAAAAAACATCTGTCAAATTATTTTGTCTGTTACTTTTCCTGGCATGATGAATTCTGTCCGTTTCTCAATAATAATTTCTGCGGCTCGATGACAAAAATCCTTAAATTTGTTCAGATCCAGCGGCAATTGACACGATAAGCAAATTAGAACTATTCTTAGCTTAAAAATCAAGACTAATTATGAAATGCTCGACGCGCAGTGTTTCCATTATTTGTGCTTCCTGATCCACCTTGTTTTGGGCTGTCGACTCTCAACGAAAGTTTCTCCCAAAATAGTCTTTGAATTTTTAATTTGTTTTGAGCAACCGCTAATTTTTCATCTGTATCAAATACTCGCCATATCTTAATACAATTGTTTAGCCTGCATGCAAGATAAATTCAAAAAACCAATTCAGCAATGCAGTAGACTTAATCAGTAATTTAATTTTGTATAAAACAGGGAGAAACTTTTCGACCTAAAAGTTGGTGTTCAAAAGAAAATCTTTCGGTGTTGCTCTACAGATTGGGCACGCTTGAAAAGACCTTGATCCAGTAAGTGCGTTGAGTACTTTTCCATCGATGCCAGTTAGTTGCAGACAAAACTTAACGTAAACAAATTTATTATTGGGCAAAGCTAATTTATGTGAACCCAGATTTTCTATTTCAGTCTTTATATCCGCACTTTCCTTTAAAATTACATCCTTCGTCTCTTTAATAAATTCTAGCTTTAAGGGTCAACAAAACCTGATGGACTCTGATGTTCGATTGTTCCACAGTATGTTTCCTGATGGATCAATCATGTGCAGTGGAGTAACAGTAGTGGCGAAAAGGGAGGAATCCGAACCACTTGATAATTCATTCGTATAGCCCTGGTTATAATTCGCTTGACCAGTGCTTCCATCAAAACCGTAGCTAAGAATAAGGTCAGCTAACAGAAAATCCGTATTCTGACCAGCCATTACGTGCAATAAAACATCTTCTTGCTAAGAAACAAGTCGACGTGCGGTATGGTTCAGAAGATTTTGTAAGCTGACCGTAGCTACGGTTTCTGAAATAACATCGGGGGGTCTGCATTCCTTTTTTTTTCAGCCACTTCTCTATATTGAGTATAAATGTTACAATTTTTATTTCTCGTATCCTCTCTAATGGCTACGTATTGCTCTTTTGTTAGCCCTTGCTCTAATGGTAATGCCAATGCATCGTCTGGTGAAGATCGTGCAGGCCTTTTATTTGCTTTCATAGCTTGTCTACAATGCTTCGCCTTGCCTGGGCTAGAAGCAAGTTGCTTTAAAACAGCTTCAAGGTCAGCCTGGCCTCGTTTGCAAGCAGCCGTGCTTGCTGCTTGAAGGAGCAAACGAACATTGCCTCTAGCTGATTTGGAAAGGGCATATTCCTGCTGTCTCTGGCCTATTTCACCCTTCGACGCGTAAGGCAATGCGGGACGGCCAGGTGGCTTGGTGCGTCGACACTTTTTCAAACAAAAATTAACGCAGGTATTTGCCTTCAGCCAATCAGCATGATTTTTCAAAAAATGTTGCTAGATGGCATCTACATTTTTTCCATCTTTTCGCTAAGTTTTGGCAAAATAGACGGCTCTTTTCTTTTAAATGCTGCTCAACTTCATCGGGCACATTCACATCAATATATGATCTAAAAAAACGGAGCACAGCATCCGCTCCATCAGCTCTCCCTTTAGCTTTCAGCCATTCATCAAGCAGACAGGCATTGCTTAGAAATAGGTTGTGTTCTATAAAATGTTAAATTATGGGAGAAGTGTACCAAAGTGGGAAATAAGCTTAAATGTTCTGAATAACCAAAATATTACTCTACAACATGTATATAGTCACTTGGCTAACAAGTGCTAACATTTTTTTAAAAGTCTTCCCAAAGATAAATTTTCGTCAAAAAAAAATTATTTTTTGGACGTCTATTTAATAACACTTACTACAGGCAACACGAACAATACCAACAACAAAGATCTACCAACATAAAGTAAAAACCACTTGAATTTTGACAAACATTTTTCACAATTTATGAGCACGTGCTTTTTGATTGTATCAACTGTTTTAACAGGTGTTAACTTATAGGCTTTTTACACTTGGTGCGTTACCTATCGATATCGGAGAAGACGCAGAGAAGCAGGTTTGCCGTTTACACTACAGCGTCTTTGCGTCTTTGGAAGAGGAAGACAAAATATGTCAGAAAAAGAGCTAATTATTTTATCTGCGGTGGCGCAAAATGAAGCGAATCTGTTGAAGTGCATGGAAGTGTCTGGGCTATCCTCAGAAAAGTTGCAGTTCGTCTTGCAACTGCAACGTCCTCCTCGCGTTTGGACCCTTGTTAGTAAAGTGCAGATAATTTTCTATTTTCAATTAAATAAAGTATTTTATGTGTATGTAATAGCCACGATATGGTTCATTTTGGGAGGAAGATGTTGTAGAAAATTTCTTCATGAAAAGGAGTACTTCAACATTCTCGTTGGACTGTTGCCCAATCTCAAAAAGAGACACTCCTTTTCGACTGACAATCCCTCTGGAGAAGAGAATAGCCATAGCCCTTTATTGCCTAAGATCGTCTGCGGAATATCGTACGGGAGTCTATTTGGTGTGTCAAGGGATTTTGTCTGCCGCATATTACTGCAGTTTTGTCGCGAGATAGTTGCTAAACTCGCTGCCAAGTATCTGCCAGAAGACTTTCTTACCCTGAGAAGATCACGGAAACAGTGAAAGGATTCAAGGACATGGGATTTGCAGCAAAACATTTGAAGTCAACTATATTGTTGAAATGCTTTTTTTAATAATACAACGAGAGGGAACGGCCTTTGCCGCGGCTCTACCTTATACCCGGTACTCAGTCAGTATATACATATGTACATACATATATGAGCTTGCGATTTATGCAATTTATTATATGTTCGCAAAAGGAACAACCCCCTCGTTATACCCGGTACTCGAAGAGTATAGGGGTATATTAGATTTGTGGGGATAACGGTTGTGTGTAACGCCCAGAAGGAAGCGTTTCCGACCCCATAAAGTATATATATTCTTGATCAGCTTCAATAGCCGAGTCGATATAGCCATGTCTATCTGTCCGTCTGTCCGTCTTCATTAGCGCCTATGTCTCAGAGACTATGAAAGCTGGAGCAACCATCCAGTCTCCTGTGTGATCACACTTCTCCAAATGTGTTGTGAAATTTCGCCCCGCCCCTTTCCGCCCGCACAAAGGACGAAAGTCTGTGGCGTACACAAATTTCAAGATACAAGAAAACTACATACGCAGAATCATGGAAAATTACCATGTCTAACAGATTGACGAATCTTAATCAGGTCGGATCATTATTATAGCCAGAAGAAACAAATTAAATTTCAGTGGCTACGCAACGCCTGCCAAGCGCTTGTACGTCTCAAATATGTAGTTATACATGTAGAAATATAGAAGCAGTATACAAATCATATGCAAACAAAATTGGAAACATGTATAAATATTCCAAAAATGATTTGACTCCACTTTTTGAAATATTATTTTTTGCATAAAATTTAATTTGTCCTGTTGGAAGCTGCCGAGCTTTTTCGGCAACTCTGACTCCACATTTACAAAAATTAATACTCCGTTGTTGGGGTTTAGGTTTGTGTTTATTTTCAATGATTAGATTCAATTTTTAAAGGCCGTGGCCGTAAGCTTCGTGTTTTTCAGTGTACAAATAGTGTATGTAGCAAATCAAAGAAACAGTTCTAGCGCGGTTAGACAATTTTTGACGGTCGGTATGTAATGATGCGCGCTGCAGCGTTCGACGACGAATTTTAGCGAAATGTACCCACGTTGACCGACGCACTGCAATATAAGCAGTACACACGGCGAACATGGGTGTGTGTGCGTATGCACCGAGAGCGTGCGAAGAGATGAGCGTATAATAACTTAAGAGATAACTAAGATTGGAATTCTTAAGAGCTACTGGCAGCTGCTGCTCCGAACATACTCCCACCCGTTGAAAGACCAGGGCTTTCAACAGAATCCTTAACGGGAAGGACGCACAGCTTGTTGACAGCTCGGCGTGTGGTTCCAGATGGTGTCCGTAGGATGGCAACTCGCACGGCACCATCAGTTCCAGTGATGACCTCCATCACTCGTGCTAAAGGCCACTTCAGTGGCGGCAAGTTTTCGTCCTTGATGCAGACGACGTCGTTGATCTGGATCGGCGGTTGTGGCGTGCGCCATTTGGCTCGTTGTTGGAGCAGAGTCAATACTCCTCACTCCAACGCTTCCAAAAAATTTGCTGGGCACAGGAGACTTGTTGCCAACGATCGAGTCGATTGACGTTGAGAGCCGTAACGTCTGGCTCGGGAAACTCCATCAGCGGACGACCAATCAAAAAATGCCCCGGTGTAAGGACGCCAAGATCTTCAGGGTTTTCTGAAATTGGAATGAGAGGACGAGAATTTATTATCGCCTGGATTTGGTAGACCAATGTCCGCAGCTCGTCGAAGCCAAAGAGTGACGATCCCACGGAGCGATAGAAATGCTGTTTGGCGATCTTCACTGCTGCCTCCCACAAGCCCCCGAAATGAGGCGAGCGAGGCGGTATGAATTTCCAGTCGAAGCCGTTGTTGAGGCAGTGATTGTGGACTTCAGCACGATGCTTCTCGCTGCTAAATAGCCGACGAAGGTCCTCCAACTCGTTCCTTGCGCCCACGAAGTTGGTGGCATTGTCCGACCAAATGCATCGGGGAATGCCGCGAGTAGCGACGAAGCGTTTGAGGGCACTCAAGAAAGCTGCAGTTGACAAATCCTTCACCAATTCTAACCAGACTGCCTTTGTCGTAAAACAGATGAAAACGCTGATATAGCATTTCATGGGCGTTCGATTGCGCCCATCTGGCTTGTAGTAGAAGGGGCCACAATAATCAACACCAGTGACACTGAATGCAGGCGAATCCTGTATTCGATCCTTCGGTAGATCGGCCATGATGTGCTCAACAAGACGAGGTCGGGATCTGCAGCAGATGACGCATTTCCTCAAGGCACGAGACACTGTCTTCCGGCCGCCGATGGGCCAAAACTGTAAGCGAATTGCTGCAAGCAACGACTGCGGACCCGCATGGTGATGCCTCCGATGAAAATGTGAGATAATGGCGAAGGTCAGTGGATGATCCCTAGGCAAAATGATTGGGTGACGTGCGTCGAAGCCGAGAGTTGAGTTCCGCAAGCGACCACCAACACGTATTAGCCCGACGTCATCTATAAAGGGCGAAAGCGATGCGATAATGCTGGAGGACTGAACGCAGTTCCCATTCTGCAGAGTACGGTACTCAGGATACAGATGGGCCCGTTGAACGATGCGACATAACAGATGGGATCCCTTTCGAAGGTCATCAGACGAGAGATCCGGTGTCTTCGTCCGACTGATGAACTTCGCAACGTAGCCGAAGATGCGCAGCATGACTCCAAATGAGTTGATGTGCTTAAACGAAAGCGAGATGTCGGCACGCTCAGACGACAGCAATACCCGGTGTCGAATTTCCGGAAGGTTGAGTTCTGGCAAGCACCGTTCAGGCCAGCAACTTCGTTCGCCTTGCAAAAAGGTAGGTCCATTCATCCACAACCTAGAGTGCAAGAGATCCTGCGGCGCTGCTCCCTTCGAAAGAATGTCAGCCGGGTTCATCTCAGTTGGCACATAGCGCCAATCCATGCCCCTCGTAAGTTGTTGAATTCCGGCGACTTTGTTGGATACAAATACGTTGAACTTGGATGGCTCTTCTCGCAACCAGGACAGAACCACAGTGGAATCCGACCAACAATGGACAGGGCAATCAAGGGTATCAATTTTCCTGATTTCGCGAAGTAAATTTGCTAATAGGAACGCTGCGCATAGCTCAAGCTTGGGAACCGTGAGGGTTTTTAGTGGGGCAACCCTTGCCTTCGAACAAAGCAAGTGAACCTCAGCGGCTGTATCTGTAAACGAACGAGCGTAGATGCAAGCCCCATAGGCCTGGAGGCTGGCATCACAAAAGGCATGCAATTCAAACCTAGCCTTGGGCTGAAGTACATAGCGAGGAAATGTGGCGTGGCCCACAGTGGCGAAATCCTTGCAAAACTCAGTCCATGTCGAATCCAAAGACTGAGGAAGGCTCTCATCCCAATGCAATTTGTCTCTCCACATGCGCTGCATGATGATTTTCGCTCTGGTTAGAGTAGGTCCGATCAATCCCATAGGATCATAGCAGCGTGCAATGGTCGACAATACCGAACGCTTAGTGTGCTTGCCAACACCGATTTGTGGAGCAAATGTGAACAGAAAGCAGTCCTTATGGGGCTCCCAAATGAGTCCAAGCGCCTTCGTTACATCACTGCCATCATCCAGCTTCAGAAAACTTTCCCTTTCGGCCTCTGGGACTGTACGAAGCACATCGAGGGAGTTGGAGCACCATTTCCGCAATTGAAAATTGCCTCGAGCAAGAAGATCCGTGGTTTGCCGCATAATATCCAGTACGTCCTCGACCGAATTCCCTCCAGATATCATGTCATCCACGTAGAAGTTCTGTAGAATGGTTTCCGACCCCACTGGATACGAAGATGACTCATCCATGGCCAGCTGATGCATAGCTCGAATAGCTAAAAACGATGCAGGCTTAGTCCCATAGGTGACTGTGTTCAGCCTGAAGATCTGTATATCATCGTCAAGAGAGTCCCGCCATAATATGCATTGGAGCATGGTGTCAGGCATTGAGACACGCACACACCTATACATCTTACCGATATCACCTGTAAGAGCGATGGAAAAGGTACGAAATCGAATGAGTGTGTGAAATAGTTTGGCTTGAATGGTGGGACCTGACATGAGCAGATCGTTTAGCGAAAGACCAGATGTGGTGGCTGCCGAGCCGTCGAATACGACCCGCAGCTTTGTGGTTGAACTGTCTTCCTTGATGACACAGTGATGCGGCAAGAAATAATTGCACTTGTGCCTATCTTCGTTTGGCACCAGCGACATATGATTGAGGGACAGGTACTCCTTCATGAAGGCCGAATATTTTGCGTAGAGAGCTGGATTACGCACAAATTTGCGCTCCAAGTTTTCCAGACGCCGCTTTGCCTGCAAATAGGAATCGCCCAAGGACTCCACACTTCGCTTTAAAGGCAAACGGACTGAGTACTCTCCGGAGATTAAACGAGTGTGAGTGCTAACAAAATGCTGCTCGCAATGAAGCTCCTCCTTTGTTGCCCTAGCGATCGGCTCAAAGATGTGCTCCACTTCCCAAAATTGACGACCCAAGCCATCGAGCCGAGTGCTGTGATTGATGTCATCCGAAGATTGGGTTGCGATGAACGACGAGAGAGTGGGGGCCGAATGCCCGCCACCAGATAGAATCCATCCAAAGTGGGTCTTCTGTAGCAAAGGTAATCCAGGTGCCAGCTGAATTTGTCCCACACACAACAGCTCGAAGAAGAGTCCGGCTCCGATGAGCAGATCAATCCGCTGCGGCTGGTAGAACGATGGGTCAGCAAGCTGGATATGCGAAGGTATATGCCAATTAGCTATGCTTATCGACGAGCGAGGTTGGTGATCCGTAATCTTCTGGGCAACGACGGCTGTGATGCTAGTGGTGAACTCTGAAATCCGAGACTTCAGAACGAGATCCACCGAGATACCTTCTGTTGAGAAGCTAGCATCGCCTATGCCAGAGACTGCGGTGTGCGATTTAGTTTTTCGAAGTTTAAGCTGATTAGCTAGACGACTTGTAATGAAATGTAATTGAGATCCCGAGTCCAAAAGTGCACGACAAGGGACGAAAGTTCCAGAGCTGTTTTTGGCGAGAACGACGACAGTGGCTAATAGCACAGCATCAGACGGACTTGGGGATTTGAGGGCTTGCGACAATGGGGGTGACAAGGCAACCATGGCGGTATGGCTTGGCTGTGCTTGCGAGGCTTCATTCGGGGAACCAACTTGAATGGTCTCTGATGAACGACCGAAATGCAAAAGGGAGTGGTGCTTCAATCGGCAGGTACGGCAAGGACCTGATCGGCAATCCTTCACGTGATGGCCCCTTCGTAGGCAATTCACGCATAAGCCTAGCCTCCTTGCTTCTTTGTGGCGCTCATCCGGCGATAGCCCCTTAAAGCGCTCGCAATTCGCTATTGTATGGCTCGAGCCATCACAAAACGCACAAGAAACCGGAGCGGGAGCGCTCGATGCCACGAAAGCCTTTCTATGTTTCGTACTCACGGTTTTCTCAGCCTTGCCAACCTGATCATCTTGTCCATGCATGGCGTGTTGAATGCCCTCAAGAGTGCGACATCTGTTCTCCAGGAAAGTTGACAATTTTTCCCAGGACGGAAGACCTTGGCTAGACGCGATTTCTTCCCATTTAATTTGCGTTGCTCTGTCCAAATTCCGCCAAATTGCATATACGATAATAGCGTCTGCTATTTCCTCCTTCGATCCCAGCGCTTGCAACGCGCGAAGATGTGAGGTGGCGGCATCCACAAACGCCCGCAATTTGCCCACTGATGAGTCGCCACGAGTCAGCCCAAATACCGCTCTGATGTGTGCCTGTAAGATAAGACGCTTGTTAGAGAACCTAGCCTTTAAAATGTCTAACGCTGTAAGATAATTATCCTCGGTCATCTCCAACGAACTGATGGTGTCCAGGGCCGCTCCGCTCAGACAGGACCGCAAGTGCTGTAGCTTCTCGATAGAAGTAAGCTCCGCTTCGCTATCGATGACCGCTGTGAACATGGAGTAGAAGCTGGTCCACTCCGTGTACTCTCCACTAAACTTGGGCAGCTGCAATTGTGGCAGGCGCGATCGATTTGCCATGTAGATCAGGGATTGAGACTCGTTTGGATTCACGCGAAACGTTGAACAATGCGCGGGCTGAGAACGCTTGCCCAACTCCCGCTGAAGAGCCGTCCTCAATGATAATAGAGACGAATCGAATTGTATAGGTATCTCACTGGACATTGATTCCAAATCCACTTCCTCCAAACTGGTGTGTGCCACATTAAAATTAGATTTCAGCTCCGTCAGTGACTCCAGCATTCCTTTCAGGTCGTACTCATCCATTTGGCGCAGCCTTTCGCAATCCAATTGGGTGACGAGTCCCTGCAGTCTGTTGAGAATAGCCGTTGTTTTTAGCCTCAAAAAGGCAATCCGACTAGTAGCACTGGCCAAAGATTCACCAGGCGGAGCGCCAGTCGAAGGTGTGCCACCCGAGGCGGACCCGATACTTGTATTGTTGTTACTCATTTTAACTATGAATTTTTAATGTTTTTTATTTCACGCTAACTTTTCACACCGGCTGCACGTAAGAGATGCAGCGAGGTACAAAGCGAAGACGAAAAAAAATGTATATATGTATGTACGCACTGCACCGGCACAGAGATCAAAAGCGAAGACCGATAATGCGACGAACGATGACCGAAAACAAACAGTTATCCACGATCGAAAAATGTTACTCTGATTTCGAGTTCGAAAAACCAGAGAGAGGTCAATGTAACCGCTCGCGAGCGCGTTGACCGTGCGTTGGGCAGGCTTAAGCAGACGGTGAAAGGGAATGCGAAAATCGAATAACGGGCCGTTAGAACTGTCACGGTCGGCAACAACGACTTTTAGTTCGCTATGATTTCACAAATGTTTAGTTAAAACTTAGACACAGATTTAACATATATGTTTGAACACTTTTTTCACACGATCAGCTCACGGAGATCACGTCGGGGTCACCAAAATGTTGGAAGCTGCCGAGCTTTTTCGGCAACTCTGACTCCACATTTACAAAAATTAATACTCCGTTGTTGGGGTTTAGGTTTGTGTTTATTTTCAATGATTAGATTCAATTTTTAAAGGCCGTGGCCGTAAGCTTCGTGTTTTTCAGTGTACAAATAGTGTATGTAGCAAATCAAAGAAACAGTTCTAGCGCGGTTAGACAATTTTTGACGGTCGGTATGTAATGATGCGCGCTGCAGCGTTCGACGACGAATTTTAGCGAAATGTACCCACGTTGACCGACGCACTGCAATATAAGCAGTACACACGGCGAACATGGGTGTGTGTGCGTATGCACCGAGAGCGTGCGAAGAGATGAGCGTATAATAACTTAAGAGATAACTAAGATTGGAATTCTTAAGAGCTACTGGCAGCTGCTGCTCCGAACATGTCCCTTTTGCGAACATATAATAAATTTCATAAATCGTAAGCTCATATATGTATGGATATACTGACTGAGTACCGGGTATAAAGTAGAGCAGCGACCTTTGCCGCGGCTCACAACGTTCCCACAACGTTATTATTTTGTCATAGACCATCAAAAGCTTTTTTAGAAAAAGAAAAATGGGCGTGTAAACGCCCTTTCCGTCCGCATTTCTAGATATAAACTTTCCAAATTCAGTCACCTATACGTGCTTACGTTGCAGATATTAGTTTCGCCAGTTTCAAATTGTAAATAATTTGTTGATTAGCTCCAGTTATTTCAGAAAAAGTTTGAAGTTGGCAAATGCGCGACGTGCAGTGTTACCGGTATTTGTATTTTTCAAAAGCCCCCCTGCTTCGGCTTATCGACCTTCAAAGCGAGTTTTTCTCAAAATATTTCCAGTATATGTATTTGCCTTTCGTTTTAGCATCGCTTGCTTGTCACATGGAGTAGCAATTTGCCATTCTTTTAACTCCAGCTTATACCCAGCATGCAAGACGAAAATTCGCATCCAGCAATGAAGTGGGCTTACTCCATATTTTAGATTGTCTAAAACTGGCACAAATTTGAAGCACTTGAAATTTTTATTCCAAGGAAATCTCTTTGGCTTGAGTTGGAAATCTATCAGTCGAAGAGGAATTATGGTGGTGGCAAAAAGGCACGAGTCTTTGTCACACGCTCTCTTATCTGCGTATGCCTGGTTATAATTCGGCTGTCCAGTACTTCCATTGAATCAATAACTGACAATGAAAATACACCATGGATAACATGTTCTTGAAGTGTCACAATACGAATAGCCGTGTGTTCCAAAAGGTCTTGCAGAGAGACCTTGGCTACCGTCTCTGATACATCAATTTTTTGTGGTCTGCATTGCTTCTTTTGCTCTGCCACATTTTTATAAATTGGGTAAATATTCACATTTCTCTTATAAACGTCGTCTCGGATAGCACAATACTGCTCCTTGGTCAATCCTTGATCCAAAATTAACGCCAATGCTTCATCTTTGGACGCACTTATAGGCTGATCAATGGGCTTTGTCAATCCTTCCCAGACTTGCTTGGCTTTTTCCGGGGTACTGGCAAGTATTTGAAGAACTGCAGCAAGATCATGTAGTCCTTGTTTCCGGGCAGCTGCGATTGCTGCATGAACTAGCAAGAAAACATAATCACCTTGGAATTTTGATAGTTCCGCTGCTTGCAGTCTTTGAGCCCTTTCGCCTTTCGATTCAAATGGAAGAAGTGGCCGTCCAACCGGTCTATTACTTTTTTTTAAATGCGAAGTTGTAGTACCGTTTATCCATTGCGAGTGTCTTCTTTCAAAGTTCTTATAAGTGCTGTTACATCTAAGCCAATTATAATGCAAATTGTTGCAAAGTTGTTGGCTTTTCACTTTTAAAATATTTTCATCAACATTATTGCACGCATGCAGTTCAGAATCTCTTTGAATTGCCTTCTCTCGTTTGTGCCGGCCCCTCCCGCTATTCCACACAGCAAACAAATCGACGTTGGAAAAAATGAGGTACCTA
This sequence comes from Drosophila affinis, assembly GCA_037356375.1. Lineage (NCBI taxonomy): Eukaryota > Metazoa > Arthropoda > Insecta > Diptera > Drosophilidae > Drosophila > Drosophila affinis. Next base: position 37,411,640 of record CM074802.1, on the reverse strand, counting down.
ATAAAAATGCAAATTGCTCCAAAAGAGGGAAAAATAGGAAATTAAGACCAATACCTGTTAACTCAGAATTTACAACGCTACAACAAACACTTGAACGAACACATAAACAATTTTAAACTTTTTTACATAATCCTTTCCAAAGTTGAAATTTGTTAATAAAAATCCAACTTTAGAAGCGCTTCCAAAACGACAAAATATTAGTATACACACGAACAATTTGAACGATGTTTTATATTAAACACACAGTGCAAACCTGCGAAATCAGTGTTCACGATTTGATTTTCTTCTAATTGTTTTGCCATCACAAAATATTAAAAACACAAAACTCAATACAAAAATTAACAAAACCGCACTTGTTATCGATTGCAACAGCTAACTTAACAGCTATTATTCTTACATGGGACTGTTAAATTTAACATTCTGAGATTCAGATAAAGTGGTCATTTTCCCCATAGTGGAGTGTTACGTATCTTAGTATTTATATCGTCTTTGCACATACATAAACAAATTTTTGTTAATTTAAAACTCACTTACCGATTTGATTAAAATTCTTTGATTTATTTATCTTAGAGTGAGGACTAATTAAAATTAGTTGGAACTTAACTTTTATTGAAAGCGCTAGCTGCTTGGGCCTTCGGCTTGGCTTGTGTGCATTTACATATTTACATAATTTACATTTATAATTGTATTTTCTAAATTTAAACCTATAGCATGTGATAGTAGTTTGCTTTTTTGAGGTAGTTCATTATCATGGAGAGGTTTGTTGGAGTTGGGTTTGCAAGGATTGTTATGGGGCTTAATTTTTCGAAGATTTCTTCTCTAATGTGGGAGGTTGCAGGGCAGGTTTTTAGTACGTGTTCTATGTTTTGGTCGGATGTTGAGTTGCAGTTTGGACAGGTTGTTATGTCGTTCGGGTTGATGTAGGGTTGTTGGGTAAATCTTGTGTGTCCTAATCTAAGTCTTAGAATTTGTATTTGGTCTATCCGTGTTATGTCTTTTGGCTTAGTGTTTATGAGATAGTGTCCTGTGTGTGTTAGATTGCTGTTTAACTGTTGGTTCCATGTGTTGCAGCGATCTATGTTGTTTTTAAATTTTTGGAATAAGTTATTTTAAAGGAATTTGTTTATATCGTTACAATTAAAGTTGGGAGTGTAGTGGAGGGGGATGTTTATGGTGGATTTGGCGGTTTGGTCGGCAAGTTCGTTTCTTTTATGCCACAGTGGCTAGGGATCCAGAGGAGTTTTATTTTGGCTGTTGGTTTTTGTTAGAATTGATCTTATTAGTGTGGGGTAGAAATTGTTATTGTTTATGTTGCTTATGGATTTGATAGCTGATAGAGCATAATTATGAAATTACCTTTCTTGCTTCATGTTAGCTTTATTGCTTCAAGAATGGCTATCGATTCTGCGGAGAGGATGGAGGAGTAGTGTAGTAGGATGCCTGTTTTTAGGATTTCAGTATCGGTGGTTATGCCAAATGTGGTAATTTTATGCGTTGGACTTACTAAAGTTGTGTAGGGAGATGTTGATGGTGGAAGATGGAAATAGCCATGGGGAGTGTGGTTGTTTGTTTTTTGGGTGGTGGAAAGTAGGGGATGTTTAGTTGTTTGCAAAATGAAATGATTTTTTCCAATGTGGATTTTAGTTTTTTATTGTTTTGGTGTTTTATTTGATTGGTGAATTTGTGGATTGGAGAGTTAGCACTGTGGAGGATTGTTTTGGATCCTTTGGCTGTCATTAGGTCTCTTTTTTGCTCTGTTGTAGGTAGGTTGGCTTCGAAAAGTTGGCTGGGGATGGGTGTTGAGCGAAGAGTGTCAAGGGCTGTGCGTATTCCTGGATTATATAACTTTAAGACGTTGATATGCAATGACTGCACCATCAAGTGGCCCAAGCGACACCAGCCGATTGCTGTTATGCGCGGATCCCAGGCAAGAACGCAGCCCACCTCCCGCCCAACCGACCGAGGGGCGCTGGTGGGCGATAAGGTGTTAGACTAGTGTTCGAGGAAAAGTAGAACTAATCTAACTAAAGAAGAAAAGTAATTACTAATTACGGGAAAGATGTAGGAGTATCAGTAATTTAAGACTAGGAAGGGAGTTAGTGGTAGATATAATATGGTAGAGGGAATTATAATCCGAGCATAGGACCCTAAATGGTTCATGCAAGGAGTAATTCGATCTACAAAGCGGAAGAAACAACGGTGTATAGTTCCTAGTGCTTCTAATAGGAATCGTGAAGTTTATGCGGCTCAACAGGTCAGGGCTATCTACATCACCCTTGATCAAGTTGTGCACAAAAATCACGCCAAGCATTTTCCTACGATTAGCTAAGGTCGGAAGGTTTATTAAGAGCAATCTATTAGAGTAAGACGGCAGTCTCACACCTGCATCCCAGCTGAGGCTGCGAAGAGCAAAAAGTAAAAAGTTTTTCTGAACTGATTCCATACGGTCCCGATGTACGTTGTACTGAGGGCACCATACACAAGAGCCGTATTCTAAAATCGGACGAACTAGAGAGGTGTAGAGAGTCTTTGTTATAGAGGGGTCGTCAAATTCCTTTGACCACCTCTTTATAAACCCAAGCACGCCCATGGCCTTATTCAACATGGTAGAAATGTGTTCTGAAAACTTTAACTTGGAATCTAATAGAACACCAAGATCATCAACCCGGGTAATTCTCTCAAGAGAACCACCACAAAGGGTTAAGGAACCAGAAAGGTGCTGGAGCGATGAAAAGTCATTACTTTACACTTTGAAGCATTAAGGTTTAATAAATTTGCAGAACACCAAGACTGAAATCTATCGAGATCGGATTGCAACCTGGATTGGAAAGAAATGTCCTTATACTGGACACAGAGCTTAACATCATCCGCATACATAAGTACTCGAGAGTATGTTAATACAGAAGGTAGGTCATTTATAAAGAGTGTAAAGAGTAAGGGGCCTAGATGGCTGCCCTGAGGTACACCCGAATTTACCATAACTGGAGAGGACAGGGAGTTTTTGAAAAGGACTCTTTGAGACCTAGAACACAGGTAGCTAGAGATCCATCTCAAGAGATTGGGCGGGAACCCTAGATGGTCGAGCTTTTGTGCTAGGAGGCAATGGTTTACAGAATCAAACGCCTTACTAAAGTCGGTGTAAACAACATCCGTCTGCAAATTACCTTGAAAGCCTTTTATTATAAACGAGGTAAACTCCAATAAATTTGTAGTGGTTGATCTCCGCCTCATAAATCGATGTTGTGATGGAGATATAAGTGATCTTCATAGGTGCTGCAGGTGCGGAGTTAAAATTTTCTCAAACACTTTAGCAATAGCGGATAACATAGATATACCGCTATAGTTCATTACGTCAGACTTGCTACCTTTCTTATGGAGGGGAATTATAAAGGACTCCTTCCATATCGGGGGAAAGCATGAAGAAGTTATAGATAGGTTGAACAGTTTAAGCAACGGCCCACACAGAGACTCGGCACAATACCTGAGTACACAGCCGGGAACTCCGTCCGGACCCGGTGAGAACACCAGCTTTACTGTTCGTAGATCATGAAGCAATGAGCTTTCATTTAGCAAAGGACTAAAAATGCCGTTCGAACGCGGTAAACCGTATGGATACGGCTGACCAGAGTAAACGTCCTGCGAATTGGTAGTTTGGAAAAAACGGGCAAAAAGATAGGCTATTGCCTGATCATTATCTGCCGACGTATTAAGGAAGGATAGCGAGGATGGGTGTGCGGACGTTCTACGCTTACTGTTTACGAAGCTGTAGAACTGTTTGGGGTCCTTAGAAAAACGTATCCTGCATCGAGAAAGGTAATTCTGATAGCATTGAGAGTTAAGAACTGAAAAGTTTGACCGAGCTATTACATAATGAGAGAGAGAAGAAGGAGAGCCAACTTCTTGAAATTTTTTATGAAGTCTTGATTTTAAGTTTTTTAGATGAGATAGCTCCTTGGTAAACCAAGGGGGTTTTCTTGATCTAATCGGACAGGAAAGTGGGTCACAAGAGACAAAAAGTGAGTCCAGTGCATCATAGAAAATGTTTGTGCCTGTCGTAACATCACTGCACAAATATAAAGCGGACCAATCAAAATCCCTAATGAGATTATTAAGCTTCGTAAACTCGGCTTTACGGAAGCAGCGGACACTTTGGGGTAGTCTACCCTACCGATCCAGTACAGTTCGTCCTAGGGCGAGCGACACTTCGAAAGTAGGATGGTAGGCATCTTCAGGTATAGAGAGCGGGGGGACTCGAGTTAACAACGCTAAGGTCGGATCCGTTACAAAGCACAGATCAAGAAATCGACCCAAGGAGTTTTTAACATGTTTAGCTTGAGACAGAGACAGGTCAATCAAGCCGTCAACAAAGTCATGACGTGCCATGGGTACCAGGCTATTAGACTCATTTGCCGAAGACCAAACAGTTCCTGGCAAGTTGAAGTCACCAAGAACTATCATGTGATCTTTGTCAGATAGCGAGGAAGAGATAGCGGTTATGGCGGACAAATGCTGCTCGTAAATTGCGATATCCGAAGAAGGTGGAATATACGAACAAGTTATGAAAACTGAGAAAGCGGGAAGAAACAGTCTTACACACAGAAATTCCAGTTCCTGCTGGATCTGGTTTGAGTTTGAGTCCACAGCAATCAGAACCCCTCCTGCACGTCGAGACGAACGATCCTTTCTATAAGTTCTGTACCGACCTGCCAAAACTTCTGAACTAAGAATGTCCGGCTTTAACCAGGTTTCGGTAAACACAATAACGTGGGATGCAAATGCGACACTATCCAGGAAAAGAATGCTGAGCTTACTACGCAAGCCTCGAACATTCTGATAGGTCACTAAAAGAGAGTTTGTTACTTTTTTGGACGGGTGGAGGTAGAGCGGGAAGATGACGAAGGAGCACTGGTCTGATTACTTGGCAGAGTTATTGGGAGCCTAGTCTTCTTCTTTGCCTTAAACTCCTTCACCACCAAATGCTCCGGCCAAAATTTGGCAGAACAGATGGTGTTAAAGTGAGTTTGGGAGACACTTATTTTAAAAGAAGCTATCTCCCTGCGCAATAGATCAACTAGGTGAGAACGGCAGATTTTGATTCTGTGTGTACTTATGAAAAGACACAACAAAACACATTGACTACCACCGACACAGGAAAATAATGAAATTATGTCTAAAAACACAATTAAAGGGCATGCACTCGCGCTTACGGAAAAGCTCTAAGCACGCAGATAATTTAAAGGCAAGCTCGAGCTAGGAAATACGGCGCCGAGCGCAGACAAGACGATGCAAGCTGACATTTTCGAAGTCCCTGTTGAGCGCAAGATAGAGAGAGACAACCGTAGTGTACAACACGCAGTAGAGGAGGTGTCAGAAGGAGATGACGAAATTGTGGAGAACTTTCGAGAAAAATTTTTGCTGCGACAAGACGCATGTCCAACGTGGACCATACGATCAGATGAATATGAAGAAGTGCTTCGTTTGCAGCAGCTAGAACAACTATACGTTTCTTGCAAGCGCGTGGCTGATCTCAAAGTGAGCGTACTGAAAACAGAGAGAGAGGCTACTGAGTTGGAAATACCGAGGGATTGCATCGACCTGACACATATTGAGGCGTTAATGCGTCCATTTTCTAGAGATGACGACCATGCTGTAACCAGTTGGATCAGTACCTTTGAGGACATTATGAATTTCCATGGTGTATCCGAGTCCAAACGTTGGATATTGACGAAGCAGTTGCTGGGCGGATCGGGCGAGCAGAGTGGCTTAGCGTCTTTGAGCAGAAAGCGACTGCGTGGGATATTAGAAAGCGACTGGAGGCACAGAAAATTGCAAGTAACGAAAGCGCATTGCAGTATTTCGTTGCGATATGCAGCATAGCGTCGCAGGCAGACATGGCCACGAGCGATGTGGTCAAATTCATTGTAGAGGGACTGCTGGACAAGACGGGCATGGCAGCATCCATGCTATATTGCAGCTCACTTAAAGAGCTGCGAGACAAGATGGTCATTTATGACAAGGTCAGAAGAGCTCCTGGATTTACCGCAAATCGTAGCGAAGGTATAAAAAAAGTAAATGTGAGTATGGCAGCTGGGTAGCAGCAAAGGGGTGGCGCAATGCGGTGCTACAACTGTCGGCAATTTGGACACGCTATTAAGGACTGTAGTCAGCCGAAGAGACCTGATGGAGCATGTTTCAATTGTTGGAGTCCCGGCCACCAATACCCGCAGTGCCCTAAGCGAAAGATGACCACTAAAGTAGCTGCAGTTCAAGATGAGGAGCAACTGCGAGAGAGAAACAACGACGACTTAGCGGCCGTTCAGCTAATAACGCTATGACTGCCATTTGCTGAACAAAGAAGTATATTTAGTATATTAGTAAATATTCAATATATTTAGTGTTATAGATACTCATTATTTAAACCTAACTGCCTGTTTTTGAATGCGTTGGTTCTGCTGCCCTGAGTCCAGATCAGCCCTGACGTAACACATGAAAACGATATTTTTCGTTGATATATTATGTACATATATGATAGTTATAAGCGATATTTTGTATTTCGATAATAATGCTGGCTTTAGTGAGCGAACATCTAGAAAGACGGACGAGCAGAAAACTAATTTTTGAACGAATTTTAAATTACTAAGAGATTTGCTTTAAATAAACGAACAAACGATTGGAACGGATAACGAGTTTGTTTGAGTAATCACAACAGTTTCAAAAATTATAAGAAAACTGCTCGATGGCCAAGTAAATGGGTTGAGGTGGTGCAGGCGAATGTGAGTGTGTGTTCACGGCGTCAGCATATGTATATAGGCGTACAAAATGGAGACAAGAAGCAAGACGAAACTTCTGGAAACGATGGAAAACAAGACATCAACGCCAGAGCCTTCCGAATCGACTGAAGATACAATGGATGACGAAACTTTAAACGAAACCATGGTGGAGAACAAAGAAAGCCAAGTAGATATGCAGAGTGTGATGGAAAACATTATGCAACTACTGCAACAACAGCAACAACAAATAGCCAGCAACAGAGAGGAATTGGCTGAGAGAAAACGACCAGCGAATGTTTGTGCCGGCGACACACAGGGTGTTGCTGATGGTTTTGGCGCTGCATCGTCTTGTAGCGCAGCGAATGTTCCTGATCATCACGGCTATGACTCCAGCAACAAATGGAATGTTGCTGATGGACTTGGCGCAACATCGGCTTGTGGCGCTGCGACTTTTCGTGCTGTTCAAGGAAGCAATTATGGCTCCGGCAACGCACAAGGTGTCGCCGATGGATTTGGAGTTGCATGTTCGTTCCCATAACGTACAGGGTGCTGCTGATGGATTTGGCGCTACATCGGCTTGTGGCGCACCGATTCTTCGTACCGTTCAAGGCAGTATCTATGGCTCCGGCAACACACAGAGTATAGCTGGTGGGTTCAACGCTATATTGTCTGGAAACAGAGCGTACCTTGGTGATGCTCAAGGTGGTACGATACAGGGTGAGTCTCTTTTGGGATCTTCGGGTTTGCAGGACTACAACGCATTTGATACAGGTGGTAGGCAAGCTCGGTTTAGAGGAGATAAGATAATCGATCTGCCCACGTTTGACGGTAAACCAGAAGACTGGCCCCTATTTATCAGTATGTATTCCGAGACTTCAGCTGCATTTGGGTATTCCAAGCTGGAGAATTTATTGAGGCTTCAAAAGGGTTTAAAGGGACAAGCTAGGGAAGAGGTCTCTGGAATGTTGATCAACCCCGCCAATGTCGAATACATAATAAAACGTTTACAATTTAGATACGGACAATCAGGACTTCTTATTAGGAGCCAACTGGATAAAGTGGCCGAGATTCAGGTTATAACAGAAATGAACTTGGAGAAAATTGTACCATTCGCGTCGAAGGTTGCTAATTTGATCATATTTCTCAGATCCGCGAATGCGTTACAGCATTTACAGAATCCAGTACTGTTAAGCGATCTTGTAAGCAAACTTCCTATGAGGACCCGTATAGATTAGAGCTGGGAAAACATCGATAGTTGAGATATTCGATATTCTCGAGGTTTTTCAACCAAAAATTCCATACTATCGATAGTATCGTTTTTTTAAACATATTATTCTTTTTATTTAAAAAAAAACCAAAAAATTCATTTGACAGCCTGGTTTAACAAATTAAGATAAGATTTATACTCTATGTTAACAAAAAAAAGAATTACTTCAAGTAAATCACGTCAGTTGATGTTAGATATAACTAATATAACTTATAGATAACTGATTTATTTGGAGATCCACATGTTTTTGTTGAGGAATGCCAGCATATCCACATTTATTTGGTTTTAGCGATGCTCTTCTATCGCTAACTATTAGGCCAGCCTTGCTAAACATTCGCTCCGACTCAGTCGAAGTGGCCGGAATGCATAAAATTCTTTTTGCAATACATTTTAACGAGGAATTGGTTGCAGCGCACTAAAATAAATAATATAAATATTATTCATATAAATGTAAAAAGATATAATATATATATATAAATACTTACCTTCCAAAACTCTAAGGGATTTGCTTCTTGGGGAGAATGCGAAGCTATCATATACTGGCTTAGTTCAGTTAATGAATCGACCCGATCTTTGCTCCCCATATTGGCTATATTGGTGCTTAAAAAATCAAAAAGTTTTTGCCCTGATGGAACTGAATGGTTTGGTGTTGGTGGCTCCGAAGGAACAGTGTCCAAATTTTCTTGAGTCAGCAATTCATTTTGCAATGTTTTGAGTCCATTATTGGCGTTAAGTGGGGATCGAAAACCTTGCTTTTTAAATCCGGGGTCAAGCAACGTCCCAATTATTGGAAGACTGAGCTCTTCATAAGGCATGAGACGTTTCATAATGCGATCAATCAAAAATTGATGAACTTCGACACCCTCTGAAGTTTTCATCTTTGATTTGACGATATCCAAGTTATGAAGCAACCCACACACAATTGGCATGATCAGCGATATTGTGATTAAGACACTTGATGAGATCTGACGAGTAGCACTTTCAAACGGTTCGAGTAGCAAGATTAACTCTTTTAACAAACTGATTTCATCAGCTGTTAATGGTGGTGGTGCTTTGGAAGTGGTAAGCAACACTTTTACAATAGCATCGTTAGTTAAAATTATTCTCTCTATCATATAAAATGCGCTGTTCCACCTTGTGGACACTTCTTGTTTCAAGCTGTACTTTTCTTCGGTCTGTTGCTCTTCTTTTAATTTGCTAAGTGCAATTGGACTAGACTTGAAATACGTGACAATCTGTTTGCACTTTTCGGAAATATGTTTTAAGCAATCGAGCGCCAGACAGTCCTGCACAACCAAATTGATTGTGTGTGCAAAGCACGGTAGGCGTTATTTTTTCAGCAATTCGCAAGCTTTTTTCATGGAACTTGCATTATCAGTTGTAATGGCTGATATTTTATTTGAAATATTCCACTCATCGAAGACCACCTGAAGGGAAGCAGCTATGTTTTGAGCTGACTGATTGGAATTGTCAAGTAATGGTTTTGTGGCCAATACTGCTGCGCGCAAAACAAAATCCTTCGTAATAAAGTGGCATGTAACCGTAATATAAGCCTGATTAGCTCGCGAAGTCCAACAGTCCGTTGTTATGGCACAGCTTTCAATACTCTCTAAGAGCACATATAATTTCGTCTTTACTTCATTGTAAATGGCACTCATAAGGACGTTTCGTAGTGTTTTTCGTGAATGTAGTTTGTACCGAGGATCAAGAACTTTTACAAACTCACGAAAACCGGCATCCTCCACAATCGAAAATGGATGCATGTCTTGCGAAACAAGTATGGCCAAAGCTCTGTCGATCATTTTTTTTCGTTCAGAAGATGGGTCGTAAGTGCCTGCCAAAAATGGAAAAAGGGTCCTAGGCTTTATCGACTCTTTGGGCGATTCATCCAATGAAATGCTCGGGTGCAGTCTTTTTACGTGGTCGAATAAATTGGATGTATTGCCACTTGTTCTGTAATCATTGCAACAGTGGATGCACCTGGCGGTCTTACCATCTTTGGACCTCTCAAAATGAGGCCAGACCTTGGACTTGCAAAATCGCCGCCTTTTCAATGTGGGTGATTCGCCATCACTGCTATTGTCGCGATCTGCGTATGATCAAAACTAAAATAAACATTCAATATCAACAATTAAATCATGCACTTACTCTCGACACTTGCACTTCGCACAAATCTGTCCATATTTTGAAAATTTAAAGCCACCAACACCAATTGCACGCGTCTGTTTGTTTACAATGAATATCCAAAAGTGATGTGAAAAAAAAATTTTTTTTGTTACTATCGTTTACCATCGTTTACAATCGAAGTCAAAACATCGATAGTGTAAATCTGACACAAAAATTCGATGTATCGATAGTGTAGTGAGTAGTCGACCCAGCTCTAGTATAGATTGGACAACATATGCGTCAAACATACACCCATATCCCGATTTAAGCCATTTTGGAGTCTGGATAGAAGAAACAGCGAAAAATATTACACAGGCTCTTCTCGCTGCCGCACCGAGTCAACAAAATATAAAAAATTATGGCAATGAGAAGATGCTAATGCAAACAACAACTGATGAACGCGAAGAAAAATCTAAAATCGAATGCTACGAATGTAAAGGCGATCACTTGTTCGAAAAATGCGATATATTTTCTAAGGCCAGTGTTAATGAGAGATGGTCTTTAGTAAAAAGGTTAAGGTTGTGTTTCGGATGTCTGCGCCCTGGTCATGGTCTAAATAAGTGCGGAGGCAAACGAGAATGTAAAATAGGTGACTGCAAATCGTATCATAGTCGCATGTTGCACCAAGATAGAAAACCTAGTTCTGTTAATTCTATTACAGTCGATGGCCCAGATACGATAACCATGTACTCGGAAAATAGTGAATCCACTAACATGGCAAATATAAATACAGTGACCGACAACACGTCAAGATTGCTCTTTAAAATTCTGCCAATTGAAATACTTGGCCCGAACGGATTAATAGTCCAAGTATGGATGGATGTGGATGATAAAAAATATTGGATGAAACTAATTGGCAACACAGTGCCTAGCTTGGAGTTACCATTACAGTCATTGAACGCTGAAATAATAAGGGCTAAATGTAAGCAATTAAAAAATCTTCCGATCAGGGACTATAGCAGTGTTAAGCCGTCGATTCTTATTGGAATAGATAATTGCCATTTATCGAAAATTATTAAAAGTGTATTCCTAGATAGTAACCTCGTTGCAGCTAAATCCCCACTGGGTTGGCTGGTTTACGGGTCGACCCACACGTTCCAGAAAAAGGCACCCCCTATGATCTCCATAACGCACATAAACTTAGAGCCTACAAACCAAGATGATGAAATGAATACTTATTGAATACTTATTGAGGAGTACTTCACAATAGAAAACTTTGGCGTTAAGATCGCCGAGAAACCGTTAGAATCAAAAGATATAATCAGAGCCCGTAAAATACTAGCTGAAGAAACTAAGAAGGTCGACGGTGCTTATGAAACAGCACTTCTGTGGTCGAATGATGAAGTAAAATTACCTGACAGCTATCAAAATGCCCTAAAAAGACTCCGAGCAATAGAAAATAAGATACGTAGCACCGGTCTTCAGTACGAATACGCAAACGCTATAGAAAGTTTCGTCGAAAAGGGATATGCTGTAAAATTGTCGCGGTCAGAATCGGTTAACACTACTTCGCGAACCTGGTATTTGCCGCATTTTGGTGTTTATAATATAAATAAGCCAAAAAAGATGAGACTCGTTTTCGACGCCGCCGCAATGTTGGATGGAATTTCGCTGAATTCTAAACTACTTAAAGGTCCAGACGAAAACCCACCGCTAATTCAGATTTTGTTTCAGTTTCGACAGGGTGAGGTTGCAGTATGCGCGGACATCAAGGAAATGTTTTTGCAGGTGCGGATAAGGGAACGTGATCAGGATTCGTTACGATTTCTATGGAGGCGAGACGATTCAAACGCAGAAGTAGATGTGTACAAGATGCAAGTAATGATCTTCGGAGCTACATGTTCCCCATGTTGTGCTCAATACGTTAAAAATCTGAATGCGCTGAATGCTACAAGGAAAAAAGAGGAAGTGATAAAGGCAATAACGACAAAGCACTATGTGGATGATTATGTGGCAAGTTTTACCACTGAAGACGAGGCTTATGAAGTAAGCAAGGAAGTAAAGATAGTGCATAAGATTGCCAACTTTGACTTGAGAGGTTTCATTTCTAATTCAGCAGAAGTCCAACTCAAACTAAACAATGGAGAACGCAGTAAGAATACTGGCGAACCTCTCAAAATGAATAACATGGAAGTCGACAAGATTTTGGGGATGTACTGGGAGAATCAAGAAGATGTTTTCATATTTGACCTGAAAATGAATCGAGTGGATCCCGATGTAGTAAAGGGGGAAAAGCGCCCCACAAAACGACAGCTATTAAGCCTGATCATGTCTGTCTATGACCCGCTCGGAATGCTGTCTGATCTTATGATATACGGAAAAAATTTGGTACAGGATGTACGGCGCTCTGGAGTAAATTGGAACGACTTAATCCCTACAAACATATTCGAACGCTTTATACTGTGGATACGGCAACTAAATAAGGTAAAAAACTTTAAAATATCGCGTTGTTATTCTTCAAAATTTGTGTCTCCAAATGCGAACTTAGAACTTCACATTTTTATTGATGCTAGCGAACAGGCATTGGCGCATTAGTTTTGAAAATGATGTCGAAGTAACCTTTGTAGCTGGCAAGGCTAGATGCGCTCCATTGAAACTACTATCGGTGCCAAGATTGGAGCTACAAGCCGCTGTGCTCGGCGTTCGACTAAGAAACTCGATACTGAAGAGCCATGAAGTAACTGTATCCAGAACCATTCTATGGTCCGATTCACGTACCGTTATTGCGTGGATTCGCTCTGACCATAGACAATACAAACAGTTTGTAGCACATCGGATAAGTGAGATCCTGGAAACGACAAATGAAAACGACTGGCGCTGGGTGCCGACGCACTTAAACTCAGCGGACAAGGCTACGAAAACGTACAAAAACATTGAATACAAACCACAAACAGTCTGGACAAAGGGACCTACATTTTTAAAAAAAGTAGAGAAGTTATGGCCATGTCAGAAAATATTAAAACCACCAAGTGATGATAGCAACGAGAAAAGAAAGGTATATACGACAACAGTACAGGAACAATTTGTAGATGTTGAACGATTTTCGAATTATGTACGCCTTGTTAGAACAATAGGCTGGATAAAAAGATTTATAAATAACTTATCCAGATTAAAAGATTTAAAAGTAACTGGTGAATTATCCTTCAATGAGATGCGGAAGGCCGAGTTGATAATATGCAGATTGGTACAATTGGAGGTCTTCCAGGAAGAAATCGATATTTTAGAAAAATGCCAACCGCTTCCGAAGAGTAGCCCTATATATTCATTGTCCCCTGAAATAAGTAAAGAAGGAGTTTTGGTTGTGCACGGCAGGCTTGACTACGCCATAATATTGCCTCAAACGGCACGTCAGCCAATCATTCTCCCAAGAGGGCACCCACCAATCTGATAGTACATCATTACCACAAAATATATCATCATCAAAATGACGACCTCATAGTGAACGAAATACGCCGAAAATTCTGGATAACCGGCCTGCGACATGCCGTCAAACGAGTTAAGTCCTCATGTCAATATTGCAAGAATCAAAATGTGAGACCAATCCCGACGCTAATGGGACAGTTGCCCACAGATCGAGTTACACCTTATAATCGACCATTCACCTTTACAGGATTGGACTATTTTGGGCCCGTAATTGTCACGATTGGGAGACGCCATGAGAAACGGTGGGTGGCATTGTTTACCTGTTTGACAATCAGAGCTATTCATCTGGAGCTTGCAGAGGATCTGTCAACCGATGCGTGCATAATGGTTATAAATAATTTTGTTAACCGAAGAGGCATACCGTATTCTATAAGATCTGACATGGGCACAAATTTTGTTGGCGTGGAAAATCAACTAAGAAGAGTAAGGGATCTACTGGATACGGAACAAATCAAGGCCAAGCTATCAATTGAAGGGATTCAATAGAAGTTTAATTGCCCAGCCAATCCAAGCTCAAGTGGATGCTGGGAGCGTATGGTACAATCGGTGAAACGAGTTCTGGCAGTAACATTAAAAGAACAGGCTCCCAGAGTCGAAGCAATACCGGATATCACAACAATTAAAGGACATTTTTTGGCGCCGCTGGATTAGGGAATACTTGCCAGTACTAACTAGGCGAACGAAATGGTTTGCACCTGTAAAGCCAATCAAAGCTGGAGACGTGGTATTGATCTGCGATGAGAATGAGCCAAGAGGTAACTGGAAAAGGGGAATAGTTGTGCGACCCATAAAAGCAAATGATGGACAGAGTTGCAGAGATCGAAACGTCAAAAGGCATTTTGAAACGACCTTTATCAAAGTTAGCTATTCTCGATGTATTGGGTAAAACTCCGTAGTCGTTTTACGGTGGGTGGAATGTTATAGATACTCATTATTTAAACCTAACTGCCTGTTTTTGAATGCGTTGGTTCTGCGGCCCTGAGTCCAGATCAGCCCTGACGTAACACGTGAAAGCGATATTTTTCGTTGATATATTATACCTATACATATATGATAGTTATAAGCGATATTTTGTATTTCGATAATAATGCTGGCTTTAGTGAGCGAACATCTAGAAAGACGGACGAGCAGAAAACTAATTTTTGAACGAATTTTAAATTACTAAGAGATTTGCTTTAAATAAACGAACAAACGATTGGAACGGATAACGAGTTTGTTTGAGTAATCACAACATTTAGTCTGTTTGACACGGGTAGCCCTGTAAGTTTCATCTATAGGTCTTTGAAACCAAACTCGGTGACAATTGAAACCTATAATTAAACTAAAAAATACTTTGGATTAGGAGGACAACCAATACCCATATGGGGAAAATTAAAGTGCCTTATTAAATTTTGCACTAAAAGATATATAATTTTGTTAAATGATCGCATGCTGCCTTTGCCTGTATTGTTGGGACGCGATGCCCTTAAAGTTATTGAAGTAAAATTAGTTCATAAGAAAAATATCAAAGCAAATCAGTAAACACCGTTAAGTTCATTAAAGCAAAAAGAGATTTGTTTAACCTGCGCGTCCTTGTTCACCAAACGTAAAAATAATAGTGATAAGTATAAGAGAATATGATAATCAATCAGAAAGTAGCGATATAATTAACCATTCTAACCTATTTAAAAATCAGAATCAAGAAAACTCAAGGAATAATCAGCAAGGATATGAATGAATGTGATGAATTTAGTACATTTTATGCGTCTGTAGAGATTGATGAGGAAGCGCACTTAAATGTAGGGCTAGAATTAATGTGTCTATCGGAACCCAAAAATCAAGGCATTCAAAAATGTTTTTTTCGACTTTTCCTGAATTTTCAAAGTCAAAATTTCGGGAAAAAATACCGAAAAAAATTATGAAATTTCAATTTGGAAGATTAATATCTTCCTGGCGTTAAGTTGCAGCTACAAAGTGTCTCAGTCGAATTTATAGTTGCATTTGTCAGCTTTTTTTAACTGCAAAGTTCAATACACATAGTTGTAGGAAACTTAAGTTACGTAAAAAAAAGAATAGATTTTTTTAAAATTCTTTAAAAAAATTTAAATCTCAAAATTTATCAGAAAAAGTCATTTTTGGCCACAGCGGAAAAAAAAGTTGAATTTTGTCGAGTAGTGTAATCGGTGTAGGAGGCAAATTCGACGAATGGCAGTGGAAGATAGCATGTCATGTACTGAAATCAAACGTCAGCTACAGCTGAATGTGTCCAGTAGACAGTCTAGTACAGCAAAAATCAAAATTATTTAAATGCTTATTTACCGTGATCAGCTAAAGACATGGTCTTGCCTCAACTGCTTTTATTAAAGCAATCTTCTCCTCACTTTAAACATTTGCATATCTCTTTTTGGTTTCGCGCACAAATTTTGAGTTCCATACAACCAAAATACAGAGCAGATTCCCGTCAGTAATTTTTCGCGGTGCTGGATACAGCCCTTATGAAAAGAAAGAGAATTGTTCATCAAAGAAAAGAAAAGTCCATCGTTGATTCGCTTAAAGTCGTAATATTTACATAATTAATTCTTTTTCTCCTTTTTTGGTTTTTATATAATTATAAATTATATTATAATTCGTTTTATTTTATATAATTATATACAATTTATATATTTATTTATATAAAATTTATTTCCAGAAGACATATAATTATATAAAATTTATATATTTATTTATATAAAATTTATTTTATATAATTATATAAAATCAATAGTTAATATTCATTATTAAGGAATGAATATGAATATTATTAATAATTAATAATTAATTAATTAATTAATTGTTGATTTTATAATTATTTTTAGTACGAATTTATTTTATTAGGTATTATTTCATTATATTTTATTATATTTTATTTTATTACATATTTTATTTTGCCTCGACAGAATAGGCAACCTGATTCTCAACAGTCTCAGAGATGTAAGTTGCGAAACAGCAGGGAAGTTTTAATAAATCCAGAGGCTCATTTCGTTGAAGCGGTAAGGAACCATCACGAAGACAATGAGGAACAAATCAGGTGACTGCTAGGCAGGATTCAGGTGTTGGCCAGGAAGAGCAGGCAGTCGTCGCTGACGGACAGATTGTGAATGCTCAGGGAAATAGTGTTGCTATAAACGCACAGAACAGACGACAAGTGGCCGATAGTAACCGTCGGTCTAGACGAAGACGCAGGGTATAGGTATAGGGTCAGAGAACAGACCCAGAATAGTGCCGAACATACAGTTAGACGTGAAGACGCACAGATTAGACGTGAGGAGCAAGTAGCTGATACTCTGCGTCGCTCTAGAAGAAGACAGGACGTGAACTATAGGGCTACAGAGCAGGCATAGAATACAGTAGGACATATACAAAGACGAACAGACCCACAGCTTAGACGGGAGGAGAAAAGGACAAATACAGAGGCGACAGCGCATAAGTAGATATAAGGAAAGGAGACGGATACTAAAAAGAGAGCAGGATAGAGTTTGTAGGGTCCAAGAAAGGAGTTTAGTAGATCGTAGGCGTATCTCGCGAGCGAGAGACACTCTGGCACGCCAGGAGCTGAAAGTCAGAGAGATAGCCAATATAGGAGTGATAGCAGTATTAAAATTGCGCAAAATTTAAGAAACGCCTCCCGAATGCAGAAAGAACGAGGAAATATCTCCCAGGAGGACAGGGCACATAAAGGACCCAGAATAAGGCTTAGTGGCCTAGAAGCTCTAAAAGTAGCTTATAATAGGAATGTAAAGCTGGGTCCTGATCAGGTTTGCCTTTCGCGCGTCCTTTTAGAAAGTGATTGCGAGTTTAGTGCTGAAATCTTTGTTCTTGAAAGTCTTCTAGAATTCCCTTCTGACTGCCCAACATTAAAATTCTACGGAATAAGTCATAGCAACATTAAGAAGCGTAAAAAGCCTAAGCTTTTTTTCAATGATCTAGATTTTCCTAATCTGCCCGACTGCTTAGAGGGGCTTACTTCATTAGAGTAACGACTGATTTCTCGTCGACTTCCATTTATGATAAGAAAGCCTTTATTTCCTGGGGGAAGGTGCCAAAATGCTATTAAAGGAGCAGTTGTAGTTGTCCCAATTTGGGTATGTGATTTCGTGAAGGATCTTCCACGAGCTTTCCATTAAGCCCAGGCTATTCAGCTCCACCTGAAGAGTAGACAAGAGTATCTTCATGCCTTCATGGCTGAAACCATTAGATCTCCAACACTTTTGAAGCACTTCGTTATTTAGTTAGCACAGATTTTTATAAAAAGCACAATGTCGTAGCTAACGAGAAATGGATCTCTGGTTTCACATCCGATATTGTTCCATTCGTAGCATCTCAAGCAGACGCATCCTTTTCAAAAGATATACAAAATAAAGATATGATTGTAGACACAGAGCCAGCCCATCCCGAGGAGGAGGTAGAAGCCGAAAAGCTCAACCCTGGCGGTCAGGAAACTTTGCTTGAAAATAGCGTACCATTCAATGACAGAATTATAAAAATCGCACCAGGGCAAGGACAACGACCTCTTGATATGGTCTTAGATATTGACTCGGAAGAGTTATCTTTTCCCACTACTTATGCAGGCGTCAAGAGACAATCTTCAGAAAGTTTTACAACCATTGTTAGATCAGAGTTCCGAAATGCAGATAGGAGAGGTTGTAGATCTAAACTGTTCTTCAATTACAAGAAGTTAGAATTCATTAAGATTCGCAATAATATTTTTTCTGCTTACGTAAGCGGAGCACGTCCAGTACAGTTACGGCGGCGAACGATCTTAATGAGAATTTCATAGGGGGACTTATTATATTTGCTCGTCTCCGTCTCATTGGGAGGAAGAAAAAAAGAAGGTTATGGCCATGATTCGTCAGTTCGGACTGCCGACTTTTCTCATCACTCTGTCTGCGGCTGAAACGCGGTGGCTAGAGTTGCGTATTTTGCTCAAAATACATTGCTCAGCAATGTAGATAGAGAGATCATTAGTGAAAAAGAGCAATGAATCTACAGTATAACGCAAAGGAGCGTCTCATCAAGGCAGATCTAGTTACTTGTGCTAGGTGTTTGGATCATAGGTATCATGAGTTTTTGAAAGTTATGAGGAATCGGGAGGGCATTTTTGGAAAAAACTTCGTCATCAAATTTTATTGGCGTGTTGAATTTCAACAAAGAAGTTCCCCCCACATTCACGGTATGTTTTGGCTGAAAGATGACCAGGCAGTGGATTTTACCAATACTGAGTCAATTTCAACAGTTGTAGCTTTCATTAATACACACATTACAGTAGATGTCACAGACTTAGAATTAGCTCCGTATGTTGAGTACCAAAAGCATAGGCATACAAATATGAAATGTCTTAAAAAAGTCAATAGAAATGGAAAAAAGTTTGTAGATTCGGTATTCCATACTAGAGCTGGCAAACTATCGATGGCACTATCGAGGTATCGAATATTTACGTTTCTGCGCCGCCATCGATGTTTTTATCCACCATCGATAGTGAACAAATATAGCGCGATGCGTTTTTTTCACATCACTTGGCGCAGCACTTTTCGAATGAAAACTAAAATTTGGGTAAGTGGAATTTGTTAAAATAAATGGTAATCCTGTATAATAACCTTTATTATTTATTAAACCTTTCATTGCTGTTGGAGGGGGTTTTGGAATGGACAAGTTTTTGATTGACGACAACAAGGGTGAGTATTATATTCCATTTTATCGTTAGAAGTGTTAAACTAATTTTGTATGTACATACATACATATGTATAGATGGCGGCATATGCAATGTGGAAGATGGAAATACGGTGGCCAAAAAACCACGCATTGGCAAATCTAAAGTTTGGCAATTCTT
Source organism: Drosophila affinis (assembly GCA_037356375.1). Taxonomy (NCBI): domain Eukaryota; kingdom Metazoa; phylum Arthropoda; class Insecta; order Diptera; family Drosophilidae; genus Drosophila; species Drosophila affinis. The sequence goes on along the minus strand of CM074802.1, from coordinate 37,392,169 downwards.
TACAAGAATTAATGATGGTAAATTGGCAAAGTGTCGTTCATATGGTAAGCTATATAGGACAAGTGGAAATACATCCAATTAGTTTGACCACCTTAATCGTATACATCCAACACTGCAAATAAATGAATTGCCAACAACGGTGAACCAAATCGATAGCTACGTAAGCACGACTTATGATTCTTCAAGCAAGCGTAAAAAGAAGCTTGATATGGCACTTATGGAGTATATTTCATCAGATATGCGACCATTCTCCGTTGTTGAAGATGCAGGATTCATTAATTTTATTAAGCTTCTAGACCCACGATATAAGTTACCATCAAGGTATACTTTAAAAAATGTGATGATGGTTGAGCTGTACGAAAATAAAAGATCAAAGTTGCAAGACTATTTACGCAAATGTAATTATTGTGCCATAACCACTGACATGTGGACGTCTGTATCCAATGATGCATACTTGACTGTAACTTGTACGTTTGTGACAGACGAATTCAGTTTACGCTCCGTTCTTCTCTCTACAAATAAATTGGCTGATTCAACAAATCACACAGCCTCAAACATTGCGGAATCTCTTCGATAATTAATAAAATTACAGCTATTGTGACAGACAATGCGAATACCATGGTAAAAGCATGTGAACTGCTCCAGAAGAGGCACTTACCATGCTTTGCACATTCGCTTAATTTAGTGGTGCAAGATTGCCTTAAAATTGATTGTCTTTTTGCAATATTGAAAAAATGCAAGAGTATTGTAACATATTTTAAAAGCAGTACGATTGCGTACCAAAAATTTAAGGACTGTCAACATACTGAAACCAAATATAACCTTAAGCAAGAAGTTCCAACAAGGTGGAATAGTGCCTATTTAATGGTTGAAAGAATTTTGCTAATATATGAAGCAATCAATAGTGCCTTACTCAATTTGTCAAAAGCACCTCAACCTGACGAGATCAATACACTACGAGATTTATCAGAAATTCTTTCGCCCTTTGATAACGCAACATTAAAAGTTTTTTCCAACACGAGAGCAGCCATATCATTAATTATACCAATAACTTGTGGTCTGCTAGACAATTTAGAAAACTTAAAAAAAAATCTTCGCACTGCTAGCGGTCTTACAGTATGCACATTTTTAATTGAAACAATAATAAGAAGGCTGACTAATTATGAAGTGCGGACAGTTCCACAAATAGCCACATTGATTGATCCTCGATTCAAAAAGCAAGGATATCGATTGTGACGCCCAGCGACATACGCAACGGCGCCGGCGCCACAATATAGTAAAAAGACTGAATATTGAAGTATTGAAGTATTGTTATGAAGTAGTAAATAATGAAATAAAAGACTCAACACAAAAAAACCGACATATGTAAAGCACGCGCCAAAACCACCAGTGGGACCAACACCAGACAGTAAACGGTCACACTAGCCAACGATCATGCCAGTGTGACCGGAGCACGATCACCAACGGCCACACTATCAGCTGGGACCCAGTAGGCGTTAGGCATGCCAGAGGCGCGCACAAGCCCAAAGCCGCCGACCAACAGCTGACTTTCGGCAATAAAAGAAGCCCCGCCGGCTCAAATCGGGGCAGTCCAACTCGGAACAGCCTGGGATTAACTTCCTATTACATTTTACGAACGGTGCTCAAAGGTAAGAAGCCCTGCTTTCTCCGCTGGCCCGTTCACTAATACATTTTCCCCGTCCTGAACTGTTTCCCCACAGAGAGTATTCACCTCTGCCCTATCTTACTCCACAGAGTGTATTCACCTCTGCACTATCTTTCTCCACAGAGTGTATTCACCTCTGCCCTATCTTTCTCCACAGAGAGTATTCACCTCTGCAACAAATCGTCTCCCCAGAGGATTCACCTCTGTCAAAACACGTCTCTACAGAGAGTATTTACCTCTGCCACTATTCCTCTCCCCAGAGAATTTACCTCTGTCAAACCACGTCTCTACAGAGAGTATTTACCTCTGCCACCATTCGTCTCCCCAGAGAATTCGCCTCTGTCCAAACACGTCTCTACAGAGAGTATTTACCTCTGCCACTTTCCGTACCCCAGAGAGTATTCACCTCTGCTCTAACACCCCCCAGAGAGTTTTCACCTCTACCACAAGCCGTCACCTCAGAGTGTGGTCACCGCGACCGCGATTCTCCCCATAGGAGCGGCCCGCCAACGTCCATCCACGATCTGCACGCAGCAAACAGCCACGTGCGACCGAGTAGCCAAACACGAAGGAAGACCCCGAAGGAAGACCCCCCACGAGACCGAGTATCACCTTTGCCAACATTCCTGTGTACAATTACGAACAATAAAGATAACTTTTTATATACTGCTTAACCCTACGCCTTCTTCTTGAACCCGAGAACATCTATTACAGCTTCCACATCCAGAAACCAAACAAATTTCTGTGAACCCGGCACGACGAGCATACCCCGGCCGAGGAACGTCACACGATCTCCTACCAATGCAGTTCAAGGAGAAAAACAATTGCAGGATGAGTTAATATGGATATTAATGACATGTAAATGGGTCCATACGGATTTTAGTGCCACACTAGCAAGTCAAATTTGAAATCATCCCTTTATTTCTTATGCCAATGTCCACAGACAGAACGTACATTCATATATGTGTGTACGTGTGCAGTGCTGCCCAAATTGCCAGCAAAATATTTTTGAGAAGATTTCTTGGGACACAAAGCTAAGTGTTGCTTATTGAGGCGACGCACTAATACCCTATAGACAATTAATATAATTTGATGTCATGTCTGACATACATTTTGCACTTGTACATATTTACATTCGTTCATTATATTCGTTTATAGTACATTAAACAAAATTAGAATATAGAGGATATTCAATATATACAATTATTGTAATTTTGGGCAAGCGTCATCATAAACACATAACTTACAATCAATTCTAAAGTAATGGGTGTTTTCTTAGACAGCGGCGTGGTAAAGAACCAATGCAAACAAGATATGTGCACACATCCAGCTAAGGCTCAGCCTCACGTACAGAGCGTTTGTTCTTTGCTGAGCTGAAATTTTGTTATGTGTGTTCTTCTTCAGCTTGTTGACGAACTGACCTACCGCCATAACTCTAATAGCCCCTCCAAGGCCTCAGGCGACCAAACGAATCTATGTAGTTTCTAGTAATAAACTTGGATATATATATTTGTTTGTTTACGTTTTTTTCTCATATTTTTGTTGTTGTTTTTCTAGTGGTGATAATTAAACGATAGGCAGATCAGGGTTGAAATATTCGTAAAAATCGGACAAACTCAACTAAACGCAACCAAAACTCAATTTTTTTGCCACCTCTATGATTTCCCATGTAAACGAAACTCGAGTTTTGCCCGAAACTCAATAACTCAATAACTCAACCGTAGTGTAAATAGGCTATTAGAAGACGTGCTTAGGAGGGCCATGGAAGCCGAAGCCAATAGGGTGGAAAATGTAGGTGAAGAGGCAGTTGATGAGACAATTGATGAGCAGTTTAGGTCTTTAGGGATTCCCGAAATAAGTTCTCAAATAAATGTTCTGAACTTGAATGACCAGGCAACGGATGAAGATAGGAGTATTCGATTAGTAAAGTTTCCTCCGATTGTTTCCCCTACGTTGTTAGCCAGTTTAATTAGATCGCTTAATTTGAAGCAAAAAGCTTATCTCACCCATGTTCTGTATAATAAGAGAAAAAAGGCAGTTTTTTATGAGTTTGTAGGTGCCGGCGCAGGCGTCGGCAAGAGTAGGACAATATCTACCATTTTTCAGACTATTTCCCAGGAGTTTAATCGTAGACCAAGATCTAACCCAGAAACTGTTAAGGTTCTTCTGTGTGCTCCCACAGGAAAAGCTGCATTCGGCATTGGAGGTGCCACACTTCACTCCATGTTTTCTTTACATCTCAATCAGTCTAACCATGCCATTAAACAGTTGGGTCCAGATTTGTTAAATACCTTGCGTTCAAGATTTATTGATCTTCAAATTCTTATAATTGACGAAATTTCTATGGTTGGTGAGAAAATGTTTTCGTACATATTTGGATAGGCACCTAAACCAATATTTTTAAGGCCCAAGAGTCCTTTTGGTGGCATTTCTGTTATCGTGTTCGGCGATCTAAGGCAGTTATGTCCAGTAGGCAGAGCTCGCAACTGTTGACACTTTTTCGTTGTCTGCAAATAAGTGTCGTTCACTCACATAATAAAAAAGACTCTGACAAAAACTGTTTTTGTCGCGTCTGGCTTAGCTCGCTCGCGCTCTGAGCGAGAGAGTTATTTCTGTTTTCTTTTCGCTGAAGTCAAACAGTGATCGTTTGCTTGAGTTAAATGAAGCAAATTGTTATTTGCGTATGTATGGGTGAACACACGCAATTTTTGCGTTCTCATTTACATTTATTTGTATGTATGTGTGTATGTATTTACATGCACACGAAGGCAAAGATCATTTCTGTCAAGGTATACTAAACTAGGTGGCCGCATAGAGAGCAGCAAAGAAGGTATTCTTAAGTGTCAAAATGACAGAAGAGAGAGAGTGAGAGAGACACTCTCACAAATGCGTTGCACGAAAGAGTCTCAAAGGAGTCGAAAGGAGCAAAACAAGAGAGCGAGCGAGCCGATACGACTACCTTTATTAGTATACCTTGATTTCTGTTGAGTTTTTTTTGTCAAATTGTCTTTTTTTGAGAGCCTTTGTGTGAGCGAAAATCGTATTACTCTTTACGCGACACTCATTTGAGAGCGTCACACGAATGAGTCAATGCAAAGCGTTTGACCAAAACCGGTTCAAAGCAAAACAAAGAGAGCCGCTCAGAGCGAGATCGTGTCTGCAAAATCTTTTCGGTTATGTTACGAAGCTGAGCATATAAGAAAAAACGATCAACTGTCATTTGCGAGCTCTGCCAGTAGGTGATCGTTGGATATATAAATCCTCATCATGAGCGCATAATCCGTACAGTGCGATAGTTTGCTCTAGTCTCTGGGATGGCTTCAAGTTTTTTGAACTTACAGAGATAATGCGACAGCGAGATGACCAAGCTTTTGCAACCGCACTTAATAATATGGCATCGGCCGAAATGACGTCAGAAGATAGTCAATTGCTTAGGAGCCGAATAGTTGACGGCAGTCAAGCCCCAGAGATGCGATCAACTTATTTCATAGCAATAGCGAGACAAAAAGGTTCAATAGGGAGAGGCTATCATCGATAATGACTGCAGAATATACTTCAACAGCTTTAGACTGCATCAAAGCCGAACATCTTAGCCTACAAACCAAAAGCAAATATCTGGACTCTGTTAAGAGTTTCAAAACTTCGAATACACAAGGTTTGTGTACTTCATTGGTTCTTAAAACCACGGCTAAATATATGATGACAGTCAATGTAGATACATCAGATAGTCTTGTTAACGGAGCCACTGGTGTTTTAATGCAGTTAGATCTCAGCTCCTCCAATACCCCCGAACTTCTTTGGATACATTTTCTTAAGGAAAGCGTAGGAGTTAACTCACGGTCGATACGCAGCCATAGTAATGAATCTTCATAAACCCAAATTCAGAAAACTACAAAAAGTTTATAGTACCACCAAAACGAACAAGTTACTATTGACCGAAAACAGTTTCCGGTTGTAGCTGCAGAAGCTATAACTATTCATAAGAGTCAGGGAGCTACATACAGCAAAGTGGTCGTCCACACTTCATCCAAAATGCAAAAAGAGGCGTTGTATGTAGATTGTTGTAGGGCCACCAGTGCGAACGGACTTTATATCGTTGGACCATTCATTCCTCCGAAACCCAAGCGGGACTGTCCTGTCGCGAAGGAGATGGATAACTTACGTTCTACCAAATTTGGACTCGTCCACAACCAATTGCGGTACGCATATTTACTGGGCGTTATCAAACATTTCCGATAGCAGGGCCACCGCGCGCACCTTTGAGACTATCTTTAGCTATCATAGTGAAATTCTAGTTAATGTTAGGAAGGCAGAAGATTAGATTTGGATAGGAGAGATAGAAGGAGCGCCAGGGACCCCCGCACGAACTGTAAACCCGCACGGACCAGCAGGAACCTGCGGGGGTTGTTTATTCTTAATTATATTATTACTTTCTAATGTAATCTTTTGTTTTGTTTAATTTTATTTTTCGGTTTTCTTTCCGTTTTATTTTGTTAAGTTTATATATATTTAATATTAATCGTTTTTACGTATTTAGTTATTCATTTTAGTATATGTAGATATTTTTTTTGAAGGATTGGACTCCTATTTTTAACTTTTCTGGGAATATGGAGCTTAAAAGAAGCTCAAGCCGAATCATAGATTAAATTTTGGCTAGAGTGACCCCATTGTATCGCGATGGCCTCCCCGTGGTGTTCCCTGGGTACCAATTTAATGTATTAAATTGGCAGCTAATTCGAGCGGCGTTTACGTATCAAATAAATTGTATAAGTTACATATGAATAGATCATAAGCTCATACATATACACATATACTGACTGAGTACCGGGTATAAAGTAAAGCCGCAGCCCTTGCCGCAGCCCTTGCCACAACGTTCCCTCTCGTTTGTTGTCTTTTTAGTTTTTGTTGTTATTTTTTGATAATTTTCATTTTTGTATGTTTTTTTTTTGTGTTATTATGACTAGTTTTAAGCAAGACTAATAATTGATAACAAAGCGATTGTAATATGTATGTATGTATGTGTGGTCTGTATTTATTTGTGTTGCGAAGTTAGCTATAAAATAGCTAATTGGCAATTAAAGTTATAAGTTTTATTTTTTAATTAGCTAAACTAGCTACAAAGTAGCTAAACTGGCCACAATGAATGCGAGTCGAGTTTACCGATTTTGTCGCGCCGGTTGCTGGCAATTAAATTTAACATTCTTGGGCAAAGAAAACTGACGCGTCTAATATACATACATATGTATGTACATATATACATCCATGCAATACTATGTCGTGCACAGGCTGCAAGTACAGTTCAGTTCAGTTCCTTTCTGAAAATTAATTCAGCAATTTGATGGCGTTTTTACACAGGCACAATGTTCTACTACAAGAAAAAAGTTTCTCGAAATGTGGTGCGCTCTGAAAATTTCTAACAGGAGCGACGCAATTATTGAATTTCGGTGCACTGCTGTATGCACAGAAACAAAGAGTTCAAATCAGAGCATGCAAATAACCGTCAGCCGATTTTTCCAACGCAGTCTTCACGCAGACAAAACATAACAAATTTGGTACACACGATCTCTCTCTGAGCGAAACACTTGTCGTTTCGCTTGTGTGTTTCGGTCCGACTGTTTGGCTCAACCGAAAAAACGATTCGGTCTCTCAATAACCACAGATAAGGACACTTTTGAGGGAGCGGTCACTGCAAAACGGTCTTTGAAAGACCACTGCGCAAGAAGTGTCTTCAAAAAGGGTTGTTTCTTGCTCTGTGCGAGAAAGAGAAAACAATATGCCTGAACAATTCATGTGCATAAATGTTATGTAGGAAAACACAGACGCACGCATACATACAAAAAGACTTTTTTCCGAAAGTGTCCGATCAAAATAGTCCCTGAGAGAGCGAACCAAAGAGATCACAAAAACGAGGGGGAACGTTGTGAGCCGCGGAAAAGGCCGCGGTACCCGGTACCCGGTACTCAGTCAGTACATACTTATGTACATACATATATGACCTTGCGATTTATGCAGTTTATTATGTGTTCGCAAAAAGGGCAAATTAAAAAAATGGGCAAAAAATAATATTTCAAAAAATGAAGTAAATTTTTGGAATATACATGTTTCCGATTTTGTTTGCATATGATTTTTAGATCTGCTTCTAAATTTCTACATGACATGTATAACTACATATTTGAGACGTACAAGTGTTTACGACAGAGAGAGAGAGAGAGAGAGGGCATGAGTCAGCGCTTGGCAGGCGTTGCGTAGCCACTGAAATTTAATTTGTTTCTTCTGGCTATAATATTGATCCGACCTGATCCATATTCGGCAATCTGGTAGATATGGTAATTTCCCATGATTCTACGTTGGTTTTCTACGTTTGGTTTTCATTTATCTTAAAAATTGTGGATTCCACAGATTTTCGTCTTTTGTGGGGGCGGAAAAGGGCGGGGCAAAATTTTGAAACAAACTCGTGCTGGTTTGGTATCACATGAGCTTGGATAGAAAGTTTGGTTGCTCTAGCTCTTATAGTCTCTGAGAACTAGGCGACACAAAATACGAATGGGCAAAGCGGATGGGGTCGCGTGTGAGAGAGAGCGAGAGGGAATAATGTCTTTCGAAATGTAGCTATAATAATGATCCGATCTTATTCAGATTCAACATTTGGATAGAATTGGTCTTTCTCTATGATTCTGCGTATTTAGTTTTTTTGTATCTTCAAAATTAGGTATGCCACAGACTTTCGTTCTTTGTGGGGGCGGAAGGGAGCGGGGCGAAATTTTGCAATACACTTTGAGTAGTGTGATAACACAGGAGACCGAACACAAAACATGGTTACTCTAGCTTTAATAGTCTATGAGATATAGATGCAAATGAAGACGGACAGACAGACATGGCTATATCGACTCGGCTATTGATGCTGATCAAGAATATATATACTATATATAATACGCTTCCTTCTGGGCGTTACACACAGCCGTTATCCCCATAAATCTAATATACCCCTATACTCTTCGAGTACCGGGTATAAAAAGTGTTTTGGTCTGAGAATAACAGTTGTTGAGCGAAAACACTTTTGATGTGTTCTTTCGCTCCACGTTCTCAAAGTGTTCGTAGAAGATTGGTTTTTTTTCGGACACTTTAAAATGGTTGACGGTTATTTGCTAGCTCTGGTTCAAATACAAAGAGTACAAAAAGACGTGTGTTCTTTTCGGGAGAGTGTCAGAACACATTCTTCGAAGGTACAAGCTTTACCATACAAGAAATGTCCAAATTCGTCGTGAGGGACACGATTCGTGTAAAAGGAGCTTTACAATTTATGGCAGCAGAAATGGGCTGGTCTCGCCCATCTATAATTGCTTGGCAAAGCTTTCTGCGTGAAGAGTGTGTTGACTGAAGGCCTATTGGAGGTCCTGGCACAGTAATAGAGATGGACGAGGCAAAAGTGGGTTAAAGAAAATATAACTGCGGGCGATTGGTCGAAGGCCAGTGCGTGTTTGGTGGCGTCAAAAGAGGAAGCAGCAACTTCTTTATAATACCTGTTGGAAGCCGAAAACCCAGAAATGGTGCTCAGTATTGTCTTGCTGACGAGGGCTTCCAGCATCAAGCAGTTAACCACTTGAAGAGCTTTGTGGACCCAGTCACGTAGGCGCACACCCAGAATGTGAAGCGCCTCTGAAGAGAAATGAGGGGTGAAATTCGTCATGACGGGCGGAAGGAGCACTATGTGGGTTATTTGGCGAAGTTCCAAAATCAGAAACAATTCAAAGATAACAGGGACCGGATCCATGAGCTGTTTATGACGTTAGGAAAATTGTATGATCCAACCAAAGTGTCCGTGATGCATAATGATCGCGCGATTTCTTTTTTCTAAATGTCCGCCTACGGCGCTACTATTCCCGTACTTACCTCTGTAACGTGCAACCAAGTAGTAGGCTAGATTTTCCTCTCAGCTTGACGATGGCACGCTATTTTTGTCCGGCTACTTGCTCGTCGGCCACGAGTGCGTTGTTCTTTTAGTTTTCCTAGCTGAGGCCTACGTATCATTATTTTACAATTAAAGCGTATCTATGTTGTAAGGCAGTTCCTGTCTCAGGCCGGGATACAGCCTCTCAGTCTGTCTAGGGCCCGGTCCCTATACAGAATCATTTGTATTTGGGGACCACAGAGAGGAATCGGACGGAACCGTGCATGGCGCAAGATTCACTCCGCTCGGGGGGAAACGGGTATGGACCCGCCCCAAGGTGTAAATGGTGGGTGTAAGTGGGTAAGGCGAGAGGGGCGTGTTGCCGATGGCTTGGCCGAGGTGTTGAACCGGGATGGAAGGAAAAGGAGATAAGGGGGGCATTCAACGGGAAAGGGCAACCACCGGCTTGGCAAATCGCGTGGCGTCCGCGTATACGCTTGCCGACCGGTAATCCCCAAGGATGAGGAATAGGCTACGAGGAGGTGTTGCTACGGTAGGGAAATCCCACTCCGTGGAAGTCGTGGCATCCGCGTACAACTCCTCTGAATGAGTTCTTGGCATGCAGAGGGAGCATCAAGTCGGCACACAATACGGCAGGGAGTGGGTTAAAATCGAGGGCTTTCGGATTATATGGTAATAATGATCGATATTTTTGTATTAAAACTCCAAGTTTTTTGTTGCAAATTCTCTTCATTGGCCTGCCTGATCTAACTATGGAATTGTTTTCTTACTAAGGGTCCCTGTCGTACCTTTCTACTCCCTAGATCGCTTACGCGAGACCAGCTTAACCGCTATCTCCTCCTGTTATCTTAAGCAGCCCAATCCCGTCGGCCAGCTCCTGTGGATTTGAAGAGCCTTGGAATATCTATTTTCTATTACACACTTCTGGTTCTATTCACTGCTGACTTTCGACTCACGATGTCGTTTTTCGGCCTGCCACTCCAGGCCTTGAGGCTCGAGCCTCTGCCGGCGTTTGTCGCTTGGCTTGCGGTTACGTGGGTGGCCGGCGCTCGCTCTCTGCAGTCTTCCCTCTCGCTCACTCTGGTATATTTGCCACCCTCGGCTGCTGCTTCTGTTTACCGTTCGTTGGCGGGGTATTGCGTTGTGGCGATTTCTCTGCTGCTGCGATCCCTCTGCTGCTGTCTCTGCTCTCTCTCTCTCTCTTTGCGATTCTCCCGTTATTCGTTGGCGGAGTTTTGTTATAGAGAAGCCCGTCAGTGATGTTCGTTACGGTTCCCGTGAACCGCTCCCACGGTCACGATTCCCTTATTAATATTGCGTATTTGCTTCGGATTCTTACCATCTATTTCTTAACCTAATATGATAATTGTCAAGTAATACGACCTATAAAGTATATATATCCGACCCCATAAAGTATACATATATATTCTTGATCAGCATCAAAAGTCGAGTCGATACAGCCATGTCTGTCTGTACGTCCGTCTTTCCGTCTTCAAGAACGCCTAGATCTCAGATACTATAAAAGCCAGGGCAACTATCTACTATCATCGGCAGAGCCGATCTATTGCTAAGAAAACTTAGAAACAGAGAGAAAATAAAGGGTTCGATTTAGCGGGCGTCACATTGTCGTTGACATTCGTAATCGCTCACGGCTGGTACTGCAGGGAATGGACGTACAAGATGCAAGACAGGAAATAAATAACGCTACACATACTGACACATAAGACGTAAAAGAGGGAGAGATGGAAATAATACATATGGAAAATCCAGAGGATTTTTTGTATATGGGAAAAAAGCGCAGGCACAGTGGCGGCAAATGTTACAGTGCAAAGTGCAAACATAAATTAACTAAATAGGGATGCCAACAATAAAGAAAACGAAAGCCCAGGTACTTCAAATATTGTGTCCTTAACAAATTTGTTGGTAATTGTTAAGTCTGTGGACAACTTCTCCAAAATTCACAACATTTTGTTCTGGATAGATCCCGATTTATCATGAATTTAGGTAAAACGAGGGGTAACGTTGTGAGCCGAGGCAAAATTATTATCAGATTATGTTGGCAAAAAGGAATTATTACATTTTTGCCAAAACAAATTAAATCTAACCATTCTGCTATTTTGTATTGTATATATTAAATGATATCTGTTTCCATTTTGGTTTACATATGTTATTTACATCTGTCTTCCCTACATTTGACATCTACATATTCGTCTTTATATATGAAGGGTTCGTGAAAGTGTGTGCGAGAAAGAGATAGGGAATGAAAAGCGCTTGAAAGGCGTTGCATAGCCTCTGAAATTTAATTTGTTCCTTCTGGCCATATAATTGATTTGACCTGATCCAGATTCCGCAATCTGGTAGATACGGTAATTTCCCATGATTCCGCGCTTTTAGTTGTTTTGTTTCTTGTGGATTTTGTGGATTCCGCAGATTTTAGTCCTTTGTGAATGAGGATGGGGGCGTGTCAAAATTTTGAAACACACTTGTATTGAAGTAATATCACAAGGGCTTGGATGGAAAGGATGGTTGCTCTTATAGTCTTTGAGATGTAGGTACCCTGGTTCGCGTGTGAGAGAGAGCGAAAAGGAACGATGCCTTTCGAAACGGCTTTCTTTATAGCCATTCTCTATGATTCTGCGTTTTTAGTTTTCTCGTTTCTTCAAAATTTTGTACGCCACAGACTTTCGTCATAAGTGCGGGCGGAAAGGGGCGGGACGAAATTTTGCAACACATTTGAAGTAGCTGAAATAAGAAATATAGGGATGATTTCAAATTTGACTAGCAATTGTGGCACTAAAATCCGTATGGACCCATTTATTACCCATTTATATGTCATTAATATCCATATTCAAGGATGATATATATATTTTCTTTAGCGCATACTACCTTTTTATATGTGATCAAAAATATCATTGTATAACACAATACACCATACAATCAAATATATATTTGTGAATATATATACATATGTCAGCTCAATATATTAGTATATTCTATATTAAACAAAGTTAGAATCTAAAGCATGTAAAAAATAACAGTTATTCTGGTATTGTAAGGCAAGCGTCTTCAAAGAGGGCCGACTCTAAAAATGCTAAAGTGAAGGGTGGCGCGAGCACAAAAATCAAAACAAAGTTGAGAAAGCACAAATATCAGTTGTGCGCTCATACACACTTGCAAACACGCAAAGTACATGAGCACACATACACTCTCACGACTTGCCGGGTAGCTGATCCACACATGCGCAACACGCAAAGTACGTACACGACTGGCTCGGGCTCTGATGCCTGTGCTTTCACTGTTCCTGTGCTTTCACTGTTCCTGTGCTTTCACTGTATGAATTGTACTGTCTATATATTGTATGGTTAGTGATGGAACCAAACATAATAGAGTGACCCGAGAATGTAGCACAAATCAAAACAGAATATTCCGATCGACCATTTGGGCAATATTTTACATCCGATTAAAAAAATGTTGATCACAAACGATTAGTGCACTCTTCCACATGGAATACAGACAAACAATTTTTCGTTATCAGTTTTCTCCTTTGGTTTATGCTTAATTTTCGTTCGCGTGCACTTATTTGGTATGGTCATATAAATAGCACGAAAACAAGCTAAAATGGGTCGTGGGGAATGGGGAAAAAAGGAAGACTATATAAAAAATCCTCTGAAATAGCAAAATAAGGTTACGTTAGGTTACCCCGGACGGCCCTCGACGGGGCCTCTCATAGGCCAGAATGGCCCTTAGCTATTCGAATCTTTGTATGGACCTTACGAGGGTGTTTCTGAGGTTCCGAAGTCCCCCAGAATCGAGGTGTTTTTAGCAAAGGCAAGCAGTTTCCCTGGCGACCTCCTGGAGGCGTCCTCCAGTGATACCAGCATCGGTGCGCCCAGGTACTTTCACCTTGCCCTTGAGAGAGCCGGACACCGGCAGATGAGATGTTCCAGGGTTTCGACAGCCCCGGGAGTGCCTTCTTCCTGTTGATGCGTCCAAAGAGCGAAGCTTCGTTCAGACTTCTACCCACTAGTCTTCTTGACACATTCGTACCACATTCATCATTAATTTCCTTTATAATCTCTCGAGAGGATTTAAAAGGGTCCGCTGTGCTCTACCGCACTATGAGCCTATCCGTCATAGAATCCGTTTTTCTTTCTAAACTCACTAGTTTAAGTGCGTTGTACACCATTTTTCTGGAGCATTTAATTATTTTGTCCATTTCAGAGGGTATTTTTCCAGATTCACTTAGTGTGTATGAAGTCTGCCTGAGCAATGCCTTCTACGACCCATTTTAGCTTGTTTTCGTGTTGTGCCATACCAAATAAGTGCACGCGAACGAAAATTAAGCATAAAGCAAAGAAGAAAACTGATAACGAAACATTTTTTGTCTGTATTCCATGTGGACGATGTTATGACCCGCCTTTGTACCACCCTGGTCTATCGCTCCCAGCTAGCTCTCGGGGAAGTCAGGGGTGTTTTCGACCCGATAGACCAAGGGACGGATTGAACAACAAAACAAAAACACTATAACAACAATTAACATCAAACGTGTGCAACGGACTTGTTTTCGTTGGCACTCTAGACACTAACATCGCTGTCCGACTCGAGAGGGTCAGCGGAGGAGATCTGGAAAGTGGAGGAGATGTCGGGGGTCTGTCGAGTGGTGGTCCTTGCAGTGCCCTTGTGGCAGTAGCATCGATGTCCGACTCGAGGGAGCCACGACAGTCTGGAGACACAGTAGTTGGCACTCGGATAAACAAAGCGGAGTAAATAGCGAGGGAGAAGTAAATGGTTCGCCCAACGGCCGCAACGAAAAGTTGCAGTTGTCTCTCGTCTCGCCCAATAAATTAAGTGGGTTGTTATACCCGGTACTCGAAGAGAATAGGGGTATATTAGATTTGTGGGGATAACGGTTGTGTGTAACGCCCAAAAGTTCGCGGCGAATTTGTGTGCCTTAAGGACATGGCTGAGCTCTGTGCCCTACAGAGAGTGGAAGCTGTGGCTGAGGTGGCGACTCAATCCGCATCTGGAGAAACTGGAACTGGGCGGAGTAATTTTCGATAGAATAGATTTAATTTTTGTCCTCTACTTTATGTTTCTCATTAGGTTTAATATTTCTACTCATCTTGTCCTCTACTATATGTTTCTCATTAGGTTTAATATTTCTACTCATCTTGTAATAGTCTCTGTTAGGAATCTCACTCTCTTTACATCATCTCCCCGTACTCTTAAAACAGTGGTGTTTGGATTGTCTTCTCTTATTTGTTTTCATTCCAGTGATTATGGATGATAATGCATGGTCGTCCGGCTCGAGCAGCTATACAATGCTAAGAATACTTGGCAATCAAGGGGAAGGTCTGCGTGTATGCCATATTAATGCCCAAAGCCTAACTAAGAAAATCGAGGAATTTAGGAATCTATTTGTCAAGTCCAATATTGATGTCATATGTGTGTCAGAAACGTGGTTTTCGTCTCATGTTAGTAATTTGTTAGTAGAGTGTACTGGTTATGATTTGTTTCGATCTGATCGAGATAGTCACGCTGGAGGTGTAGCTATATATGTAAGTAAACGTTTAAATGCTAAACTTGTGTGTAATCACCCAAGTTAAAGTGCAGTTGAGTGGATATTTGTTCAAGTCACAAGCACAATACATTCTTCCAAAATGTTAATAGGCTGTGTGTATAGACCTCATCGATATATAGAATATCAAAACTTAACTGACGTATTGTCTACCATGTCGCTTGCCTATACAGATGTAATATTAGCTGGGGACTTCAACAGCAATGTCCTGCGAGAAAGGCAATTATCGGACGACATAGAATCTATGGGATTAAAGTTAGTAAATTCGTCTGCACCCACTCATTTCTCAAATCACTGTGATACCTTACTTGACTTATTTTTTGTAACCGACCGTCATAAAATTTCTACTTACAGTCAACTATCAATGCCAGTGTTTTCGAAACACGACCTAATATTCTTGACCTATAATTTTCATACTGACTTAACTGAAAGCAGAATAGTTTATAGACATTTTAGAAACATTGACTATGCCTTGTTAAGTGCTGACTTTATTTCATGTGACTGGGACTCTATTTATGACTATGCTAATATTAATTCACAACTGACTGTCCTACAAAATAATATAACGTATCTATATAACAGATCGATTCCGCTGGTGACAAAAACGGTCAACCCTCGTGGAAATCCCTGGTTCAATTCGAACATTAAAATATTAATTAACAAACGTGATATCGCTTTTAAAAAATGGAAGCGGTACAGAACAGCCCACCATGCTGCACAATATAAGATAATTAGGAAAAATGTGATACAGTTAATCGACTCAGAGAAAAGAAAATACTTTTGTAACAAATTTAACTTAGCGAGATCGAATCAGCAGAAATGGGCGTACATTAAAGAACTGGGTGTTGGTAAATCCACTACTTCGCGCATCTGTGATATTGATCCCGACGAACTCAATAGAATTTTTTTAGACTGTAAAGTACCTTAAGTGACTAAAACTGACTATGTCGAGTGCGTGCCTCAAAATCTCTATAGTAACTGTGATGATGTACACTGCTTCTGTGATAATGGTACCTGTGATAACAGTTTTAGTTTTTCATGTGTAACTGAGTCAGATGTCCTCGAATCGATGTTAAAGATTAAGTCAAATGCCACTGGAATTGATGATATTAATCCGAAATTCATAAAAATGCTTTTGCCAAACATATTGCCGTACATAACCTACATATACAACACAGCGTTGACTCAATCCGTATTTCCTGATTCTTGGAAAGTAGCTAGCGACTTATGGCTAATCAGATGACAAATTACTTGACAACTAAAAAACTTTTGACAAATAAGCAATCAGGTTTTCGAGTGGGCAGAAGTTGTACAACAGCAATAATAAACGTAGTTGAACGTATAAGAGAAAAATTGGACTCGGACAATATAACGTTTCTGACCCTTCTAGATTATAGTAAGGCTTTTAACACGGTTAACCACGAAATTCTTTGTTTTAAGCTAAGTCGTCTATGTAATTTTTCGCGTGCAGCAACAAGACTAATTGTTTCGTACTTGAGTAATCTTATGCAGTCTGTGTGTATAAATAATATGTACTCGTCATTACTTTGTGTCAAGCGTGGTGTTCCTCAAGGATCCGTTTTAGGGCCATTACTGGCCATTACACTAATGCACTACAAAAATTGACTATTGAAAGCATCCCCATTGAATATGTACACGTGTAGAACGTGCAAACAACTTAGGTTTTATGTTTAACCAATCTTTGACATGGGATGATCACATAAACAGATCAGTCGGAAAAGCTATTGGGATACTTCGAAATTTAACTAAAGATTTTCTCCCAGTGAAACCACCAGTTCTTTTCTATGGTATAGAAGTATTTAGTGACATTAACTCTGCCAGCCAACGCAAGCTGCAAGTTGCTTTTAATAATATCGCGAGATATATTTATAACAGACGTAGAACTGACCATATTTCGGACGTAATGATAAAAATTTTTGATATGCCACTTAAATCCTGGATAGAGTTTAGGGTCTTAGTACTACTGCACAAAGTTATATATACCAAAGAGCCATTTTACTTATATGAACGACTTAAGTTTAGCACGTCAAGACGGACGAAAAATATTATTTGCTTTAAATACAGGTACACATGCACAATGAAACAGTTCTTTGTATATGCTATTCGAGTTTGGAATCATCTTCCCCACGCCATCAAGGCAATCAGTGTGGGAGTGCAGTTCAAAATCGCACTGGAGAATTATCTACGCACTACATAATTTGAATTTGTGATATTAGGGAGGTGTTCAACGAAGAGTAAGAGTGAAATTCCTAGAAACTAAATTAAAACTAAACTAAAAATTATATTATATTATTCAAATGATCTTGTACATACGGTATTTTAAATTCTTCAGATTTATTAATCTCTGGGTGAACCAGGTAGGACCAGAAAGATTTCTGGAGGGGGTGACTAAAGGAACATGCATGGGAAAGATGGAAAAAATAGAGCTATGGAATGCATTCGTGGCAGACTCAATTTCCTGGAGATCGTCAAGGAATGACCAATCCATCTGAGATAGGGCAGTATTCTAGGAGAGAAAATCAGACTTCTTAAAGCAATAGATATTCGAAGGCTCAATAAACGACTTTATAGGGCATGAAGAGGGCAACAGGAAATCAATTGAAAGTGTGGGATGTTATGGGTCTTCAGGGAATGATAGAGGTGATTCTCGACATACCAAAGTGCTCGAAGCATCGGTAGTGAAGACGTGATCAAGGGTCCTACACATGCTATTACGTATGCCATTTACTTGGCCTAACGATATATCGGACAGAGAATCAACCAAGTCATGCTGCATAGATGAGAACATTAAGTTAGAGTCATTGGATAGAGACTAAGTGACATTAGGGAGATTAAAGTCACCGAGGACAATAAGACGATCAGAATCACTAAGCTGAGACAAAACGGACTGGAGATGGGTAGCGTGAAGCATATAAGTTGTAAATTCAGAGGACGGTGGGATGTAAGAGCATGATATGAATAAATTAAAAGAACACAGACAAATTTTAACTACGATAATTTTAATAGTGTTGAGCTCATCGATGGAAAAGAGTTGGGAAGTTAAGTCGGAACGAACAGCAGTTAGGACGCCGCCACCTCGAGATGGTCGAGCAGATCTATATATGTTAAAATTATCTACATACCATACAAGATAGAGAGCAGAATTTTTGGATCAGGATCGGTGAAAAACGAATATTGTTTGACAGTTTGTAGACGCGCCTGGGGTATGACAACACCCGAGGCAGGAATTTCAGCCATAAGTTTAACGCTCTGAAAGATATCTGTGTTCTCGTTAAAGAGATTGAACTCCACCATACACAGCCTTGAACTACGATCCAACCAATTAATGTTCTTGAGGTCATTAATCTTCTGCAGGTTAATATCTTTATCGTAGGTCAGGTCAATAGTGTAGCCGCCAGACCTGTAGTAAGCCAGCAGAGTCGAGAAGGGTGTTGCTTCGGCTTCTCCCATCGTCCTGTACGGAGAGCCCTTATGGGACTCTGTTCTCTCCTCGGCCCCCTGAGAATAGTCGTCATAGCAGGTTTTAAAATACCAGCCCATATAACAGCTCTGCTTGTGAACGCGAATCTGACGGAGGCGCGGTGGTCCGAGTAGGAGATTCTCGTGCATAAACCTGCGTGCCCGAAGCTTTTCGATCGGATCAGAGCCACTTACAGAATTTATCTTTTCATCTTCGTCCTCGTCATGCTCATTCATATCTCCGTGCAATGTAATTAAAAAATTGTATATTAAGTAGTCCCACCAATCTGAGACGAGGAGAATATTTTCGAAAGAGTTCGTTACCGATGGCGCTACGACCAGACTACGAGTGACAAATAGTTTCTTTGTCGCATCGTTGAAATAAAACATATACGGGCTCCGCACTGTGAGAGTGATCAGCGATGTCAGGACAATAAAGACGATAAATACCAGAAACTCGACGAGAGCATTGCGCACCTGCTCATCGGTGTTATAGAGAATGCGCGCTGTCTTCAATCTGAGACGTTGAGGAGCTTGTTTCTTGCTCCATAATGAAAAACGTTTTGTTGGAACCTTTGGGCTTCTGAACCTATGATTCCTGATTTTCGGCGTTTTCTGGGTCTCTGGTTCACATTGTTGCTCAGACGCCACAGTGTTGTATTCGACAGGTTTAGCAATATCAACTGCGTATACCTGTTGGGGCATCTGTGAATTCTGTCCGTGCCGCAAGACTGGTCTCTCTCCGATGTTAAGATCTTTAGATCCACCCGGCTTTTCGAGGTCTAGTTCCTGATAGTCCATTTAGAATTGAGGAAATTTTCCAAAACCCTTTGCAGTCAGATGCTTTCTTCCTCCCTCGATTGCGCAAAAAATTATTCAGAAATATGAATTGACAAGACCCAAATAACAACGATTCTGTAAACAGTGCCTGCTCTGATCTGACTGAAGTATTCATCAAACAAAAAACGATGTTTTGTACCAAGGTATACTAAACAAGGTAGCCGCATAGAGAGCAGCAAGAAGGTATTCTTAAGTGTCAAAATGACAGAAGAGAGAGAGAGAGAGAGAGACACTCTCACAAATGCGTTGTACGAAAGAGTCTTAAAGGAGTAATGCGTTTGCTCTCTTGTGTCAAAACACAGAAATTTGTACGTGAATGCAAATGTAATATTAATAATGTGTATATATAGAAATCTTGCATAAAAAGTATTGCGGCGACATTGTAAATACTCCAATAAGTCTGAGGGAACACGAAAAAATCGTCCGCGGAGATGCTTCGCTCGCAACTGTTCACAACAGACTGAATCGAAAGAAGCAAAACAAGAGAGCGAGCGAGCCAATAATGCTACCTTGCTTAGTATACCTTGTTTTGTACGACTTTCAAGAGCAGAACTTTGGCTGTTGCTTCAATTACACTAGTCAACCCGATGTGGCTCAAAATAACATTTTCTGATATATTTGGAGACTTACAAATTTTAGAGGAATTATGGTTTTTATTTCTAGCTTTAATTATACCCGGTACTCGAAGAGTATAGGGGTATATTAGATTTGTGGGGATAACGGTTGTGTGTAACGCACAGAAGGAAGCGTTTCCGACCCCATAAAGTATATATATTCTTGATCAGCATCAATAGTCGAGTCAATATAGCTATTTCTGTCTGTCCGTCCGTCTTCATTAGCCTAGTTCTCAGAGACTATAAAAGCTAGAGCAAGCAAATTTTGTATCCAAAGTCGTTTAATATAACACTGTTACAAGTGTATTTTAAAATTTCGCCCCGCCTCCTTCCGCCCACACAAAAAACGAATGTCTGTGGCATGCACACTTTTGAAGATACAAGAAAACTAAAAACGCAGAATCATAGAGAATGATCATATCTATCAGAGTGTTGAATTTTGATCAGATTTTTTTACACTACTCGACAAAATTCAACTTTTTTCCCGCTGCCGCCCAAAATGACTTTTTCTGAAAGATTTGGAGTTTTAAAATTGTTTAAAGAATTATGGTTTTTTTTTCCAGGTTTACGTTTTATTTTTAAGAATTTTTAAAAAATTGGGTATTTTTTGCCATAAGTAGTGCTTCTATTTTTCGCATAACTTAAGTTTCCTACAACTGCTTGTATTGAACTTTGTTTAACTTTAAACTTTAACGTAAAAACTTTTTTTTTTTTTTTAAAGAATTTCTAAAAAATTGGTACATATATTTGGTTATAGGTAGTGCTTCTATTTTTCACATAAATTAAGTTTCCTAAAAAAAACAACTCCAAATTTAAAAAAAATTCTTAAAAAAAAAACTACTCCATAAAAAAAAAACATTCTTTAAAAAATTTTAAACATCCAAATCTATCAGAAAAAGTCATTTTTGGCGACAGCGGAAAAGTCGTGTCGACTAGTGTAATCAGAGTAGTTAGAAAGACAGAGTTGGTGATGAAGAGGAAAGTAATGCCTAGCGGGGCGGGAAGGGACAGCAATACTAATGAGGCTGATGAGGGCAGTCGATTCGACCTCACAAAAGAGAAGCTTGTAGAGGAAGAGAACTCCATGGCAGATTCTACGGTACTTAGGAGAGTGGAGGTTAATTAGATGCGACTTATTTTCATAAGAAGGGAGATGGATCGAAGGGTCCCAATTGAGTTTGCGGAGAGCAAAGTTGAGCAATTTATTTTGTACTGATTCAAGCATATTCTGAAATTTTTGGTAGTGAGGAGACCAGACACAAGAACCATATTCCAAGATAGGCCGGACCAGAGAAACATACAGAAGTTTTGTAGTATACGGGTCTGTAAATTCCTTAGACCATCTTTTGACAAATCCAAGGACTCCTTTGGCTTTGTTAGAGATAGTAGAGATATGAGAGTTGAAAATTAGATTGGGTACAAAAGTAAGTCCCAAGTCGTTAACTTTGAAAAGGCGTTGTAGGATAATATTATTGATTGAGTAATTGAAAAGGTATGGCTTATGCTGTGAAAAGTTATGATATTTGTTACCATCTAGGGAGAATATTGGGACGAGTCGTGTAGCTAGCGCTCAGGCCTCCATTCATATTCATATACTGAGTCGAAGGTATCCGGGCGGGGCAGGACACTATATTTCCCTTAGCTCTTTTGGGGTGGGGTGGGTTTTGCTAGGACCTGGACTCCGCCTACATAATCTTAATTAGGGATCCCTGCTGAAACTACAATGGGAGCTAAACTCCCAAAACAAAACAATTCGATTCGGTGAAGCAAGTTCAACCAAACTGCGGCTACGACGGCTGTGACGCTCCGCGGCCAGGTTATGCTCGTCGTGGCGGGGTTCACAGAAATTTGGGTTGATTTCTGGATGTGGTAGCTGTAATAAATGTTCTCGGGTTCAAGAATAAGGCGTAGGGAGGGTTAAGCAGTATAATAAAATTAACTTTATTGTTCTGAAATTCATACAGGAATGTTTGCAGGGGTGATACTGGGTCTCCGGTAGGGGTCTTCCTTCTTGTTTTGGCTACTCGGCCGCACGTGGCTGTTTGCTGGGTGCAGATCGTGGTTGGTCGTCGGTCGGACGCTCCTGTGGGAAGAATCGCGGCAGAGGTAACTACACTCTGAGGCGAAGGCTTGTGGTAGAGGTGAAAACTCTCTGAGGGGACGAATAGTGCAGAGGTGAATACTCTCTGGGCAAACGATTTAGTGACAGAGGTGAATACTCTCTGGGGAGACGAATAGTTCCAGAGGTAAGTATTCTCTGTGGAGACTTGTTATGGCAGAGGTGAATACTCTTTAGGGAGAAGGATAGTGCAGAGCTAAATACTCTCTGTGGAGAAAAGTTCAGGACGGGGAAATGTATTAAAAACGGGCAAGCGGAAAAAGTGGGGCTTTTATCTTTGGTACGAGCACCGTTTGTAAAATAAGTTGGGAAGTTAATCCCAGGTTGTTCCGAGTTGGACTGCCCCGATTCGAGCTGGCGAGGCTTCTTTTATTGCCGAAAGTCAGCTGTTGGTCGGCGGCGTTGGAACTAGTGCGTGCCCCTGACATGCCTAACGCCTTCTGGGTCCCAGCTGATGGTGTGCCCATTGGTGCTCGTGCTCCGGTCGCACTGGCCCGTGTGCAGTGTGACCGTGTATGGCCCGGTGCTGGTCCCACTGGCCTTGTTTTGGCGCGTACTTTAAAGCTGCTGGTTTTTTTTCGGAAAGTGGCTTTTTATTTTAACCAAATACAATACTTCATAATTCATATATCACACTTCAATATTCAGTCTATATGTTGTGGCGCCGGTGCCGTTGTGTATGGTGCTGGGCATCACAAGGCATTTTCCCAAACAGTTGCGAAGTATTGGCGTGATCTAAAGGTGTAAGCCGACCAACGCGTTCTTGGGTATTCAATATACGATTTTCCGAATATCCCCTAATACAATGGCTATCTCCTAGTTCATCAGGTCACCGTTAAAAAAGATTGTCTAAGTACTCATTCCGAAATAAATATATGTCAAATTCATATAAATTCACTGTATTTCATCGTAAATATTTTGGTTTCCTAAGCTAAAGTAAAAATATTCAAGAAAAGAAATGATTACATGCTAATTATGGTAAAGTTATCCTTAAAAAATACAAAAAAAGAAGGTAATACTTATTAATTGACAATTAATTAACAATTATCTGCTAATAATGCCATATAAATTAGGAAGAGAACTAAAGTTAAAGTATAATAAAATTGAAACAAAAAATTAAAATTAAAATTACAGGTTAGCAGAGTTTAGGTGGTTGTAAATGCTAAATGCTATATGTTTAAGGGTTAGTTCAGGGGATATGATATGGTAAAGGGTATTATAATTATAGCATAAAACCCTGAAAGGTTCATGCTGGGCATAGTTTGACCTAAATGAGGGTAATCTGATAGGTCTAAAAAAAAGAGTAGAACGAGAGGGACCCGTAAAGTCTGAGTCAAGAGAGTTTGGGAGACCACCATCCCCAGAAGGAGCTTGTGCACGAACATTACCCCATTGCATAATCTGCGATGGTGTAACGAAGGTAGGTCAATATGTTTTAGCCTAAATCTGTAAGGTGGCAGGATTTTACCAGAGTCCCAGTGTAAATTACGAAGAGTGAAAATTAAAAATTGTTTCTGAACTGATTCGAGAATAGCTTGCTGCTCCCTATACTGTGGACTCCACACACAGGAACAATACTCCAATATCGGAGCACTAACGAAATGTACAATTGTTTGGTCACATACGGGTCGTCAAACTCCTTGGACCAACGCTTGATGAATGCTAGAACACCCTTAGCTGTATTAGCTGTCGCAGCTATGTGGCTATTAAAAAACAGTTTACGATCAAATAATACACCAAGATCATTTGAACTCGAAATTCGATCCAATACATGATTACCAAGAGAAAAAGATACAAAATGTGGAGCACGACGGTAGAATGTCATAAGCTTGCATTTCGAGAGGTTCAAAAATAGAATATTGAGCACCACAATAGCAATTCGTTTAGGTCCAGCTGAAGGTGTGTGTGCAAGTACCAGTCGGAGTAGGGCAGACAGATTTTAACGTCATCCGCATACATTAATGTATGTGAGAATGTTATAACTTGGGGTAGGTCGTTCACAAATAAAACGAGGGGGAACGTTGTGAGCCGCGGCAAAGACCGCGGCTCTACCTTATACCCGGTACTCAGCCAGTATATACATACATATATGAGCTTGCGATTTTTGCAATTTCTTATATGTTCGCAAAAGGGACGGAAAAAGAAAAAAATGGGCATAAAATAAAATTTCAAAAAATGAAGTAAATTTTTGGAATATTATACATGTTTCCGATTTTGTTTGCACATGATTTTTACTTCTGCTTCTAAATTTCTACATGACATGTATAACAACATATGTATTTGAGACGTACAAGTGTTTAGGACAGAGAGAGAGAGGGCATGAGTCAGCGCTTGGCAGGCGTTGCGTAGCCACTGAAACTTAATTTGTTTCTTCTGGCCATAATATTGATCCGACCTGATCCATAGTCGGCAATCTGGTAGATATGGATAGAAATTTCCCAAGATTCTACGTTTTTGGTTTTCATTTATCTTAAAAATTGTGGATTCCACAGATTTTCGTCCTTTGTGGGGGCGGAAAGGGGCGTGGCAAAATTTTAAAACAAACTCGTGCTGGTTTGGTATCACAGGAGCTTGGATAGAAAGTTTGGTTGCTCTAGCTCTTATAGTCTCTGAGAACTAGGCGCTCATTTAAACGAATAGGCAAAGCAGATGGGGCCGCGTGTGAGAGAGAGCGAGAGGGAATGATGACTTTCGAAATGGTTTTCTTCATTGTAGCTATAATAATAATCCGATCTGATCCAGATTCAACACTCTGATAGAAATGGTTTTTCCTCAATGATTCTGCGTTTTTATTTTTTTTGCATCTTCAAAATTGTATACGCCACAGACTTTCGTCCTTTGTGTGGGCGGAAGGGGGCGGGGTGAAATTTTGAAATACATTTGGAGTAGTGTGATCATACAGGAGACTGGATACAAAACTTATTTGCTCTAGCTTTAATAGTCTCTGAGATATAGGCGTAAATGAAGACGGACGGACGGACAGACAGACGGACGGACGGACGGACGGACAGACGGACGG
This sequence comes from Drosophila affinis, assembly GCA_037356375.1. Lineage (NCBI taxonomy): Eukaryota > Metazoa > Arthropoda > Insecta > Diptera > Drosophilidae > Drosophila > Drosophila affinis. Next base: position 37,366,944 of record CM074802.1, on the reverse strand, counting down.
ACGGACGGACAGACAGACATGGCTATATCGACTCGGCTATTGATGCTGATGAAGAATATATATACTTTATGGGGTCGGAAACGCCTCCTTCTGGGCGTTACACACAACCGTTCTCCCCATAAATCTAATATACCCCTATACTCTTCGAGTACCGGGTATAACAATGAAGCCATTAAGGGAAAATCCGTTTCGGTGATCGAGCACTACTTGGCGATCGGTCAACGAAGCAATTGGCCGTTTTGTTTGTGGAGCGCCACTGCACAATTGTTTAGTGCGGTAACTCCGCTAGCGCTAGGCTCCGCTAGCGATGTATGCGTGTGGGTGCTGCACTGGCCACACAAAGACACAAATAAGAAGCGTGTAGCGTGCAGGTTTGGGATAGTTGTCTTTTACCCAAACTAGTATGAAGAGATTTCGTGTGTACCTCTAGCTATGCTCTGACTAAGCTCGCCGGATCGTCGGGGTTCGTTCTACTCTCTCCTATCTCATACTGACACACACTCGCATAATGTTTTAGGTACACATTTACTAGAAACAAAAAAAAAATGAAAGCAAGAACCGAGGTTAAACTGAAGTTGGGGAAATAGCAATGAAGTTAATAATTTGTTGTTTTGTGAAACCCTTCATCTCAACTACTCCACTCAAGTTGTGAGAGACTCAGGTGACATCGAGTATCTCTCTCTTCTCTACCCTCCCAACCTATGCTTTACAGGTATATTGAACCGTATAGACCCTATAAACTCATACTGTTCTCATATGACCGCCCTGATCATGCCTGTCTGAGGACGGACGCCGACGGACGCTAAATCGAAATCTTGATCGGATATCCGCTGACGCAGCTAGATCAGTCGACGTTGTGGACGGTATATCCTCTTAGTTCATCCGATCGGGATTAAGCGTTGCTACTCAAGTCAAAGTCTGCCTAATATTCACACTGCGGTTTCGGCAAATGGGGGGGAGGTTTTGATTACGCAAGGAAATGTTCCGAGGCGCCGCTTTTAGTCTGTACTTCCAGAAGGTTGTGGCTGCTCCCAACTGCTAATGCACGATTACGGTTGTGAGGAACCGTGTGCCTCACAGTACTAAGAAGGCTGACGGACTGGATAATGCTGATAAGGGATAAGGGTGACGGGTCGGTCGCCACGGATATCCGGAGGCCGCCAATTCGCCGCGGTCGCTCGCTCGGAGAGGGGCGGATAAGCCACAAGCGGGGGAGAGAACATAACGGTGAGAGGGAGCGGCTCTCACCGGGAACCACAGGATCGGACCAACAGCGGCCCACGCAGGCCCAAATATGGACATGTCGACGGGTCACCGCCCAGATCCTGTTACGAAGAGCGTGGGGACCCTCAGAAGCCCGATGGAAAGCCCGGCGGAGGTCCCGTTAGGGTCGGCCTATATAAGGAGGCCGGCGCCTACAGCGGGTCTCTTTTACGCACGCGCGACTGTACGGAAGTGATCGACGTCGGACAGTAGTGATACAGTGTCGAATCCGCGAGTAAAAAGTGACCGAGGAGAGTGATCAGAAGAGTGAAGTGAACAACCAAGGAAAACCAGGACAGGAACAAGTCCTACACAGGAGCACCGAGTGAGTCGAGTGCGGAGAACGAGATTCAAGGGCAGTCAGTGGTATTACAAGTGAAGGGCGAACCGTTGAGTGCGAGTTCAGAGTGGCGGATCGAAGCAGTGGCCGAGATCATTGGCCCCTGAGCACCGACTGACAGATTCCCCAGTACGGGATAAGCACGATAATATAAGCCCTAGCCATAAGCCGTAGTCCGTAAAGTAGCCCTAAGAAAGTTTAAAACCTATGAATAAACAAGTGTCGCACAGAAAACCCCGTCTTATTACTTGTCGTAGAGGCAACATTTACAAATTCGTTGCATTGAGCCCAGTGACCTGTGAGCGAGCCCAGCTACCGCAAGCGGACACAGAAAACGGTTCGTTACACGGCTTGTTAATTCGTGTCACCCAAAGAAAACGGTGGAGGTGTGCCGCTTGGCTTTTCGCTTACGCTGGTCACACACCTCTCGAAGTTGTAGGAGCCGAATGTAAAGAAATGTTAGAGAGCATCACTGATGGATCAAGTTCTATTTCGATAAAGAACAAAAGCGCCGAGCTAAATTTAAATTTCGAAAGTGGATCGTAAGCTGAAAGCTTTTCGACAAGCTTTAGAAAGAAAGTCGCTGCATTCCTCATGCATGTAAGCGAAACGCCGTTGCGATGCGCTGCTAGGAGAGCAACATAAAGAGAGCATAGATCGAAGCTTGGTCGAAGTTCCACTCAAATTAGCTAAAAGATCATACGAGTAAACCGTTAAAGCTCACAATTATCATACAGTTAAAGCTCCAAGCATCATCCGATCTTTGAGCTTTATGTTGGTAGGGCTTAAGGGTTATTGCAAGGTTTTGCTAGAACTATTAGCAAAGAACCAAGCCATAGGAACAGACGGGATTGTGGTGCATTGATGATTACATATATATCTAACCAACGACTCTCTTTACTCTCTACTCTTTCTTACGCAATAGCTCGTGGCTGATAGAAAATTGTTCGGATTTATTTTGTGTCTAATAAACCAAAAGTAGTGAAAACCCAAAGCGAAGAAAAACATCTCAGGTATGTCTATAGACATTTAGGAAAGTGATCGGGGTAATATATATTAATTTTTGTGTTATAGGACTGTGGTCGAAAGTCTTCTTCCCTACCCCAAGTACCAGCTTAAGCTGCGTTGTGTACATATATAAATTCATATATATTTATATATATATATTTATATATAAACTGCAGTTCGAGAGGTGTGTGACCAACATTCCCCAACTTCAGTTTAACCTCGGTTCTTGCTTTCATTTTTTTTTGTTTCTAGTAAATGTGTACCTAAAACATTATGCGAGTGTGTGTCAGTATGAGATAGGAGAGAGTAGAACGAACCCCGACGATCCGGCGAGCTTAGTCAGAGCATAGCTAGAGGTACACACGAAATCTCTTCATACTAGTTTGGGTAAAAGACAGCTATCCCAAATCTGCACGCTACATAATTGGCGCCCAACGTGGGGTTGATTCCTCATAAAAGTGGTACATAACATCAGTATCAGGTTCATGTCATTTTGGGGCTAGGCTCCACTATAGCTCTTTATTCCATCCAAAACAATATTTTCCTGTCTAGAGGGGAGTACAGTAGATACTGCATATGGAATATGCGATTTATTTTCATAGCTGGAATGGTCGAACTATGTATAATCTGTTGTCTCTTACTTGGGATAGACTAGCTCATAGATATTTACAAAATTCGGACATCATGATGTAGAGCTCCACCAACGAGATGGCTAAAGATGTTGCTTTAGAGAACTGCGGGAATTATTCAAAAGATGGATATTCCGACTCAAGCATATTCATTATCTTACTTCGATTTTGGTTGTAGAGATTCCTATATCAAATTCTAGTTCTAGGTAGTGAAAGTCTCAGATTCTAGGAATTACGATCGTCTATTTATAATAGGTAGAGACCGTCCATTATCCAAACTTACACCTTCTAAAACCATTGCAATAGAAACGGTCAGCCTATTCAACTCAATTACACAACTATTCAAGTTAAACCGTACTGTTTTCGTAGTGGACCGTCTAGATCATGCTTGGAGAGGACGACATATTGTTCATTTGTCAGACAATAAAAAAATAGGAAAGATTCCCTATTAGTTAGTTCATATTTCATACAGTTTATGAAACGATTTTTCATATAGTGTTTAGTTTATTTAGGTACCTTATTTTGATTTATATTTGAACATGGCCGTACACCGTAGTAATGAAAATTTAGCTTCAGCATTGAGTAGCAAAGAATCGTCTTGTGTTATTTGCAAGGAAGTCTAAGACAAGATCAACTTATAGCCACAACGTCTTGTCAACATCGATATCATAACACGTGTATATGCGAACATTTGAAGAATGATAAGTCTTGCCCTGTGTGCAAGACCAAATGCGATCCTAACACTCTAGCAGCGGAATTGAACCTAAGTTCAGGGCCCCTTCCAGATAATGTTCATGGTAACGAATCTTTCGTTAGGGCACAGCTAGGTCTAATGTCAACTCAGAAAGAAAGGAAGACACCCCATAGAGGTCGAGGCGGAGAAGCTATTCCAAAAAGGGGAATGCGAACGAGATATCAAGCCAGTATCGATCGTAATATCTCAGGAAGTCGTCAGTCGATCAGTAGCAATGGAAATACGTCACTGGGTAATGCGGAAGCAGAGGACCTTACAGGTTACATCCATTCGGTAATGAAAGGTCAGGAGAAAACGATGATGGAAACTCTTAGTTCCTTCATTAAATCTTCTATTGAGCAAACTATACAGACCCAGTTTTCAAATCTAAATTAAGCCGCAAATACCACGAGAAACCGAGATTCATCAGAGTAACGGATTAATAGTAGACGTGAAGTAGATAACAGTAGAAATATGCTCAGAGACGATTCTTAAGAAGGGAGCCCTAGAAGTATTCAGGCAGTAGGAAATGTGGCACCGGCAAAGGCCGCAAATATTCTACTAAGTTGGCGTCTTAAATTTGATGGTTCTCGGGATTCAATGCATGTGGAAGAATTTCTATATCGCGTTCGTGCTCTTACGGGACAGACTCTTGGAAACGATAATCAGTTACTTTGCGATAATTTGCATCTGCTTTTCACGGGCAAAGCCAGCGATTGGTTCTGGGATTTTCATAGAAGAAACCACCAATACTGCTGGCAATCGTTTTGTACTGCCTTTAGAGAAAGATTCGACGATCAGAAAGATGATTTTGACCTTTGGGAAATTATCAGAAAACGGCAACAAAAGGAAAATGAATCCTTTGAAGATTTTCAGTCGGCCATTGAAAAGTTAGTGGCTTGGCTTTCGCATGAGATAAGCGAACTTAAACTGATCGATATTCTTAAACGGAATGCGAAAAGCGCTCTTCGATATGAGCTTTTGCATTTGAAAATCCAGAATAGAAGTGAGTTGAGGGAGGAAGTAAAGAAGCATGAACATTTCTGTAAGGATGCCGGAAACTTTCTACCTCGAAACAGAGTTACTAAACCAAATGTATCCGAAATTCAGAGTGATGACGAAGAGCTCAAAGAAGAGAGTATCTTCGAGCTACGTCGTAAGCGGTTTGTCTGCTGGAATTGCGACAAAACCGGTCATCGATTCGAAGACTGTGTAGCAGAACGCCGCGTCTTCTGTTATGGATGCGGGGCGAAAAATACATTTAAGCCAAAGTGCGAGAAATGCAACCCGTCGGAAAACCGAATACGGGATGCGCAAACCAACACCAGTTTGACGCATCCGGCAATGATAATGGATTTACAGAAAAATGTTTCCAAGTAAACGTCTCCAGCTCGGATTGTTCTAATGTTATCTCTGACAGTTCCTTGGTAGAGGTACAAACCCAGACGGAAGGTGTAGATTATGATTGTGACATCGTACACGTAGATAAGCTACCATTTAAATATCAACCGAAACGATCAACCACACGATTGAGACAATTCTGGGCCAAAGTAAAGAGGGTTCGAAAGCGACTTGTCTCATCGGTCTTTATGAGCTCGGATAACAGATTATTTGTAGAACTAAGCATAGAAAAACAAAACTTCATAGCCTTGTTAAATTAGGGAGCGACAATAAGTTGTTTCGGAAGTGAAGCTGCTAAATCGTTCTCCCAGCATTCAAAGGCGAAGAAATGCTCGGGAAATATTCGAACAGCCAATAATGAATCTTGTAAAGCCGTAGCAAAAATCACTTTTCCTATAACCTTTAGAGATCATACCAAGGATATAGAATTCTTCATAATACCAGCCTTGAAGCAAAATGTATATTTAGGAATTGATTTCTGGAAAGAGTTTGGTCTTTTGGAGAGATTGTTAACTGATAGATCTGTAATACATGAATTAGACGTAGGAAATGAAGCCAAGGTTTCAGAATCACCACCGTTACACAATTTAAGCGAAGACCAAAAGGTTAGATTAGAGTACATAATCAATTCGTTTCCATCGTTCGATAAGGAAGGATTAGGTCGTACCAGCGCTATCGAACATTCAATCGAAATGATACTCGATAGACCAGTAAAACAGCGCCATTGGCCGATTTCCCCCGCAAAGGAAAAGTTAATGTTTGATGAAGTGGAGAAATTGCTAGCGTTAGACGTGATCGACGAATCAAAAAGTTCCTGGAGTAGTAATTGCGTGCTAGTTAAGAAAGGGACGAAAAACGCTTATGTTTAGATTCACGGGAGGTTAATAGGAACACTCGAACACTATACCGACTTTACCTTTATAAAGTAATGCCTTTTGGCTTAACAAATGCTGCTCAGACCTTGTGTCGACTTATGGATCAGGTGATACCTGCCTATCTTCGGAATCGGGTTTTCGTCTATTTGGACGATTTACTTGTGCTCTCCGATGACTTCGACTCACACATGTTGTTGTTGCAAGAGGTAGCGATTCATTTGCGTAAAGCAAACCTTACGATCAACATAGCCAAGTCAAACTTTTGTATTCGAGAGATAAAATATCTAGGATTTATAATCGGTGAGGGTCAGTTAAAGACAGACCCTGGCAAAATAAGATCTATAATGGATTTCCCTGTTCCGAAAACGGGAAAGCAGTTAAGAAGATTTCTCGGACTAGCGGGATGGTACCGACGCTTCGTCGATAACTATGCCACAGACAGCTTTCCTTTGACAGAGTTACTGAAAAAGCATCAGTCACTTAACTGGAACGCATCAGCTGAAGCAGCTTTCAATTAACTAAAGTCCTGCTTGACATCTGCTCCAATATTAGCTACCCCCGATTTTAAGAAACCCTTTATTTTAGTATGCGACGCAAGCACCTTTGGTCTAGGCTGTGTGTTAGCTCAATTAAATGAGGAAGAGATAGAATTACCTATAGCATTTATGTCCGAAAAACTTTCCAAGGCACAACGGAACTATTCGGTCACCGAGCTCGAGTGCTTGGCCGTAATTAGAGGGATAAAAAAGTTTAGAGCTTACGTCGAAGGGCAGGAATTTCAAGTCATAACAGACCACGCGTCACTACAGTGGCTTATGAGGCAAAAAGATTTGTCGGGTCGATTGGCTCGGTGGGCTATAAAATTGCAAGGATTAAATTTCGAAATTTCGCATCGTAAGGGGTCCGAAAATATAGTAGCCGATGCGTTATCACGCCAAGATGAACCTGAGGTTATAGAACTGAAGGCTCATGGACCCATAGTGGACCTTACGTCGATAGAGTTTAAATTGTAAGATACCGGATTCCGTCAAGCTGTGTGGATTCCGCTATGAGGCGAGTCCACATTCAAATACACAATTTAACAGTTTTAATAACGTTTACGTTTTATTCCACTTGACACACTTCCGTCGCCTTCTACTGCTGCACCAAAAGTGAGTCCGTTCTCTCGACGCTCTTCCCGATGTATGTTTTCGATCTCACTATCGGTATCTCCCACCGAGTGTATCGATGGTGCGGAGATACCGACGCGCGATCTATCATTTTCAAATACAGAGTTGCTTATGTGACTACTTCTCTATCTAATCGTACTGCTACAATTCGGCCATCCTGACCGGAGTGCTCCTGAACTCCTTATGGCTAGGTTAGTATCTTTTGCGTTTCGTCTATCACGGTTGGGTAGTTTACTCTTAGTCTGCTCGTTTTGGTTTATGTATCACAATCATTTTCTTCATACTGTTTCCCTGTGACATTTGCATCATTATCCTTCTCTAGCCATGGCTTCATATTCGCTACCGCCCAAACTCCTTTGTAAGGGATTCTTGACTGCTGGAATCCTTCTACGTCTTCCAATACGTATCCATCATTTCTTAACACTTTCGATATCCTATACGGTCCTTTGAATTTAGGAATGAGTTTTTTGCATACCCCTACGTGGGTGTCGAAATTTTTTACCATGACCAGATCATCTTCTCTGTACACATGTGGTTCTTTTCTCTTTGAGTTTGTTGCTTGCTTGTTGTAAGCCTGTACTTTCTCCTGATGGGTGCTCGCTTCTGCCCTAATCTTCTCTAAATCCCTTGTGTCGTGTTGTTCCGTTACTTCTTTTATGTAGTCCCCTAGTAAATCTGATACCTCCCCTCTCTGCTGGACTCCGAACAACATTCGACTTGGGTGCTCATTAATCGACCTCTGGATAGTGTTGTTGAGCGCGTGCTCCACTGTTTCTACTACTATGTCCCAATGTAATCCCTTCTCTGGTTCGACGAGTTTTGCGATCATGGGTCCTAGGCTTCTGTTCACTCTTTCTACCTGTCCGTTTGCTTGTGGCGATCCTGTTGCTATCTTCACGTGCTTAACATTATTTTGTTCTATAAATTCTCCGTACTCTTTCGACGTAAAGCAGCTTCCTCTGTCTGAAACAATGCATTTAAGTCTGCTGTAAGCTCGGAAATAATCCTTCATTGCATTCACTGCTTCTTTCGTGTTCGTAGTTCTTGTTGTGTAAAGTCTTACGAACTTGGTGAATGCGTCTATGACTACCAAGATATGTTTGTTCGCCCTGCCTTTGTCAACTGGCCCGAAGTGGTCAATATGTACCACCTCGAATGGTGCTGACCCTTTTGGTATATTGTGTAAAAATCCTTCCTCTTTCCCGTGTTTCGCTGAAAACGCTATGCATTTTAGACAGTTTTCTATGTGTCGTTTGGCTTTAGACCTAACCTTTGGAAACCAGTAACTCTTTGAAATAGCGTCTGTCATTTTGTCGATTCCTACGTGTCCTAACTCGTCATGGTATCTATAGAGTACGTGGCTTTCCATTTCTTCGGGTACGTAGAATAGTAGCGTAACGTCATCTTACTTCTTGTATATTATTCCGTTCCTCATCTCATAATGTTTATGTTCCGATCTTTGTAACGTCTCTCTTAGTTCTATCAATTTGTCGTCTCTATTTTGGCATATTATTAAGTTCTCTTCAAAGGTATTCGTGTCTATCGTGAGTATCTGGACGATCCTGCTTAGCGCATCTACGTGTTGCATTCTTTTTCCTGATCGGTGTTCTAACTTGTAGTCATAGTTTTGTAACTCTAACGCCCAGCGGGCAATTCTTGGATTCAGCTCTTTTCTATTCAATGTCAAGGTAAATGCGCTGCAGTCTGTTACTATCTTGAAAGGTATGCCTTGCACGTACACTCTAAACCGTTTTAGTGCATAAATTATCGCTAGTGTTTCTAGCTCAAAACTGTGATATTTTGCTTCCGTAACCGTTGTTCGCTTGCAGAAATAGAATACTGGGTGTATTTTGTCGTCCTTCTTTTTCTGCATTAAAATTGCCCCGAACCCTAATGCGCTTGCATCGCAATGTAGTTCTGTCGGATCTTTGGGATTGTACAGAGCCAAGATTGGCGCTTCCAATAACTTGGTTTTTAGCTGCTCAAAACACTCTAATTCTGAGGCTCCGAATTCAAACTTCTTGTCTTTCTTGACTAAGTCATAAAGGGGTTTAGCTTTCGTCGAGAAATCTTTGACAAACCTTCTAAAGTACGAACATAGCCCCAAGAAACTTTGTACTTCATTCGTTTTCGTTGGGATCGGAAATTCTTTCACCGCTAGTAGTCCCTTTGTATCTGGTTTAATCCCGCTGCCCGAAATAGAATACCCTAGGTACTTAACTTCTGATTGTAAGAACTCGCATTTGTCTAACCTTAACTTGAGTTTGTTCGCCACTAAACGTCTCAGTACTTCCTGTAAAATTTTCATGTGACTATCACTATCCTTCGTTGCTATAATTATGTCGTCCATGTATATTATGACCTTATCTTCCTTTACCATATCTGAGAAAATCTTGTTCGTGAATCTTTGGAATACTGCAGACGCATTGCGTAACCCGAACGGCATCCTCAACCACTCGTACTGTCCCATCGGAGTTGTGAATGACGTGTATTTTACTGAATCTTTGTGCATAAATACGTGGAAGTATCCGTTCTTCAAATCTAATTTAGTGAATAGTCTTTTCTCTGAGAGTTTATCTAACAGGTCATCTATTAGGGGTGTCGGGTAATTGTCTTTTATCATCCATTTATTTAGTGTGCGATAATCTACGCACAACCTTAGTTCCCCTGAATCCTTTTTTACCAGTACTATTGGTGACACGTATTCTGACTCGCTAGTTCTGATGTAGCCCTTGTCTGTGTAATCGTCTATCATCTTCTGTACTTGAGACTTTTCGCTGTACGATAACCTTCTGGGCGGACAATTGAACGGTTTTTCGTTTTCAAAATTCAATTTCATTTCCCACCTCGTCTCCGGTAGACTCGGACTTTCTGCGTTTGTATAGGTTGCTCTGAACATGTGCTTGAACCGTTCTACCAGATTCACACAACAATCTGACCCCACTTTTAACTCGCTATCATTTCCAAGAGCCGGGTACTCTCCAGGTAGTTCGCTAAAATTGGCCTTCCTGTTTTCGTACGGATCTTTAGCCTGTACCAGCCCCACTAAAGCTGCGTTTCCATCTTTATTTTCTTGTTCTTCTAAACACTCAGTTTCTACCCCATACTCACTTTCTACTGTTTGCCCCTTTTCCTATTATACACTCGTTTTCCTTTCTCCACTCATTCTCTGCCCTATGTTCTCTATCTTCTATACACTCGTTCTTCTCTTCACACTCATTCGCGACTGTACACTCATTTTCTGCTTCATGTTCATTTCTGTCTATACACTCATTTTCTGTTTCATGTTCGTATTTGTCTATACACACATTTTCTGTTTCATGTTCATATTCGTCTATACACTCATTTTCCTTCTTTGTGCAAATGTCACTTACAATTTTAAATTTACATAACTTCATAAAGTCTCTACCTAACACAGCCTCGTAGCCCATCGACTCGTCTGCCACTACTAGCAACTCAAAGTTGAATTGTTTGCTATTGATGATTACAAAACAGGGTATTTTGCCAAAAATATCAAGTTTGCTATTATTTAGTCCAACATATGAGTAATTCGCGTCTTTACTTAAAATGAATTCATAATTTTCAACTTTGCTTAATTTGTAACAACTTAAATTCTCTTTCTTGAGGTCATCAGAACTTAAAACTATGCGTCCTTTCGCTTCGTGTGGATTTTTCATAGGCTGGTACCCCAAGCATGATGACTTAATAAAACTTATTGGGCTCCCCGAGTCGATGAGGCAATCTAAGGACAAACATTTGTTATTGTAGTTGCTAACGTACATATATCTCAAACTTGTATATGTATTCATTATGTACCTTGTCCTTTCTTTCGTCACAGTGTGACACCTGGTGGCTCATACTGCCACATCCGTAGCATGCTCCTCTCTCGCGCCTGGGCTTGGGGCACTCCCCTGCCATGTGGCCTAGAGAGTTGCAGTTATAGCAGCGGATGGTTGCTGCTGCTCCTCCTGTGTTCGCTGCCCCTGTTGGATTGGGTCTCTTTGGCAGCCTCACCTTTTCGAACGCCCTGAGTAACTGATACGGGGCCCCGAAGCACTGCATGTGGGCCTGTCTGCGTAAGCCCTCGTCCGGGATGCCTTCAATAACGCCGTCGATCAGCTCCTCGTTGTCAATGGATATGCGCGAAGCCAATACCATCTTGTCGTTGAAATACTTGGAGAACTCTTCGTCACGCATCCATGCACGAGACTCGAACTTTCGACGGAGCAATAGCTTGCTCTCTTTGGGCTGGAACGTGTTTTTCATGATGCTCAGCAGCTGTCCGATCGGCAATGAGACGTGTTCTGGATTCGAGTGTAGCCACACTAGTGCGTTGTCTTTAAGTTTCGACATCAGCAGCATTAGTAGCTTCTCATCCTTGAGCTTGTACACCCTTGCGGCGGCCTCAAATTGCGCGATCCAAGCTGCAACGTTTTCGTTGTATCCCGAAATGTTGCCATGGTAAGTCGGCAACATTTCTTTCGCCGCACTCAGCAACATGATGCTGCCATCGCCGTCTGTGTTCTCCCCCTTCTCCTTCTGCAGTTTCAGCAACTCTATCTTTAGCTTTATCAGTTCCACCTCTGCACAAGTTTTTTCTCCACGGTCCTTTTCTGGTGGTGTTTCGCCGTTGTTGTTGTCGTTGTACTCGAGTGTTGGCTGCGTCTTGTCATTTTCCTCTTTTTGCTCGTCGTTGGGTTTTTTTCCGTTGTCGGCGTAAGCCGGCGACGCATTTTCGGCATCTGCTTCTCCTCCGTTATTCGTCTCGTTCTGGGCTGGTGCCGCGTCATCTTCCGTCTCGCTCTCTCCCGTTACCATCTCAGGCGGTCCCTGTCCTCGCAGCTCCGCTGGTACGTCGTTCAGACGGGCTGCCATGGCGGCTTTGCTTCCTCCTTTTGGCATGTTGAGAGCTTCTAGCCACCCGCGCAACTGGGCCGCCGAGAAATCTTGCGCGCAAACTGAGTCGGACATGTCTGTTCTTGTCGTTCGCTGTGGATAGCGTCGTCAATGCGTGTGTTGCAGAAAAAAAAAAATTCGGCTTTTTCCCTGTCTTGGTTTTGTGGTGTTTGGTTCAATCCCACTTCTGAGTTTGTAAGATACCGGATTCCGTCAAGCTGTGTGGATTCCGCTATGAGGCGAGTCCACATTCAAATACACAATTTAACAGTTTTAATAACGTTTACGTTTTATTCCACTTGACACACTTCCGTCGCCTTCTACTGCTGCACCAAAAGTGAGTCCGTTCTCTCGACGCTCTTCCGGATGTATGTTTTCGATCTCACTATCGGTATCTCCCACCGAGTGTATCGATGGTGCGGAGATACCGACGCGCGATCTATCATTTTCAAATACAGAGTTGCTTATGTGACTACTTCTCTATCTAAACGTACTGCTACAAAATCAAGGTAATATATGGATCTAATAGACGACATAAGGGTTAATCAACTTAAGTAACCCGACTTGAGGGTTAAGGATAATTTGGTCTATAAGAGGACTGAACCATCTTCTGGTTCTAGCAGACAAACAATCTTGGAAGCTTTGGGTTCCGTCAGGCCTTACCAACGATATAATTTCTAGAGCTCATGACCCTCCAGATGCTTCTCACAGTGGTATCGGTAAAAACATTGAAAAGGTGAAAAGGTACTTGTTTTGGCCAAAAATGGTAATACAAATACGAGCCTACGTATCGCAATGTGACATTTGTCGTCAAACTAAAAGCGCTAATGTCGTATTAAGGCCTCCGATGGGAAAGCCATTGATTTCAGAAAGGCCTTTTCAGAAGCTTTATCTGGATTTGCTGGGAACGTATCCGCGATCCAAACAAGGGAATATTGGTATTTTAATAATCGTGGATCACAACACTAAATTCCATTTCTTATGTCCGCTCAAGAAGCTTACTTCAAGCAAAGTGTGCGACTTTCTAGAAAGTACACTGTTTTGCACTTTCGGTGTGCCGGAGACCATACTCACCGACAATGGTTCACAATTTGTCTCTGGGAGTTTCAAGTCATTTCTTACAAGATTCGGAATAACTCACCGCTGTACGGCCATATGCTCACCCCAAGCCAATGCCAGTTAAAGGTTATACCGATCCGTGTTAGCGGCTATTAGAGCATACGTCGGCAAAGATCATACCAATTGGGACAACAAGTTACCAGAAATTAGTGCGGCGCTACGAGCAAATATCCATCGAAGCACCGGATATTCACCATATTTTCTGACTTTTGGTCAAAATATGATTCTTAACGGAAAGGATTATGAACTTCTTAGACGTCTAGATCTCCTGTCGGATGACACTAGAGTCAATTATCCAGATGTAATACAAGTGTGTCGACAGACTGCTCAGAAAAAGTTAGCAGACTCCAACTTAAAGTTGGAGACATTGTATATGCCAGGAATTTTTGTCAGAGCAATGTGCTAAAAAAATTCAGCGCTAAGCTGGCACACGTGTTTATACCAGCCAAGGTTATTCGTCGAGTAGGGACGATGTATTATCAGTTAGCTAGTGAAGATAAGAAGAACTTAGGAGTCTATCATTTAAAAGATATTCAGAAGATCGCCTTCTTCAGTTGAAGTCTCACTGCAAGGTCAATTACGTCTTCAACTGTGGTGTAGGAGCCGAATTTAAAGAAATGTTAGAGAGCATCACTGATGGATCAAGTTCTATTTCGATAAAGAACAAAAGCGCCGAGCTAAATTTAAATTTCGAAAGTGGATCGTAAGCTGAAAGCTTTTCGACAAGCTTTAGAAAGAGAGTCGCTGCATTCCTCATGCATGTAAGCGAAACGCCGTTGCGATGCGCTGCTAGGAGAGCAACATAAAGAGAGCATAGATCGAAGCTTGGTCGAAGTTCCACTCAAATTAGCTAAAAGATCATACGAGTAAACCGTTAAAGCTCACAAATATCACCCGATTATACAGTTAAAGCTCCAAGCATCATCCGATCTTTGAGCTTTATGTTGGTAGGGCTTAAGGGTTATTGCAAGGTTTTGCTAGAACTATTAGCAAAGAACCAAGCCATAAGAACAGACGGGATTGTGGTGCATTGATGATTACATATATATCTAACCAACGACTGTACTCTTTCTTACGCAATACCTCGTGGCTGATAGAAAATTGTTCGGATTTATTTTGTGTCTAATAAACCAAAAGTAGTGAAACCCCAAAGCGAAGAAAAAACATCTCAGGTATGTCTATAGACATTTAGGAAAGTGCTCGGGGTAATGTATATTAATTTTTGTGTTATAGGACTGTGGTCGAAAGTCTTCTTCCCTACCCCAAGTACCAGCTTAAGCTGCGTTGTGTACATATATACATTCATATATATTTATATATATATATATATATATATATATATATATATATATATATAAACTGCAGTTCGAGAGGTGTGTGACCAACATAAGCGAAAAGCCAAGCGGCACACCTCCACCGTTTTCTTTGGGGGACACGAATTAACGAACCGTAATCGTGCATTAGCAGTTGGGAGCAGCCACAACCTTCTGGAAATACAGACTAACAGCGGCGCCTCGGAACATTTCCTTGCGTAATCAAAACCTCCCCCCCATCTGCCGAAACCGCAGTGTGAATATTAGGCCGACTTTGACTTGAGTAGCAACGCTTAATCCCGATCCGATGAACTAAGAGGATATACCGTCCACAACGTCGACTGATCTAGCTGCGTCAGCGGAATCCGATCATGATTTCGATTTAGCTGCCTTACCGAAATTCTCGATTCTTCGAAGACGCAGTGCCGAGTCTGCTGACTGACCTGTATTACGAGTAGCTACTATCAACCACGTCAATAGAGAGTCATTACTTGCCGTTAATACAGGATATGCATTTCTTTTTCAATATTATATTTAGTCTAAATCATTTCTTCTTTTTTTTAGTTACGGCTTATATAGATTTATATCTAGTTATGTAATCAAGGAAACATAATAGTTTTTATATTGAATGGGTATGAGAGTATAGCTTTTTATTTGAGATTTCAAAATCGTACGGATCCGTACACTCGTGTGCATATATATTAACTTTTTTTTCCTCCGCAGAAACATTCACCTACGTCATCCTTGAGCTCAACGATCACGAAAGGAGTAAGTGTTAATGAAACATCCAAAACGCTGTGAGTTATTAATTGCAACAATGTGTATGCACCAAGACGAAAAGTAACCTGCGTGTTACGCTATTGAATTTTATTCCATATTAATATTACTCGCAAAACCATATCTTTACACCTCTTTTATTAAATTCATATTAATATTTTAAGTTGTTAAGAACAGAAATGAATTTTGAGTATAGGATTACGAAACCGTTGAAATATATATAATTTCATTAATTCTGAAGCAAAATCCTAAAATGTTGTAAATTCAGGCGTCCGTCCTCAGACAGGCATGATCAGGGCGGTCATATGAGAACAGTATGAGTTTATAGGGTCTATACGGTTCAATATACCTGTATAGCATAGGTTGGGAGGGTAGGGAAGAGAGAGATACTCGATGTCACCTGAGTCTCTCACAACTTGAGTGGAGTAGTTGAGATGAAGGGTTTCACAAAACAACAAATTATTAACTTCATTGCTATTTCCCCAACTTCAGTTTAACCTCGGTTCTTGCTTTCATTTTTTTTTTGTTTCTAGTAAATGTGTACCTAAAACATTATGCGAGTGTGTGTCAGTATGAGATAGGAGAGAGTAGAACGAACCCCGACGATCCGGCGAGCTTAGTCAGAGCATAGCTAGAGGTACACACGAAATCTCTTTATACTAGTTTGGGTAAAAGACAGCTATCCCACACCTGCACGCTACAAAGTGCAGTTTATATACAGTGGCTCAAAGCCAAAACAATGCAGTGTCAAATAAACTGTTTAACTGTGGTACAGATTTTAAACTAGTGGAAAAACAAAATGATTCAATGCACCAAAGCTTATAGAAACTAGGAATCCGACTTGATTTTCGGTTTGGCGTTTAAAAATTTTTGGTTTTTACTCTAGTTTAAAATCTGTACCACAGTGAAACAGTTTATTTGACACTGCATTGTTTTGGCTTTGAGCCACTGTATATATATATATATATATATATATATAAATATATATGAATGTATATATGTACACAACGCAGCTTAAGCTGGTACTTGGGGTACGGAAGAAGGCATTCGACCACAGTCCTAACACGACGAGAGGGAACGTTGTGAGCCGCGGCAAAGGCCGCGGCTTTACCTTATACCCGGTACTCAGTCAGTATATACATACATACATATATGAGTCTACGATTTATGAAATTTATTATATGTTCTCAAAAGGGACAAAAATAATATCAAAATTTGAATTTTTTTACATGTTTCCATTTTTTTTTACATATGCTTTGTATATCTACGTCTACATGACATGTATAACTACATATTTGAGACGTACAAGTGTTTACGACAGAGAGAGAGAGAGGGAATGAGCAGCGCTTGGCAGGCGTTGCGTAGCCACTGAAATTTAATTTGTTTCTTCTGGCCATAATATTGATCCGATCTGATCCATAGTCGGCAATCTGGTAGATATGGTAATTTCCCAAGATTCTACGTTTTTGGTTTTCATTTATCTTAAAAATTGTGGATTCCACAGATTTTCGTCCTTTGTGGGGGCGGAAAGGGGCGTGGCAAAATTTTAAAACAAACTCGTGCTGGTTTGGTATCACAGGAGTTTGGATAGAAAGTTTGGTTGCTCTAGCTCTTATAGTCTCTGAGAACTAGGCGCTCATTTAAACAAATAGGCAAAGCAGATGGCGCCGCGTGTGAGAGAGAGCGAGAGGGAATGATGACTTTCGAAATGGTTTTCTTCATTGTAGCTATAATAATGATCCGATCTGATCCAGATTCAACACTCTGATAGAAATGGTTTTTCTCAATGATTCTGCGTTTTTATTTTTTTTGCATCTTCAAAATTGTATACGCCACAGACTTTCGTCCTTTGTGTGGGCGGAAGGGTCGGGGTGAAATTTTGAAATACATTTGGAGTAGTGTGATCACACAGGAGACTGGATACAAAACTTGGTTGCTCTAGCTTTAATAGTCTCTGAGATATAGGCGCAAATGAAGGCGGACAGACGGACGGACGGACAGACGGACACACAGACATGGCTATATCGACTCGGCTATTGATGCTGATCAAGAATATATATACTTTTAGGGTCGGAAACGCTTCCTTCTGTGCGTTACACACAACCGTTATCCCCACAAATCTAATATACCCCTATACTCTTCGAGTACCGGGTATAAAAATTAATATATATTACCCCGAGCACTTTCCTAAATGTCTATAGACATACCTGAGATGTTTTTCTTCGCTTTGGGTTTTCACTACTTTTGGTTTATTAGACACAAAATAAATCCGAACAATTTTCTATCAGCCACGAGCTATTGCGTAAGAAAGAGTAGAGAGTAAAGAGAGTCGTTGGTTAGATATATATGTAATCATCAATGCACCACAATCCCGTCTGTTCTTATGGCTTGGTTCTTTGCTAATAGTTCTAGCAAAACCTTGCAATAACCCTTAAGCCCTACCAACATAAAGCTCAAAGATCGGATGATGCTTGGAGCTTTAACTGTATAATCGGGTGATATTTGTGAGCTTTAACGGTTTACTCGTATGATCTTTTAGCTAATTTGAGTGGAACTTCGACCAAGCTTCGATCTATGCTCTCTTTATGTTGCTCTCCTAGCAGCGCATCGCAACGGCGTTTCGCTTACATGCATGAGGAATGCAGCGACTCTCTTTCTAAAGCTTGTCGAAAAGCTTTCAGCTTACGATCCACTTTCGAAATTTAAATTTAGCTCGGCGCTTTTGTTCTTTATCGAAATAGAACTTGATCCATCAGTGATGCTCTCTAACATTTCTTTAAATTCGGCTCCTACACCACAGTTGAAGACGTAATTGACCTTGCAGTGAGACTTCAACTGAAGAAGGCGATCTTCTGAATATCTTTTAAATGATAGACTCCTAAGTTCTTCTTATCTTCACTAGCTAACTGATAATACATCGTCCCTACTCGACGAATAACCTTGGCTGGTATAAACACGTGTGCCAGCTTAGCGCTGAATTTTTTTAGCGCATTGCTCTGACAAAAATTCCTGGCATATACAATGTCTCCAACTTTAAGTTGGCGTACACGACTACGTAAGTTGTATTTCCGCGCATTCTGTTCGTGTGAGTCTGCTAACTTTTTCTGAGCAGTCTGTCGACACACTTGTATTACATCTGGATAATTGACTCTAGTGTCATCCGACAGGAGATCTAGACGTCTAAGAAGTTCATAATCCTTTCCGTTAAGAATCATATTTTGACCAAAAGTCAGAAAATATGGTGAATATCCGGTGCTTCGATGGATATTTGCTCGTAGCGCCGCACTAATTTCTGGTAACTTGTTGTCCCAATTGGTATGATCTTTGCCGACGTATGCTCTAATAGCCGCTAACACGGATCGGTTTAACCTTTAACTGGCATTGGCTTGGGGTGAGTATATGGCCGTACAGCGGTGAGTTATTCCGAATCTTGTAAGAAATGACTTGAAACTCCCAGAGACAAATTGTGAACCATTGTCGGTGAGTATGGTCTCCGGCACACCGAAAGTGCAAAACAGTGTACTTTCTAGAAAGTCGCACACTTTGCTTGAAGTAAGCTTCTTGAGCGGACATAAGAAATGGAATTTAGTGTTGTGATCCACGATTATTAAAATACCAATATTCCCTTGTTTGGATCGCGGATACGTTCCCAGCAAATCCAGATAAAGCTTCTGAAAAGGCCTTTCTGAAATCAATGGCTTTCCCATCGGAGGCCTTAATACGACATTAGCGCTTTTAGTTTGACGACAAATGTCACATTGCGATACGTAGGCTCGTATTTGTATTACCATTTTTGGCCAAAACAAGTACCTTTTCACCTTTTCAATGTTTTTACCGATACCACTGTGGGAAGCATCTGGAGGGTCATGAGCTCTAGAAATTATATCGTTGGTAAGGCCTGACGGAACCCAAAGCTTCCAAGATTGTTTGTCTGCTAGAACCAGAAGATGGTTCAGTCCTCTTATAGACCAAATTATCCTTAACCCTCAAGTCGGGTTACTTAAGTTGATTAACCCTTATGTCGTCTATTAGATCCATATATTACCTTGATTTAAACTCTATCGACGTAAGGTCCACTATGGGTCCATGAGCCTTCAGTTCTATAACCTCAGGTTCATCTTGGCGTGATAACGCATCGGCTACTATATTTTCGGACCCCTTACGATGCGAAATTTCGAAATTAAATCCTTGCAATTTTATAGCCCACCGAGCCAATCGACCCGACAAATCTTTTTGCCTCATAAGCCACTGTAGTGACGCGTGGTCTGTTATGACTTGAAATTCCTGCCCTTCGACGTAAGCTCTAAACTTTTTATACCCGGTACTCGAAGAGTATAGGGGTATATTAGATTTGTGGGGATAACGGTTGTGTGTAACGCACAGAAGGGGTCGTTTCCGACCCCATAAAGTATATATATTCTTGATCAGCATCAATAGCCGAGTCGATATAGCCATGTCTGTCTGTCCGTCCGTCCGTCCGTCTGTCCGTCTGTCCGTCTGTCCGTCTTCATTTGCGCCTATATCTCAGAGACTATTAAAGCTAGAGCAACCAAGTTTTGTATCCAGTCTGCTGTGTGATCACACTACTCCAAATGTAATTCAAAATTTCGCCCCGCCCCCTTCCGCCCACACAAAGGACGAAAGTCTGTGGCCTACACAATGTTGAAGATACGAGAAAACTAAAAACGCAGAGTCATAGAGAAAGCCCATTTCTATCAGGGTGTTGAATCTGGATCAGATCGGATCATTATTATAGCTACAATGAAGAAAACCATTTCGAAAGTCATCATTCCCTCTCGCTCTCTCTCACACGCGACCCCATCTGCTTTGCCCATTCGTATTTTGCGTCGCCTAGTTCTCAGAGACTATAAGAGCTAGAGCAACCAAACTTTCTATCCAAGCTCCTGTGATATCAAACCAGCACAAGTTTGTTTTAAAATTTTGCCACGCCCCCTTCCGCCCCCACAAAAAACGAAAATCTGTGGAATCCACAATTTTTAAGATAAATGAAAACCAAAAATGCAGAATCATCAAAAATTACCATATCTACCAGATTACCGAATCTGGATCAGATCGGATCAATATTATGGCCAGAAGAAACAAATTAAGTTTCAGTGGCTACGCAACGCCTGCCCAGCGCTGACTCACGCCCTCTCTCTCTCTCTCTGTCGTAAACACTTGTACGTCTCAAATATGTAGTTATACATGTCATGTAGAAATGTAGGCACAGATATACAAAGCATATGTAAACAAAAATGGAAACATCTATAAAAATTACAAAAAATTCATTTTTTAATTAAAATATTATTTTCGTCCCTTTTGAGAACATATAATAAATTTCATAAATCGTAGGCTCATATATGTATGTATGTATATACTGACTGAGTACCGGGTATAAGGTAAAGCCGCGGCCTTTGCCGCGGCTCACAACGTTCCCTCTCGTTTATCCCTCTAATTACGGCCAAGCACTCGAGCTCGGTGACCGAATAGTTTCGTTGTGCCTTGGAAAGTTTTTCGGACATAAATGCTATAGGTAATTCTATCTCTTCCTCATTTAATTGAGCTAACACACAGCCTAGACCAAAGGTGCTTGCGTCGCATACTAAAATAAAGGGTTTCTTAAAATCGGGGGTAGCTAATATTGGAGCAGATGTCAAGCAGGACTTTAGTTAATTGAAAGCTGCTTCAGCTGATGCGTTCCAGTTAAGTGACTGATGCTTTTTCAGTAACTCTGTCAAAGGAAAGCTGACTGTGGCATAGTTATCGACGAAGCGTCGGTACCATCCCGCTAGTCCGAGAAATCTTCTTAACTGCTTTACCGTTTTCGGAACAGGGAAATCCAGTATAGATCTTATTTTGCCAGGGTCTGTCTTTAACTGACCCTCACCGATTATAAATCCTAGATATTTTATCTCTCGTATACAAAAGTTTGACTTGGCTATGTTGATCGTAAGGTTTGCTTTACGCAAATGAATCGCTACCTCTTGCAACAACAACATGTGTGAGTCGAAGTCATCGGAGAGCACAAGTAAATCGTCCAAATAGACGAAAACCCGATTCCGAAGATAGGCAGGTATCACCTGATCCATAAGTCGACACAAGGTCTGAGCAGCATTTGTTAAGCCAAAAGGCATTACTTTATAAAGGTAAAGTCGGTATAGTGTTCGAGTGTTCCTATTAACCTCCCGTGAATCTAAACATAAGCGTTTTTCGTCCCTTTCTTAAATAGCACGCAATTACTACTCCAGGAACTTTTTGATTCGTCGATCACGTCTAACGCTAGCAATTTCTCCACTTCATCAAACATTAACTTTTCCTTTGCGGGGGAAATCGGCCAAGTGCGCTGTTTTACTGGTCTATCGAGTATCATTTCGATTGAATGTTCGATAGCGCTGGTACGACCTAATCCTTCCTTATCGAACGATGGAAACGAATTGATTATGTACTCTAATCTAACCTTTTGGTCTTCGCTTAAATTGTGTAACGGTGGTGATTCTGAAACCTTGGCTTCATTTCCTACGTCTAATTCATGTATTACAGATCTATCAGTTAACAATCTCTCCAAAAGACCAAACTCTTTCCAGAAATCAATTCCTAAATATACATTTTGCTTCAAGGCTGGTATTATGAAGAATTCTATATCCTTGGTATGATCTCTAAAGGTTATAGGAAAAGTGATTTTTGCTACGGCTTTACAAGATTCATTATTGGCTGTTCGAATATTTCCCGAGCATTTCTTCGCCTTTGAATGCTGGGAGAACGATTTAGCAGCTTCACTTCCGAAACAACTTATTGTCGCTCCCTAATTTAACAAGGCTATGAAGTTTTGTTTTTCTATGCTTAGTTCTACAAATAATCTGTTATCCGAGCTCATAAAGACCGATGAGACAAGTCGCTTGTGGTTGATCGTTTCGGTTGATATTTAAATGGTAGCTTATCTACGTGTACGATGTCACAATCATAATCTACACCTTCCGTCTGGGTTTGTACCTCTACCAAGGAACTGTCAGAGATAACATTAGAACAATCCGAGCTGGAGACGTTTACTTGGAAACATTTTTCTGTAAATCCATTATCATTGCCGGATACGTCAAACTGGTGTTGGTTTGCGCATCCCGTATTCGGTTTTCCGACGGGTTGCATTTCTCGCACTTTGGCTTAAATGTATTTTTCGCCCCGCATCCATAACAGAAGACGCGGCGTTCTGCTACACAGTCTTCGAATCGATGACCGGTTTTGTCGCAATTCCAGCAGACAAACCGCTTACGACGTAGCTCGAAGATACTCTCTTCTTTGAGCTCTTCGTCATCACTCTGAATTTCGGATACATTTGGTTTAGTAACTCTGTTTCGAGGTAGAAAGTTTCCGGCATCCTTACAGAAATGTTCATGCTTCTTTACTTCCTCCCTCAACTCACTTCTATTCTGGATTTTCAAATGCAAAAGCTCATATCGAAGAGCGCTTTTCGCATTCCGTTTAAGAATATCGATCAGTTTAAGTTCGCTTATCTCATGCGAAAGCCAAGCCACTAACTTTTCAATGGCCGACTGAAAATCTTCAAAGGATTCATTTTCCTTTTGTTGCCGTTTTCTGATAATTTCCCAAAGGTCAAAATCATCTTTCTGATCGTCGAATCTTTCTCTAAAGGCAGTACAAAACGACTGCCAGCAGTATTGGTGGTTTCTTCTATGAAAATCCCAGAACCAATCGCTGGCTTTGCCCGTGAAAAGCAGATGCAAATTATCGCAAAGTAACTGATTATCGTTTCCAAGAGTCTGTCCCGTAAGAGCACGAACGCGATATAGAAATTCTTCCACATGCATTGAATCCCGAGAACCATCAAATTTAAGACGCCAACTTAGTAGAATATTTGCGGCCTTTGCCGGTGCCACATTTCCTACTGCCTGAATACTTCTAGGGCTCCCTTCTTAAGAATCGTCTCTGAGCATATTTCTACTGTTATCTACTTCACGTCTACTATTAATCCGTTACTCTGATGAATCTCGGTTTCTCGTGGTATTTGCGGCTTAATTTAGATTTGAAAACTGGGTCTGTATAGTTTGCTCAATAGAAGATTTAATGAAGGAACTAAGAGTTTCCATCATCGTTTTCTCCTGACCTTTCATGACCGAATGGATGTAACCTGTAAGGTCCTCTGCTTCCGCATTACCCAGTGACGTATTTCCATTGCTACTGATCGACTGACGACTTCCTGAGATATTACGATCGATACTGGCTTGATATCTCGTTCGCATTCCCCTTTTTGGAATAGCTTCTCCGCCTCGACCTCTATGGGGTGTCTTCCTTTCTTTCTGAGTTGACATTAGACCTAGCTGTGCCCTAACGAAAGATTCGTTACCATGAACATTATCTGGAAGGGGCCCTGAACTTAGGTTCAATTCCGCTGCTAGAGTGTTAGGATCGCATTTGGTCTTGCACACAGGGCAAGACTTATCATTCTTCAAATGTTCGCATATACACGTGTTATGATATCGATGTTGACAAGACGTTGTGGCTATAAGTTGATCTTGTCTTAGACTTCCTTGCAAATAACACAAGACGATTCTTTGCTACTCAATGCTGAAGCTAAATTTTCATTACTACGGTGTACGGCCATGTTCAAATATAAATCAAAATAAGGTACCTAAATAAACTAAACACTATATGAAAAATCGTTTCATAAACTGTATGAAATATGAACTAACTAATAGGGAATCTTTCCTATTTTTTTATTGTCTGACAAATGAACAATATGTCGTCCTCTCCAAGCATGATCTAGACGGTCCACTACGAAAACAGTACGTTTTAACTTGAATAGTTGTGTAATTGAGTTGAATAGGCTGACCGTTTCTATTGCAATGGTTTTAGAAGGTGTAAGTTTGGATAATGGACGGTCTCTACCTATTATAAATAGACGATCGTAATTCCTAGAATCTGAGACTTTCACTACCTAGAACTAGAATTTGATATAGGAATCTCTACAACCAAAATCGAAGTAAGATAATGAATATGCTTGAGTCGGAATATCCATCTTTTGAATAATTCCCGCAGTTCTCTAAAGCAACATCTTTAGCCATCTCGTTGGTGGAGCTCTACATCATGATGTCCGAATTTTGTAAATATCTATGAGCTAGTCTATTCCAAGTAAGAGACAACAGATTATACATAGTTCGACCATTCCAGCTATGAAAATAAATCGCATATTCCATATGCAGTATCTACTGTACTCCCCTCTAGACAGGAAAATATTGTTTTGGATGGAATAAAGAGCTATAGTGGAGCCTAGCCCCAAAATGACATGAACCTGATACTGATGTTATGTACCACTTTTATGAGGAATCAACCCCACGTTGGGCGCCAATTATGTAGCGTGCAGATTTGGGATAGCTGTCTTTTACCCAAACTAGTATGAAGAGATTTCGTGTGTACCTCTAGCTATGCTCTGACTAAGCTCGCCGGATCGTCGGGGTTCGTTCTACTCTCTCCTATCTCATACTGACACACACTCGCATAATGTTTTAGGTACACATTTACTAGAAACAAAAAAAAAATGAAAGCAAGAACCGAGGTTAAACTGAAGTTGGGGAAATAGCAATGAAGTTAATAATTTGTTGTTTTGTGAAACCCTTCATCTCAACTACTCCACTCAAGTTGTGAGAGACTCAGGTGACATCGAGTATCTCTCTCTTCCCTACCCTCCCAACCTATGCTATACAGGTATATTGAACCGTATAGACCCTATAAACTCATACTGTTCTCATATGACCGCCCTGATCATGCCTGTCTGAGGACGGACGCCTGAATTTACAACATTTTAGGATTTTGCTTCAGAATTAATGAAATTATATATATTTCAACGGTTTCGTAATCCTATACTCCAAATTCATTTCTGTTCTTAACAACTTAAAATATTAATATGAATTTAATAAAAGAGGTGTAAAGATATGGTTTTGCGAGTAATATATAGTTAATAGAAAGAATGGGTGAGATACACCAATATATACGGGTATTAATATGGAATAAAATTCAATAGCGTAACACGCAGGTTACTTTTCGTCTTGGTGCATACACATTGTTGCAATTGATAACTCACAGCGTTTTGGATGTTTCATTAACACTTACTCCTTTCGTGATCGTTGAGCTCAAGGATGACATAGGTAAATGTTTCTGCGGAGGAAAATAAAGTTAATATATATGCACACGAGTGTACGGATCCGTACGATTTTGAAATCTCAAATAAAAAGCTATACTCTCATACCCATTCAATATAAAAACTATTATGTTTCCTTGATTATATAACTAGATATAAATCTATATATGCCGTAACTAAAAAAAAAAGAAGAAATTATATAGACTAAATATAATATTGAAAAAGAAATGCATATCCTGTATTAACGGCAAGTAATGACTCTCTATTGACGTGGTTGATAGTAGCTACTCGTAATACAGGTCAGTCAGCAGACTCGGCACTGCGTCTTCGAAGAATCCAGAATTTCGGTAAGGCAGCTAAATCGAAATCATGATCGGATTCCGCTGACGCAGCTAGATCAGTCGACGTTGTGGACGGTATATCCTCTTAGTTCATCGGATCGGGATTAAGCGTTGCTACTCAAGTCAAAGTCTGCCTAATATTCACACTGCGGTTTCGGCAAATGGGGGGGAGGTTTTGATTACGCAAGGAAATGTTCCGAGGCGCCGCTGTTAGTCTGTACTTCCAGAAGGTTGTGGCTGCTCCCAACTGCTAATGCACGATTACGGTTCGTTAATTCGTGTCCCCCAAAGAAAACGGTGGAGGTGTGCCGCTTGGCTTTTCGCTTATGTTGGTCACACACCTCTCGAACTGCAGTTTATATATATATATATATATATAAATATATATGAATGTATATATGTACACAACGCAGCTTAAGCTGGTACTTGGGGTAGGGAAGAAGACTTCCTGGCCCTCGACCACAGTCCTATAACACAAAAATTAATATATATTACCCCGAGCACTTTCCTAAATGTCTATAGACATACCTGAGATGTTTTTTCTTCGCTTTGGGGTTTCACTACTTTTGGTTTATTAGACACAAAATAAATCCGAACAATTTTCTATCAGCCACGAGGTATTGCGTAAGAAAGAGTACAGTCGTTGGTTAGATATATATGTAATCATCAATGCACCACAATCACGTCTGTTCTTATGCCTTGGTTCTTTGCTAATAGTTCTAGCAAAACCTTGCAATAACCCTTAAGCCCTACCAACATAAAGCTCAAAGATCGGATGATGCTTGGAGCTTTAACTGTATAATCGGGTGATATTTGTGAGCTTTAACGGTTTACTCGTATGATCTTTTAGCTAATTTGAGTGGAACTTCGACCAAGCTTCGATCTATGCTCTCTTTATGTTGCTCTCCTAGCAGCGCATCGCAACGGCGTTTCGCTTACATGCATGAGGAATGCAGCGACTCTCTTTCTAAAGCTTGTCGAAAAGCTTTCAGCTTACGATCCACTTTCGAAATTTAAATTTAGCTCGGCGCTTTTATTCTTTATCGAAATAGAACTTGATCCATCAGTGATGCTCTCTAACATTTCTCTACATTCGGCTCCTACAAGCGCAGACGAAAAGTCAGTCCATCCCCGAGAATCCGTAGATGCCACTTGGCAAGATTCGTGCAGCAGAGTTGGCAATGCCTAGATCGCGGGGCGTGGGCGATAGCCAAGAAAGTGTGGTAGCACACATACCTTTTCTTGTGTCGAATCTAGTGAAAGAATAGTTTGATCACTCGGATCGGTTTAAATGCTGGATGCCTCAAGATGAAATCTTGGTCTTTTCCTTAACTCACGTGATTAACTTTTTTTTCGCACTAGTACACACGGTCTAGAATTGCAGACGCACCAAGAACAGAATTTTTTTAGGAAGAGAGCGAGGGTACAGCTGAAACTATCTTTTATAGACCGGCATTCCAGAGCTTTATCTCTGCAACCCTTCTAAAAGAGGGAGAGAGTGACAGATGACGTTCGGTGAGTACAAAAGCCCTGGAAGAGCTTTTCTAAGCTGCACTCTTAACTACAGCTGGTGGAACTAGATCATCTAGCGCCCTCTACATCTCATAAAACCGATATGTATTTCCATCGCAGCGACTATAAAATATCGCAGCGGAATTGCGAGGGAAATTTAAATTTGTTCTTGCCGATCATCAACGGACCGAAGGGCGCCCGTTACATATTGCATTTAAAAATGCTAAGAGGTAGAACGTTAATTAAGCACCAATTGTTACGAGCGTCACTATAGGAAAAACATCTTTACATCATCTGCATACAATAGGACACAGGAATGAGATAACACTTGGGGAAGATCGTTTATAAGCAGGTTAAATAACAAGGGACCCAGATGGACCCGACACTGAGCGGCGTTTTATGAATCCATGCATATAGCGGTAGTTAGAGACTAAGCTCCCTTTTTATGAAAGGAAACTATATAGGATTCTTTCCAGACGGTGGAAAAGTCACCAGTCTCGAAAGACAAGTTGAAAAGATTTGGGAGGGGCAGACTAAGACATTCTGCAAAAAGTTTAAGAACAGCGCATGGAACCAATTCTGGCCCAGTAGAGAACGGAAACTTGCACAATTTTAAACTGGTTCAGAGACCATCATAGTCGATTAAGGGGGGACAGAGACAACTAGAACTATTTAAAGGTATAGGAATAGGATATGAGTAACTGCTTCTAAAGTCGTTTGATGAGGCTAGGATAGTGGGTTAGGTTAATTGAAAGGACAGAGTGGCAACGTTGGCAAAAGGAAGCGAACAGATCAGCAATATCACAATCCCTATCAGCATAACTACCATTTAAGTGCAAAGAAGAAGGAAATCGGGAAGATTTACGTTTAGAATTAAAAAACCTGAAGAATTGTTTAGGGTCGCGTTTAAAGTTAAGCTTGCATTTGGTCAAGTATCTGTTGTAGCACAATGTATTAAATAAGGAAAATTTCGATTTTGCAATTGAGTACTTCGAAAAGTCTGATTGCAAACCGGATTTTATGAACTTCTTGTACATACGGGATTTTAAATTCTTCAGATTTATTAATCTCGGGGTGAACCAGATAGGACCAAAAAGATTTCTGGAGGGGCTGACTAAAGGAACATGCATGGGAAAGATGGAAAAAATAGATAAAATAGCTATAGAATGCATTCGCGGCAGACTCAATTTCCTGGAGATCGTCAAGGAATGACCAATCCATCTGAGACTGGGCAGTATTCAAGGAGAGAAAATCAGACTTCTTAAAGCAATAAATATTTGAAGGCTTAATAAACGACTTTATAGGGCATGAAGAGGGCAACAGGAAATCAATTGAAAGTGTTGGATGGTATGGGTCTTTAGGGAATGATAGAGGTGATCCTCGACATACCAAAGTGCTCGAAACATCGGTAGTGAAGACGTGATCAAGGGTCCTACACATGCTATTACGTATGCCATTTACTTGGCCTAACGATGTATCAAACAGAGAATCAACGAAGTCATGCTGCATAGATGAGAACATTAAGTTTGAGTCATTGGACCAAGCGACATTAGGGAGATTAAAGTCACCGAGGACAATAAGACTATCAGAATCACTAAGCTGAGACGAAACGGCATATCAGCATATAAGTTGTAAATTCAGAGGTGTGATGTAAGAGCATGATATAAATAAATTAAAAGAACACAGACAAATTTTAACTACGATAATTTCAATAGTGTTGAGCTCATCGATGGCAAAGAGTTGGGAAGTTTAGTCGGAACGAACAGCAATTAGGACGCCGCCACCTCGAGATGGTCGATCAGATCTACATATATATGTTAAAATTATCTACAAAAATCTCGGAATCCGAGATTGAGAAATTGAGCCATGTTTCAGAGAAGGCGATAATATCGGAATCAAAAGTTGCACTATCAGCATGTAATTTGGTGAGCTTACTGCACAGGCCACCAGAATGTACGTGTAATGTAAGTGATCTGTGAGGTAGGGAAGAATTCAGTTTTTTGACATAGATGGTAAATCAGTAGATGGTGTTGGAAGGATTAATACACCTCGTGTAGGAATTTCGGAGATCGATATCGTTTATTGAAGATGTAACAGATAGTGTGTTCGGGCCAGAAAGAGGGTTCGAACAAAGTCTTGACAAACTTCTCCGGGACAAGAATTTAAAAGGAGGAAATACTACGTTTTTCCTTGAAGGTAAATTTAGTTACAACGATGCCAGAGGAGCTATGGATGTTATGTTTGGAGAAGATATAATCTCGAACCATTACATCCGTAGCCGATTCCATAAGACGCGAGACAAGTATAGAGTTTAGAGGAGCGATAGCGAATAGAGTAGATCGGTCAAGAGGGGTCACATGGTTTATGGGTGAGGCAGAGGCGGGTTCTACCCGAGGAGCAAATGGGATAGCGCTGGCTGAGGAGCCTGTGCGAGCCGGTGTGGAAGGAACTACTTCAACTTCAATGCTGACAGCAGTATCGACTTCCGTAGGGGGCACTGTGATGCCGACATCTGTATGACCATTACTGTCCGGTTGGACAACCTGGGCAATCACAGGTACTGGATGAACATTAATGTCCAGTTGGACATCCTTGGCAGACACAGGCATAGGTGAACAGCCAACATGTGAAGAGCCAGACGTCTTTTTCGATGTAGTTGCCTGTACATCGATTTCTTTGGCGCCAAAGTCGATCAAGCCTGGCGAACTGATTGGAGGAACGTCAGAGTCTTAAGCTGCAAGAAAATTGGAACTATGAGCACTGGGCAGACTAGGTATAACCTTTTTCCTCTTTGGAGACTCATTTATAATTTTAAGATTTTTAAAATGAGCTTCCATTGAGGTAAACTTATCCTGCAATTTCCGGAATTCAGAGTGGACAGCAGCGAATTCGTTATGAATCTGTCTCCTAAATGTTCGCATATCCGCTTCAACTGCCCTGCAATCCCAACAAGTCCAGTTGAGACCGCAGCGGGTCTTAATCAGATCGACAACGCGACCACCGATATGACTAAAACCCGCGCAGCTAACGTGAGGCGTGTTGTCACACAACCAGCAGAAAATAAATGTTTGACGTGTAGCTACCGAGCGGTGACCGTCACAGCGTTTAGCACAACAGGTGCTCATTGTTTGAAACAATAAATAGAAACAATAAATAGAAACAATAAATATGTAAAAAAAAAAGAAAAAACGAGAGGGAACGTTGTGAGCCGCGGCAAAGGCCGCGGCTCTACCTTATACCCGGTACTCAGTCAGTATATACATACATACATTTATGAGCCTACGATTTATGAAATTTATTATATGTTCTCAAAAGGGACGAAAGTAATATTAAAATTAAAAAAATGAATTTTTTGGAATTTTTATACATGTTTCCATTTCTGTTTACATATGCTTTGCGCCTACATTTCTACATGGCATGTATAACTACATATTTGAGACGTACAAGTGTTTACGACAGAGAGAGAGAGAGGGAATGAGAAGCGCTGGGCAGGCGCTGCGTAGCCACTGAAATTTAATTTGTTTCTTCTGGCCATAATATTGATCCGATCTGATCCAGATTCGGTAATCTGGTAGATACAGTAATTTTTCATGATTCTGCGTTTTTGGTTTTCCATTATCTTAAAAATTGTGGATTTCACAGATTTTCGTCTTTTGTGGGGGCGGAAGGGGGCGTGGCAAAATTTTAAAACAAACTTGTGCTGGTTCGGTATCACAGGAGCTTGGATAGAAAGTTTGGTTGCTCTAGCTCTTATAGTCTCTGAGAACTAGGCGCTCATTTATACGAATAAGCAAAGCGGATGGGGCCGCGTGTGAGAGAGAGCGAGAGGGAACGATGACTTTCGGAATGGTTTTCTTCATTGTAGCTATAATAATGATCCGATCTGATCCAGATTCAACACTCTGATAGAAATGGGCATTCTCTATGAATCTACGTTTTTAGTTTTCCTGTATCTTCAAAATTGTGTGTGTCACAGACTTTCGTCCTTTGTGGGGGCGGAAAGGGGCGAGGCGAAATTTTGAAATATGCTTTGAGTAGTGTGATCACACAGGAGACTGGATACAAAACTTGGTTGCTCTAGCTTTAATAGTCTCTGAGATATAGGCGTAAATGAAGACGGACGGACGGACAGACGGACAGACGGACGGACAGACAGACATAGCTAGATCGACTCGGCTATTGATGCTGATCAAGAATATATATACTTTATGGGGTCGGAAACGCTTCCTTCTGTGCGTTACACACAACCGTTATCCCCACAAATCTAATATACCCCTATACTCTTCGAGTAACGGGTATAAAAAAGGTAAAATATGTTGCATTCGAAGGTCTTCGATAACTAAAAATCGGTGAGAAGCGGAGGGGAACAGTCACGAACCGGTTGGCAGCGCCAAAATTTGAGGGGTAGGCCTAGGGGATACTGGCGCCCTCTAGTCGGGGGATCCTCGAAGAAGTCAGAGAGGCCCGCGCTCTGTGATCCCGTTCTGGAGAGAAATCTCACCAACCAGCGTAGTCCCGGTGCAGATACTCCCACAGAGAGTAGGCCATGCCCTTGAACCAGGTTCAAGGGCAATGGAAGAGAGTAGAGAGCGGCCGGTCACCGAGGAAAAAAAATATATAGGGGAGACTAAGCCTAGTGGGAGTAGCGATCAAAAGATCAGTCGACTCAGACCCAGACGGAGGTGATTCTGGTGGTGCGAGAAAACAAAAAGATTTTTAAAGTGAAAGTGGAATTTGTGCGAAGTGAGTGATAGGAGGACGGAGTGGTGGCCATCAGTATTACTCTAAGACAATATTACAGAAGACTGGGATCAGGAAGAGACGTATCCAGAGCTGAACAGGAGAAAAAAAGGAGTCGATCCCACCAAGTCAAGTGAGTCCGTTCCATAGGAAGGGGGAGAAATTGTATATTTTTCTTGAAAATCATAGGGGATCGTGTCCGGTTCCTTCCTCCGGATCACCCTTATTTTTTTTAATCTCAGGAGAGCACTCTTGTGGCATTATTTCTGGCCCCAGCTCTGCTCGGGAGTGGCCGAAAGGGGAGCATAGCATATCTAAACACCTTGAGCTCGTCAAAGGCACCCAAAGCACCACCTAATTTATATTAATTTATTATAGTCTCTGTCCCTATTTATTTAATTGTATTCTCTTCTATGTAATTATTAATGTTATATTTATTTATATTTATCTATATTTATAGTTATTAATTTATTTATTTATAATGGGGGGAATTTGTCGGCCGAAAATTCACCATTAAGGATAGGCAGGAAGGGAAATTAGGAGAATTAACTAGGGAAAAGAATTATGTATAACACCTTAGTATTCGTATGAAAATTATAACGATGTTAATGGAAGGCTAATTGATTGTAATGGGGGGAGGGGGAACCAACACCAAGGGGGAGTAAGATAACGCTGCCCATGGCAGGGAGATTCAAGACGTTAATAGGATATGGATCTCAGGCAGGGAGGGTACGTCGGAGGTAAACCATCCACACCTCGCCAGCTCCACGTCTATTTGTGAGTCATGTAGGTCAAATGTCTAGTAGAATCCGTGTTGTATATATATGTACATATGGTTGTTTGTTCTTTTTTTTGAGTCTGAGATGTCCAATTTGTTGGCTTATTGTGCGACCGGAGGGCTTGGGAAACACCCTGCCCTGGGATGACTGGCTAGCCGGCCTTGCCCCACCACACCAAGAGGTTCGTAACAATAAATGGCGCCCAAACTTAGACAGAGAGTGGAGCCGCAGTCCTGGCTCGACCACAAAAGGAGAGAGTAGGGCTGTGAGTCCGACGAAGGTCGAAGGAAAAATCAATTTCCAGCAGAGAGGAGCGATCTCAGGTGGTATTCTGCAATCTGGGTACTTCAGTGTTCCGTTGGCCGATGAGGAACTATAGAAGTTGGCTCATCGATGCGCGGAGCTGAGGAATCTGGAAAGAAACAAAGAAGCCCACACAGTAAATTTGTTTTTTTATTTTTGGTACATTATTTGCACTTATCTGACAAGAAGCAGGGACTCTCGAGTGGGAATTCGGTTTGGCACTGGTAGAGGAGAAGCCGCGACCAGTAAGCAAACTTTCCGATGCCTGGTGTGCGCGAAGGGAGCCTAAAATACCCTGCGTTAGATGAGTGCGGATAGTAATTGATAGTTGCTTTCCCTGCTAACCGCTGGAGGAGGATCGGGAGGAGTAGTTTCTAGAAGAGATTTTTGGTTTTGAGTGGCCGTGGAGACATAAGTCGACCACGATTTCCGGGAAGAGCTTCCAGTGGAGTAGCAGGCCAGAAGTGGCCAGTGTAAGTAAGTGAGCGCCCTTGACTCTCGATCTTCGGCAGAAGATGGGACGAGTCAACAGTGCTCGCGAAGATTAGACGTTGGATAAGGTTAGACGTAGGAAACCGGGTGCAGAGTTGACTCCCGAAGGTGTTGTGGTTCCTTTCCCCCTTTTATTTATTTCTGTTTTTGTCATATTTGGGATTTTGTGTTGAAGTTCAGCGTGTAGGGGTTATACGTAACGGTTATAAGGTTTGTTTGTGAAAAAAAAAGAATATATACATCTAGTTTAGAAAGATAGGATAGTTCGAGGAGTTAGGTTAGAGTTGATGAGTAGGTATAATTTGCGGTACAAATGGAAATGACTCGTAGGACTCCTGCACCAGGCAAGCTCCAAGAAAGGATGCAAGACGAGGAAGCACAAGGTGCGGTGGGAGGTGAGAGTGACAGCTGGAATCCACCACCGCTGCCGTCCGAGATTCTATCAGGAGTCAACGTCGCTATAGCACAGGCTCAAGAAACTTGGAGAGGAGGCATGGCGGATACTCTCAGCAAGACGATGCAGGAGGAGATCCGTCGGGGCTATATGGAGCTAATGTCAGCCATTACGGAGGCGATGGCACCGCTTCGCTAGAGCGTGGAACTAATCCAAGACACGGGATTAGGGAAAGGGTTGGTCGGACGTGACAGCCAGGACGCGAATGGTCGGCGAGACCGAAACGAGCGCAGGAGCAGTTTGTGGAGAAGCACCAGCAGCCGCCAAGGAAGCCGGCGAGGCTGAGCCAGAACTGGCCCCGAGGAGCAGCCGAAGCAAATTTCGATCCGGGTGCTAACAGGCGCAATCCAGAAACATCTGGAGACGGAGAAGTACCAAACAGCCTCCCGCTGCTAGATAGACGAGAGGATTGGAGAGGAGCGAGATGGGGCCGGGTCGACAAGTGGGATATTCACTTCGACGGAGACCCGAATAAAATGACGGTAGAGGATTTTGTCTTCAGGGTCGAGTTCCTTCGGAGGCAAAATAGACACTCATGGGACAAGGTACTGGACAACTTCCATCATCTCGTCCAAGGACAGGCTGCCGAATGGTATTGGCAATTTGTGCGAGAGCGACCACCGGAGGTATGGGATGACCTGAAGGATGAGTTGGTGTCCCGTTTTCGAGCCGTGGGCGGCGAATTTGAGCGGCTATGCGCTTTACACGAGCGTCGACAAAAATCTGGCGAATCCGTGGAGGACTACTTCCGAGCGATGCGCAGGCTGGCGGCTAGACTCACCACACCACTAGCTGAGTCAGAAATGGTCAGAGTGGTGAAAAAAGGACTCGAGGATGAGATCGCTCGCTATGTTTATGCGATTAGAGTCCATAGCTTGGAGCAACTCAGAGAAGAGTGCTTAGAGGTGGAGTTCCACTTTCGAAGACGGGAACAGAAGTCCGCTTTTCGGCCAGTAGCTAAGTTCCAATCAGTTGGGAGGCGAGTGGAGGAGCTCGAACCCGAAGCCGAGCTGTTGGAAGAAGAGGAAGCGGTGTTGGTGGAGGAAGCTCACCTGGCAAATAAACCCCGACTGAGTTGCTGGAACTGCGGCCAGGTTGACCATGGTTTTCGGGACTGCGTGTCGAAGGAACGAAGGATATTTTGCTACCGCTGCGGAAAGCCTGATATGTTTACCCCAACATGTCCCAATTGTTCGGGAAACTCACGAGCGAGCGTGATGAAGGCGGGAGATCAGCGCTCGGTACAGAAACCCGCAAAAAAGATAATTACCCATATGAAAATGGAAGTAAACTTAGATAAAGTAAATAAGTTAAGTAATAATTTAAAGTTCTTACCGGCCGAAGAGAGGATGAGGAAATACCTGAAGGTGCGAAATCGGATTTTCAACTATAGGCAGCTGGAAGGAAAACGCGAAGTCAGCCGTAAACTCCAAAAGGCACGTTCCCGCTTCAAGCAAAGGAGACAGACCCGTAAGGAGGTGGCCGAGGCCGTTAGACGAGGAACAGGACGCGACCCCAGAGCATTTGCCGAGGTGCAGATCCGAGGACATCGAATTGTTGGACTCCTGGACACGGGCGCATCCGTAAGTGTCTTAGGAAAGGGTAGCCGGGAGCTCCTGGCCGATCTAGGAACAGAAGTTCAAAATTATGTTTCTATTGTTAAGACAGCCTCGGGGGAAGATAAGCCCATAATTGGGAGGATAAAACTTCCAGTAAAATACAACGGAAGAAGTAAGGAGGTTTTATTCTACCTATGCCCACACCTTGAGCAGCCCATGTACTTGGGAGTGGATTTCTGGAGGGCCTTCGCGTTGGCTCCTACCGTTTTGGGAGAAGCTACCGGAACAAATAACGAGGCTCAAATAGCGGAAGTCCATATGTCCCAAATTGGTCAGTACACGGAAGATCGCCAGGAAGAAGCGGACGTCGACGCTTGGGATCTGGAAAAGAAGCAGAGGGAGGAGTTGGAACAGGTAAAGAACGAGTTTCTCACCTACGAAGATGCCGGATTAGGGGTAACGGAGGTAGAGCAGCACCGAATCGAGTTAGTGGAGGGCGCCACGCCCTTCAAGGATCGTTATTACCCTCAATCCCCAGCGATGCAAGAAGTCGTCTGGACCGAGGTGGACAAGATGTTAGAGCTAGGAGTTATAGAAGTTAGCGATAGTCCATGGAATAACCGTACGACGGTGGTGCGCAAGCCAAACAAAAACCGCTTCTGCCTGGACGCACGGAAGCTAAATCAGGTCACCGTCAAGGATGCTTATCCTCTTCCCAGTATCGAGGGCATTCTGTCCAGAATCGACCCGACGCACTACATTTCTAGTGTCGACCTGAAATTCGCGTACTGGCAGATAAAGTTGGACCCAGAGAGCCGAAAGTGCACCGCATTTACCGTGGCAGGTCGTCCACTGTACCAGTTTGTGATGATGCCCTTCGGTCTGTGTAACGCGGCTCAGAGGTTATGCCGTGTGATGGACAGAGTAATCCCGACCCAGCTCAGATCCAATGTCTTTGTGTATTTGGATGATCTCTTAGTGATAGCCCCGGATTTCCAGACGCACATGCGATATCTCCGTTTGGTGGCCCAGTGTCTGAAAAGAGCGAATTTGACGATCGGGTTACAAAAATCCAAATTCTGTTTCAAGTCACTGAAATATTTAGGTTTTATCATAGGGGGCGGCACATTGCAGATGGATCCCGAAAGGGTGATGGCTATCCAAAGAATCCCGAACCCCACTTCAGTGAAGGAACTACGGAGCTTCCTAGGAACAGCGGGATGGTACAGGCGGTTCATCAAAGATTATGCCTCCATCGCGCTACCGCTCACCGATGCCTTGAAAAAGCACCCGCGTGGAAAATTCACATTATCGATGGAAGCGGAAAACGCCATACATTCCCTGAAGAAGGCGCTCACCACGGCCCCAGTATTGCTGCATGCCGATTTCAAACGTCCGTTTTACATCCAGTGCGATGCCTCCAATTTCGGAGTAGGAGCAGTACTGTTTCAGCTGGATGACGGAAAGGCAGAGCGACCGGTGGCCTTCTTTTCCTCCAAGTTGAACAAACACCAACTAAACTATTCGGTAACCGAGAAAGAATGCTTAGCTGCGGTGTTGGCGGTAGAAAAATTCAGGCCTTACGTGGAATTGATGCCGTTCACGGTAATTACCGATTATGCCAGCTTCAAGTGGCTAATGTCTCTGAAAGATCTGAACGGAAGGTTGGCAAGATGGTCTCTGCGTCTGCAGAGATTTGATTTTCAGATTGAACATCGCAAGGGAGCCGAGAACATCGTGGCGGATACGCTCTCACGCTACATTGAGGAAGTGCACTTGGACCCATCCGAGATCCTCGAGTTCCAGACGACCGAATTCGAAGCCGAAGATTATAAAGAAATGAGAGAGGAGATAAAAAGTAATCAAGAGGTGTTGCCAGACTTACTGGTGGAAGGAAGCCTGATTTTCAAGCGTATGTCCTTCGCCCAGGTGGACGACCAAGCGGAGGGTTCCATATGGAAATTGTGGATTCCCGCGGGTTTGACCGCCACTCTCGTCGCAAGTGCACACGAAGACCATAAAGCGGGGCACGGTGGGATGAAGAAGACGCTCCATCGTCTGAAAAGACATTATTATTGGCCAGCTATGACCTTACAAGTACGTGAGTACATACGGAACTGCACCAAATGTAAGGAGTCTAAGGCACCGAATTACCGCAGCCAGGTGGAGATCGGACGGGAGGTGGTCACCGAGAGGCCCTTCCAAAAACTCTACATTGACTTTCTGGGAAAGTATCCACGATCCAAAAAGGGACAGGCCTGGATTTTCATCGTGGTGGACCACTTCTCCAAGTTCACCTTCCTGAAAGCCATGAGGGAAGCGACCGCGGCGAATGTAGTGCAATTCCTGGTACAGGAAGTTTTTTACAAGTTCGGGGTACCCGAGGTGCTACACTCTGATAACGGGAAACAGTTCCTATCAAAGACGTTCCAGGACATGATCCGTGCCTTCGGGGTTAGACACCTGCGCACGGCAGTCTACTCGCCGCAAAGCAATGCAGCTGAAAGAGTGAACCGTACTGTATTGGCTGCGATAAGGACATACTTAGAGAAGGATCACCGAGACTGGGATATGTACTTACCGGAGATTGAAGTATCCATACGCGACTCAGTACATGAAGCCACCGGCGTTACACCTTTTTTCGCGGTGTTCGGGCAGCAAATGTTCCTGAATGGAAATTGCTACAAATTGGCGAGGAAGCTGCAGTCCTTGACGGAGCATGAGGTGCAATCTCTAGATCCCGCCGACAAGCGTCAGATCATTCGCGAGCACATAAAAAAAAACCTTCACCAAGCATATGAGCGTAGCAGCCACCGCTAAAACAAACGGGCCCGCATGTTCTTTGCCAAACCGGGGCAGGAAGTCTACAGGCGCAACTTCACCCTCAGCAACTTCAGCAAAAACTACAATGCAAAGTTCGCTCGCAAATATATAAGGTGTCGCGTCGTGCGCCCAGTTGGGAACAATGCCTACGAGCTGGAGGATCTGGCGGGGAGACCTGTGGGGATTTTTCACGCCAAAGACCTCAAGTTATAAAGAAAGTCTGGAAAAAGAAGAAGAAACAGTAGATCAAATGATCTCAAGGGGAACCTAGGATTAGCGTGGGTGTATGCCTACGTTGGGCGCTGCAAGAGGACCGGGGATAGCACACTGCAAGACCGAGGAAAGTAATTCGAAAAGATTCACTCCTTCGATGGTTGCGAATAATTCTACGCGTCCAATGTTCGCACGAATTTTCGCTAGGTGTTGCATTCGAAGGTCTTCGATAACTAAAAATCGGTGAGAAGCGGAGGGGAACAGTCACGAACCGGTTGGCAGAGCCAACATTTTAGGGGTAAGCCTAGGGGATACTGGCGCCCTCTAGTCGGGGGATCCTCGAAGAAGTCAGAGAGGCCCGCGCTCTGTGATCCCGTTCGGGAGAGAAATCTCACCAACCAGCGTAGTCCCGGTGCAGATACTCCCACAGGGAGTAGGCCATGCCCTTGAACCAGGTTCAAGGGCAATGGAAGAGAGTAGAGAGCGGCAGGTCACCGAGGAAAAAAAATATATAGGGGAGACTAAGCCTAGTGGGAGTAGCGATCAAAAGATCAGTCGACGTAGACCCAGACGGAGGTGATTCTGGTGGTGCGAGAAAACAAAAAGATTTTTAAAGTGAAAGTGGAATTTGTGCGAAGTGAGTGATAGGAGGACGGAGTGGTGGCCATCAGTATTACTCTAAGACAATATTACAGAAGACTGGGATCAGGAAGAGACGTATCCAGAGCTGAACAGGAGAAAAAAAGGAGTCGATCCCACCAAGTCAAGTGAGTCCGTTCCATAGGAAGGGGGAGAAATTGTATATTTTTCTTGAAAATCATAGGGGATCGTGTCCGGTTCCTTCCTCCGGATCACCCTTATTTTTTTTAATCTCAGGAGAGCACTCTTGTGGCATTATTTCTGGCCCCAGCTCTGCTCGGGAGTGGCCGAAAGGGGAGCATAGCATATCTAAACACCTTGAGCTCGTCAAAGGCACCCAAAGCACCACCTAATTTATATTAATTTATTATAGTCTCTGTCCCTATTTATTTAATTGTATTCTCTTCTATGTAATTATTAATGTTATATTTATTTATATTTATCTATATTTATAGTTATTAATTTATTTATTTATAATGGGGGGAATTTGTCGGCCGAAAATTCACCATTAAGGATAGGCAGGAAGGGAAATTAGGAGAATTAACTAGGGAAAAGAATTATGTATAACACCTTAGTATTCGTATGAAAATTATAACGATGTTAATGGAAGGCTAATTGATTGTAATGGGGGGAGGGGGAACCAACACCAAGGGGGAGTAAGATAACGCTGCCCATGGCAGGGAGATTCAAGACGTTAATAGGATATGGATCTCAGGCAGGGAGGGTACGTCGGAGGTAAACCATCCACACCTCGCCAGCTCCACGTCTATTTGTGAGTCATGTAGGTCAAATGTCTAGTAGAATCCGTGTTGTATATATATGTACATATGGTTGTTTGTTCTTTTTTTTGAGTCTGAGATGTCCAATTTGTTGGCTTATTGTGCGACCGGAGGGCTTGGGAAACACCCAGCCCTGGGATGACTGGCTAGCCGGCCTTGCCCCACCACACCAAGAGGTTCGTAGCAAATATAAGTCGGTGTGGGGCAGAGATAGTGATTCTAGCTTGTGTTACACAATTGCGCGCGCAAGAACGAACAAAACAATCACAGTAACGGAAAGTGTACGGAGAGACAGATAACAGATAAGCAGAGGGTGGATAAAAAAAGAAAGCGGTACAGAGAGAGTAAACGCACCGCACTAGAATAGGCAACAACAAAACTGCTGCGATTAAGAAAGTGGAGAGAAGTTAAGAATTCACAATAGGTATTGAAAATTGAAAATAAATACAAATAACACCGAGAAACACAGAATTTGGCAGGCCCGGTATATGTATGTATGTATTGTAGTCTGAACGGCACGTCTGTTTTTCTTCCTCGCTCGATCCAAACTGATCTCGCTCTCTTTTTTATTCTTCTCCTTCCTTCTTGTTTCCTTATTCTATTCTTATTCTATTCGGAGAGCATATTACAAGTGTGTATGTATTGCGAGTACAGTACAGTGGGCTTAAGCATAATAATATATACAGTGGTATTGGTTTGGGTTAATTACAGTTAGCTAAGGAATATGTACAGTGGTATGGGGATAGTACTGCTACAGTATGTTAATATGTAAGAAAAATAAGCGGATGATAGACAAAGTAGTCGTATAAAATTAGACAGCGGCTCAGGGAGAGTGCAGCATACAATGCATATAGCAACAACAAATCAGCTGAGCATAAGAACGAGTGGGGCTGGAAAGAATGCACAAAAATTGCAAAATTGCAATTGCAATTAGAATTAACTGCACAAAAGCACGATAAAAGAATAAAAACGGATAGTAATTTAGTTGCACGATCAGTTTAAAACACAGTAAGCGATTTTACAACACAATTACTTTCCTTTGATCACAAAAATAAAATTATTTAGGCGGAGCGAAGTGAAGACACGACTGCCAGCAACGATAGTCGATATCGATATGTGCTGGACTTGTGCTGGTTTGATAAAACAGGAGCTTGGATAGAAAGTTTGGTTGCTCTAGCTCTTATAGTCTCTGAGAACTAGGCGTCACAAAATACAAATAGGCATAGCAGATGGGGTGGGGGGGGGTCTACCCAGGGACGAAGCTCGTCGCAGTCGACTGGAACGAGGTGCCCAGTAGGCCTAGGGCGAGGGTTTGGGTGCCTGCTTCCATAAAGGAGCCGGATCGCATCCTAAAAATGATGCAGCGATGCAATCCGGGGCTACCCACCTCCGATTGGAGGGTAGTCAAGGTTGAGGCGACACAAGGTCCGATGCACCAAGCGGTGCTCGTCCTCACCAAGGAGTCTTTATCCCCGATTGAGGCTAAATACGGCGAGCTCAACTTTGGCTTCAGTGCGGTGAGCATAAAAATATATAAGTCGGATGCAGCGGCCGAGGCACGTCCTGTCGACAACCCAGTCGAGCAGAACGTTGCCTCGGAGATCGAAGCACCCGATGACGATCTAGAGCCAGCCAGCCAGCCAGCAAGGCTACTCCTCCGACACGGCTCTAATGCGCGAATTCGAGTTGATGTGTCGCGACGATACCATCGAGGACGACTCGGATGCCGACAACACAGTGGTGGAGAACTCTGTCGATGTCTCTAAGACTCTTTCAGATAAATCTCCACCACTGTAAAGCAGCATCCGCTGCCCATATACTCCACTTGGAAGCGAGCGGAGCAGATGTAGTCCTGATCCAAGAGCCTTGGGTAGTAGAAGACAAGGTATGTGGATCAGCGACGAAGGAGCACAAGCTTATTGTAGCTCAGAAAGAAGGTAAAATTCGTACCTGCATTCTTGCAAGGAAGCACTTAAATATCTTTTTGCTCCACAACTTTAGCAATGGTGACAACACAGCGGCAAGCCTTGAGCTACAAGGTTCTCAAATAAGGCTGATGTCGTCCTACATGGCTCATGAGGAAAGCGATCCTCCCGGTGACCTAGTTCGAAAGCTCACCAGGGATAGCGAAAGGTCGGATATAGGCCTTGTAATAGGCTGCGACACCAACGCCCGCCACACATAATGGGGGAGTTCGGATACAAATGTAAGGGGTGAGTCATTATTCAGCTTCATCCTAAACTCTAATCTTCTTATCTGCAATCGGGGCAATGATCCTACGTTTATAATTAAGAATATACAACAGGTAATTGACCTAACATTAGTGTCTCACAAACTGTCAGACATAGTAAAGGACTGGAAAGTTCTGGGGGACCATTCGATTTCGGACCACAGGTACATCGAGACTACATTATCTCCAGAGAGCCCAAAACCCACTGTCTTTGTTAACCCTAGGAAAGCCAACTGGGAAAAATATGTCACAGAAATGGAGGGACTACTTCCCTCCAAGGCACCAATTTGCCTGAACACAGAGGACGACCTAAATCGTCTAGTGGCAATATAAGCAACTAATAGATAACAAGTGGCAATCAGTACCACGTTGTCGAATAACTCGGCAAACATGGCCAACAATAGATAGGGAGCGCACCTCTGAGCTATGTAAGCTCGGCAGACGAAGGTGCAGCGCAGTCATACGCTCCTTAACGGGATACTGGCTAATAGGTACCCAAGCTAAAAGACTGGGCGCCCCATACAATGATTTTTGCCGTAGCTGCAGAGACGAGAAAGAGGAGGAAACGGTGGAA
Organism: Drosophila affinis; assembly: GCA_037356375.1. Lineage (NCBI taxonomy): Eukaryota > Metazoa > Arthropoda > Insecta > Diptera > Drosophilidae > Drosophila > Drosophila affinis. The sequence goes on along the minus strand of CM074802.1, from coordinate 37,323,833 downwards.
CACTTGTTCTGCTCCTGCCCAGCTCTCAGCAGAAGAAGGCTACAGCACTTGGGCTCGCCCTTCATAGCAGACATTTCGGCGATGTCCACCATATATCCCAGAAAGATAGCTAACTTCATAAGAGCTGCAGGCTGGGACAACTGTTGACCTTAGGTCTCACAATGCGAGAAGGGGTAGATTCCCTGCGGTATCACAACGGGCCGGAAACGACCTAGGTATGCTGGGCTCCCAGTTAGTCTGGCAGCCGCTGTAACCTAACCTAACCTAACCTAGCCGCTCGTTAGTGGGAATATCCGCTGTGTATGGGACGAATAGAGTTGGACCGAGGCGCTACCTTGAGGAGCTCCAGCATCTATAGTGTAATCGTCAGATATTGTAGCGTCGCATCTCACGGCAAAGACTTTATTGTAAAAGTACGATTCGAGTAACTTGTGAGTGTTTTCGAAAGCCAAATTTATGTGTCGGGATAGCATGGTGCGTTTTAAAAGACACGAAAGTAAACTTATTGGTCTTTACGAAGCTGGTATTGTATAATCTTTTCCTGGCTTTGGTATCATTATAACAATCGATTTTTCCCCTTTTTCTGGGAAGAGTTTACAAATAACATGAACTGCACAGTTTGGCAGTTCAATAAGCATTTTGGGAGTTATTAAGTCACCGCCTGGGGACTTTTAATACCCGGTACTCGAAGAGTAAAGAGGTATAATAGATTTGTTGTGATAACGGTTGTGTGTAACGCACAGAAGGAAGCTTTTCCGACCCCATAAAGTATAAATATTCTTGATCAGCATCAATAGCCGAGTCGATATAGCCATGCCTGTCTGTCCGTCCTTCCGACTGTCCGTCTTCATTTGCGCCTAGATCTCATAGACTATTAAAGCTAGAGTAACCAAATTTTGCAACCAGTCTCCTGTGTGATCACACTACTCCAAATGTGTTGCAAAATTTCGCCCCGCCCCTTTCCGCCCCCACAAAGAACGAAGGTCTGTGGCGTACACAATGTTGAAGGGAAAACTAAGAACGCAGAATCATAGAGAATGACCATTTCTATGAGAGTGTTAAATCTGGATCAGATCGAATCATTATTATAGCTGCAATGAAGAAAACCATTTCGAAAGTCATCGTTTCCTCTCGCTCTCTCTTACACGCGACCCTATCTGTTTTGACTATTCGTATGTTGTGCCGCCTAGTTCTCAGACACTATAAAAGCTAGAGCAACCAAACTTTCTATCCAAGCTCCTGTGGTACCAAACCAGCACGAGTTTGTTTCAAAATTTTGCCACGCACCTTTCCGCCCCCACAAAGGACGAAAATCTGTGGAATCCACAATTTTTAAGATAAATGAAAACCAAAAACTCAGAATCATGGAAAATTACCATATGTACCAGATTACCGAATCTGGATCAGGTCGGATCAATATTATGTTCAGAAGAAACAAATTAAATTTCAGTGGCTACGCAACGCCTGCCAAGCGCTGACTCATGCCCTCTCTCTCTCTGTCGCAAACACTTGTACGTCTCAAATATGTAGTTATACATGTCATGTAGAAATGTACAAGCAGATTCAAAAAGCATATGCAAACAAAATTGGAAACATGTATAATATTCCAAAAATGATTTGACTTCACTTTTTGAAATATTATATTTTGCTCAAAATTTAATTTGTCCCTATTGCGAACATATAATAAATTGCATAAATCGCAAGCTCATATATGTATGTATGTATGTATATACTGACTGAGTACCGGGTATAAGGTAGAGCCGCGGACTTTGCCGCGGCTCACAACGTTCCCCCTTATTTATATATCATATCATAAGCTTATTTCCTTTCTTAATATTCTTTTTGTAAAGTATTTTCTGTGCCATTATATATATTAATACCATACCTACCTATATATACATATAACTAGTTTTAGTTATTTCTTAAGCAACAAAACTTAAATATGTCACATAGAGTCATGAAGTCAAACCCCCTTGATTTTGATATATTAAATAGTCATTAATTGTTATAAATGAAATACTATATCAGTCTTGTTTGTCCTGAGTAGAGCATGCTGAGGTCCGAATCGTCGTAAAGAAACGCAGTTGATAAGGGGAATAAGGTAATATGGCATACTAAAGGTAGGGTGTTCTGCTATGATTGCGGCGCTAAGGGTATTTATAAGCCTCGATGCGTCAAATGTAACCCAGCGAAAAACTCGAAGCGGGATGTGCCGACCGGAGCCCAGTCAGTAAATCCGAACAAGAACAACAATTAACTGAAATTAACTCAGCTACCATAGCACTATGGTCCCAGAGACCACTTTTGTTGGCCAAAATTAATAACTCGCAAACGGAATGATATTTTCTTATTTCGTTTATTTTGTTGAATATATGTAATCAATAGGAAGTGGATTTGCAAAAAAAAAATGGGTGTGGCACCGCCTTTTTTTTATTAAGGCATATTTAAAGGGCACTAGTCAACAAAAGTGAACTTTTTATTGCCACTGTGAATCAAATAGAGTTATTTTTATAGAATTGGAGCTTTTAATTTTTTTTTTTTTTCAATTTATCAAAGATTTAAAATTGTAATTAAATTTGCACTTCTTCACTGCACGAGTTTTTCGATAACAACAGTTTGGTTGCAGAGCAGATTTATCGAATGGGGCGCCATCTATGGAAATTTCTGGTACGCAACTTTAAAGGTCATTCTTTTTTCAATGCAGAGTGGTAAAAACCAAGGTGTTTTGTTAACTTTGAAAAATGAGATTTTGGCCAACAAAAGTGGTCATTGGGACCATAGTGCATAGGAGGGCTTTCTAAAAGGGTAGTTGACATAAAATCGGATATGACACTTCACCCCTCTTGTGCAGTTAGAGATATGTGTACTCAAACGACCGAGAGTGCAGAGGCGGATTGAAAGGATTTGAATACTTTATATAAAGTGATAGTAAAGCCCAAAAGATCGATGATTAGGAGACGAGAATTCTGGAAAATGGTCCGATCTGTCCGAAAACGTTTGGTCTCCGCAGTCATTCTGAGTTCAGATAATCGATTATATACAGACATAGCAATCGAAGGTCAGACATATAAGGCCTTGTTAGATTCTATTAGTTGTTTGGATGGTAAAGCAGCAACCTCTTTAGCAAATCTCCAAAAATCTCAGAAGTGCAAGGGAACCATACGCACTGCCAGTAATGAAGCCTGTTCAGTGGTGTCCAAGCTAGTGGTTCCAATTGAGTTTCACGGAAAAGTTAAGGTAGTATAATTCTTTATCATTCCCAATTTAAAGCAAGATGTTTATCTGGGAGTCGACTTTTGGAAAGAATTCGGTTTCTTATGCCTTTTATTAACTGGAGAAGAAGAAAACGTTCGATTCTCTTTGTAGTAGTCAGACGTGTTTTTGTTTTGCGCTCCGCTTACTTTCTTTCTATTTTGCTTAAACAGCCGGTGTTTTATGAAAATAACCCCTAAAAAAATTCATAAATTAACAACCTCCTAATCATCTATTTCTTGATCGGGAGTTCATGCCTGTTTGCTGTGAAAAACATAATTTAAATTATTATTTTTGCATCGCCTAACAGCTTGATTTTGTTTTTGCTTTTCGTAAGTACACACAGTATCATATTTAGCCGCTCTTACCTATTAGTTTTGCTGATTCTCCCTATCACCCACACTTAAATAACTGTTCTTCCTCTCTCGCTCTCGATATTTTCTGTGCTGTAGCGCTCTCTCTCAAGTGTAGCTGCGGTAACCGCTCTCATTCTTACTTATTCCTCTCTTGGCGTTTATTTTGGCACACTGGTCTGATATATTTTGAAAGAAAAATAATAAAACAATTTTTACATTTTAAAATGGAATTCTCTGTGGTCTGTGTTAAGAAAACCTGCAAGAAGCAGATCACCCATGACCAGCCGAGTATCCCCTGCTGGCTCTGCGATAGCGTAGTGCACGCTAAATGCGCCGGGATGACCGGTCTCGTGGGTGATGCCATCTCAAAAAGGAATGGCCTGCATTATAGCTGTGAGGCATGCCGTCCGGTTGAGAAGGAGATGACAGCGTTTATGAGGCAGACCCGGAAGGGCTTTAGGGAGCTGACCGTGGGCTTCAAAGAGCAAAACGATCGGCTCCTAGCCATGGAGTCTCAGTTTAGTGGTTTCAAGCTACTGACTGAGTCTCCTAGGCGCAAAAAGGTCACTCCGCGGGATCTGCATGTGCCGACTGCCCCTCGACCGGCCGATGCTGACAAGCTGACTCCGACCACCCCAAAAGTGCAGCAGTTGATATCGTTCGCCACTCCAAAGGCAACGACAGCTGCTGGTGATGAAAATTCGGTAGCCGAATTTATCGCGTCGGAGGGCACGCAGCCAAAATCGTCTGTAGCTTCCGTGTCCTAACTCATTAGCTGTCCCCTCAACTCCGACCCCACCAGTCAATATACGACCCGGACCACCGGGTATTACCATCACAAGTGATAGGCCTGTGGTGCCAAAATTGGTGGGGATCCCACCAAAGAGACAAGTTTTTGTCTCACGACTTGCCCCTGACTCCACAATTAAAGATGTGACGGCTTATATTCAAAGCCGCATACAAGCCGTTGAGTTTAAGGTGGAAAAGTTTAACTTCTCTTATGCCAGGGAGATAGCTTCTTTTAAAATAAGTGTCTCCCAAACTCACTTTAACACCATCTGTTCTGCCAAATTTTGGCCGGAGCATTTGGTGGTGAAGGAGTTTAAGGCAAAGAAGAAGACTAGGCCCCCAATAACTCTGCCAACAAATCAAACCAATGCTCCTTCGTCGTCTTCCCGCTCTACCACCACCCGTCCAAAAAACTAACAAACTCTCTTTTAGTGCCCTATCAGAATGTTCGAGGCTTGCGTAGTAAGCTCAACATTCTTTTCCAAGATAGTGTCGCATTTGCATGTTGCTTATTCGTATATTCCACCTTCTTCGGATGTCGCAATTTACGAGCAGCATTTGTCCGCCTTAACCGCTATTTCTTCCTCGCTATCTGACAAAGATTACATGATAGTTCTTGGTGACTTCAACTTGCCAGGAACTGTTTGGTCTTCGGCAAATGAGTCTAATAGCCTGGTACCCATGGCACGTCACGACTTTGTTGACGGCTTGATTGACCTGTCTCTGTCTCAAGTTAACCATGTTAAAAACTCCTTGGGTCGATTTCTTGATCTGTGCTTTGTAACGGATCCGACCTTAGCGTTGTTAACTCGTGTCCCCCCGCTCTCTATACCTGAAGATGCCTACCATCCTACTTTCGAAGTGTCGCTCGACCTAGGACGAACTGTACTGGATCGGTCGGGTAGACTACCCCAATGTGTCCGCTGCTTCCGTAAAGCCGAGTTTACGAAGCTTAATAACCTCATTAGGGATTTTGATTGGTCCGCTTTATATTTGTGCAGTGATGTTACGACAGGCACAAACATTTTCTATGATGCACTGGACTCACTTTTTGTCTCTTGTGTCCCACTTTCCTGTCCGATTAGATCAAGAAAACCCCTTGGTTTACCAAGGAGCTATCTCATCTAAAAAACTTAAAATCAAGACTTTATAAAAAATTTCAAGAAGTTGGCTCTCCTTCTTCTCTCTCTCATTATGTAATAGCTCGGTCAAACTTTTCAGTTCTTAACGCTCAATGCTATCAGAATTACCTATCTCGATGCAGGATACGTTTTTCTAAGGACCCCAAACAGTTCTACAGCTTCGTAAACAGTAAGCGTAGAACATCCGCACACCCATCCTCGCTATCCTTCCGTAATACGTCGGCAGATAATGATCAGGCAATTGCCGATCTTTTTGCCCGTTTTTTCCAAACTACCTATTCGCAGGACGTTTACTCTGGTCAGCCGTATCCATACGGTTTACCGAAGTCGAACGGCATTTTCAGTCCTTTGCTAAATGAAAGCTCGTTGCTTCATGATCTACGAACAGTAAAGCCGGTGTTCTCACTGGGTCCGGACGGAGTTCCCGGCTGTGTACTCAGGTACTGTGCCGAGTCTCTGTGTGGGCCGTTGCTTAAACTATTCAACCTATCTATAAATACTTTTAACTCCGCACCTGCAGCACCTATGCAGATCACTTATATCTCCATCACAACATCGATTTATGAGGCGGAGATCAACCACTACAAATTTATTGGAGTTTACCTCGTTTATAATAAAAGGCTTTCAAGGTAATTTGCAATTTAATTTTCTTAATAAGCCTTCCAACCTTAGCTAATCGTAGGAAAATGCTTGGCGTGATTTTTGTGCACAACTTGATCAAGGGTGACGTAGATAGCCCTGACCTGTTGAGCCGCATAAACTTCACGATTCCTATTAGAAGCACTAGGAACTATACACCGTTGTTTCTTCCGCTTTGTAGATCGGATTATAATTCCCTCTACCATATTATATCTATCACTAACTCCCTTCCTAGTCTTAAATAACTGATACTCCTACATCTTTCCCGTAATTAGTAATTACTTTTCTTCTTTAGTTAGATTAGTTCTACTTTTCCTCGAACACTAGTCTAACACCTTATCTTTCCTGCATGTCCGCGATCGGTTCGGTTTACGAGTCGCGCGTTATGCGGCAGCGCCCCTCGGTCGGTTATCAACGTCCTAAGGAAAGGAACAGTCAGCTCTTTGGATGCCATAGATGATACAGGAACTAAAGAAACTCCCCAAAATGCATTCGCTGACAGTTGACCAAAGTAAAAGGTTAGATGCGGTAATGCATATCTTTCCGTCATTCGAAAGTGAGGGACTAGGTGGAACATTGGCCCATTTCACCAGCTAAAGAAAAAGTGATGTTTGAAGAGGTAGAGAAGATGATTAATCTGGGAGTGATAGATCCTTCGAATAGTCCATGGAGCAGCAATTGCGTCCTCGTAAAGAAAGGGAATAAGAATAGACTATGCCTTGATTCTCAGGAGATCAACAAATATACCCGAAAGGACGCATATCCTCTTCCCCATATAGATGGGATACTCAGTCGATTGCCACCTGCCAAATACATAACGGGACTCGATATGAAGCACGCGCACTGGCCAATCCCTCTAGAAGAGTCGTCACGTCAGTATACAGCGTTTACTATACCCAATCGGCCGCTTTATCAATATAAGGTTATGGCGTTTGGTCTTACCAATGCATCGCAAACCCCCTGTCGCTTAATGGACATTGTAATACCTGCCAGTTTGTGTATGAGAGTGTTTCTTTACCTCGATGACCTACTTATACTATCCGAGGATTTCGATTCACACCTAATATTACTCCGAGAAATAGAAGTGCATTTAAAAAAGGCTACTCTTACGATAAATATCGCCAAGTCGCACTTTTGCATGCGTGAGATCAAGTACTTTGGGTTCATTATAGGATATGGTCAGGTTAAGACGGATCCAAGTAAGATTGAAGCCATTCAACAATTCGCAGTCCCCAAGACAGTGAAACAATTAAGACGATTCCTTGGTCTTGCTGGGTGATACCGTCGTTTTGTAGACAATTATGCCACTGTTAGTTGTGCCCTCACAGATCTATTAAAGAAACCAAGAGCGTATGCATTAAATTCCTTGGCTGACAAGGCATTTGAAGAACTTAAACAGTGCTTAACGTCAGCGCCTATTTTGTCAACTCAGGATTTCTCAAAACCCTTTTTGTTTTTATGTGATGCTAATAGAGTATGAATAACACACAGTTAGCTCAAAAGAACGAGAAAGGAGATGAGCTACCTATAGCATTCATGTCAGAGAAGTTATCCAAAGCCCAAAAAAACTACTCAGTGACTGAGCTAGAATGTTTTGCGGTGATAAAAGGAATAAAGAAGTTTCGCGCATATGTAGAAGGCCAAGAATTTGAGGTTATTACCGACCATGCCTCGTTCCAATGGCTTATGCGTCAGAAAGAGTTGTCGGGTAGGCTAGCTCGATAGGCAATAAAGCTACAGGGATTCTCTTTTGAAATAACGCATCGGAAAGGTACTCTTAACGTGGTAGCGGATGCTCTATCGCGTAGAGATGATGTTTCTGTGTCCGAGGTGGAAGAACAGGGTCCGATAGTTGATCTTTTCGCCGCAAAGTTTAAATCAGCAGAATACCAAACTCTAATAGACCATATTCGCGCTAATCAAGCTAAATTACCGGATTTGAAAATTCTCAATGACATTATCTATAAGAGCACTGAACCTGATCAAGGGAATAAGGTCGTAGATAAATTATCTTGGAAATTGTGGATACCTAGGGAGCTTACCCGAGAGGTAATCATTCGCGCCCATGATCCTCCCAATGCTGCTCATAGCGGAGTGGGGAAAACGATAAAAAAGATTAAAAGATATTTATTCTGGCCGAAAATTAACAAACAAATACGAGAATATGTAACGCATTGTGAAGTGTGTCGTCACACCAAACATCCGAGCATTGTTTTGAAACCGCCTATGGGAAAACCAATGGTGTCTGATCGTCCGTTCCAAAAACTTTATATGGATCTTCTTGGTCCCTACCCCCGGTCCAAGAAAGTGAATATTGGTCTTCTCATTATCGTAGATCATTTCACACTATTTCATTTCCTGTTTCCTCTTAGGATGTTTACATCAAATCGAGTGTGTGAATACCTAGAAAATAGTTTGCTCTGCACTTTTGAAGTCCCCGAGGTGAGCGTTTCTCACCCGCTTTGGAATACAACATATTCGAACCGCGATATACTCCCTGCAGGCGAATGCCAGTGAAAGGCTCAATAGATCTGTGCTAGCAGCTATTAGAGCTTACATAAGTCAAGATCATTCCACTTGGGACGCAAAATTACCAATTATCAGTGCTGCTCTCAGGTCCAGCGTGCACCAAAGTACAGGGTACTCACCGTATTTCCTAACATTTGGACAGAATATGATTCTAAATGGTAAAGACTATGAGGTGCTTCGGCGTCTAAAACTATTATCAGATGATAGCCGAATTAGTTATCCGGAAACTTTACAAATCATACAAGAGTCGGCAAAGAAGAAGGTGAAAGAGTCTCATGATCAAAACGCTAGGAGATATGATCTGCGTAGTCGAAAAGTAGAATTTAAGGTTGGAGAGCCAGTACTTGCGCGCAATTTTTGTCAAAGCAATGCCATCAAAAAGTTCAGTGCAAAATTGACACCTGTTTTTATCTCAGCCGTGGTGTCTCAGAGAGTAGGATCCTCCTATTATCAGTTAAAGGATGAGCAGGGGAAAATCTTTGGAATATTTCATCTCAAGGATATACAAGTCAAGTCCTAAACAACTGCCTTTCTTCTGTTTAGGCCTCGCCAGTAAAACTGCCGTTTCCTCAACTGTGGTGTAGTGGGCAGTAGTGACTCTGAAACCTACAACGAACTTTCCAAAAGCTATTGTCTGCACTCTTTTTATTAGAAGCCCTAGGAGAGTAGAGTAATTTTAAGCTCCGATCAAAGATTATTAGTTTAAAGAGAGTTCGCGCAAAGCTATTAATATCGAGCATATAAAAGCTTTACTCAGTGGCATACTATTCCGCTAGTCGTGGAACCTGAGCGCAAGCTTTCCCTGGGATCATACGATAATGCAGTAACTTATGCTTAAGCTTTGACTAGAGTCACGCCATTATCCCGTTGCTTGTAGAAGTTAAGGTTCCGACCGCCCAAGCAAGAGTCTATGCAAGCCGCAAAAATTTCTGGTGGATCAAAGCAAAAAAGAAACTGCAACCGGACAGAAGTGTTCCTCTTCGAATTAAAAAAAATGCATATAGTGAAAACAAGAATCCGACACGTGCAAAAGAGGTTAAACTTCTGGTGGGCGGAGTTAAGCAGCATAAAACAAATAAAGAAAAGACAGAAAGGTACATAGATAACTCTCTCAGAAGTGAATTTAATAGTTAATAATTTGGTGTCTTAGGATTGGAAAGCTAACTACGTTTCATTCGGTGGATCAGTCTATACCCCGAAGACGGGATCAACCCCGTCCATCGATCTCTGGACCGCGCTGGGAGAGACCTCGGATCTCCCCAGAAGCCGCAATAGCATATCCCCAGCATCATTTAAAAGCTGTAAAAGAAACAACCAAACCGACACACAAACCGTTAATGAAGTGCTAAGTCCAGCACACGGATACGTATGCCGTAGTGCAAAGTACCGATCGAGTGAGCCCAGTGGAACATTTGTCCCTGTGTATTTGTCAGAAACCCATATGCCGCACTCGTCACCCTTCTCGAGTTCGGGCTAAGCACGCAGCGAAAGCTTTCGACTATATATAAAAAAGTCAAAAAAGTCTTGCGGTATTTTTATTGAATTTTCAATTGTTCATAAAATTGGTTATAATAATGCGATTTAAGTCAAATATGCGCCGTTTTGTTCGATGACGGGTTCCCAACGAGATGCCAACTTCATAATGCCCCTCTTATAGAAGCTCGCTTCCCTATTGTCAAAAAACTCGGAGAGCCAATTTTCACAGGACTCTCTTGTTGACAACTTCCGATTGCCAAGCGCGTTCGTCATGGACAGAAATAGGTGGTAATCACTTGGTGCGAGATCCGGACTATACGGTGGATGCAAAAGAACCATCCGAGCTCCCGGAGCTTCTGGCGCGTCACCAAAGATGTGTGTGGCCTGGCGTTGTCCTGATGGAAGACAATTCGGCCTCTGTTGATCAAAGATGGCCTCTTCTGCATGAGTGCTGCATTCAAGCGGTCCAGTTGTTGGCAGTACAGGTCCAAATCGAGCGTTTGGTCATAGGGGAGCAGCTCATAGTGGATGATTCCCTTCTAATCCCACCAAACACACAGAAGAACCTTCCTGGCCGTCAATCCAGGCTTGGCCACCGTCTGGGCAGCTTCCCCGCTTTTCGACCACGACCGTTTACGCTTCACGTTGTCGTAAGTGACCCACTTTTCATCGCCAGTCACCATCCTCTTCAAAAACGGGTCGATTTTGTTGTGATTCAGAAGCGATTCGCATGCATCCATACGGTCAAAAATGTTTTTTTGCGTCAAGTCGTGTGGCACCCATACATCGAGCTTCTTTTTCAATCCAAGCTTCTTCAAATGGTTTATAACGGTTTGATGACTCATGCCCAGCTCTTGGCCGATGCTACGGCTGCTACTATGCCGGTCTCTTTCGATCAATTCAGCGATTTTATCGCAATTTTCGACAACAGGCCTTCCGGACCGTGGCGCATCTTCGATCACCTCTGCACCAGAACGAAAACGTTGAAACCATCGTTGTGCAGTGGAAATGAAAACTGTATCGGGTCCATAAACTGCACAAATTTTATTGGCAGCATGAGATGCATTTTTGCCTTTATCGTAGTAGTACTGTAAAATATGCCGTATTTTCTCTTTATTTTGCTCCATGTTTGCGACGCTATAACTCACGAACGACTAAAAGCAAACAACAATTAATCAAACACGTGTTAGCACGTGCTTTCCAAAAAGCTCTAGCGTGAACCGATGCGACGAATACAACTAGAACTACGCGCTTGCAAAGACAAGCTTGCGGAAATACCGCAAGACTTTTTTGACAACCTTATATGTATGAGTACATACATATGTCGTCTTCTTCGACACAGCCCCAGCGCTTCTCAAACTGTAAGGCATACGAATGTTCCCGTGTAGGCCCGAATTGTAGTTTGAGAACCATCGGACGTAGTAAACTGTATTTGTTTTCTCTATTCTGAGCTAACATATTTCTTCGATTTCGCCTTTATGATTATATCAGTTCTTTATTATCTAAATTCATGATGAAACCATGTACACGTATTTAATTATTAATGATTAGACGAATCTACTTGCAAGTTACAAATCGTCGTCGAACTGGTATGAAAAGAAAAAAAAACTGATTTCAGTTCGATGTACGAGAACGACCTGTATAGAGAGTCATATTTTCTTTCCCTTCCTCAGAACATACTACCACGTCGCCCTTGAGCTCAACGGATGTACTGGATAATTTTTTATGAGTATGAGTGAGTAACGAGCTTCCTTAAATGGAGTCGTCAATTGTGTTCTTCGAACATACACGTCTAAAATGTTTTCGAATACTATGAAGTTTTACATACAGCGAGTCGATTTGTAATTCTTTTTTTTATATTTCTTTTTTTTTATGTATCATATCATAAGCTTATTTCTTTTCTTGATATTCTTTTTGTAAAGTATTTTCTGTGCCATTATATATATTAATACCATACCTACCTATATATACATATAACTAGATTTAATTATTTTCTTATTGATCATCTAACCCCCTTGATTTTGATATATTAAATAGTCATTAATTGTTATAAATGAAATACTATATCAGTCTTGTTTCTCCTGAGTAGAGCATGCTAAGGTCCGAATCGCCGTAACGAAACGCACTTGATAAGGGTTATGCCGTCCGTAATATGGCATACTAAAGGCAGTGAGAGTAGAGGAGGGGTTAAGGTCATCTGATTTCCCCGATAACTACGGAATATAACAAGACAATTTGTCGGTAGTCGAGAATCCCCCTTTCAGTAACCGTTCCATTATTTAATTATCTCAGTTTGAGATAACGTTCCTTTTGTTAAATCCCGTGTACCTTAAACATCTTTGCGAATGTGTCCGTATGGCATATAGGAGAGTAGGAAAGATCCCACGATATTCCGGCGAGCTAGTTAGAGCATAGCTAGAGGTACACAGTCCAAAATCCGGCCTTTGGTGTATAAGCCTCCACCAATGTACGTACAAACCACATCCGTACGTACGATTTTAAACACCATTGTATTTCTGCACATTACAAGTCTCCTGTGTTATCACTCTTCTCCAAGTGTATTTCAAAATTTCGCCCGGCCTCCACAAAGGACGAAAGAGTGTGGCATACACAATTTTAAAGATAAAAGACAACTAACTACGCAGAATCATAGAGAATAACCATTACTATCAGAGCGTTGAATCTGGATCCGATCGGATTATTAATATAGCCACAATGAAGAAAACCATTTCGAAAGTCATCGTTCCCTCTCGCTCTCTCTCACACGCGACACTGTCTGTTTTGCCTATTCGTCCATATGAGCGCCTAGTTGGAGCTAGAGCAACCAAACTTTCTATCTAAGCTCCTGTGATATCAATTCAGCACGAGTTTATTTCAAAATTTTGTCACGCCCCCTTCCGCCCCCACAAAATACGAAAATCTGTGGAATCCACAATTTTTAAGATAAAAGAGAACCAAAACCGCAGAATCATGGAAAATTAACGTGTTTACTAGACAGCGGAATCTGAATCAGGTCGGATCATGATTATGGCCAGAAGGAACAAATTAAATTTCAGTGGTTACGCAACGCCTGCCAAGCGCTTATTCATTCCCTCTCTCTCGCAAACACTTGAATGACTCGAATATGTAGTTATACATGTATATTATGAAATGTAGAAGCAGATGTAAAAAGCATATGTAAACAAAAATGAAAACATGTTGTGAAGGAGCGTACGCTCCCCCACATATGACATATGTCATTTATACGAAGTAGCCATGGAGGCAATATTATGGAATCTTGAAATCTTCTTATTTAGGTTAAGCGTCAGTATAGTGAAGTCTTCAGCACCGATAGGGGCAAGAACATTTGCATAGTTTCGCCATGGGTCAGTCACGAACACGATCAGGAAAGCCCATCCCTAGCCAACGCAAACCAACGACCGGGAGAGCGCAGCCGCCAACGCAAGCCAACGACCGGAAGAGCGCAGCGGCCCGCGCATACCAACAACTGGGAGAATGCAGCCGCCTACGCACGTCAACGACCGGGAGAGCGCAGCCGCCCGCACTCGCACCGACGACCGGGAGAGCACAGCCGCACGCTCGGGTCACGACCAGGAGAGCGCAGCCGCGCACGCGCACCGACGACCGGGAGAGTCCAGCAGCCCAACTACACAACCAACGTCCACAAGCGGAGAGGAAGAAAACGCCGTTATCCCGATGAGCGAGGAGTCCGAACACCGAGCTGGAGAGAGCGGAGGGTCGGCGGCAGAGGATGAGCAGTGCGAGCCCCGACCGAGGGGGCTCGTGATGACGAAGAGGAAAAAGGTCGGGAGGTCGAGTAGAACCACCGGTACGAGCGGACACACCTACGCGAGCGCGGAACGTCTTTGTGCGGAATAAGAAAAAACGCGAGTGAAGGAAAAAAACTGCGAGGCTGACCAGAACGCGAACATAGGGAACCTGAGCGGATACAAGGAAAGCTACACGGCTCGATCAACAAGGGCAACATCCACAAGGAAGAGCGGGGACACAGGCGCTGAGGCAGGCTGAGGAATTGGGGTAAGCAGGCCTCCCGTCGGGAGTACGGGATTACTGAGCGGTTAGGCAGGGCTAACGGAAAATACCTGAATAAAGGAAAGATTAATATAACCCTCCAATGCTGGTTTGCGTCCGTTTTGTCGGCCCTGGGGTATAAGGGATATGTTTCCGTGTTAATTAATATCTCTTTCCCTCCTCTCCTCTCCCCTCTCACATTCCCGTAGCGCGTTGTAATGTTGTGGGTGCGCGGAAGTGTCGTCCGACGACTGTCTCTGCCTTCCGCTGACGCTGACTGGCGTCCCTGTGCACCTTCTTTTCCTCCCCTCTTTTGTCTATCCCTACAGTAGTGTCCAGCCTGGTGGGCGCCCAGGGTGTCGTCCGGCGCTTGCCTCGACACAATGGGCGACGCTGGCGTAAACACGGGTACCCAGAAGGTCCGCTGGATGAGTGTCCCGGCCTTTTGGAGACGCTGACTGGCGTCGCTGTATCTGGTTCCCCGTACATAGTAGACAGTCGGATCCCTCGGATGCCGTACGGCGATTGCCTCGGACGTTCTAGAGGATCTGGCTTGATGTACTTGTAGTGGCCGGAAGAGTGGTCACGGCTCTTGTTGTTGTAGCTGCGCCTACGCGTGTTTCCTCCGCCCGCTATCCAAGCCCTAAATCCCCACCCCCTTGGCCGTACCTGAGCTCGGAGTCCCGGCAAATTACAAATGGTCTGTAATTTCGACCCTGCCGGGACTGAGAGTTACACCCCGGCCCAGAACGCTTCCTTACAATGTATTAAAATTCCAAAAATGGCTTGACTTCTTTTTTTGAAATATTATTTTTTGCCCAAAATTTAATTCGTCCCTTTTGCGAACATATAATAAATTGCACAAATCGTAAGCTCATATATGTATGTACATATGTATATACTGACTGAGTACCGGGTATAAAGTAGAGCCGCGGCCTTTCCCGCGTCTCATAACGATCACCCTCGTTGTTTGTATATTTCATCTTTAACGGGTAGATCTCTGTAAATGTTGTCGTTCTGAACATAACATGGTGCCCCAGTGATGGTTCTCAGGATTTTCGATTGTGCTCTCTAAATAATGTCGATGCTGCTGCTACTAGCGTTCCCCCAAAGCTGGGATCCATAAGTCCAGACTGGCTTCAGCTTAGAATTGTATAGCAGGACCTTGAAGTCCAAGCAGACGGGGAAACGAGCGTTCGTAGGCCAATGGAGGCTATTGGCTTTTAGTTTTTGAAGAATTTTCTTAACTTCGATGTGCCTCCGCCATGTTAGTCGTCAAGGTGAACGCAAAGGTATGTTACATCGTCGGCTTGTGGAAGTTCCTTGCTATTCAGGGTTAGTGGGGGACACGTTCGCCTGTTAAGAGTAAACGTTATGTGTTACTTCTGCTCGTATATTTTTATAAGCCAGTTTGATACGCACTTCTCCACTACCGTGAGATGATCAGCTTACTAGCACTACTGTGCTTTTGCTTCAATTGGTTATTTGATCCGACTTTTGAATCGGTATCGTCTGCGAATGTAGAAGTTGTTAGCCGCTCGTTTAGGGTCTGACGAGCATGTGAGATGGCTCGGAGGGGGCCTAGCTGAGGCCACCGGACGGGTCGCAGGTTGCGGATAGCGAATGACCTACCTTTGGAGGCAGGCCAGCTGCAAATAAGCGGTCATCCCTAGGGAAAACACCGAAATAAGAAGTCCCGGACAGCCAGCGGGTGTTCGCGAAGTAGCAACACTGACGATGCGCTTGTGGTGCCGCCTTATTTAAGTAGCTCACACAACCCCCCATCCCTACACATTACCTACCCACATCCCAACCCCTACACTCATCTCACACCGGGCCGGACTAAGTGTGTTATTCGACCCGTGCCGAGAGTCAGCCTGGCTGGGGGCCCGGTATAAAAACTAGCCCAGTCGTTAACGGAGGGCTCAGGGACTTGGCAGCCCCCTTATCTAATGATGCCTTAGCCGGGCAACGTGAATCTCTGCCCGGACAGACCGCCCTTTCTTTGCAAATCGTGAGATCAAATATGGAATACAATAAAAACAAAAACATAAACAAAAACGAGTCTGGCGCTCCCCAACTGCCAACTTGGAGTAATCCCATTCAGGGAAATGCATCGGCCCAAAGGCCTGGCCTGACCCGCGATACAGCTGGTAAAACCAGCGTGGTGGTAGACGCTAGGGCGAACCTTAAGGGGTCCCGTCCCAGTTCTGGGGTGGGTGGCAAATCGCCTCCCAAAGCTGATACCTTGGTAGAGTGGCTCTGCAACCCTGCGGCTGCTCTGTCTGCTGGTAATGCTGCGGGAGATGAGTTGCCATCGACTAGCGCCCAAGCCAAAGCTTTTACGTATGCCGAGTGGAAGAGTACTGGCAACATTCTCCGTCGGCAAAACGCGAGCACGATGTCCAGCCCGACCGACCAAAGGTGCTGCCCAGCTTCTGCAAAGAGGCACCAAAGAGGGTTGCCCCGCCGAAGACGTCAGGACCGCAACCGAAAAGACAGCGCTCACAGGAGACTCCTGGACCGGCTCTGAAGCGCTCCAGAGTGCTGCCGAACATCAAAATCATAGCCTGCGAGGACGAGCGCTCCGTCCAGCTCTATAAAGCAGCGGTAGTCCAAGTCAGAGAGGTCTACCCAACGACGAAGGTCGTCGCAGTCGACTGGAACGAGGTGCCCAGTAGGCCTAGGGCGAGGTTTTGGGTGCCCGCTTCCATAAAGGAGCCGGATCGCATCCTAAAAATGCTGCAGCGATGTAACCCGGGGCTACCCACCTCCGATTGGAGGGTAGTCAAGGTTGAGGCGACACAAGGTCCGATGCACCAAGCGGTGCTCGTCCTCACCAAGGAGTCTTTATCCCCGATTGAGGCTAAATACGGCGAGCTTAACTTTGGCTTCAGTGCGGTGAGCATAAAAATATATAAGTCGGATGCAGCGGCCGAGGCACGTCCTGTCGACAACCCAGTCGAGCAGAACGTTGCCTCGGAGATCGAAGCACCCGATGACGATCTAGAGCCAGCCAGCCAGCCAGCCAGGCTACTCCTCCGACACGGCTCTAATGCGCGAATTCGAGTTGATGTGTCGCGACGATACCATCGAGGACGACTCGGACGCCGACAACACAGTGGTGGAGAACTCTGTCGATGTCTATAAGACTCTTTCAGATAAATCTCCACCACTGTAAAGCAGCATCCGCTGCCCATATACTCCACTTGGAAGCGAGCGGAGCAGATGTAGTCCTGATCCAAGAGCCTTAGGTAGTAGAAGACAAGGTCTGTGGATTAGCGACGAAGGAGCACAAGCTTATTGTAGCTCAGAAAGAAGGTAAAATCCGTGCCTGCATTTTTGCAAGGAAGCACTTAAATATCGTTTTGCTCCACAACTTTAGCAATGGTGAAAACACAGCAGCAAGCCTTGAGCTACAAGGTTCTCAAATAAGGCTGATGTCGTCCTACATGGCTCAAGAGGAAAGCGATCCTCCCGGTGACCTAGTTCGAAAGCTCACCAGAGATAGCGAAAGGTCGGATATAGGCCTTGTAATAGGCTGCGACACCAACGCCCGCCACACCCAATGGGGGAGTTCGGATACAAATGTAAGGGGTGAGTCATTATTCAGCTTCATCCTAAACTCTAATCTTCTTATCTGCAATCGGGGCAATGATCCTACGTTTATAATTAAGAATATACAACAGGTAATTGACCTAACATTAGTGTCTCACAAACTGTCAGACATAGTAAAGGACTGGAAAGTTCTGGGGGACCATTCGATTTCGGACCACAGGTACATCGAGACTACATTATCTCCAGAGAGCCCAAAACCCACTGTCTTTGTTAACCCTAGGAAAGCCAACTGGGAAAAATATGTCACAGAAATGGAGGGACTACTTCCCTCCAAGGCACCAATTTGCCTGAACACAGAGGACGACCTAAATCGTCTAGTGGCAATATAAGCAACTAATAGATAACAAGTGACAATCAGTACCACGTTGTCGAATAACTCGGCAAACATGGCCAACAATAGATAGGGAGCGCACCTCTGAGCTATGTAAGCTCGGCAGACGAAGGTGCAGCGCAGTCATACGCTCCTTAACGGGATACTGGCTAATAGGTTCCCAAGCTAAAAGACTGGGCGCCCCATACAATGATTTTTGCCGTAGCTGCAGAGACGAGAAAGAGGAGGAAACGGTGGAACACTTGTTCTGCTCCTGCCCAGCTCTCAGCAGAAGAAGGCTACAGCACTTGGGCTCGCCCTTCATAGCAGACATTTCGGCGATGTCCACCATATATCCCAGAAAGATAGCTAACTTCATAAGAGCTGCAGGCTGGGACAACTGTTGACCTTAGGTCTCACAATGCGAGAAGGGGTAGATTCCCTGCGGTATCACAACGGGCCGGAAACGACCTAGGTATGCTGGGCTCCCAGTTAGTCTGGCAGCCGCTGTAACCTAACCTAACCTAACCTAGCCGCTCGTTAGTGGGAATATCCGCTGTGTATGGGACGAATAGAGTTGGACCGAGGCGCTACCTTGAGGAGCTCCAGCATCTATAGTGTAATCGTCAGATATTGTAGCGTCGCATCTCACGGCAAAGACTTTATTGTAAAAGTACGATTCGAGTAACTTGTGAGTGTTTTCGAAAGCCAAATTTATGTGTCGGGATAGCATGGTGCGTTTTAAAAGACACGAAAGTAAACTTATTGGTCTTTACGAAGCTGGTATTGTATAATCTTTTCCTGGCTTTGGTATCATTAAAACAATCGATTTTTCCCCTTTTTCTGGGAAGAGTTTACAAATAACATGAACTGCACAGTTTGGCAGTTCAATAAGCATTTTGGGAGTTATTAAGTCACCGCCTGGGGACTTTTAATACCCGGTACTCGAAGAGTAAAGGGGTATAATAGATTTGTGGTGATAACGGTTGTGTGTAACGCCCAAAAGGAGGCGTTTCCGACCCCATAAAGTATAAATATTCTTGATCAGCATCAATAGCCGAGTCGATATAGCCATGCCTGTCTGTCCGTCCCTCCGTCCTTCCGACTGTCCGTCTTCATTTGCGCCTAGATCTCAGAGACTATAAAGCAAGAGCAACCAAATTTTGCAACCAGTCTCCTGTGTGATCACACTACTCCAAATGTGTTGCAAAATTTCGCCCCGCCCCTTTCCGCCCCCACAAAGAACGAAGGTCTGTGGCGTACACAATGTTGAAGGGAAAACTAAGAACGCAGAATCATTGAGAATGACCATTTCTATGAGAGTGTTAAATCTGGATCAGATCGAATCATTATTATAGCTGCAATGAAGAAAACCATTTCGAAAGTCATCGTTTCCTCTCGCTCTCTCTCACACGCGACACTGTCTGTTTTGCCTATTCGTATGTTGTGACGCCTAGTTCTCAGACACTATAAAAACTAGAGCAACCAAACTTTCTATCCAAGCTCCTGTGATTCCAAACCGGCACGAGTTTGTTTCAAAAATTGTTTGCCACGCCCCCTTCCGCCCCCACAAAGGACGAAAATCTGTGGAATCTATAATTTTTAAGATAAATGAAAACCAAACACGCAGAATCATGGAAAATTACCATATCTACCAGATTGCCGAATATGGAACAGGTCGAAACAATATTATGGGCAGAAGAAACAAATTAAATTTCAGTGGCTACGCAACGCCTGCCAAGCGGTGACTTATTCCCTCTCTCTCTCTGTCGAAAACACTTGTACGTCTCAAATATGTAGTTATACATGTAGAAATTTAGAAGCAGATGTAAAAAGCATATGAAAACAAAATTGGACTTCATTTTTTGAAAAATTATTTTTTTCCCAAAATTTAATTCGTCCCTTTTGCGAACATATAACAAATTGCATAATTCGTAAGCTCATATATGTATGTACATATATACTGACTGAGTATCGGGTATAAGGTAGAGCCGCGGCCTTTGCCGCGGCTCACAACGTTCCCCCTCGTTTTTTTTTAAACTGAGCAATATTTAATCAGCTAATAAAGTTCCTTTTTTAAATGTGATAAAACATACAACAAATTGGCGCCTAAACATTTTTTGTTTTTCCTCTAGTTTAAAATTTGTAGCACTTTAAACTTTTTTTTTGGCACTGCATCGTTTTGGCCCTGAGCCACTGTATATTCTTGAACAGCATCAATAGCCGAGTCGATATAGCCACGTCTGTCTGTCCGTCCGCCCGTCTGTCCGTCCGTCTTCATTAGCGCCTATATCTCAGAGACTATTAAAGCTAGAGCAACCAAACTTTATATCTAGTCTGTAGTGGGCAGTAGTGACTCTAAAACCTACAACAAACTTTCCTTTAGTCGTGGAACCTGAGCGTAAGCTTTCCCTGGGATCATACGATAATGCAGTTAGTAATATAACTTATGCTTAAGCTTTGACTAGAGTCACGCCATTATCCCGTTGCTTGTAGAAGTTAAGGTTCCGGCAAGAGTCTAGGCAAGCCGCAAACATTTCTGGTGGATCAAAGCAAAAAAGAAACTGCAACCGGACAGAAGTTTTCCTCCTCGAATTAAAACGAGGGGGAACGTTGTGAGCGGCAAAGGCCGCGGCTCTACCTTATACCCGGTACTCAGTCAGTATATACATACATACATTTATGAGCCTACGATTTATGAAATTTATTATATGTTCTCAAAAGGGACGAAAGTAATATTAAAATTAAAAAAATGAATTTTTTGGAATTTTTATACATGTTTCCATTTCTGTTTACATATGCTTTGCGCCTACATTTCTACATGGCATGTATAACTACATATTTGAGACGTACAAGTGTTTACGACAGAGAGAGAGAGAGGGAATGAGAAGCGCTGGGCAGGCGCTGCGTAGCCACTGAAATTTAATTTGTTTCTTCTGGCCATAATATTGATCCGATCTGATCCAGATTCGGTAATCTGGTAGATACAGTAATTTTTCATGATTCTGCGTTTTTGGTTTTCCATTATCTTAAAAATTGTGGATTTCACAGATTTTCGTCTTTTGTGGGGGCGGAAGGGGGCGTGGCAAAATTTTAAAACAAACTTGTGCTGGTTCGGTATCACAGGAGCTTGGATAGAAAGTTTGGTTGCTCTAGCTCTTATAGTCTCTGAGAACTAGGCGCTTATTTATACGAATAAGCAAAGCGGATGGGGCCGCGTGTGAGAGAGAGCGAGAGGGAACGATGACTTTCGGAATGGTTTTCTTCATTGTAGCTATAATAATGATCCGATCTGATCCAGATTCAACACTCTGATAGAAATGGGCATTCTCTATGAATCTACGTTTTTAGTTTTCCTGTATCTTCAAAATTGTCTGTGTCACAGACTTTCGTCCTTTGTGGGGGCGGAAAGTGGCGAGGCGAAATTTTGAAATATGCTTTGAGTAGTGTGATCACACAGGAGACTGGATACAAAACTTGGTTGCTCTAGCTTTAATAGTCTCTGAGATATAGGCGTAAATGAAGACGGACGGACGGACAGACGGACAGACGGACGGACAGACAGACATAGCTAGATCGACTCGGCTATTGATGCTGATCAAGAATATATATACTTTATGGGGTCGGAAACGCTTCCTTCTGTGCGTTACACACAACCGTTATCCCCACAAATCTAATATACACCTATACTCTTCGAGTACCGGGTATAAAAAGTTGGAAAGCAGAGAGCTCGAAAGCTTTATGATCGGTTGTGCAGTGACGCGGCTGAATGCATTGTGATGGACGGCGAAACAAACGTAAAATTGGACTCAACAACTTTACCGGCCCAAAATGTTTGAAAAAGAAGAGAGGCAGTACTGTTGACGAGTCCGTGTCCACAATTCACATGAAAAAATTAAAACAAGCGCTTTTCTTACTACTATACTATATATATACACTCATGGACAAAATAATAGGTGTGAATTTTTTTCTTTTTTACCTTCTTATATTTCATAAATACCTTCATTTATTTCAACAAATCACATTTTTTCCAAAACTTATATTAATTGTCTTTAAATAAAAAGTAAAAAAGGTTTCACAAATCCTTTCATTTACAAGAAAATTAAAATTTTTCTTAAATCCGTCAGTTTTTGCTGGACACAATAATAGGTGTGCGAAGATAAAAATTTAAATTAAATCGATATTTCACTAGTTTTGGTCTTGTTTTATATTAAATTGATTAGATGGCAGCTAATAGCCGGTTTATGCACCATTATTTTGCAGGAATTTCTCCATTCCTTTTGACATGGAGGATATTAACTTGCGATAAGTTCCAATTGGAATATTGTACCATTCTTTTGGACATTATCCCAAAATTGGTTTCTATTTGGACAAAAAGTCTTTCCGACGTCTCTTTTGAGTTCATCCCAGTGATTTTCAATGGGATTGAGGTCCGTGGATTAACTTAGCCACTGAGGGCAAGAAAAACCTCATTTGTTTCTGGCAACCAATCCTTTACTACTCGAGAGGCGTGCTTCGGGTCATTATCCTGCAGAAACTTTCATAAAAGTGGCATGCTATCCTTGGTTTAAGGTTGCATTACCATGTAGGATTACTCGGAGGGTTCCTTTGCTTCTATCGGACAATTAATTAGTTTAAAGTATTGGTGGTAACGATTGTATGTATATTTGCACTTTTTTCCTTAGTCATAATTTTTAAATTTTGAGCTGCTAATTTTTGTTTTAATTAGTGGTAATAATTTTACTGTAGGCAGATGAGGATTGAAATAATCGGAAAGTCGGACAAATTCAACTAAACGCAACAGTGTTGCCCGAAACTCAATAACTCAACCGTAGTGCAAACAGGCTAAAGGTCGGAGGGCAGCCTACATCTACATAGAGGAACCTGTACATGTCTTCAACTATGGCCGTCAATATAATGGAGTGATCTCCTTAATAATAAAAATATGTTGAGCCTGCGTTTGTCTTTGCTCGTATTTTGCAATGCTTTCCTGAAATTGCAATTTTATATTTAGCTATATGTAATACGGCTTAATGCCTTTCGCTCCTTACGATCTATGACTCCAATGCAATTTGGAAATCCCAAAGCTCAAAGAAGTCCGATGCAATCTCTTTTCAGTCCTGTTCTGAACTAGAAAATTGTTCGTCTGCATAAATCCAATATGCTTCCCATTTTGTTAGTTGTTTACATTTTCTTCGTCTTCTTTCTCTTTTTACAAACTGTACGCACTGCATTTATGATATTGGAACACACACATTGCCACCAAGCCAGCAAAATCGTATCTAGAAAATATAGCAGTGCTTATCCCAGCTCAACTTAAAAAACAACTGCACGCCGATATATCTCTCGCTCTCAGTTGTCGAGTTTTAAAGTCTAATATGATTCATCTATCTATTAAGGACAAACACTTGCAGCGTGCCCCCGCGTGTAAAAGGCGAAGGAACATGTGGAGACACTTTCCATGGTATTTTTAAAAAACTCCGTTAAAATATAAAAAAGGATGGCATAAAAAGATATAAGGAAAAATCAGCTGTTTATAAAGTCAGTTGTTTGACTCTAGTGGTGGACAGTATCCCTTAGGGCCGAGGGGCTTGCGTACTTGAGTACCCGATATGGCCGCTCGTATTTGGGTGCGAGTTTCGCAGCAAAGTTGTTGGCTTTCTTGGGGAGATGATGTTGGCGTAGCATTACATGGGGAATGGGTCTCCACTCATGTCGTCGAAGATTTTTTTTTTTTTTTACTTTATGACGTTGATCTGCAATGACTGCACAAGTGGCCCAACCGACACCAGCCGATGGCTGCTACGCGCGGATCCCAGGCAAGAAAGCAGCCCACCTCCCGCCCAACCGACCGAGGGGTGCGACTCGTTAACCGAACCGATCGCGGACATGCATGAAAGATAGGTGTTAGACTAGTGTTCGAGGAAAAGTAGAACTAATCTAACTAAAGAAACGAAGTAATTACTAATTACGGGAAAGATATAAGAGTATCAGTATTTTAAGATTAGGAAGGGAGTTAGTGGTAGATATAATATGGTAGAGGGAATTATAATCCGAGCATAGGACCCTAAATGGTTCATGCAAGGAGTAATTCGATCTACAAAGCGGAAGAAACAACGGTGTATAGGTCCTAGTGCTTCTAATAGGAATCGTGAAGTTTATGCGGCTCAACAGGTCAGGGCTATCTACGTCACCCTTGATCAAGTTGTGCACAAAAATCACGCCAAGCATTTTCCTACGATTAGCTAAGGTTGGAAGGTTTATTAAGAAAATTAAATTGCAAATTACCTTGAAAGCCTTTTATTATAAACGAGGTAAACTCCAATAAATTTGTAGTGGTTGATCTCCGCCTCATAAATCGATGTTGTGATGTAGATATAAGTGATCTGCATAGGTGCTGCAGGTGCGGAGTTAAAAGTATTTATAGATAGGTTGAATAGTTTAAGCAACGGCCCACACAGAGACTCGGCACAGTACCTGAGTACACAGCCGGGAACTCCGTCCGGACCCAGTGAGAACACCGGCTTTACTGTTCGTAGATCATGAAGCAACGAGCTTTCATTTAGCAAAGGACTGAAAATGCCGTTCGACTTCGGTAAACTGTATGGATACGGCTGACCAGAGTAAACGTCCTGCGAATAGGTAGTTTGGAAAAAAAGGGCAAAAAGATCGGCAATTGCCTGATCATTATCTGCCGACGTATTACGGAAGGAAAGCGAGGATGGGTGTGCGGACGTTCTACGCTTACTGTTTACGAAGCTGTAGAACTGTTTGGGGTCCTTAGAAAAACGTATCCTGCATCGAGATAGGTAATTCTGATAGCATTGAGCGTTAAGAACTGAAAAGTTTGACCGAGCTATTACATAATGAGAGAGAGAAGAAGCAGAGCCAACTTCTTGAAATTTTTTATAAAGTCTTGATTTTAAGTTTTTTAGATGAGATAGCTCCTTGGTAAACCAAGGGGGTTTTCTTGATCTAATCGGACAGGAAAGTGGGTCACAAGAGACAAAAAGTGAGTCCAGTGCATCATAGAAAATGTTTGTGCCTGTCGTAACATCACTGCACAAATATAAAGCGGACCAATCAAAATCCCTAATGAGGTTATTAAGCTTCGTAAACTCGGCTTTACGGAAGCAGCGGACACATTGGGGTAGTCTACCCTACCGATCCAGTACAGTTCGTCCTAGGTCGAGCGACACTTCGAAAGTAGGATGGTAGGCATCTTCAGGTATAGAGAGCGGGGGGACTCGAGTTAACAACGCTAAGGTCGGATCCGTTACAAAGCACAGATCAAGAAATCGACCCAAGGAGTTTTTAACATGGTTAACTTGAGACAGAGACAGGTCAATCAAGCCGTCAACAAAGTCATGACGTGCCATGGGTACCAGGCTATTAGACTCATTTGCCGAAGACCAAACAGTTCCTGGCAAGTTGAAGTCACCAAGAACTATCATGTGATCTTTGTCAGATAGCGAGGAAGAAATAGCGGTTAAGGCGGACAAATGCTGCTCGTAAATTGCGACATCCGAAGAAGGTGGAATATACGAACAAGTTATAAAAACGGAGAAAGCGGGAAGAATCAGTCTTACACACAGAAATTCCAGTTCCTGCTGGATCTGGACTGTGAAAAGTTCCGACGTGAAGTTTGAGTCCACAGCAATCAGAACCCCTCCTGCACGTCAAGACTAACGATCCTTTTTAAAAGTTGTGTACCGACCTGCCAAAACTTCGGAACTAAGAATGTCCGGCTTTAACCAGGTTTCGGTAAACACAATAACGTGGGATGCAAATGCGACACTATCCTGGAAGAGAATGCTGATAGGTCACTAAAAGAGAGTTTGTTAGTTTTTTGGACGGGTGGAGGTAGAGCGGGAAGACGACGAAGGAGCACTGGTCTGATTAGTTGGCAGAGTTATTGGGGGCCTAGTCTTCTTCTTTGCCTTAAACTCCTTCACCACCAAATGCTCCGGCCAAAATTTGGCAGAACAGATGGTGTTAAAGTGAGTTTGGGAGACACTTATTTTAAAAGAAGCTATCTCCCTGGCATAAGAAAAGTTGAACTTTTCCCTTGTATGCCCTTCCTTGATCTTGGGATGCAAGTTGTGTATTTTGGCGCACCATCTTGAGAAAGTCTTGCAGTCTCGTGGCCTTGTCGGGGGGTGATTCTATGGCTTCGCCTACTTCTGGGGTTGTCTTCACGTATAGAGCTCCTGGTAACCGAGGTTCACGTCCAAGTACGATGAAAGCCGAGCTGCTGAACCCCGCGTGTCGAAAACGCGGCTGTTGATTACCAAGCTGAGCTCGGGAAATAGATTGTCCCAAGCCCGCTGGACTGCCTCGGTCATCTTGATTGTCCTGTTGGCCCGTTCCGTCGGATTCGGCTGCCGGTATAGGGAGCCGTGTGTTGTAGTTCTATTCCGGCCTGTTTGCAGAAGTTTCAAAACGATCGGCTCGTGAATTGGTTCCCATTGTCGCAGACAAGCTTCCTGGGGATACCAAATCGACCCAAAATTCGATTCATCAATGCCTTTTCCAGCAACGCTTTGCACAGGGGAATCAACTCTACCCATTTGCCGAGGGCGCCGAAGAAGTTCGAGAGCATGGTATTTCCATGTTTGGACCGAGGCACAGGACCTTGGGCCTGACGAGTGTGAATTTGTCCCGCTGGTTTGACTTGGTTCACCTTGAATCGTTGGCAAGGGTCCAGGCCAGTAGTACCGCTGGATGATCCGTGGGACCGTCTTTCTAATTCCTAGGTGTCCCGCTTTTGGATGATCGCAGCATTCCTCTAATACTGGTCGTCGATGATCCTTGGCCACACATAACTTCCATTGGATGAGGTCCTCCTCGACTGATCAGTTTCTTGCCAGCTTGTATATCTGTCTATTTTATACTATGAAGTCTGGGTGTTTCTCCGGAAGCTCCTGGATTCGTTTGTATAGTCGTCGAAGTCACGAACATATGTTCTCTTCTTCTTCGACGCGTTTTAATACATTTACTGGTTGTCGTGAGAGGGTGTCGGCCACACCAGTCTGGCTTCCTCGCCGATAGTGGATATCGAACTGGTATTGCTGGATTATCAATGGAGTTCATGCCTAAACTATGGCCCGACATTCCTTTTCGGTGGAGGATTAGTTGGCTGACGTAGGCAATGACCAGCTCCTCCCCTGCTTTTTCTTGTGTGGCGTCTGTCTGTTGTCGTTCCTCGGTCCAGACCCACTGCTGGTCTTTAAAAGGTCATCGGTTAGACTATGGTGGCGGAGTGAGAGACGAAACGTCGATACCATAGGCCATTCTAATGCAACGTCGTAGCTCCTTCGACGTTGTGGGTGGTGTCAGCTTTCGGATTGAAATGAACTGCATATATTAAGTTATTTTTCAAAAGGAGCTTCTCTGTCGATGAGCGAGGCAGCTTAAGGCTAAGTTAACTAGTAAGAAGATTTGTACAAGGCCATTCATTCTCCTCACTTAAAAAACTGAATGGGTCTACATTAAGCAAAACAAGGAAGACATTATACTACCAAAATCAAAAGAAACGTTCGGTTTCAATTATCAATCAATTAATTTCCATTCAATTATCAATCAATTAAAAGACCGATCGAAGCTTTAAAGGGTATTTTAGTCATACTGAGAGCAATGAGAGCAGAGTACTCTCAAAAGTTAAAGAGTATCAATGGAGGCTGGAGTAACGATGGAGCTCAACAGTAGCAGCAGCAGAAGTTTATTGAAAATTTTAAAATGATCACATTGTTTCTGAACTTTAAAGCATAAACAATTGAATGGAAAAATGGTTTTTGGACAAATGTCTAACACACAGAGACTGTCATTGCTGGTAGTGGTCCCTGAAGCTGGCCTTATTTTAGGATTTAGATTTAGCTGAAACATTCAGGTTCAGGTCAAAGGTTTTGGCGAGACATTGGGCTTTTTTTTATTTTCGATTGCATGGATTATGTGTGGGATACCGTGCTCTGTGTTTTGTGTTCTGTATCTGCATATGTTCTGTACTTTCTACATTAGGACCGGTTTACCTGCAAATAAGTTGATTAAATTCACAATAAGAATCACAGAAAATAAAGCACTCACCTGCACCTCAGCGGGATTAGCGAATGACTGGTTCGCCGTCTAATTTCTTCAGATTGGGCAGACGACGGATTGCCTCGGCTATAAAGGCTGCCGGGTCCATGTTCTCATTAAGAACATTACCATTAAACGTGATCTCGGTGAGATTCGGGGGCACGGCAATGCGCATAAACTCGACCCAGTCCTTGATTAAATTGTGGGAAATGTAGAACACCTGAAGAGCCTTCATCGACTCCAGCGGCTTGATCTTCTCGATATTGTTGTAGCTGACCCAGAGCTCTTCAAGGGTATCGCCCAGCGACTCTATGCCGCTGATGTTCTTCAGATTGTTGCGGGCCAAGCTCAGCACTCGCAGATTCTTCATGCCCGATATCCCGGTGATCTTTTCAATCATGTTCGAGGACAGGCTCAGGCGGTTGCACGCCACGAGGGTACTCAGGGTTGGATCCATTTTCTCTATCGGCGGATACTGGAACTGTAGTCCAATTTCAGTGGCGCTAATGGCCTCCTGTTTATTTTTCTCCTCCCAGCGCGTCAATGCGTCTTTGATGGTTGTTGGCTTCGACATAGCTCAGATTTCTTTATATTCTATCGATAATAATATCGATAATGTGGAATGAAGTAAGTCAGACAATTTTTGAAGATGTAAACCTAGTTTACTTTGCTGTGCAAGATATGGAAAAACTTTTCATACAGAAGTACATGCATCTCGTATCTGTACCCTTTCGAAAAGACCTACCCAAAGGAATGTATATATTTTTGAACAATCTCCAAGATGTGCTTGTACTACTATGGGATTTTGTTAGAGGCCACAGATACGAACAGAGTCTGTAGAGATAAGAGAGCAAGAAACAGAGAGAGAGAGAGAGTCTAGAAGCGGCCTTCAAGCAAAGAGAGGAGGGAACCCAGTCTCAACAATCAACGTCAAGCAATTTCCTGCCGAAATCTCACTCGAACCACACGCATATTACGAGCTCAAATATTGCTATTCAAACATAAATCTTAAAACACTGCGACCATTGTAATTAGAACGAATAAACACCACTGTAAAAACACAAACAACTTATTTAAAGTCATTAAGTTAAAGTCGTGTTTTAAAAATATTGCAAAAACTAAGTGAATTACTGTGGCGCTGTTTTGCAAAATTCTGGAGAAAATTAAAAAAAACGAGGGGGAACGTTGTGAGCCGCGGCAAAGGTTGCGCCTCTACCTTATACCCGGTACTCAGTCATTATATACATATGTCGAGGTGAAAGAGGTAGTTTGGTTCCCATCGGGATTTTCAGTGTCCATTGTCTTGATTTTGTTACTAGAAGACGCACAAATAGCCGAATTTCTCTGTGTCAACTGCCTGGGCAGACTTCCAAAAACTGAGTGTACAGCAAGAATCGAGAACAAGCTCTTTCAGCCTCTCATTATCCATAACACAATTGTCTGTACCTCTCTCTTTATCTACCCAGGCCAGCAGCAGAGTAACACGCTCATGCGCCTCTCTCTCAATTCCGTCCCTCCTTCATTACACATCATCTCCTTCTCTAACACCAATACAAATATGAGACAGCCCGTGTCTGAAACGGAGCGTTGAAGTTAGGAGATAAGCAGTGACCGATAACCAACGGTAAAGTGCAAAGAAGACACGAAAGGGACTCAGCGAGCAAGCTGACAGAGAATAACCGAAAATACACTGCAAACAATTCTAAGACCCGACACGGCCATCCTGACCTTTACACGTCCTCGTGTAATCATTTCAATACAGCCATAAATAGGTTTTGTATGGCGTAATACAGTTTGTCTTTATTCAATAACAATTATTGGATACGGTAATATCATTAATCATATCATTATTATCTATTAAGACATAGATCGCCATTCATTTCTTTCCCTCTAAAGTAACAATGTTTTCTTTTCATTTTCTCTTGTGAATTCTTATTCAATACCAATTACATTTCTTGTTCTTCCACACAGTTTCACCGACTCTTCTTGTTTTCTTAACTTTACATTTTTATCTTTACCAGAACATAAAATGACTTTACTAAAAATCCACAATTGCCACCTTATAGACCTTTGCCCGATACTCAATTCAGACCTCATGGCTGACAGATAATCATCATTCATTTTTCAAGTCCCACCTGGACGGAACTCTTTACAGTCACAACTGACTCTTCATCCCAACTGGACGGAACTCTGTACAGTCACACCTGACTCTTCATCCCAACTGGACGAAACTCTTTACAGTCACACCTGACTCTTCATCCCAACTGGACGGAACTCTTTACAGTCACACCTGACTCTTCATCCCAACTGGACGGAACTCTTTACATATAACATCATTTCATCGTCTTACCTAGACGGAACTCTTCACATACAACATCATTTCATCGTCTCAACTAGACGACACTCTCCAAACATAAAATCTTTTCATCGTCTCAACTAGACGGCACTCTCCAAACATAAAATCCCTTCATCGTTATTCGTAACGGACAAATCATCGCCTTTTTCAGACGGCTCACATTCAGTCCCCACTGGACTCTTGGGCAAAGTCAACTCATCTCCATTACAGTCCAGTTCATTGGGAATACGCCCCTCTGGCATTTTACGAATATCGTCGTGGCAATACTTATAAGTTCGCTTACTAGTTGGTGATTTCAAAACATAACGATCTCCTTCAAGTACCTCCAATACGAGAAACGGACCTTTAAACTTTGCATCCAACTTAGTCTGAAGCCTTTCTTCACTCTTCAATAAAACATAATCGCCTACTTTATGTCTGTGAACTGCTGCCCTATTCTTATCAAATCGGAACTTGTCATAACTGGCCGACTCCTTCATAGTTTTAGATGCTTGGGTTCTCACACTCTCCACATCAATCTGATCTTCAGTATCATACGGTGTAACCAAACCCGTGGGACGAGCCTCTTTGCCGATTAGAAGCTCTAAAGGACTCACTCCAGCTGCACGGCTCACTGTACAATTTAGGGCCAACTGTGTTTCTCCCAGAGCGTCTTGCCAAGATCGTTGACCTGATTCCACCACAGCTAACAAGTTCTTTAGTACGCTCATCACGCGCTCAACTTGACAGGTAGCACGACTCGCACCCGTAGCGATCAAATGAAGCTTAATATTTTGAGACAAACAAAACTCAGAAAACCTTGAGCTAGTGAAACATCTACCTTGATCGGCAATGATTCGATTCGGGACTCCAAATGAAATAGATGACTTCATGGCTGCCACACAACTATCAGTATCTAACTTAAGGGTATGGAACAAATAAACAAACTTAGTGAAACCGTCAATCTGCACAATCAGATACTCCTTTAAATCGCTTTTGCTCAGCTTTCCAGTGATGTCAATATGTACTGCATGCCAAGGTATATTGACTTTTGGAATCGAATGAAGCTCTGCCTGAACTTTCCCCGAAGAACCCTTTACAGTCTTGCAGGTGATGCAATTGTCAACGAATTTGCGAACATATTTGTTCATTTTGTCAAACCAATAATACTGATAAACTTTATCAAGTGTCTTCTGCCAACCTAAATGCATAATCGATTCATGGACCTGATTGATTACTGACCATCTAAACACTCGGGGTACCACTGGCAGCCAACGGGTTCTATTATTCCTTTGAATTTTCCGAAACAGTACACCCTTTCTCAACTCGTACGTTCCTGTCAAATCATCCGAAAGCTCGCTTTCATTGAGTTTGGTAACAATGTTCACCAGATCCGCGTCAAGCTGCTGCTCAGCCAACAACCAGTCGCTGGATACCTCCGCCAAACTCACTCTCTTTTCAGGAATTTTGCTTGTTATTAGATCAGGTTTGATTTGCAAAGGATTCCTTGATAGGAAATCAACGTGAGCCATACGTTTCCCTTCTCGATACTGAATGTCAAAGTTAAAAGACTGCAGATAGGCCCACCAGCGATGCACTCGAGGAGTCAATTCAAATTTAGTGCGAGAAGCCTTTAGGGCATTACAATCGGTATAAACCACAAACTCACGGCCCAACAGATAGTGACGAAAACGCTTTATAGCTTCCACTACAACTAACGTTTCTAGATCATCAGAATGATATCTTAATTCAGCGGAGGAGGTTGTCTTATTAAAGTATTCCACCACATGAGGGCTACCATCGATTTTATGTAGCAGTATAGCTCCATAACCACTAGAACTAGCATCGGTATGCAATTCGATTGGATATATTTAGTTGAAGATAACAAGAATAACAACAAGCTCACTAGTGAGGATGGTGATAACATTCTTTCTAATCTCTTCTAGCTTTGCATTCCAAACAAAGATTTTCTTCCTTTTACTTGAATTTGGCCTTATATCCCCGGCACTCACTTCATATCCCAAATACTGTACAGCCGTTTTCAGAAAGCTACATTTTTTAATATTGAACAAGAATCCGGCCTTACTCACAACATCCAAAACATTTCTCAACCTCTCCAAACCTACCTCAACTGTAGGTGACACCACCATGATATCGTCCATATAAATGATGACGTAGAAATGAGCAAGACTACTAATCGCATTCATAACTGCACGCTGAAAAACAGAAGGGGCGTTCTTCATTCCGAACGGCATTTTCAAAAACTCATATGGCCCTTCAGGAGTTACAAACGCAGTATACTCTATAGAATCTGGGTTAATGGGTATTTGATGATATCCACTAGCCATGTCTAGACATGTAAAATAATTGGCACCACTCAATCTGGCAATCTAATCATCAATAAGTGGCAATGGGTATTTGTCTGATCCTGTATTTGAATTGAATTCACTATAATCAACACAGAGTTGATCCGAACCACTTCTCTTTTTCACGAGCAAAATAGGACTGACATACGGTGCACAACTGGGTCGAATGATGTTACATTTCATTAACTCACTTATCTGTGACCGAACTATTTCGTTTTCTTCAGGGGCGAGCCTATATGACCGCCTCTGCACCGTCTTGTTAGGGTCAATTAATCTTATTTTCATTTCACCCGTCCCCACAGTGGTACAAGGTGTTAATGAAATTAATTAATGAAAGCCGCAGAATAATGTTCAAGTAATTCAATCAACTTATCTCTATTCTTATCGATTAAATCAGTATTAACATTAGTGGGGTTGGCACTTCATATGCTGCACATATATTGACTACTTTGGACTTTATGACTTAAAACTTATCACACGAAAGTAAAACGTTAAAACCTTGTGTGAGAATTTCGCGCCCAATTATGATATAGTTTTGTAGCTCTTTGTCCTGCACTGTATGGAATAATATTTCGATAGCGTTTTCATTTATAATGACATCACTGAGAATTTGCAATGTACTGCATATGCCTGAATTACCAATACTTTTAACATTACAATATTATTAATGCGCTTCCCTGATAATTTGATAGCGACACACTCTCTAATCAGAGAACATTCAGCTCCCGAGTCAAAACAAATCAGATAGATCATACCTCGCTGTGTCATACTTCCCTTCGGCTCTGACACAAAGCACTGGTTAATACTCTTCTGTTGGATAGGTCCAGATTTGACAGCAGTCGGCTCCCTTAAACATTTGTTGGCAAAATGTCCACGTTGCCCACACCGGTAGCAGGTCACATTCTCTTTCTGCGGCTGCATCTCTCCTTCGAAACTGCTTCCACCCTGGCGTGGCTTAGCTCGGCAGTGTGCCATCTTGTGTCCAGACTTCTTACAGAAATGGCATACCACTGCAGAAAATCTCGTTCGCTTGAGGTCAGGTCCAATGCTATCCATGGCGCCAGCGTTGCGTTTGTTTTCAAATGAAAACGCCATCAGCTCCGTTTGTAGTTTACTTCGGGTCGTGATGTTCGAAGTGAAAACAGTTCGCTGCAGGCGGCTGTCAATATTCGCCATATGCACCAACACTGTAGATACTGCGATCTCTTCTATTTCCATCTTCCGCCATTTTGACATCAGCAAAGTCACCATACGGCTTGCATATACTGAATAACATTCACCGGCAGAGGGGCGGCTATGCAAAAGGTTCGACAAAATGGCGGCCGGCGTCTCCTCACTCTCATACCGCTGCTTGAAAAGTTGCTTGAACTGCTCCCACTGTATGCCAGCGTAACACACTTGGGTTAGCCATTTCGAAGCACTGCCCTCCATACAATTGCTTAGCGCCATGATGAGCCCGCTTCCAGTTAGCGGCTGCTCTGCCAGAATGATATCAGCAGTCATGCACCATTGCGCAGCGTCGTCGCAGGCACCCTCCGGATTAAACTTGGGCAAAGTGACGCCAACCTTCTGAACGGGGGCTGAGGCCTGCATGACTTTTGCCAATTCAAACACCACACGCCACTGCTCCTCAGATATTGTAGGAGTAGGCACAGATCCCACTTCTGATGTCGAGGTGAAAGAGGTAGTTTGGTTCCCATCGGGATTTTCAGTGTCCATTGTCTTGATTTTGTTACTAGAGGACGCACAAATAGCCGAATTTCTCTGTGTCAACTGCCTGGGCAGACTTCCAAAAACTGAGTGTACAGCAAGAATCGAGAACAAGCTCTTTCAGCCTCTCATTATCCATAACACAATTGTCTGTACCTCTCTCTTTATCTACCCAGGCCAGCAGCAGAGTAACACGCTCATGCGCCTCTCTCTCAATTCCGTCCCTCCTTCATTACACATCATCTCCTTCTCTAACACCAATACAAATATGAGACAGCCCGTGTCTGAAACGGAGCGTTGAAGTTAGGAGATAAGCAGTGACCGATAACCAACGGTAAAGTGCAAAGAAGACACGAAAGGGACTCAGCGAGCAAGCTGACTGAGAATAACCGAAAATACACTGCAAACAATTCTAAGACCCGACATATACATATGTACATACATATATGAGCTTACGATTTATACTATTTATCATACATATGTTCGC
Organism: Drosophila affinis; assembly: GCA_037356375.1. Classification (NCBI taxonomy): domain Eukaryota; kingdom Metazoa; phylum Arthropoda; class Insecta; order Diptera; family Drosophilidae; genus Drosophila; species Drosophila affinis. The sequence goes on along the minus strand of CM074802.1, from coordinate 37,288,718 downwards.
AATAGGAACGAATTAAAAATTGGCCCAAATGGAAAATTTAAAAGAATTAGGTCGAACCCTTTGCTAGATTTTTATATATTAAAAGTTATCTGTTTCCATTTTTGTTTACAAAGAAATTTTAGATCAGCTTCTACATTTCTACATTTAAATGTAGAACTACTCATACGAGACGTGTAAGTATGTGCGAGAGAGAGAGGGAATGATAAGCGCTTGGCAGGCGTTGCGTAGCCACTGAAATTTAATTTGTTTCTTCTGGCCTAATATTGTTCCGACCTGATCCATAGTCGGCAATCTGGTAGATATGGTAATTTTCCATGACTCTGCGTTTTTGGTTTTCATTTATCTTAAAAATTATAGATTCCACAGATTTTCGTCCTTTGTGGGGGCGAAAGGGGGCGTGGCAAAATTTTGAAACAAACTCGTGCTGGTTTGGTATCACAGGAGCTTGGATAGAAAGTTTGGTTGCTCTAGCTTTTAAAGTTTTTGAGAACTAGGCGTCACAAAATACGAATGGGCAACGCGGATGGGGTCGCGTGTAAGAGAGAGCGAGAGGGAATGATGACGTTTTTTTTTTTTGTTTTTTCTTTAGGACGTTGATATGCAATGACTGCACCATCAAGTGGCCCAAGCGACACCAGCCAATGGCTGTTACGCGCGACCCAACCGAGGGGCGCTGCCGCATAACGCGCGACTCGTAAACCGAACCGATCGCGAACATGCAGGAAAGATAGGTGTTAGACTAGTGTTCGAGGAAAAGTAGAACTAATCTAACTAAAGAAGAAAAGTAATTACTAATTACGGGAAAGATGTAGGAGTATCAGTAATTTAAGACTAGGAAGGGAGTTTGTGGTAGATATAATATGGTAGAGGGAATTATAATCCGAGCATAGGACCCTAAATGGTTCATGCAAGAAGTAATTCGATCTACAAAGCGGAAGAAACAACGGTGTATAGTTCCTAGTGCTTCTAATAGGAATCGTGAAGTTTATGCGGCTCAACAGGTCAGGGCTATCTACGTCACCCTTGATCAAGTTGTGCACAAAAATCACGCCAAGCATTTTCCTACGATTAGCTAAGGTTGGAAGGTTTATTAAGAGCAATCTATTAAAGTAAGACGGCAGTCTTACACTTGCATCCCAGTTGAGGCCGCGAAGAGCAAAAATAAAAAGTTTTTCTGAACTGATTCCATACGGTCCCGATGTACGTTGTACTGAGGGCACCATACACAAGAGCCGTATTCTAAAATCGGACGAACTAGAGAGGTGTAGAGAGTCTTTGTTATAGAGGGGTCGTCAAATTCCTTTGACCACCTCTTTATAAACCCAAGCACGCCCATGGCCTTATTCAACATGGTAGAAATGTGTTCTGAAAACTTTAACTTGGAATCTAATAGAACACCAAGATCATCAACCCGGGTAATTCTCTCAAGAGAACCACCACAAAGGGTTAAGGAACCAGAAAGGTGCTGGAGCGATGAAAAGTCATTACTTTACACTTTGAAGCATTAAGGTTTAATAAATTTGCAGAACACCAAGACTGAAATCTATCGAGATCGGATTGCAACCTGGATTGAAAAGAAATGTCCTTATACTGGACACAGAGCTTAACATCATCCGCATACATAAGTACTCGAGAGTATGTTAATACAGAAGGTAGGTCATTTATAAAGAGTGCAAAGAGTAAGGGGCCTAGATGGCTGCCCTGAGGTACACCCGAATTTACCATAACTGGAGAGGACAGGGAGTTTTTGAAAAGGACTCTTTGAGACCTAGAACACAGGTTGCTAGAGATCCATCTCAGGAGATTGGGCGGGAACCCTAGAAGGTCGAGCTTTTGTGCTAGGAGGCAATGGTTTACAGAATCAAACGCCTTACTAAAGTCGGTGTAAACAACATCCGTCTGCAAATTACCTTGAAAGCCTTTTATTATAAACGAGGTAAACTCCAATAAATTTGTAGTGGTTGATCTCCGCCTCATAAATCGATGTTGTGATGGAGATATAAGTGATCTTCATAGGTGCTGCAGGTGCGGAGTTAAAATTTTCTCAAACACTTTAGCAATAGCGGATAACATAGATATACCGCTATAGTTCATTACGTCAGACTTGCTACCTTTCTTATGGAGGGGAATTATAAAGGACTCCTTCCATATCGGGGGAAAGCATTAAGAAGTTATAGATAGGTTGAACAGTTTAAGCAACGGCCCACACAGAGACTCGGCACAATACCTGAGTACACAGCCGGGAACTCCGTCCGGACCCGGTGAGAACACCAGCTTTACTGTTCGTAGATCATGAAGCAATGAGCTTTCATTTAGCAAAGGACTAAAAATGCCGTTCGAACGCGGTAAACTGTATGGATACGGCTGACCAGAGTAAACGTCCTGCGAATAGGTAGTTTGGAAAAAAAGGGCAAAAAGATCGGCAATTGCCTGATCATTATCTGCCGACGTATTACGGAAGGAAAGCGAGGATGGGTGTGCGGACGTTCTACGCTTACTGTTTACGAAGCTGTAGAACTGTTTGGGGTCCTTAGAAAAACGTATCCTGCATCGAGATAGGTAATTCTGATAGCATTGAGCATTAAGAACTGAAAAGTTTGACCGAGCTATTACATAATGAGAGAGAGAAGAAGCAGAGCCAACTTCTTGAAATTTTTTATAAAGTCTTGATTTTAAGTTTTTTAGATGAGATAGCTCCTTGGTAAACCAAGGGGGTTTTCTTGATCTAATCGGACAGGAAAGTGGGTCACAAGAGACAAAAAGTGAGTCCAGTGCATCATAGAAAATGTTTGTGCCTGTCGTAACATCACTGCACAAATATAAAGCGGACCAATCAAAATCCCTAATGAGATTATTAAGCTTCGTAAACTCGGCTTTACGGAAGCAGCGGACACTTTGGGGTAGTCTACCCGACCGATCCAGTACAGTTCGTCCTAGGTCGAGAGACACTTCGAAAGTAGGATGGTAGGCATCTTCAGGTATAGAGAGCGGGGGGACTCGAGTTAACAACGCTAAGGTCGGATCCGTTACAAAGCACAGATCAAGAAATCGACCCAAGGAGTTTTTAACATGGTTAACTTGAGACAGATACAGGTCTATCAAGCCGTCAACAAAGTCATGACGTGCCATGGGTACCAGGCTATTAGACTCATTTGCCGAAGACCAAACAGTTCCTGGCAAGTTGAAGTCACCAAGAACTATCATGCGATCTTTGTCAGATAGCGAGGAAGAAATAGCGGTTAAGGCGGACAAATGCTGCTCGTAAATTGCGACATCCGAAGAAGGTGGAATATACGAATAAGCAACATGCAAATGCGACACTATCTTGGAAAAGAATGTTGAGCTTACTACGCAAGCCTCGAACATTCTGATAGGGCACTAAAAGAGAGTTTGTTAGTTTTTTGGACGGGTGGTGGTAGAGCGGGAAGACGACGAAGGAGCATTGGTTTGATTTGTTGGCAGAGTTATTGGGGGCCTAGTCTTTTTCTTTGCCTTAAACTCCTTCACCACCAAATGCTCCGGCCAAAATTTGGCAGAACAGATGGTGTTAAAGTGAGTTTGGGAGACACTTATTTTAAAAGAAGCTATCTCCCTGGCTTAAGAGAAGTTAAACTTTTCCACCTTAAAATCAACGGCTTGTATGCGGCTTTGGATATAAGCCGTCACATCTTTAATTGTGGAGTCAGGGGCAAGTCGTGAGACAAAAACTTGTCTCTTTGGTGGGATCCCCACCAATCTTGGCACCACAGGCCTATCACCTGTGATGGTAATACCCGGTGGTCCGGGACGTATATTGACTGGTGGGGTCGGAGTTGAGGGGACAGCTAATGAGTTAGCGGACATTACGGACACGGAAGCTACAGACGATTTTGGCTGCGTGCCCTCCGACGCGATAAATTCGGCTACCGAATTTTCATCACCAGCAGCTGTCGTTGCCTTTGGAGTGGCGAACGATATCAACTGCTGCACTTTTGGGGTGGTCGGAGTCAGCTTGTCAGCATCGGCCGGCCGAGGGGCAGTCGGCACGTGCAGATCCCGCGGAGTGACCTTTTTGCGCCTAGGAGACTCAGTCAGTAGCTTGAAACCACTAAACTAAGACTCCGTGGCTAGGAGCCGATCGTTTTGCTCTTTGAAGCCCACGGTCAGCTCCCTAAAGCCCTTCCGGGTCTGCCTCATAAACGCTGTCATCTCCTTCTCAACCGGACGGCATGCCTCACAGCTAAAATGCAGGCCATTCCTTTTTGAGATGGCATCACCCACGAGACCGGTCATCCCGGCGCATTTAGCGTGCACTACGCTATCGCAGAGCCAGCAGGGGATACTCGGCTGGTCATGGGTGATCTGCTTCTTGCAGGTTTTCTTAACACAGACCACAGAGAATTCCATTTTAAAATGTAAAAATTGTTTTATTATTTTTCTTTCAAAAAAAAACTGATATCAGACCAGTGTGCCAAAATAAACGCCAAGAGAGGAATAAGTAAGAATGAGAGCGGCTACCGCAGCTACACTTGAGAGAGAGAGAGAGCGCTACAGCACAGAAAATATCGAGAGCGAGAGAGGAAGAACAGTTATTTAAGTGTGGGTGATAGGGAGAGAGTGATAAATCAGCAAAACTAATAGGTGAGAGCGGCTAAATATGATACTGTGTGTACTTACGAAAAGCAAAAACAAAATCAAGCTGTTAGGCGATGCAAAAATAATAATTTAAATTATGTTTTTCACAGTAAATAGGCATGCGATCAAGAAATTGATGATATAGGAGGTTGTTAATTTATGAATTTTTTTAGGGGTTATTGTCATAAAACACCGGCTGCTTAAGCAAAATAGGAAGAAAGTAAGCGGAGCGCAAAACAAAAACACGTCTGACTACTACAAAGAGAATCGAACGATTAGAAATGGTTTTCTTCATTGTAGCTATAATAATGATCCGATCTGATCCAGATTCAACACTCTGATAGAAATGGTCTTTCTCTATGATTCTGCGTATTTAGTTTTCTTGTATCTTAAAAATTGTGTGTGCCACAGACTTTCGTCCTTTGTGGGGGCGGAAAGGGGCGGTGCGAAATTTTGAAATACACTTTGATTAGTGTGATAGCACAGGAGACCGAATACAAAACTTGGTTACTCTAGTTTTAATAGTCTATGAGATATAGATGCAAATGAAGACGGACAGACGGACGGACGGACAGACGGACACACAGACATGGCTATATCGACTCGGTTATTGATGCTGATCAAGAATATATATACTTTATAGGGTCGGAAACGCTTCCTTCTGGGCATTACACACAACCGTTATCCCCACAAATCTAATATACCCCTATACTCTTCGAGTACCGGGTATAAAAACCAAAAGCGACCGAATCTAAGGTAAACAGCAGACAAGGCGAAAAAAGAAACCCAGTACCCAATTTGATGGAAACGCAAATCTTTATGGATGCGCAGTAGCGTGCAAACGGCAGTATCATTGGCGGTAGACATCTGGACAAAGTGGAAAGTGCGGAGCAGTAAAGATAGCTGGCAAGTCGCAGGTGCTAGACAGTGAGAAAAGCAGCTAGTCAAGGCTACAAATCTGCAGTAAGAAGACGGCGCGCTTGACAAAGCAGTTCGTCCGTTGAAAAGAGACGCAACAGTCAATAACTGTTAAAGCAAAAGAAACCAGAATAGAGAGGAAGGGCGATAAGCAACCGAAGTATCGAATCTGGAGGCAGCACAAGACTTCTTGGATGTTCGGCAATGGTTGATCCGTCGGATCTTTCGCGGAATGCGGGCGATTTCGCCTGGTGGTGAATTGGGGGATGCCCTGGCCTCCGCCGCGCTCGGCTCTGGCGATCTCGCCCTCTTCCATGAATTCTTTTATATATAGCTCCTGTTCCTCTGGTTCCAAATACCAAAGTGGTTTATCTTGCCCTTGGCCTGCATTTGGCCGGTCCTGACTCGAGGCCCAGGATCTTCGTCACAGCTAATATCTGAGTAATGGGGTAGATCGGTGTTGCTCTCCGTGAGCGTCGTGCTCTAGGGGTGCCCGTTCGAGCGTCTTATGAAAGCACCCATCGTGCAGCACCTCCTCCGTAGACACTTCGTGAGGTGGTGACTGCGGTTGGGGCTTTGCACGCGCCTTGTTCGAAATCCCTGGTGGGCCTGGAACTCTGTCTTGCTGGTGCGTCGCCTGGGGCTGGCATACTTTCCGCAGACGCCTGGTTCTCGGAGTATCACTCGTCGATATTACTCCATGACTCTTCTGGGCGTAGTAGTCGCCATGGGCTTACTGCCGCCGTGGTTCTATCCCCAGCCGCGTGGAGGTGTCGTAAGTCTTCGCAGGACGTAGAGGGTTCCTCGAGTTCGTCGGTTCGCCCTTCTGATGGGCGATTCAGCATGGTCACTTCGTAGTTGTTGACTCGAGGGGGTGGACAGTATCCCTTAGGGTCGAGGGGCTTGAGTACCTGATATGGCCGCTCGTATTTGGGTGCCAGTTTCGCAGCGAAGTTGTCGTCTTCCTTGGGGAGACGGTGTTGGCGTAGCATTACCAGCGCTCCAATCGTGGTTCTTCACTCACGTCGTCGAAGATTGTATGCCCATCCTTGATCCTGGGATGCGTGTTGGGTATTTTGGCGCACCACCTTGAAGATGTCGTACAGTCTCGTGGCCATGTCAGGGGGTGATTCTATGGCTTCGCCTACTCCAGGGGTGTTCTCCCGGAGCTATAGAGCTCCGGGTAACCGAGGCTCACGTCCAAGTACGATGAAAGCCGTGCTGAACCCCGCGTGTCGAAAACGCGGCTGTTGATTACCAAGCTGAGCTCGGGAAATAGATTGTCCCAAGCCCGCTGGACTCCCTCGGTCATCTTGATTGTCCTGTTGGCCCGTTCCGTCGGATTCGGCTGCCGGTATAGGGAGCCGTGTGTTGTAGTTCTATTCCGGCCTGTTTGTAGAAGTTTCAAAACGATCGGCTCGTGAATTGGTTCCCATTGTCGCAGACAAGCTTCCTGGGGATACCAAATCGACCCAAAATTCGATTCATAAATGCCTTTTCCAGCAACGCTTTGCACAGGGGAATCAACTCTACCCATTTGCCGAGGGCGCCGAAGAAGTTCGAGAGCATGGTATTTCCATGTTTGGACCGAGGCACAGGACCTTGGGCCTGACGAGTGTGAATTTGTCCCGCTGGTTTGACTTGGTTCACCTTGAATCGTTGGCAAGGGTCCAGGCCAGTAGTACCGCTGGATGATCCGTGGGACCGTCTTTCTAATTCCTAGGTGTCCCGCTTTTGGATGATCGCAGCATTCCTCTAATACTGGTCGTCGATGATCCTTGGCCACACATAACTTCCATTGGATGAGGTCCTCCTCGACTGATCAGTTTCTTGCCAGCTTGTATATCTGTCTATTTTATACTATGAAGTCTGGGTGTTTCTCCGGAAGCTCCTGGATTCGTTTGTATAGTCGTCGAAGTCACGAATATATGTTCTCTTCTTCTTCGACGCGTTTTAATACATTTACTGGTTGTCGTGAGAGGGTGTCGGCCACACCAGTCTGGCTTCCTCGCCGATAGTGAAAATCGAACTGGTATTGCTGGATTATCAATGGAGTTCAGCCTAAACTATGGTCCGACATTCCTTTTCGGTGGCGGATTAGTTTTCTTGTGTGTTCTAGTGTTCTTAAGTAGTCGTTGGCTGACATAGGCGATGACCCGCTCCTCCCCAGCTTTTTATACCCGGTACTCGAAGAGTAAAGAGGTATAATAGATTTGTTGTGATAACGGTTGTGTGTAACGCCCAGAAGGAGGCGTTTCCGACCCCATAAAGTATATATATTCTTGATCAGCATCAATAGCCGAGTCGATATAGCCATGTCTGTCTGTCCGTCTTCATTTGCGCCTATATCTCAGAGACTATTAAAGCTAGAGCAACCAAGTTTTGTATCCAGTCTCCCGTGTGATCACACTACTCCAAATGTAATTCAAAATTTCGCCCCGCCCCTTTCCGCCCACACAAAGGACGAAAGTCTCTGGCGTACACAATGTTGAAGATACGAGCAAACTAAAAACGCAGAGTCATAGAGAATGCCCATTTCTATCAGAGTGTTGAATCTGGATCAAATCGGATCATTATTATAGCTACAATGAAGAAAACCATTTCGAAAGTCATCATTCCCTCTCGCTCTCTCTCACACGCGACCCCATCTGCTTTGCCCATTCGTATAAATGAGCGCCTAGTTCTCAGAGACTATAAGAGCTAGAGCAACCAAACTTTCTATCCAAGCTCCTGTGATACCGAACCAGTGCAAGTTTGTTTTAAAATTTTGCCACGCCCCCTTCCGCCCCCACAAAGACGAAAATCTGTGGAATCCACAATTTTTAAGATAAATGAAAACCAAAAACGCTGAATCATGAAAAATTACCATATCTAGAAGAAACAAATTAAATTTCAGTGGCTACCCAACGCCTGCCAAACGCTGACTCATTCCCTCTCTCTCTCTCTTGCAAACACTTGTACGTCTCAAATATGTAGTTATACATGTCATGTAGAAATGTAGGCGCAGATATACCAAGCATATGTAAACAAAAATGGAAACATGTATAAAAATTGCAAAAAATTCATTTTTTTAATTTAAATAATATTTTCGTTCCTTTTGAGAACATATAATAAATTTCATAAATCGTAGGCTCATATATGTATGTATGTATATACTGACTGAGTACCGGGTATAAGGTAGAGCCGCGGCCTTTGCCGCGGCTCACAACGTTCCCTCTCGTTCTTGTGTCAATACGGCTCCAAGGCCGTACGCGCTGGCGTCTGTCTGTTGTCGTTCCTCGGTCCAGACTGCTGGTCTTTAAGAGGTCATCGGTTAGACTATGGTGGCGGAGTTAGAGACGAAACGTCGATACCATAGGCCATTCTAATGCAACGTCGTAGCACCTTCAACGTTGTGGGTGGTGTCAGCTTTCGGATTGAAATGAACTGCATATATTAGGTTATTTTCCAAAAGGAGCTTCTCTGTCGATGAGCGAGGTAGCTTAAGGCTAAGTTAACTTGTGAGAAGATTTGTACAAGGCCATTCAATAAAGATCACTCCTCACTTAAAAAACTGAATGGGTCTACAAAACAAGGAAGACATTATACTACCAAAATCAAAAGAAACTTTCGGTTTCCTCCAAAATAATTGCCCTGCAGGAGACCAACCATATTCTTACCATTTTATGTCGTACAAATGTAAAGTAGACATCCAACCCAAACCTCGTTTCAAAATCAATATGGCGGATCGAACCAAATTCAAAACCAAAACAGACTATTTATTTATTTATTCAATTTACAATTATCTGCTAATAATGATTATCTGCTAAAATTAAAAAAAAAATGGCAGGCTAGCAGAGTTCAGGTGGTTGTAAATACTAACTGCTATTTCTTTAAGGGTTAGTTCAGGGGATATGATATGGCAAAGTGTATTATAATTATAGCATAAAATCCTGAAAGGTTCATGATGGACATAGTTTGGTCTTAATCAGGTAATCTGATAGGTCTAAAAGAACGAGTAGAGTTTGGGAGTCCACCATCCCGAGAAGGAGCTTGTGCACGAACATTACCCCATTGAATATTCTGCGATGGTGTAAGAAAGGTAGGTCAATAAGTTGTAGCCTAGATCGGTAAGCTGGCAGGATTCTTACAGAGTTCCAGTATGAATTACGAACAGCGAAAGTTAAAAGTGTTTAATTCGTGCACTGATTCGAGAATAGCTTGTTGCTCCTTTAACTGTGGGCTCCATATGCAGGAACAATACTCCAATATCGGGCGCACTAACGAAATGTACAATTGATTGGTCACATACGGGTCGTCAAACTCTTTGGACCAACGCTTAATGAATGCTAGAACACCCTAAGCTTAATTAGCTTTCGCCGCTATATGCCTATTAAAACACAGTTTATGATCAAATAATACTCCAAGATCATTTAAACTCGAAATTCGATCCAAGACATGATTACCAAGAGAAAAAGATACAGAATGTCAAAGGCTTGCAGTTCGAGAGGTTGAAAAATAGAAGATTATTTGAACACCACAATAGCAATTCATTTACCAGTCGGAGTAGGGCAGACAGATTTGAACGCCATCCGCATACATTAATGTATGAGAGAATGTTGTAACTTGGGGTAGGTCGTTCACAAATAAAAATGAAGAGGAGCGGACCCAAATGACTACCTTGTGGCACACCAGATGTAACGTTAACGATCTCTGATAAAACATTAGTAAATCAGACCCGTTGTGTACGATTTGAAAGATACGACGAAATCCAACTTAGAAGATTACTAGGGAACCTAATAAGGAAAGCTTCTGAATTAATAGAGTATGGTTAATTGAAACAAATGCCTTGCTAAAATCCGTAAAAGTAATGTCAGCTTGCAAACCGGTCTGAAATACACGGTTAATTATGGAGGAAAACTCGAGTAGATTGGTAGTTGTTGACCGATATTTAAAAAAACCATGTTGTGAAGGAGATATCAAGCTAGAACAAATATGTTGCAATTGGCCGATAACCAGGAACTCAAGGAGCTTAGGAATGGCAGAGAGCTTTGCAATGCCTCGGTAATTTTCTATGTTGGATCTGGAGCCCTTCTTGTGAAGCGTAATGATGTAGGACTCATTCCAAATTACGGGGAGACAAGACTGTTCCAAGATAGATAATGTTTAATGTTGTTTAGATAATGCAGGGACGCAGGAAATGCATTGGACTTACGTTTAGAGTTGACAAAAGAAAATAATTTTTTAGGATTTTTGCGGAAGTTTCTACTACAAGAAGAGAGGTAAAGATTGTAGCATAGACTATTAGTTGTTAGGTAACGTTAACACAACTAGAACTGGTACTTTCTAAAGTTATAGATAGCGTAGGATGGTATAAGTCTTCAGGAAGTGATAGTGGGGAGACTCTGGCAACTGTACCTAGAGAAGCATCCATAACGAAAATAATGTCGAGAAGTCTGTTCCTATTATTTTTAATAGAATTAATTTGGGCAAGGGAAACATCCGTTAGATCATTGATAAATTCGTTATGAGTACTAGAAAGCAATTGGTTAGCGTCGTCGCAGGGCAGCCAAGAAAGAAGTGGTAAATTAAAGTCACCCATGACCACAATCTGATCAGCATAACATAACGAAGACACAACATAATGGATAGCAGAAAGGTGTTTTGAGTAAACCTCAGCATCAGAATCGGGATTAATATATGAGCAGGTGAGATAGATAAAAGCCATGCCAACACGGACTTTGACTGCAATAAACTCAATCCCATGGATATTGTCGAATGGGAATAACTCCGATGAGAAGACAGTTCTGACTGCAATCAGAACTTCACCAGCACGATGCACGACCCATTCGATAAATGATGAAGTTGTGAGCAAAAATTTCATGATCATGAACAGTGGAGTTGAGTCGTAAGTGTCACCATCCGTATGTAGTTGGCGCAATTCAACTAAAAGACTGCGTACATTCTGATAGCAAACGGAAAAATAGTTAATTAGTTTTTGAAATGACACGCCAGGTAACATTAAAACTTTGATTCGAAACTTTACGCACGAACTCATGCATAATTGTATGCTCAGGATAAATAGAAGGTTCAAGAGATCTATCAAGGTAAGAATCAGGGACGAACATTTTAAATGAGGAAATATTACGCTTATGTTTAAAAGAAAACTTGGTCACAATAATATCCTCAAGGCGAGCGCTAAGCTTTGAACCAAGATGCTTAACATCCTCCGTTGTGGCCTCAGGATTGAGTCGGGAAACAAAAATTGCTTTCCGAGGAACCACTCCACTAATTTCAAGCCCCGAGCGAGAGCCAGAAGGTGTAGCCATACCCAGAATAGGTCTCGGTGCGGGGGCAATATCATTGGCGGCATCCTCAGCCGCAAGCACTTCCACCCTGGGAGCTCACGCAGCGGTGCTATTAACTTTAGGCGACACGATTGGCATAGTGCTGTTTGAGGCGATAGCGATGGATGCCAAATTTGAAGGGGCCTCCACAGCCATCATGATAGCCGCGTCAGAATCAACAGGTGGGGGCCTAGAGGCGACAGGCATGGGTGCAGGAGTGACAGATACAACGGCACTATTGGCTACAGACACCATAGCACCAGCTACAGGCGGTGACCGAGCACGAGGTGCGGGTGGTTCAGGGGCTGCAAGAGAAAAATCACAATTAGTATTGGGTAAATACTACTTTAATGAAATGATCCCCGATACAATAACATCAACAAAGAAGCCGCTAATATCAATAAAATAATTCGTCAAAGCGCTCACTTTACCATCCCTCAAACATCAACCAATAAACACTGTAAAAATGTCTAATGGTTGAGTAAAAAACTACAAGACCTCAATATCGAAAAAAAAAACAAGCTGCTAATAAATTTAAAAAATGCATTACCAACGCCATCATCGGTTTCCGTAAGACTGCAGCTATGCTTAAAAGGGAACTCAAACTGTCCAAAAAAGAGTCTCTATCAGAATTTACCTCTGAAATTCAATCTCATACCCCCACAACTAGAATCTGGACCAACATCAAAACACTTTGTGGCCTTCACAAAAAATAAAAAATGCATATTATCTTCATATACATAACTCTTCTACTTCATCTTTACCTATTTTCAACCTCTAAGAAATAGCCAATACATTTGCTAACTTTTGGTCTTAGCAATCCAACGACAGAAATTTTTCCCAAACTTTCATCCAGGAAAAATACAGCTCAACATATCCCTCATCGCCTGCCCTTCTCTTTCAGCACAACAAGTTGAAACTATAATATCACTTACTGAATTCAACTCTGCAATTTCCAGCTTAGAAGGCCACAGTCCTGGTATTGACCGAATTTCTTATCCAATGATAGGTAACTTGTCTTTAGCAGTTAAAAAACGTATATTAAAACACTTTAATAAGTACACTATCTTCACTTAAAGATAGGTCGATTTTTCGGACAACTTCGGATCTTGCTGGTATAAGTACCTATTATATTATTGCCAGAGCTATATGTTATTGGGACATGAATTGGAAAATTTAGGTTATTTGGTCGAGATGTCTGCACCAGTGTCTACTAAAAAGACAAAATTTTATTTGGTTGAGATGTCTGCACGGCAAAGACCGCGGCTCTACTTTATACCCGGTACTCAATCAGTATATACATACATATGTACATATATGAGCTTACGATTTATACTATTTATTATATGATCGCAAAAGGAACGAATTAAATTTTGCTCAAAAAATAATATTTCAAAACTTGAAACTTGAAACTTGATCCGACCTGATCAAGATTCGTCAATCTGTTAGACACGGTAATTTTCCATGATTCTGCGTATGTAGTTTTCTTGTATCTTCAAAATTGTGTACGTCACAGACTTTCGTCCTTTGTGCGAGCGAAAAGGGGCGGGGCAACATTTTGAAATACATTTGGAGTAGTGTGATCACACAGAAGACTGGATACAAAACTTGGTTGCTCTAGCTTTAATAGTCTCTGAGATATAGGCGCAAATGACGGACGGACGGACGGACTGACGGACGGACGGACGGACAGACAGACATGGCTATATCGACTCGGCTATTGATGCTGATCTAGAATATATATACTTTATGGGGTCGGAAACGCTTCCTTCTGTGCGTTACACACAACCGTTATCCCCACAAATCTAATATACCACTATACTCTTCGAGTACCGGGTATAAAAACCAAAAGCGACCGAATCTAAGGTAAACAGCAGACAAGGCGAAAAAAGAAACCCAGTACCCAATTTGATGGAAACGCAAATCTTTATGGATGCGCAGTAGCGTGCAAACGGCAGTATCATTGGCGGTAGACATCTGGACAAAGTGGAAAGTGCGGAGCAGTAAAGATAGCTGGCAAGTCGCAGGTGCTAGACAGTGAGAAAAGCAGCTAGTCAAGGCTACAAATCTGCAGTAAGAAGACGGCGCGCTTGACAAAGCAGTTCGTCCGTTGAAAAGAGACGCAACAGTCAATAACTGTTAAAGCAAAAGAAACCAGAATAGAGAGGAAGGGCGATAAGCAACCGAAGTATCGAATCTGGAGGCAGCACAAGACTTCTTGGATGTTCGGCAATGGTTGATCCGTCGGATCTTTCGCGGAATGCGGGCGATTTCGCCTGGTGGTGAATTGGGGGATGCCCTGGCCTCCGCCGCGCTCGGCTCTGGCGATCTCGCCCTCTTCCATGAATTCTTTTATATATAGCTCCTGTTCCTCTGGTTCCAAACACCAAAGTGGTTTATCTTGCCCTTGGCCTGCATTTGGCCGGTCCTGACTCGAGGCCCAGGATCTTCGTCACAGCTAATATCTGAGTAATGGGGTAGATCGGTGTTGCTCTCCGTGAGCGTCGTGCTCTAGGGGTGCCCGTTCGAGCGTCTTATGAAAGCACCCATCGTGCAGCACCTCCTCCGTAGACACTTCGTGAGGTGGTGACTGCGGTTGGGGCTTTGCACGCGCCTTGTTCGAAATCCCTGGTGGGCCTGGAACTCTGTCTTGCTGGTGCGTCGCCTGGGGCTGGCATACTTTCCGCAGACGCCTGGTTCTCGGAGTATCACTCGTCGATATTACTCCACGACTCTTCTGGGCGTAGTAGTCGCCATGGGCTTACTGCCGCCGTGGTTCTATCCCCAGCCGCGTGGAGGTGTCGTAAGTCTTCGCAGGACGTAGAGGGTTCCTCGAGTTCGTCGGTTCGCCCTTCTGATGGGCGATTCAGCATGGTCACTTCGTAGTTGTTGACTCGAGGGGGTGGACAGTATCCCTTAGGGTCGAGGGGCTTGAGTACCTGATATGGCCGCTCGTATTTGGGTGCCAGTTTCGCAGCGAAGTTGTCGTCTTCCTTGGGGAGACGGTGTTGGCGTAGCATTACCAGCGCTCCAATCGTGGTTCTTCACTCACGTCGTCGAAGATTGTATGCCCATCCTTGATCCTGGGATGCGTGTTGGGTATTTTGGCGCACCACCTTGAAGATGTCGTACAGTCTCGTGGCCATGTCAGGGGGTGATTCTATGGCTTCGCCTACTCCAGGGGTGTTCTCCCGGAGCTATAGAGCTCCGGGTAACCGAGGCTCACGTCCAAGTACGATGAAAGCCGTGCTGAACCCCGCGTGTCGAAAACGCGGCTGTTGATTACCAAGCTGAGCTCGGGAAATAGATTGTCCCAAGCCCGCTGGACTCCCTCGGTCATCTTGATTGTCCTGTTGGCCCGTTTCGTCGGATTCGGCTGCCGGTATAGGGAGCCGTGTGTTGTAGTTCTATTCCGGCCTGTTTGTAGAAGTTTCAAAACGATCGGCTCGTGAATTGGTTCCCATTGTCGCAGACAAGCTTCCTGGGGATACCAAATCGACCCAAAATTCGATTCATAAATGCCTTTTCCAGCAACGCTTTGCACAGGGAAATCAACTCTACCCATTTGCCGAAGGCGCCGAAGAAGTTCGAGAGCATGGTATATATATATATATATATATATATATATAGTCGTCGAAGTCACGAGCATATGTTCTCTTCTTCTTCGGCGCGTTTTAATACATCTACTGGTTGTCGTGAGAGGGTGTCGCCCACGCCAGTCTGGCTTCCTCGCCGATAGTGGATATCGAACTGGTGTTGCTGGAGTTCCAATGCTCAGCGAGCGATACGTCCTGTGGGATTATCAATGGAGTTCATGCCTAAACTATGGCCCGACATTCCTTTTCGGTGGCGGAGTAGTTTTCTTCAGCCTTAAGTAGTCGTTGGCTGACGTAGGCGATGACCCGCTCCTCCCCTGCTTTTTATTGTGTCAATACGGCTTCAAGGTCGTATGCGCTGGCGTCTGTCTCTTGCCTCTTGCCTGTCTCACGTGTCCGAGGTATACCAGACCCTTCCTGAATAAGCTGTATTTGTTCCTGTTCAGCCTAAGAATGTCCTCTTGCAATCTTCGGAAAACCTCTCGCAAGTTCTCGATGAGTTCCTCCAAGCTTGCTCCTACGACGAGGTTGTCGTCTCAGTGCGCAAAAGCATACCGCTCTATGTAGGATCCGATGACGGCCCGTTGAATGGTCGCTGGTGCTGAAAGGAGGCCAACTGGCATGGAATTCCAGTGGAAGAAGCCTCTGCCCGGAACTGTGAATGCGGTGGCTTCTCTTATGCCCTCGACTACCGGAATTGGCCAGTATACGTTTTTCAGATTCAGCGTCGAAATGTAGCATGCATTGCACTATGGGGAATTTGACCACTTTTTCTGGCCTAAATTAATAACTTCCATAGTGCATTGCACCGGGTATGCATCGGGCACAGATCGGGCATTTATTTCCCGAGAGTCCACGCACATTCGCATCTTTCCAGTCTCTTTTCCCACCAGTACACTCGGTGCACTGTGAGGGCTCTTGGAAGGCTCGATTCTGCCGTTTTGAAGTAGTTACGTCATCTGGGCATCGATTATCTTCTGCATGGCTGATTTCTTTGGAGCGTTTTGTTGTTTCACGGGCTTTTCGTCCCACATGGTAATCGTGTGCTCGGCAATTGTTGATATTTCGCTTGGCCATTTAAATTTGGCCAATTCCTCTTCCAGGATCTTACCAAGCAAATCTCTCTTACTTGCCATGTAAAGAGTTGCTACAGTTCCATGGCGGTGATGGCTGCTAGAATGGCGCTGTCGTAGTCTTCCTGGTCGTTCCAACGGAAGCGGTTCTTCCCTCATGCTGTGTATGTGTCTAGTGTGCGGAAGGGGTTCCTTTCCCGTGCTGTCGTTGCGTTGACTAAATGTTACCGGGATGAGTCAGGTCGGGGATCGGTGTCGAGGCTTTTCGTTTCACACCGGTGGGTAGTGTTGCTTAAGTGATTTACCTTGGGTGGACTCCTGGTTTGGTGGGCCGTTGTTGGCAGCCACTGACAATGTTCCTGCCAGCGGTCGTTGATTCAGAGGGAACTGCTGGTTCGACAAGACGTTGATGATCGTCTTGGCCAAGGGTCCTCTCCTGTGTGGTTGCTTTGCAGGGGACTCGTTGGTCTCGGCCAAGGTTCCTGCTCTGTGTCGGTGCGTTGGTCGATAAGGCGTGGATACTCGACGTGGCTAAAGTTTCTACCCGTGAGCGGAGGGTCGTTGAGCAGCTTCAGCTGTAGGTACGTCTGTCTGCAGTAGATCCTCGCTCGGATACCACACTAGAAGTCAAGACCTAGAATAACATCGTCTAAAACAGATAGCAATACGAGTAGCGATATCTGTGTCTCCTGTTAGTTGAGGCGCGCCGTCGCTGTTATCGCCTGGGTTATGTCTTTCCGCGTTCCATCCGCTAGGCTGATCTTGGTCCTCACCCCTAGTCGATTCTCTGATGTTTCTAGTTCTTTGGCCACCCTTTGGCTGACGAAAGTCCGGGTTGCTCTAATGTGGAGAGTAGCTGAGAGGGCTTTCCCATTGATGGTCACCAGGGCTGCGATCCTACCTACAACCGTTAGTAATGGATGGGGGACTCCGGGTCCTGCGTGCGTGTCTCTGCCTGTGTCCCTGTTGAACGGAGACCCGATCTCAAAACGGAAGCGGTCTTCCGGCAGCAATAGATGCTCCTGATAATTTTGCGGCCTCATGCTTGGCTCACATCTTCCTCCTGAGTAATTACCCGACCAACGCCATTTGATTTTGATGAGAATCCGATGAGATCTTTCAGTAGATGCCAGCCAGCAGAATGAAATAAACTTGAATATACTTAAGTTATTCTGTGCATATTTAATTATAGGAAAAAGTAAAGAAAAAATGTGTTCACTTACACCCAGAAAAAAAACCCAGACTTAGATTTCACTGTCTATGTCTAATATGTATAATTTATTACAGATCAAACTTGACTTTCGCAATGATTTCCTTGCCAAGAAAATCTATTGATATCTAAAATTTTAAAAGCATTCTAATTCCCCTGGTCGAGAATCGGTTGAAAGATAAATTAAGCGTAACAATTCTCAAGCTATTCAAAGGATCTTCACAAGGTAAAATTAATTTGAACAGTATTATGTATTTAAACAATTGCAAAATATTTTAATATCTTTGACAGGCAAACAAAATGTAAAATGTACATTGTTAAGTAGTTTAAGTATCATGTGTAAATATTTTGTCTAAGTATCATTGTAATTATTAGAATACCTTTAACGATAGTTTGAGCACCCTTAATGACTATCGATTACACTATCGATAGACTATCGGGGACGATCGATCGATATGGGAGTCGACCGATAGAAAAGCCATGATTAGAAAGAAGAGCATCGAAGAGTGAAGTTGAAATAAAAATAAAACGATCTAAAACTGTATCTAAAATAACATTTAAAAACGAGAGGGAACGTTGTGAGCCGAGGCTCTACTTTATATATACATACATACATATTATACATATGTTCGCAAAAGGGACAAATTAAATTTTGGGCAAACAAAAATATTTCAAAAAAAAAACGAGAGGGAACGTTGTGAGCCACGGCAAAGGCCGTGGCTCTACCTTATACCCGGTACTCAGTCAGTATATACATACATACATATATGAGCCTACGATTTATGAAATTTATTATATGTTCTCAAAAGGGACAAAAATAATATTTAAATTAAAAAAATGAATTTTTTGGAATTTTTTTACATGTTTCCGATTTTGTTTGCATATGATTTTTACAACTGCTTCTAAATTTCTACATGACATGTATAACTACATATTTGAGACGTACAAGTGTTTAGGACAGAGAGCGAGAGGGCATGAGTCAGCGCTTGGCAGGCGTTGCGTAGCCACTGAAATTTAATTTGTTTCTTCTGGCCATAATATTGATCCGATCTGATACAGATTCGGTAATCTGGTAGATATGGTAATTTTTCATGATTCTGCGTTTTTGGTTTTCATTTATCTTAAGAATTGTGGATTCCACAGATTTTCGTCTTTTGTGGGGGCGGAAAGGGGCGTGGCAAAATTTTAAAACAAACTCGTGCTGGTTCGGTATCACAGGAGCTTGGATAGAAAGTTTGGTTTTTCTAGCTCTTATAGTCTCTGAGAACTAGGCGCTCATTTATACGAATCGGCAAAGCAGATGGGGCCGCGTGTGAGAGAGAGCGAGAGGGAATGATGACTTTCGAAATGGTTTTCTTCATTGTAGCTATAATAATGATCCGATCTGATCCAGATTCAACACTCTGATAGAAATGGGCATTCTCTATGATTCTGCGTATTTAGTTTTCTTGTATCTTAAAAATTGTGTGTGCCACAGACTTTCGTCCTTTGTGGGGGCGGAAAGGGGCGGTGCGAAATTTTGAAATACACTTTGATTAGTGTGATAGCACAGGAGACCGAATACAAAACTTTGTTACTCTAGTTTTAATAGTCTATGAGATATAGATGCAAATGAAGACGGACAGACGGACGGACGGACGGACGGACAGACAGACATGGCTATATCGACTCGGCTATTGATGCTGATCAAGAATATATATACTTTATGGGGTCGGAAACGCCTCCTTTTGGGCGTTACACACAACCGTTATCCCCACAAATCTAATATACCCCTATACTCTTCGAGTACCGGGTATAATAAAAAGTCGCGATATATCGCTTGTGCAGTACAGAGGTATCAGCGGACCGCATTTATTTCGTTTTCAACAATTGTTTTCCTATCAGCTTCGCAGCTGTAGCTGTAGAATTCTATAAATAGAACTTTGCGGTAAATCTTTAAGCAACAACAACAACATATCAGCTTCGCAGCTGTAGCTGTAGAATTCTATAAATAGAACTTTGCGGTAAATCTTTAAGCAACAACAACAACATATTAAGCTACTATTGAAGTTGTGACTTCAAAAAGACATTTATACAGTGCCGCTCAACTGAATAGGTTTGAAAAATATTTCTTCTATTTTTATACCCGGTACTCGAAGAGTATAGGGGTATATTAGATTTGTGGGGATAACGGTTGTGTGTAACGCACAGAAGGAAGCGTTTCCGACCCCATAAAGTATATATATTCTTGATCAGCATCAATAGCTGAGTCGATATAGCCATGTCTGTCTGTCCGTCCGTCCGTCCGTCTGTCCGTCTGTCCGTCTTCATTTGCGCCTATATCTCAGAGACTATGAAAGCTAGAGCAACCAAATTTTGTATCCAGTCTTTTTTGTGATCACACTACTCCAAATGTGTTGAAAAATTTCGCCCCGCCCCTTTCCACCCCCACAAAGAACGAAAGTCTGTGGCACACACAATTTTAAAGATACAAGATAACTAAAAACGAAGATTCATAGAGAATGCCCATTTCTATCAGAGTGTTGAATCTGGATCAGATCGGATCATTATTATAGCTACAATGAAGAAAACCATTTCGAAAGTCATCATTCCCTCTCGCTCTCTCTCACACGCGGCCCCATCTGCTTTGCCAATTCGTATTTTTTGACTCCTAGTTCTCAGAGACTATAAGAGCTAGAGCAACCAAACTTTCTATCCAAGCTCCTGTGATACCAAACCAGCACGAGTTTGTTTTAAAATTTTGCCACGCCCCCTTCCGCCCCCACAATGGACGAAAATCTGTGGAATCCACAATTTTTAAGATAAATGAAAACCAAAAACGCAGAATCATGAAAAATTACCATATCTACCAGATTACCGAATCTGTATCAGATCGGATCAATATTATGGCCAGAAGAAACAAATTAAATTTCAGTGGCTACGCAACGCCTGCCAAGCGCTGACTCATTCCCTCTCTCTCTCGCTGTCGTAAACACTTGTACGTCTCAAATATGTAGTTATACATTTCATGTAGAAATGTAGGCGCAGATATACAAAGCATAATTTAATTTAAATATTATTTTCGTCTCTTTTGAGAACATATAATAAATTTCATAAAGCATAGGCTCATAAATGTAAGTACCGGGTATAAGGTAGAGCCGCGGCCTTTGCCGCGGCTCACAACGTTCCCTCGCGTTTCTTCTCTCTTTGTTCCTATGACATATTTTCCTTCTTTCTTTTTTGTTTTGAACATTCATTTGTTTACTCATAATATGAAAAAAAAAAACGTAACGGGTTCTATGCAACGGTAAATCAGAATTTTGCTTTCATCGTGAAATTCGCTAAATGTGTGGTCTATTTTTGGCTCATCTGATTAGGTTTGACAACTTTGACTTCACTTTTTGATTGACTGCGTGATTGAAAACATATAATTTCTTTGGTCTACTTAAATTTGAAGTAATTGCTACCATTTTTTTTTAATATGGGTCGGGGAAAATCTTTAACCGGTTTTGAAAAAGGTCAAATTATTGAATCTGGCCTAAAACATAATGAAATAGCAAAGAAGACTGGTCGAAGCCAAAACGTGGTAAGCAATTATCTTCGTAATGAACCCGATTACGGGAAAAAAATGAAAGGAGGAAAAAAATATGCTACAACGGCGACTAATCCTTCGAACTGCTTCGAATTCCCACCTCTCTGCCAGTAAAATCAGGGATGAATGCGGTGTAAATGCTAGTTTGGCAACGGTAAAACGAGTTATTCGGAGTGCTAAACACTTAAAGAGATTACAAATAAAAACGAGAGGGAACGTTGTGAGCCGCGGCAAAGGCCGCGACTCTACCTTATACCCGGTACTCAGTCAGTATATACATACATACATATATGAGCCTACGATTTATGAAATTTATTATATGTTCTCAAGAGGAACAAAAATAATATTAAAATTAAAAAAATGAATTTTTTCGAATTTTTTTACATGTTTCCATTTTTGTTTACATATGCTTTGTACATATAAGTAATTATTTAAGTTTAACACAAGGATAGATTTGTATCATAATCTTTAATGATATTAAACTTGGTACAAGGATATGAATTATGAGTAAATGGGGCCTGCAAGGCGAGAACAAATATGTTGCTGCCACTCGGCTGACCGCTAAAGACTAAACTTAAGAATCCTAAACTCCTAAAGGCAAGCCCTTCGCTGCCGGCCACGACGCCGGTTGCTATCCAGCCAAAGTGCTGACCCAGCGCCTCTTGAGTGGTGTCTGTTGACGGCCGGCATCCGGACGATCGGTCGCGATCACGATCCCACAGATGACGAAAACTGCTTATTCGACAATAACGCAGAGTCCGCTCCATCCAGTGGCAGATTCAGTTAACTCTCGTTAACTACTCCCCCCTTCAAGACTTGACCGTCCTCGGTCAAGCTCAGGTTCTTCAGCATCTGTTGAATGGCGACGGCGTTTCCCTTCTGCTGCCTGCGTCGCAACCACCAGAAAACGCCGATTAGAACGGCGCACACGGCAACACCTACGACAGCAGACAGTATGGGACCGATCGTAAGGTTTGTATGAACCTCGGCCAATTTCTGCAGATTTTCCTCATTCAACATATGAAGGTACGGCAGGCTCAGCAGAGTTTGGTGGCTAGTGACGTTGATTTTCGCGGAAGCTGCCACGCCTGGGATCCTCTTCGGCGCATTATTGAAATTAGGTGTATATTTTATCTGTACCGTTGATGAGGGCGACCCGGTCAAAAGTCACTAGGTATGTTCCTGCAATGCTACGCTCGGGACCATCATCGGCGGCAACGGTGGCGATGGCGTCATTGATTACTACAATACCTTCGTCCACCTCCAAGATTGGGGGCAGATTATTCGGTTGCGTACCGCAGTGGGCCACAGTACCAAAGTGCAGCTGTTGTGCGCAACTAGTCGCTGGTGCCTCCTTGCAGAAGGCTAATGATGGGGGCCCCATACATGATGAGACGGCGATGACCTTGTTGCCGCATTCTGCTATGATGGGTTCGGGTAACCGGATCGCTATGCCTATGTGCGCGACTGGGAAGATGGTTATTTTCTTGCAAATAAACTTAGGTCTAGGTACTTCTATTACAAAAATTATTAGTTCCTTATTAGCTAGTGCCCTCACATTTGCAACGCCCAATAGTTGGGTTACGCTGATATCTGTGGAACCTTTTCTCAAAATCGCCTCTAGGTCATCACTGTCGATGATAGCTGGATTTACAATATTTACTTTTGCCAAAGTGGTGGCGTGGTACCCTTTGCTCCGTGCAGAGCGGAGTTAGCTTGTTTCCTAACCTCCTGTTAGCTTTTACTAGGACATTTTCTCCCACATCAAAGGTCCTATTTCGTCTGTTCGGGTTGTTTCTATCGAGTTGCTCCTGTTGAGCCTTTACCAGTTTCAACATTATCTCTTCCCCAAGGTCGCAATTTGCGTGGACCACATCCATGGGCGTCTTGTTTATGACGGAGTGGATGGTACGGTTGTATTCGATGGTCGCTAGAATGACTAGCTCGACCGTATCGTCAACCTGGCGATGCAACTTTAAACACCTGGCAATTTCTAACAAGGTGCTGTGGAAGCGCTCTACTTGTCCATTTGATGTGCTGTTCAACGGTGGGGCATTTGCTACATCGACGTTGAATTGGTTCTTCAATAAGGACCGAATGGTCTCAGAACTGAAGGCTGGCTCATTGTCACAATAAATGGTCTTTATGGCTGGGAAGATGTTCACCAGTTGCAAAATCGGTATTTTAACGTCTGTTATTGTGCGCGAAGCGACTTGTTGCGTTATTGCAAATTTTGAAAATTTGTCAATCGCGGTTAGGAAGTGTTTTCCTGCGGTGGAAAAAATGTCGATATGAATCAACTCGCCTACTCTTGCAGGTATCGGCGTCACACCTAATTCATGCCTTCTAGGGTGTCTGTCATACTTAGCTTTTTGGCATATCCTGCAGTTAGATACCACTTCTGATGCGATTCTTTCCATTTTTGGAAAGTAGTAATCGCGCAGCACCTGCTTTACATTCTCCTGGGCTGCCCTGTGCGCCCGATTGTGCTCGGCGGTTACTATCTCCCTTCGTTCCACATCGTTTGTAATGTCTGTCACTAGGGTCTTACAATACCGAAACTTTGTGTCCGGAAAGGCCTTCACAAGGTCATTCTGCACGAATATCGGTAGAGTGCAATAGATGGCGTTAACGACCCCAGGCTTTACCACCTCTTTGATGGATGCAAGAAGTGTGTCCCGACTGACAAAATCAATTTTGTGACGGGTTTTTTCAGCGAAGAGAATGTGAAGCTGCTTCGAGGGGGTGTCTGCCTCCTCCAGGATTATTTGATTCCTGAAGCAGTTCACTGGTTTGTCTGAGGCCTCAATTACATAGGTAAGCGAGGCTTCACTGTGAATTGTAGCTGCGTCGGATCGACTTTGGCTCTCTAAGGCATTAATATTTTGCCTCGACAGCGCATCCGCTACATGGTTGTCCCTGCCTGGTTTGTATAAGACTCTCGCGCCACACTCATCAATTCGCGCTTTCCAACGTTTTATTTTGGAATTGGGATTTCTATCCGAGACTGCGAATATCAATGGTTGATGGTCTGTGTAGATGTTAATGTCACTCTTTCCATATAGGTAGTGACGAAGCGAATCTAAGGCCCAAACTATGGCCAACAGTTCTCTTTCATTGGTTGCATAGTTTAGCTCCCTGTCCTTTAGAGTCCTAGAAATCATGGTTATGGGTCTGTTGCCTTGCGACAGCACCGCCCCAATGCCACTGGCTGAGGCATCAGTGGTTAGGTCGAATGGCTGGTTAAAGTCTGGGTAGTGGAGAATAACGTCTTCCGACGCCAAAATATTCCTAAGTTTATCAAAGGCTTGCTTTTGTAGCTCGTCAAACTGTATAGGAACAGACTTCGAGCGTTGCTTGCTGATTTTGCCGTTTTCTCCTTTCAAAATACTGGAGATTGGCCTTGCTATCTGAGCGAAGTCGTTTATGAAGCACCTGTAGTAGCTGGCAAGACCCAAGAATGATCTTACCGCAAACAGGGTGGAGGGTTGTCTAAACTCCTGAATGGCCTTGACTTTATCGGGGCTTTTTCTTGTGCCCTCAGTTGATACCACAAAACCAAGGAATTCCACTTGTCCCTTGAAGAATTGGGACTTCTCCTTTGACACCCTCATGTTTGCGTCGTGGAGGCTGCTGAGCACGGTGTCAATGTCTCTGACATGATCCGACTCACTCCTTGAAAACACGATGACATCATCAACGTACACATAACATATCTTGCCGATATGCTCCCGCAATACGTCGTCAATGGCCCGTTGAAAAATGCTTGATGCATTCCTGAGGCCGAATGGCAGCCGGCAAAATTCATATTTACCTCCGTTTACCGAAAATGATGTCTATTCGCGATCGCGTTCAGCTAGCGTGATTTGGTGGTACCCTGACTTTAGGTCAAGTGTAGTAAAGTATCTTGCCTTCCCCAGATTAGAAAGTATCATGGAGATACAAGGCATCGGGTATTTGTCTGGTATGGTCTTCGAGTTAAGCTTGCGGAAGTCTATGACTAGCCGTTTTTTGCTTGAACCCGAACTGTCAGTGCCTTTTTTTCCGACAACCCATATGGGGTTGTTGTACGCAGACCTGGATGGCCGAATGATCTTTTTCCTCAAAAGGTCTTTCACTTCGTCATTGACGCAGTCAGTAGCCACTACAGAAAAAGGGTACATCTTTGAGTAGATCGGCTCCTCATCCTCGGTCTTAATTGTGGCTACTATTGCCGTATTAAAGGGCAGCATTTCAGTTGGATCTGCAAATGCCTTTATACGGTTGGACATCATTTTGAAAAATTCGTTCCTCACTGCTGGTGGAACTTCGATATCGTCTATTTTCATGAAGTTGACGCTGGGGCACTTGTGGAATAAGATCTTTTCAGATTCATGCCTGAAGTGGAGTTTCTTTGTTTCCAGGTTTATATTGACGCCAGCTTTGGTCAGTGTGTCAAGCCCTACGATGCCAGTTAATAGCTCTGGCAAGATAAAAAACGGGCTTTTAATGCCGAACATGTTTAGGAAACATTTTTGGTTAACTTTGTTAAAGCCGTGTAGGGACTTTACAATAAATGGGGCTTCCACAGGGACAATTGCCTGAAGTTCTTTTAGTGGCTTTATGTAATTTTTCGCGGCCCCAGTATCTATTAAGATTTTTACTTCTCTCCCCGCTACTGTTCGCTTGACGAACGGGAGCAGGGATTCTCCCCTAAAAAATTAACAGTATCACTTTCGTATCCCGGATTGTTATCCTCATCGATCTCCTCCACCGCCTCAGATGCCAACTGATCGTATTTTTGTTCATGCTGATCTGGGTCCTCCTGAGCGATGTGATTAACCCGCTGTCTGCGCTGGTCGGATAGTCTCTGGGATCCAGCCGGCCTCTTGAACGCACCCTGTTGGTGCCCGATAACACGGTTTGTCCCAGCCGATGGGCCTGAATTGGATCCCAGTTGCTTTTGAAAGTTCGTCGGTTGGCGGAGTTTAGAGGAAAATGGGTCGACATCCATCATTTCCACCTTATCTTGGCCACGGTGACCATTTGTTTGGTAAGTGCCCTGTTTATTCGTGTAGAAAGGGTTTTTTGATTGTCTTTTGTAGTAATCGGGCTCATTTTGCCCACCCTGTTTGTATCTATTTCTATTCTGGCCCTTGTTTTCTATCACTCTTGCGTAATTCGCCGCAAAGTCGTGCCTATCGTGATTAGCCTCAATTTCTTGCGCCAAAGCTAGAGCTGATGGCAAATCTTTAGGCTGCGCCGCAAACAGTGTGTCAGTGACGCCTCTTCTTAGGCCTGAAATGAAGACACGGAGAGCGTCGGCCCTATACTTTTCATTAATGTATTGCGCCTGTGCGGCGTCTTGTGACATGATTGTCTTGTTTGTGAGGAGAGTGAGTTTCTTCTCAACCTCTGCATAGAATTGAGTTATGGACATGCCACCCTGTCGGAGCGTCGCAAGCTCTTGTTCTAGCAGGTGCAGTGGACGCTTGTCCGAATACGTGAAATCGAGGCGATTGATGATTGCCTCAAAGTTCAACACTGTATTGAATGATGATAAGAGTGAGTCAGCGGAGCCTCTAATCTTATTCCTGATTATGAGGACCGCTTGGTAATGTTTTGAGCTACCTACATACCCCTCATATTGTTTATAGGAAGCCTTTGCTGCCTGGCGCCAGGAGACGTACTGTTCCTGGGCCCCATTGAACTCTGGCAGCGTCTTAACCGCATCCAGAGTCACCTCGCAAGGTATGTTTTCGTTATAGGTAATCGGCTCGTAGACCTGGGCCACGGGGGCCTGAACTCTAACAGCCTGCAGTTGATCAGTTACCGCTTGCAAGCGTTCCTCAAAGTGTGTTCTCTGCGTAGCCAAAGCAGCGCTGACCGCCGCAGATATGGCGGCTTCGATTTGTTGCGCATTCATTATTTCTACTATTTCCTCTGGTCCAATTTGAAAGTCTAAATTGAGTTCTCCGAACAACTCTTCTAATTCGTTGATGTTATTTTTAATGGACATACAAATTCCTTTCAGTTTTTTCCCTACCACTTATTTCTGTCTTTGTCTTGGGTTTATTTTAGCTGCGCCGGGCCGCTGTTATTGTTTGTTTATTTTAAGAGTCAAAGAGAGTTTTAAGAGTTAAGCTCCCTCAAACACAGATTTTTTATTGTCCGCCCCCAACGATGTATTTGTGGCGCGGTGCTATGTTTCCCACTTACACTTATCGCGACAAAAGGGGGAAGGGAAAATATTCTGAGAAATTTTGAGGCTTGAACGTTTTGGTACAAGAACGTTTTATTTGTTTGTTTCTTTTCTTTTTGTTCTTTTTGTTTTCGTTTTATTTTTTCGAATGGTGTTTCACTCTAAGTAATATTCTATACGTATTTACTTTATTTTAATTTGGCGATTATTGAAAAAGGGTTTCACTTACATGTTCCTCTTTTTTGGCTATGCTCTTGTTGGTTGTGTTAATCTATCCCCTGTGGATGTTGTTCCGTAACACTCTCCAGTTTTGTTGGTGTTGATTCTTCCTTGTCTATCTTCGCCGCTGCCCAAAGCCGTCCGATTTGGTCTAACAGTTTTTTGGGTTAATTAATTGCCTTTGCGATTTTCTAATCTTGGAGCGGGTGTTGTCTCCGCGCTCTTTTGTTAGAGTGGTTTTATGTTTTCGCCATTTTTCTTTTACTTTTTTATATTGAGCAGGATTTGTCTCCCCACTCAATTGTTTATATTTTGTATCTCGTTATTTTTTTGTTCAGTTTTTATTAGTTGAACATATCCTTTGCACTTTTTGAGCGGGCGTTGTCTCCGCGCTCTATGTTGATATTTTATAACTTGTTCTTTGCTTGCACTTGTCACTTAGCGGGCGTTGTCTCCGCGCTAATTGATTCTCGGGCTGGGTCCGATCGCGTTGGGCGCCAGTAATTATTTAATTTAACACAAGTATGGATTTGTTTGCAATATTTATTGGTATTAAACTGTTTAAGGATGAGTTAAATGCAAAGAGGTTATAAAGTGAGTACTAAAGGCCCGCAAGGCTAGAACGAATTTGTATCTGCCGCTCGGCTGACCGCTAAAGACTAAACTTAAGTATCCTAAACTCCTAAAGGCAAGCCCTTCGCTGCCGGCCACGACGCCGGTTGCTATCCAGCCAAAGTGCTGACCCAGCGCCTCTTGGGTGGTGTTTGTTGACGGCCGGCATCCGGGCGATCGGTCGCGATCGCGATCCCACAGATGACGAAAACTGCTTATTTGACAATAATGCAGAGTCCGCTCCATCCAGTGGCAGATTCAGTTAACTCTCGTTAACTTATATCTGCGCCTACATTTCTAGATGACATGTATAACTACATATTTGAGACGTACAAGTGTTTACGACAGCGAGAGAGAGAGGGAATGAGTCAGCGCTTGGCAGGCGTTGCGTAGCCACTGAAATTTAATTTGTTTCTTCTGGCCATAATATTGATCCGATCTGATCCAGATTCGGTAATCTGGTAGATTTGGTAATTTTTCATGATTCTGCGTTTTTGGTTTTCATTTATCTTAAAAATTGTGGATTCCACAGATTTTCGTCTTTTCTGGGGGCGGAAGGGGGCGTGGCAAAATTTTAAAACAAACTCGTTCTGGTTCGGTGTCACAGGAGCTTGGATAAAAAGTTTGGTTGCTCTAGCTCTTATAGTCTCTGAGAACTAGGCGCTCATTTATACGAATAAGCAAAGCAGATGGGGTCGCGTGTGAGAGAGAGCGAGAGGGAATGATGACTTTCGAAATGGTTTTCTTCATTGTAGCTATAATAATGATCCGATCTGATCCAGATTCAACACTCTGATAGAAATGGGCATTCTCTATGACTCTGCGTTTTTAGGATTCTTGTATCTTCAAAATTGTGTACGCCACAGACTTTCGTTCTTTGTGGTGTCGGAAGGGGGCGGGGCGAAATTTTAAATTACATTTGGAGTAGTGTGATCACACAGGAGACTGGATACAAAACTTGGTTGCTCTAGCTTTAATAGTCTCTGAGATATAGGCGCAAATGAAGACGGACGGACGGACGGACAGACAGACAGACATGGCTATATCGACTCGGCTATTGATGCTGATCAAGAATATATATAATTTATGGGGTCGGAAACGCTTCCTTCTGTGCGTTACACACAACCGTTATCCCCACAAATCTAATATACCCCTATACTCTTCGAGTACCGGGTATAATAACAAGAGGTTAGGAAACAAACTAACTCCACTGAACGCAGAAGAACGCGTACAAGCAGTCTGTTTTAATTAGGGGGAGGGTGGTCCACAAGGACAACTTAAGATAATCGAAAAACCATAACAGCAGCCATTGCAGATCTAGCCGTCCTATACCCGCACGTTGCTCGGAGTAATCCTCATACTCTTCCCCACGACGAATACGCGAATCACCGATTTTTCCCACGCAAACTATATTCCCATACTAGATGGGAGCGTGATGGTATGGGAACAGCGTAATTACGTGAGGCACTCAACCAATTTGTCCGAATTCATAAACATCATAGACGATACCACCAAAATGTCCGAGTTATTTCCCCATTCGCACATGCGAAAGTTACTAAAAGTAGATATAGAACACGCCCGAAACTCATGGTCCACTTTAACAGTACACCATAGGATGGCTAGAAGCCTAAACTTTTTAGGAACAATACTTCAGTAGTGGCAGGTACTCCGGACGCGTTGAACCTCGAGAGAGTAAAGAGAATTAGAATAAAGAAAAAGAGATAAAATAACCGAAGCGCAGCTCATGGGATCAAATAACAGACATGTATTAATTAATTCAGAACCAAATTAATTTGCTAACCAGCACAGTCAACAAAATACTCAAAGAGAAAAAAGGTAACTTAGTAGACACAGAACATCTGTATGAAACACTTTTGGCAAGAAACACGATGCTAATCTCAGAAATTCAGAACCTCATTCTCACCATCACTCTCGCGAAGTCTAATATAATAAATCCTATAATTCTTGACCATAATGATTTGAAGTCCATTTTCATCGAACAGCTCACAGAGGTCCCCATAGTTAGCTTAATGGGGGTATACAACAGGTTTTCCAATCCAGTAACATTATTAATATTTTAATCGATTATCCTAGAGTTAAGACTATTTGTAAGAAGGTCCTCATTTTTCCCGTGGCGCACAACAACACCGTTCTACAACTGAATGACAACATCGTAGCAGAATGCGACGAAGGGGTACTGGCCGTCACCGAATGCGCCACAACGAGCTCCGCAACATTCTGCAAGAGGGCAGCGCACGATTCGTGTGCGCGCGAAGTGCACGCAGGCGGCCCAGATTCATGCCGTACACAGCCCAGCCACCTGGAATCCATCGCACGGGTGGATGAGGGAATAATCATCACCAACGAACAGCCGGCAATGATCAGTATAGATGACGGGCCATGATGACAACAAAAGAGGCCCTCTCTGTCACCTTCGGAAGCAGAGTCACGATAAGCAACACCTTATACTTGAACCTCAAGAAAACTGTGAACAAGGTTCCAGCCATAGCGGCCTCGCTCCTGCTAAACATAACGGGACACGACCACATCCGACCACATCAGCCTACCGCTACTACAACGAATGAATGAGCGTAACCTACAACCCATACAAGAGCTCAGAAACGACGTGGCATCCGGTGGATCCCCTAAGACCTGGTGCGCTGCAGGAGTGGCGGTCAGCCTTATGTTGTTCGGGTTCATTCTCCTCCGTCAGTATTGGAGTCGGAGAAGCGAAGCGGCTAAAACACAAAAGGTCATCGGCGAGATGCGTACCGCCGAGGACGGCGATAACTTAAGGGGGGAATAGTTAACAAGCCACCCTAATATGTTTGGCACCACCCTAACATTCTCGGGTGACTCTATTATGTTTGGATCCATCCTAACATTCTTGGGTCAACTTCTGCACTCAGAGTGCTGATGCAGCAAATGTCGCTGAAGTGGGCTGCGCCCCAACACCATTGGCTACCAGCGATCGCCTGACTTTTGGATCTGTTGCATGGTCAGCATTTTTCGAATATGTGTGGCCGGCTCGCCGGCTATGTTTCTAGACATTAGTTTTCAGTTTTGTATGAATCAATACTACTCCGGCTTAAGCCGTTAAAATATCATTGTTTTACTTTGCCGAGCCACAAGGCCAGCAAAAAGGAAGGTAGTTCCCTTCCACCATAATCTTCTAATAAGAAGCAGCGGAGTCGCCAACCGGCCGACACGCACCCCTCCGGCAACGGAGCAACAACCGCTCTGCCGCCGCCACCCCTCTGCGTGCAGCAGACTTACGCCGGCCCACCACAGCAGCCGTCGCCCCCCGCCAACGCGATCGGGAGAGCAGCGCCCCTCAGCTTCAGCCGCCTGTCCCCGTCCAACACGAGGGACACCGCCGCGAGGCACACCACTTAATCATAATTTGTACACCTGTATACTTACCCATAAATATAAGACATAGATATAAACATTGCATGTTTTCGGGTTAGCTGAACCCAGAACGAATATGTAAGTTTCATTCCTAATAAAGTAACACAACTGAGCAGACGCTCCAAAGTAAATCACCCACTTTTTATAATCCTATTACAATTGCGACAATGAACCAGCGATGAGTTCAAAAACCATCAGATCACTCCTCTGAAACAACTTCTGAGTGCTCATTGTCAATGCTCCGCCCCTCCACAGTACCTCAAATGGACAGGTGGAGAGATTCCATAGCACTCTTGTAGAGATTGCAAGATGCCTCAAAATGGATAGGGGGATTACCGACACAGTCGAGCTCTTCCTTCAAGCAACAGCGGAGTACAATAGATCAATGCACTCGGTCACCAACAAAAGACCCATTGACATTCTCCACGCTGTAGCGGCGGATACAAACAAAGAAATTCAAAACAGAGTGCAAAAGGCTCAGATTATCCAAAACAGTCGGGTCAACCAGGCACGCCAAAACAGAAGTTTCGAAGTAGGCGAGAAGGTGTTAGTTAAGTCCAACAGACGCCTCGGGAATAAGTTGACCCCTTTATTTGTAGAGGAAACAGTAGAGGCGGACTTGGGGACAACGGTCCTAATTAGAGGGAGGGTGGTCCATAAGGAAAACCTTAGGTAACTACACCGACTAGGTTAAGAAACACACCTAGGTGGCGGTATTTTTTAGTTTTTCTTTTTATATTTTTCACGTATTTTTATCCACAGGATTGTCTGGGTACTTCATCTCCTTACAATAGTATCGGCGCGCGTTACCGATTACTCCCACTCAAATTACATACCAATTACGGACGGAACTGTACTGGTTTGGGATGGTCTTGACTACATCAAGCACATGGCAAACTTGACCGAATACGGTCGCCTTGCTGACGAAACTGCAAAAATGACAATTCTTTTCCCAAGATCCCACATGAGACAGCTACTAGAGGCCGCCGACTGCAACCACATTAGGGACATGTTATCCGATATCGGTGTTCACCACCGACTGGCAAGGAGCCTAGACTTTCTAGGGACAGCCCTTAAGGTCGTGGCCGGAACACCAGATGCGTCCGATTTAGAAAACATCAAGTTCACTGAAGCTCAGCTAGTGCAAGCAAGCAATAGACAAATTTTGATTAACACAAAAGTTTAAAATCAGTTAAATTCCCTTACTAGCACCGTAAATAAGATCCTCAGTATAGGAAAAAAGGAAATTATAAATTCAGAGCACCTTTATGAGACATTATTAGTCAGAAATAGAATTCTTATAACAGAATTGGGAAACCTTATGCTCACTATCACCCTGGCAAAGGCCAATATAGTGAGCCCATCCATTTTAGACCATGCTGACATAGAATCTGTTCTCGCTGACCAATTCACAGGGGTCACGATATCCAATTTGTTAGAAGTATCCAGAATAAAAATTCTTCAATCCATTAATGTAATTCATTTTATAATTGAGTATCCTAGAGTTAGTTTAGCTTGTAAGAAGGTCACGGTATTCCCGGTTGAGCACAACGGAGAGGTACTACAATTGGCAGACAACATCGTGGCTGAATGCGGCAACCAGGTGTGGGCGCTCACAGCTTGCGTCTCCACGACCATGACCACCTTCTGCAAGAAGGAGGTGAGGGGATCCAACGCGCAGGGACTACACTCTGGCGGCACCGCTCATTGCCATCACCCTCGTTGACGACGGAATGATCATCATAAATAACAGGCCAGCCACGATCAGCTGTGACTCGGACACGATGATCACAACCACCGGGACGCAGTTGGTCACCTTCAACGACTTCGCGATCATCAACGGCTCTAGATTCCGGAATCGCAACAACATCCAACAGCGACTTTCGCATAGCATAGCATCGGTTCCCGCCCTGAACATCACAGGGCACCAGACGGTTCTAAGCCTGCCCTTCCGGCACCAGCTCAGCGAGGAGAACCTAAACTACATCAATGAGGTCGAGCAGGCCACCATGGGCCAGCTTAATCCAGCCTTTGCTTTCGGGCTCGGCATAACTCTATGCGGGGCTATTGGAGGCATCGTATTCCTCAGGGCGTATCTTAGAAGGAGGCAAGACGAGAGCCGGATCAACGAGATAATCGAGAAGTTGCGAGCGACGAGGACGACCGCTCTTTGAGAGGGGGAGTAGTTAACACTCCCCACCAGCGCAGGGTATCGGCAAGATTCCGAAACGGAAGAATGCTGATGCCGCACTCGAGGGGCGGGGGCAGCGACTACATTGTCGCACGAGCTTTCGCTGCTGATAAACATCCGCTGTAGAGCTGATGGTCTGCACGAGGCGCTGACGGTGCAGAACGTCGGCCCGCTGCCCAAGCAGCGGTGCCGCAAGGGTGGGCAGTTTTAAGTAAAATTATATTTTGTATCTTTAGATTTAATCAGATTCTTTCTCATATTGAACCGTGCCAGTCGAGCCGGAGAATAAAGTAATAAAATGTACATCTGCGAGTTTCATTGCCGTTGGCAGAGCCACGGTACCAAAAGCCGGGACTTGCGATTATTTAATTTGTACGTTGATGATGTCATCGTGTTTTCAAGGAGTGAGTCGGATCATGTCAGAGACATTGACACCGTGCTCAGCAGCCTCCACGACGCAAACATGAGGGTGTCAAAGGAGAAGTCCCAATTCTTCAAGGGACAAGTGGAATTCCTTGGTTTTGTGGTATCAACTGAGGGCACAAGAAAAAGCCCCGATAAAGTCAAGGCCATTCAGGAGTTTAGACAACCCTCCACCCTGTTTGCGGTAAGATCATTCTTGGGTCTTGCCAGCTACTACAGGTGCTTCATAAAGGACTTCGCTCAGATAGCAAGGCCAATCTCCAGTATTTTGAAAGGAGAAAACGGCAAAATCAGCAAGCAACGCTCGAAGTCTGTTCCTATACAGTTTGACGAGCTACAAAAGCAAGCCTTTGATAAACTTAGGAATATTTTGGCGTCGGAAGACGTTATTCTCCACTACCCAGACTTTAACCAGCCATTCGACCTAACCACTGATGCCTCAGCCAGTGGCATTGGGGCGGTGCTGTCGCAAGGCAACAGACCCATAACCATGATTTCTAGGACTCTAAAGGACAGGGAGCTAAACTATGCAACCAATGAAAGAGAACTGTTGGCCATAGTTTGGGCCTTAGATTCGCTTCGTCACTACCTATATGGAAAGAGTGACATTAACATCTACACAGACCATCAACCATTGATATTCGCAGTCTCGGATAGAAATCCCAATTCCAAAATAAAACGTTGGAAAGCGAGAATTGATGAGTGTGGCGCGAGAGTCTTATACAAACCAGGCAGGGACAACCATGTAGCGGATGCGCTGTCGAGGCAAAATATTAATGCCTTAGAAAGACAAAGTCGATCCGACGCAGCTACAATTCACAGTGAAGCCTCGCTTACCTATGTAATTGAGGCCTCAGACAAACCAGTGAACTGCTTCAGGAATCAAATAATCCTGGAGGAGGCAGACACCCCCTCGAAGCAGCTTCACATTCTCTTCGCTGAAAAAACCCGTCACAAAATTGATTTTGTCAGTCGGGACACACTTCTTGCATCCATCAAAGAGGTGGTAAAGCCTGGGGTCGTTAACGCCATCTATTGCACTCTACCGATATTCGTGCAGAATGACCTTGTGAAGGCCTTTCCGGACACAAAGTTTCGGTATTGTTAGACCCTAGTGACAGACATTACAAACGATGGGGAACGAAGGGAGATAGTAACCGCCGAGCACAATCGGGCGCACAGGGCAGCCCAGGAGAATGTAAAGCAGGTGCTGCGCGATTACTACTTTCCAAAAATGGAAAGAATCGCATCAGAAGTGGAATCTAACTGCAGGATATGCCAAAAAGCTAAGTATGACAGACACCCTAGAAGGCATGAATTAGGTGTGACGCCGATACCTGCAAGAGTAGGCGAGTTGATTCATATCGACATTTTTTCCACCGCAGGAAAACACTTCCTAACCGCGATTGACAAATTTTCAAAATTTGCAATAACGCAACAAGTCGCTTCGCGCACAATAACAGACGTTAAAATACCGATTTTGCAACTGGTGAACATCTTCCCAGCCATAAAGACCATTTATTGTGACAATGAGCCAGCCTTCAGTTCTGAGACCATTCGGTCCTTATTGAAGAACCAATTCAACGTCGATGTAGCAAATGCCCCACCGTTGCACAACACATCAAATGGACAAGTAGAGCGCTTCCACAGCACCTTGTTAGAAATTGCCAGGTGTTTAAAGTTGCAGCGCCAGGTTGACGATACGGTCGAGCTAGTCATTCTAGCGACCATAGAATACAACCGTACCATCCACTCCGTCACAAACAAGACGGCCCATGGATGTGGTCCACGCAAATTGCGACCTTGGGGAAGAGATAATGTTGAAACTGGTAAAGGCTCAACAGGAGCAACTTGATAGAAACAACCCGAACAGACGAAATAGGACCTTCGATGTGGGAGAAAATGTCCTAGTAAAAGCTAACAGGAGGTTAGGAAACAAGCTAACTCCCCTCTGCGCGGAGCAAAGGGTAGAAGCAGATCTAGGGACCATCGTTCTTATTAAAGGGAGGGTGGTCCACAAAGACAATTTGAGGTAGATAAGGAATTGTGCTTAAGAAAAAAGGGTTGTTTAGCTAGTGAGCTTTTTCACTAGCTGTTGCGATTTAAAAAACGATTGCAATTGGGCTTTGGTTGTATATAGGCGATTTAATGCCAGCTTTATTTAGCTAGATGTATATATGTAGATAGGCGTATACGACGAGAGATGATGCGTTGGTTTCGAGTATTCGCTCCAGACTAAATGCAAG
Source organism: Drosophila affinis (assembly GCA_037356375.1). Taxonomy (NCBI): domain Eukaryota; kingdom Metazoa; phylum Arthropoda; class Insecta; order Diptera; family Drosophilidae; genus Drosophila; species Drosophila affinis. Next base: position 37,252,127 of record CM074802.1, on the reverse strand, counting down.
GGCAGACGGCGTACTTGCCGTGCCCTATGAGGCAGCGCTTAACGAGAGTGAATGCGATTATGGAGAGAGTTAGAGCAGTTCGGGCTGCTGCTAAGCCGAGTACAAATAATGTTTATATATGTATGTATAAGTAAACGAAAGAAGGCCGCTGCCGTGCGTAGGCATATGCGGTAACAAACGATTTTACAGTGGGCATTTACATTATAGCTTTAGTTTATGCTGCTTGACCCGACATACTCCCCCCGTTGAAACCCTGTCCTTCAACAGCATCCTTAAAGGGCAGCAGACACAACTTGTTGACGGCTCGTTTTATAAGTCCAGATGATGTCTTCAGCACGGCGACTCGGGAAATGCCATCTCTTCCTGGTACAAGCTCAACCACCTTCGCCAGTGGCCACTTCATGGGAGGAAGATTCTCGTCCTTGACAAGGACCATATCGGCGACTGCCAAACTGGGCTTCGCAGTGCGCCATTTTGAGCGTTGCTGTAGCGAAGTGATGTACTCCTCCTTCCACCGGGACCAGAAGAGCTGCTGCAGGTATGAAACGCGCTGCCAGCCATCCAAACGATCGAACTTAAGCCGTGTTACGTCTGGCTTAGCAAACGAAGCAGGAGGGCCACCATTCAAGAAATGCGCTGGAGTTAAAACATCAAGATCGGCAGGGCTCTCTGAAATGGAGACTAAGGGTCTTGAATTAATTACAGCCGTGATGTGGCATAACAACGTCCGCAGTTCGTCAAATCCAAGAACCGAGCTGCCTATCGCACGGTAGAAGTGATACTTGGCCGTCTTAACTGCCGCTTCCCATAGGCCACCAAAATGCGGGGAGCGCGGAGGAATGAAGTGCCAGTCTATAGACTCAACCAAGCAAAAATCCAGCACAGCCTTCTGATGGTCATCGCTGAGGACCAGGCGCTTTAACTCCATCAGCTCATTCCTAGCGCCGACAAAATTGGTTGCGTTGTCCGACCAAATTTGTCGCGGCTTCCGTCGAGTGCATATGAAGCGCTTTAGTCCGTGAAGAAAGGCAAGTGTAGACAGGTCCTTAATCAGCTCCAGATGAACAGCCTTGGTAGCGAAGCAAATGAAGACACAGACGTAACACTTGATTGGGCCCTTATTGCGTGAGTTACCAGCTCAGCACCTACCCTCACACTTCCCCCTCCGGAACCTCTACGAGCTGGCTACAATGTAGAGACCACCAACAACACCAACTCACACCACCAACTCACATCCGCTCCAATTACAACATAGGATGCAAACCCCAAAGTCAGCAGATTCTCGGCCACTCAGAAGTAAGAGAGTCAGCACAATTGTAAAAGCGTATTAACCCAAAAACTATAATAAAGAATCAGATGTTTCAATTCAAACGGAACGGGCATTAAAACCGCTAAGTGACAACTCACAGAAGATTGTTAAATCCATCAAACCCCATACAAGATCATAACTACCGCTAAGTGACAACTCACAAGAAGATTGTTAAATCCAACAAACCCCATCCAAGATCATAACTGGCGCAGTCGGAGACCTTCGTCCACGAACGGAACTCTAAGACGTAACACCAAGAAGACCCTAGAGTTCGCGAGAAGGCGGAGGAGAACCCAAAAGGATGTTCTGGAGGATCACAGTAGCGGCACTATTGTAAGGAAGTAGAGACATATGTATGTGAATAAGAGTGAGTAGAGTGTTGGTGTGAAATGGAGAAAATAAAGTAAAAGAACAACAGAGAATTGAAAATAAAAACTAGAGAGCAGAATGGTCAAAGTAATGTGAGTAGTGAAATAGGGAGCGGCCAAAGAATCGTTGAAATACAATGAATAAAGATTATACAATTACAAGTTAAGTGCAAAATAAAGTGCCAAAAAGGGCAAAGAAAATTACTTCAGGCATTCCAAACAAGATATAAGATGAATGAATTAATTGCCGAAATAAGTGGGGAGAAACGAAAAGGGGGCCGTGGGAAAGGTTGCCGCGACGAGCAGCGGATCGAACGGTTGCAGTTGCGGTTGGTTCGACGTCGACCCGAGCAGCCGGCAGAGGCGGTCGGCTTGGCGTACGGGCATTCGTAGCAGCGTTCGGAACGTTGTTCGATGCGAGGCGATCGGCTTCAAGCGGTTGCGTTGTGTTCGACGGAAGTTGGATCGATCGTTTAGTATGAACGAATGGTTCGATGGAAAGGCGAGTCGAGTGGGACAAGAGGAGCCCAACCAAGTTGGGTCGGAAGCAGGTGGCTTATGGAGCCCATACATGTGTGTGCAACACATAAACACAGGGCCGGCACGAAAACAGAGGGTGCCGGTGGGCCCAAAAAGGGTCGCTACATAAAATATTAATGATATTATAAACAGAGTGCGGGGCTCTAGCGCCCACATGCATAGAGCAGAACCTGTAACGCACAGGGTAAAAGCTCAGCATGGAGGGATGGTAGAGTTAGGACAATAGTGAAGAGCAAGAAAAGCTACAAAGAAACAAGACGTGAACCTTAGCCACTCACATACGTAGGGCAAAGTACTGTATTGCACAGTGCGGACGCCTAGTATGGGAGCGGTCGGAGGAACGACGCTATGAAAGACACACTGCCCGCGTATGGCTGCGAATACTGTAACGCACAGTATAGTAGCTAGCTTCAGGTGCAGAGTAGCGTCGGAAGGTAGAAAATAAAAAAGGATACCACGAGGTGTTACACTGTCCGCGTATGGCTGTGAATACTGTAACGCACAGTACAGCAGTTAGCTTCAGAGTGCACGGTAGTGAAGAAAGAAAAAGAAGTATGTCAATAGGAAATGAATAATGAAGTAAAAAAGGAAAAGAAACCTATTTCACACCGCACTATATAGCCCTAGAATGTCAAAGAAATACCTTTTTAATAATTGCAGACTCCATTTCGCACAATACACTACATAAGGACACAGCTAACATAAACTGGCACACCGGGAAAATAATATTAAGTAAATTAAGCACACGACTACACACACACACAATATAAGATAATAAGAATAGTATATAAGTACAAATTTAACTCACATATATATACACATATACGATAATAGACACAGATACGAAGTACATGTCAGTGAGAGGCAATAGTCAGAGAATCATTCCGGTAGATAGAACGATTTTAGAGGTTAGCAGAGAGGACCAAGTAGCGGAAGAGATGGCCCAGAAAAGTAGTTCGACCTCCATCCTCGACGCAATAAGGGTCGTGGACCTGGTAGCGGTCATACCCAAATATGAAGGGGAGGCAGGCAAGCTTGACCATTTTATAAAATCGGTAGAAGAGACATTAGACATGATAAAAGAAGAGGATAGGTCAACGATAGGAAGGGTGGAACTTAGCAATGTGGATTTAGATTGGGAGCAAATTAAAAAGGCGTTGAAGGCCCATTTCAAGGACAAAAGGCAAGAACAGGATTTAGTGATGGAACTGATATTATTAAAGGGAATATTAAAGGGAAGAAGTTGGAGTTGGAACCTTTGTTCGCTAAGGTACTTGAGCTAAGGAGTGCCATGGTTAGTGCGGTAAAAACTAGTGACTTACCTACGGTGACAAAGGAGGAGAAGATTAAGTGGATTGAAGGCATGGCGCTGACCGCGTTCCAGTCGGCAATAAAGGGACCGATAGGAATGACGATTAGGAATATGGAGATAAGCGATATTGGACAGGCATACGACATAGCTAGAAAGGAGAAAAGCGCCTATCTTCCGGACGAACCGGAAGTGAAGGTAGAGAAACAGGAGATAGTGGAAGTACAGGTGCCTGAAACGAAACCACTCCCGGTACAAGAACAGGAAAAGAAAAGGAGGTAGTACAGGAGGAACAGCAGGTGCCGGGCAACTGGTCCCAATACCAGTGGGGGGGTAATTCGCAAGCTCCGTTTGGAATGCCGTTCCCGATGCTGGATGGAACCGGGTGGTCCGGTATGGGATTTGGATTCCCAATGGGGGGGAACCCGTTCATGGGATACCCCTTTATGCAAAACAATGCAATGGGATACAATAGGGGGTCATACAGGACCCAGCAGTTTAGAAACCCTACATGGAACCACGGTCAGCAAAGCCGTGGACGACATTGGGGTCAAAACAACCGGCAGGGACAGTTAGCAATCCAGGCAATATAAGATTCGAATAGAAGCGGCCAAACAAGAATGTCTAGAATGTCCAATAATTCCGGACAATCGTTCCAATCAAACAATTCGAGGCAATCTTTTGGCAATCAGTTCGCGCCCAGCACCTCGACTAGAGGTGGAGGAAGGGCAGCAGCGGACGGACAGTTACATAATATCCAAGAGGATGACGGAAATTTTTCCCAAAGAGCCTCAGACCAACAACAGGATATCTAGGAGCAAAAAGGGCGCAATCGACCCTACCATATATAATGGTAAGGCTAGCAACAGGCAGGTCAATTAAAGTACTTATAGACACAGGGTCCACCTTTTCATTTCTAACACCAGAGGTAATACCCGATGGTTGTGCCCCGATCATGATAAAGACAGTTACGCAAGCACACGAAGTGCAGTCAGAGGTAAAATTGAAAATGTTTAAGGAGCTAGGTGGGGAAGGCGAGATAAGAATGCTCGTCTTCAGATTCCATAATTATTTTGACGGGCTGATCGGAAAAGATATTTTGAAACAGATAGGAGCGACAATAGACATACAGAACAAACAATTAAGAACACCATCAATAGAAACGCAGTTGTGGTTAACGCAATATAAGGCGACGGAATTGTATACGATTGAGGCAGGCACGAGAAGAGTTATCCAAGTACCAGTTCAATTACGAACGGGGGAATTTTTAATCAACAAGACAATTGTAAAACCGGACATGGAAATATCAGAAGGAATATATAGGGCAATAGAAGGCATGAGCTTAGTGGAGGTAGTAAACTATGCAGAAGAGGACCAGCAACTGTTGTTGGAGGAACCACTTACAGTGGTAGAATTTAAGGCATAAGAATATGTAGAAGTGTACAACATTGAAGAAGGAGAAAGGGCCGGTACGGCAAAAGTCCCATTTGACAAAATCAGAACAGATCATCTAAATATGGAAGAGATTAAGGAATTAAAGGAATTATGTAAAAAATACCCGTCGGCCTTTTACATGGAAAGGGAACAGCTATCATTCACAAACGTAGTGAAACATCAGGTCAGAACAACGGATGATATTCCGGTTTATTCGAGACCATATAGGTATGCGTTCACCGAAAGAGAAGAAGTAAAGAGGCAAATAGGAAACCTGCTTGAGCAAAAGACCATCAGGCATAGTCACTCTCCATGGAGCGCCCCAGTGTGGCTAGTCCCTAAGAAAAAGGATGCCTCAGGGCAAAGGAAATGGAGAATGGTGGTAGATTATAGGAAGTTGAACGAAAAGTTAATTAAGGACAGATACCCAATGCCGATAATTAGCGATGTTCTAGATGGCCTAGGCAGGGCGAAATACTTCTCCACGCTAGACTTGGCCAGCGGGTACCACCAGATAGAAGTAGAGGAAAAGGACATACCGAAAACGGCATTCTCAGCGGAAGGAGGTCATTTCGAATACGTAAGAATGCCCTTTGGGCTAAGTAACGCCCCTGCAACGTTCCAGAGACTAATGAACAATCTTTTCGGAGACCTATTAGGAAAATGTTGCCTTGTATATATGGATGACATCATGGTGTTCTCCGCGTCGCTGCAAGAGCATATGAATGATCTAAACAAGATCTTCGCGAAATTGGAAAAAGCCAATTTTAAACTCCAATTAGATAAGACAGAATTTTTAAGGAAGGAGGTGGAATACTTAGGACACGTAGTAACCTTAGGGGGGGGTCAAACCAAACCCAAAGAAGATAGAGGCAATTAAGAAGTTCCCAATGCCAAAAACTAGGAAACAGATAAAGTCGTTCCTGGGGTTACTAGGGTACTATAGGAAGTTCATAAAAGACTTCGCGGCAATAACAAAGCCGATGAGCAACTCAAAGGGAAGAAAGCAGTACAAGTTGACCGGGAGTTCGAAGAGACTTTCGAAACGTGTAAAACCTTGTTATGCAATGACCCAGTGTTGCAGTTCCCAGATTTTACTAGGCCATTTATACTGACGACGGATGCTAGCAATTACGCCATAGGCGCTGTCTTATCCCAAGGACACTTGGGAGCAGACAGACCATTGGCTTATGCTAGCCGAACGTTGTCGGATGCAGAGATAAATTACGCGACAATAGAGAAAGAAATGCTTGCCATTATTTGGGCAATAAAACACTTTCGCCACTATCTATTCGGACAAAAGTTCAAAATAGTCACGGATCACAGACCGTTGACTTGGCTAATGAGCATTAAAGAACCAGACTCCAAGTTGGTAAGATGGAAATTACAACTACTGGAATACGATTATGAAATCGTATACAAAAGGGTTCTCTTAATGTAGTGGCAGACGCCCTGAGTAGGGTACAGCCAGAACTTAATATGGTAGAGAACGATTCAGATGTAGCAACGAATGGGGAGACGATACATTCTGCGGAAGAAGACTTGCGCATCGGGTTCCCCATATCTGAAAAACCGCTGAACGATTATAATATCCAGGTAGTGATAGAAAAAGGAAGTCCACCAAAAATAGAAAGGAAGATGCCGTTCAGAAACAAGGTCAGGATTACATGGACGGAGGACAAGTTTGAGGAGGAGGCATTAGGCCGAAAATTTAAGGAAATACTTAAACCAAATAGGACGGTGGCTATCTTCATACCCGAAGAATTGTTAATAGTGGTGCAGAACGCGTTCTGCAAATATTTTGCGTATAGCAAGATATATAACGTGGTGAGATGCACAATCATATTGCCAGAGGTAACAGACAGGGCATTGCAGGAGGAAGCAGTGAGGGAATACCATGAAAAGAACAACCACAGGGGGATAGAGGAAACATTGGCGCAACTGAGGAGGAAGCTGTATTTCCCGCACATGAAACCAGTAATAACACAAACAATTAATAACTGTGACAGATGCCAGATGTTGAAGTACGATAGGAGTCCCCAGAAGATCAAGTATAGCGTCACAGAGACCCCGGGGAGGCCAATGGAGATACTTCACATAGACCTATATTTCATAAACAAGAAGCATGTACTGACGGTCATTGACAAGTTCTCCAGATACGCTTGGGGATATACTATTCCGGCAAGGGATAGTATAAACGTAGTCAGGTCAATACAGAACTTTATGGCACTATTTGGGATCCCGAGCAAGATAGTTTGTGATCAAGGGGTAGAATTTGCATCGAATCTGTTCAAGGACTTTTGCAAGCAATACGAAGTAGAGTTACACATGACTTCCTTTCAACAGTCGTCAAGTAACGCCACGGTCGAGAGGTTACACTCGACAATAACGGAAATATATAGAATAATCGTGGAGCAGAAGAAAGAAAAGAAATTAGAAACAAAGCATGAGGACATACTAGCTGAGGCGTTTATAACGTACAATAATGCAGTACACTCGGCAACAAAGTTCACCCCCCACGAATTGTTCACAGGCAGAACACACATTTTCTTGAGTAACGTGTCATTTAACAACGAACACGATTATCTTCAGAAAATCAATGCGTTCCAGGCAGAAATCTACCCCAAGGTGAAGGAAAGAGTAGAGAAAGAGAAGGTTAGGAGAATAGAGGCAGCAAACACAGACAGGCAGGAACCAGTAAGGGTGGAGCCAAATGAAACAATTTTTAGAAAAGAAAATAGAAGAGATAAACTAACACACAGATTCACTAAACACAAGGTACAGACAGATAACAATGTAACAGTAACAACAACTAAACCACAAAAAGTCCATAAAGAAAAGATTAGAAGATTGACAAGGAATAACGAATAACGATAATTTCAGATGGGTCGCGACGACGGAGACAAAGAGAATGTTCGAAATCAGGGAAATAAAAAGCGACGAGCCGATCGCGCAGATAGAATTGGGACCAGCCAGGATAGTGCAAACGTACAGATCGTTTGTACATATAGTCCGCCTAGAGGAATACATTGAAAGCATCGATCACTTGGAACAGACACTAAAAGTGATTCAGGAAGATGGTGAGACCAAGGATCTGATCAATGCACTTCGAGAGAAACTGAAATTAGTAAGATGAAGGATAGAATCGATAAGCCCCAAGAAGAGGGATAGGAGAGGGCTTGTTAATGGGCTAGGATCCGTAGTGAAGGCGATCACGGGAAATTTAGACGCGGAAGACGCAGAACGTTTAGAAAGGGAGATTAGGAAGTTACAGGAGGAGGAAAGAAGAATTAACGAAGAGATAGGTACACAGGAAAACATGGACAATAGGTTCATTACTATGTTTAAGAATTTGACAACATACATTAACGAGGAGCAAGTTAGAGTGACCTCCTTTATAAATAATTACAAAAACGGAATAAGCAAAACATTTGTGGAAGAAGATAAGAGAATGTTTAGGTTAGAATACATCGACAGAATTGCAGTAACAATAGATACATATGATAGCGTTAAATCTAAACGATTTGACGGAGAGCCTATTATTAGCAAGAATAGGTATAATACCCAAATTCATTCTAAGTAAAGAAGAAGCACGAAAGATTACCCAGAAATTGGAAGAGCAAAAAATACAGATCACGTCGGAAGAACACATGTACGAATTATTACAGTTAAAAGCTATAATGAATAAAACCGATGTAATTTTCTCGGTAGATGTGCCAATTTTTACCAACGAAACATATTCACTACAAAGATTGTTACCATTACCAATTAATAAAACCGAATTTGTAATAGCACCTAATTTTGTAGCGTATAATGATAAATTAATGTACTATTATACAAAGAAATGTAATCAAGTAAGAAAACTTTATATTTGTAAACATGATAGAATTGTAAACAGGGTCAACGAAGTGTGCCTGAGAAATCTGATACAGCGGAAAGCGGCGGAATGTGAGACAAAGGATGTAGGTTTTCGCAGAGAGATCTTCGAGCCAGAGAAAGGCTACATTGCAATATTTAATGGCGAAAAGGTTAGAATACAGACGGATTGCGGGCCGGAAAAGTTGTACGATGTACGATAAAGTCGATGAAAAATAACAGAACGACTCAAGAGTTAGGGGTACATGAACTAAAGATGGAAGACATCAAGACGAACACGGAACTCGGCAGAATTAGAACTGGAATTAAGATACACAATGCAACAACCTATACCATGGTCGGCGTACTCCTAATAGGAGTGGTGTGCACCGCTTGGCTCTCGGGAAGGGCGATCAGCTACGCAACAACAACTAATTCCATTGCGGCACCAACTACCACCCTCACTTCAACCATCACGCCGTTATGGTCGGTAGTTCAGACTGGGGGGGGAGGAGTTACCAGCTCAGCACCTACCCTCACACTTCCCCCTCCGGAACCTCTACGAGCTGGCTACAATGTAGAGACCACCAACAACACCAACTCACACCACCAACTCACATCCGCTCCAATTACAACATAGGATGCAAACCCCAACGTCAGCAGATTCTCGGCCACTCAGAAGTAAGAGAGTCAGCATAATTGTAAAAGCGTATTAACCCAAAAACGATAATAAAGATCAGAATACTTTCAACTACGAACTTATTCAGACGTGTTTCAATTCAAACGGAACGGGCATTAAAACCGCTAAGTGACAACTCACAGAAGATTGTTAAATCCATCAAACCCCATACAAGATCATAACTACCGCTAAGTGACAACTCACAAGAAGATTGTTAAATCCAACAAACCCCATCCAAGATCATAACTCGTGCCTCCGGTTTGTAGAAAAATGGCCCACAAAAGTCGACGCCTGTGATCTCAAAGGCATGAGAACCGTCGAGCCGCTCCTTTGGAAGATCCGCCATAATATGCTCCAATATTCTAGGCTTCATTCGAAAGCATCTTATGCACTTATTCACTGCCTTGTTTACCGTCTTCCTCCCCCCAATGGGCCAATATTGGGATCGAATGAGTCCAAGCAAAGCTCGAGGTCCAGCGTGCAGATTCCGCTCATGAAAGTGAGAGATTATGGAAAGAGTTAGTGGATGGCGGCTAGGCAAGATAATTGGATGACGGCCATCAAAATCCAACGTAGAGTTCTTCAATCGACCATCAGCCCTGAGCAGACCAAACTGATCCATGAACGGCGACAACGAGGCAAGTGAGCTAGATGGGGGAACCGATCCCCTGGACCGCAGCGACTTCATGTCCTCCCATAGCTGAGTGCGCTGGACTAGTCGCAGCAATAACTGGGTTCCATGCTCAATGTCCGAGACAATCAGTCCGGGATGCCGAATGCGATTGCAAAACTTGTAAATGTATCCGAACACGCGTTGCAAGGAACCAAACGAGTTTGCATACTTGGAATCAGCTACAATGTCAATATAGGGAGACTTTACCAGAAGAGCACTCCGGCGAAGCTCAAGGGCTGGCTTATCCGGTAGTACCGTGGCCGGCCAGTCATCCGAAAGGCCACAAAGAAATGGAGGTCCATGAGCCCAAAGGGGACACTCCTTCAGCTCAGTCGGAAGAGCCCCTCGAGAGAGAATGTCGGCTGGGTTTAACGCTGTGGGAACATAGCGCCATGTCATGTTGTCAGTCATTTCCTGAATCGTTGCTACTCTGTTTGCAACAAATATGTTAAATCTTGACGATTCGTCCCGAATCCAGGAAAGTGCAACCGCAGAATCACACCAACAGTAACACCTTCCCTTGAAGACATTCATTCCGGATATTTCAGACATGAGCCTAGCCAGCAACTCCGCTCCACAAAGCTCCAACTTTGGCACCGTAAGTGTCTTCAAAGGAGCAACACGAGATTTGGCACAAAGTAAGTGACTGCTGGCATGCTGACCTTTTGACACGACATATATGCATGCACCATAAGCCTCGATGCTGGCATCGCAGAATCCGTGAATTTCTAGCTCAGAGTCTGGAAGGAGGACAAGACGAGGAAACTCAAGTCGACGAATCTGGCCAAAACTGCTGCATATTTCATGCCACTCTGTACTCAGTGAGGCTGGGAGGCTTTCATCCCAGGCTAACTTCTCCTTGCACAAACGCTGAAGAAAGATTTTTGATTTCGTAATTACAGGACCAGCCAGTCCGAGAGGATCGTAGAACCGCGCTATGGTTGATAACACAGATCTCCTGCAGGGACTCGGCCCTAGAATCGGCCGAGAATGAAAATAAAAGTTTATCAGAAATCGGATCCCAGGCGAGTCCTAGTGTCTTAGTAAAATGGCTGCCATCATCGAACTTTAAGTACGTTTCCTTGTCCTCATCAGGAACTCCATCGAGCACTGTGGGAACGTTCGAGCACCATATCCTCAATCTGAACTGACCCCTAGACAGGATTCCAGCAGTTTGCTCACGAATGCGGATGGCCTCTTCCTGAGATCTGGCGCCAGATATCAAATCATCCACGTAGAAGTCACGGCGAAGAACTCCAGCTCCAACTGGAAAATCTGCCTGCTCGTCGGTTGCCAACTGGTGCATCGCCCGCACGGATAAATAGGAGGCAGGCTTCGTCTCATAAGTAACGGTGTCCAGTTGAAACACGCTCAAGTCATCTTGTGTGGAGTTTCTCCACAGAATACACTGCAAGTTGCTGTCCTCGGGCGAAACTCGTACACACCGATACATCTTACAGATATCTCCCGTAATCGCAACTGCGTATGAACGAAATCGAGCAATAATCTGAAAGAGTTTAGGTTGTATTACGGGGCCAGCCATTAGAACGTCATTCAATGAATAGCCAGACGACGTAGAAGCGGATCCATCAAAAACAACTCGAAGCTTGGTCGTAGAACTATCCTCTTTCATGACGCAATGGTGAGGTAGAAAATACCGGCAGTTGCTGATTGAATGGGCAGGAACAGGAGACATATGACCTAAGTCAAGATACTCGTTTATAAAGGCAGCATACTGAGCCTTCACCTCAGGGCGACGATTTAACTTCCGCTCAAGGGACAGGAATCTGCGACGCGCTTGATTGTAAGATTCTCCCAGGAGATCCAAACCATATTTAGTTGGCAGCCGAACACAATAATCGCCATTTTCTAGACGACGGACATGCTGAACAAAATGCGCTTCACAATCCAGCTCTTCCTTGGTAGATTTTGCTATGGGTTCGACGCTACTCTCAACCTCCCAAAACCTCCGAAGGAGCACTTCAAGTTGCTGATCTGGATTGTTATCCTCGGCAATAACGGCCGGCGCGTGAGCCACAATTAAAGATGACCCATTTGAACGAGAGCAACCTCCAGACACGACCCATCCCAAGCGAGTTTTCTGAATTGAAGGCAATCCTGGCAGTAGTTTAATCTGACCCACACAAAGGAGATCGTAAAACAGACTTGCTCCAATTAATAGATCGACGCGTTGAGGCCTATAAAACTCCGGATCCGCTAGGGGTATATTCGCTGGAATGTTCCAGTTATGAGTGTCAATTCCAAAGCATGGCTGACGATCAGTTATGTTAGAAGCTACGATAGCAGTGATGAAAGCTGAGAAATCCGATGAGCGAGAGTGCAAGCTAACACTGACCAAACATCCATCGGTGACGAAGCTGGAGTCGCCAATTCCAGAAACTGCGGTTGATGATTTCCTTTTCCGAAGCTGAAGCTGATTGGCGAAACGAGAAGTTATCAGATGCAACTGGGAGCCGGAATCCAGCAATGCTCTGCAGGGAACCAAAACACCGGAACGATTTTTTACCAAGACTGTGGCAGTGGCAAGTAGAACGACATTATTACTGAGACCTTGGGCTATAAGTGCAGACGAAGTAGACGCTGAAGTAGAGGATTCAGTGGTAAGCTGAGGCGGATTAGAAGAAGGGGGCGCAAACGGAGACTGAGCATCAGTTGACTGACCTTGGACTGCAGCCGAATCAGGGTTACCGAAATGAAGCGTAGTATGATGCTTGCAGCCGCAGATACGACAGTGGCTCGAGGTGCACTGGCTTAATCGGTGTCCTGTTCTAAGGCAATTAATGCAAAGGGCCAGTCGTTTGGCCTCTTTATGGCGATTTTCGGGGGACAGTGCCTTGAACTTCGGACAGTACTGGACTTCGTGAGCGCCGGTACTGCAGAGCACGCAGCTTGAGAAAGTTTGGCTAGTTGCAATTAAGGTGGACCTGGAATTGTTATATCTTTTGTTCTTGCCCACCTGACTGCTCGGCGCATAGTTTGTCCTAGCAAAATCCACTGTCTCCAAAGATCTGCATCGCTGTTCCAGGAACGAGGCCATATACTCCCATGACGGAATCGAGTTGGCATACGCTGGCTCCTCAAATGGCTCCTCCCACTTGGCTTGGCACACTGGATCAAGTTTACGGAGTAGCTCCTGCACGATGATGCATCCTGCGATCTGATCAGAAGTGCCCAAACTCTGAAGCGCACGCATATGAGCATTGAATCCGTCCGACAGCTCTCGAAGCATTACCACTGAACCATATTCGACAGCCGGAAGCCCCAGGATCTCATTAATGTGTGCCTGAAATACTAAGCGTCGATTATTAAACCTTCTTTCCAATAATTCTAACGCCACGTTATAGTTGACATCCGAAATCTCCAGCGACCGCACAGTCTCCAAAGCCGCATCACGCAGACAGGAACGCAAATGCTGAAACTTCTCTACATTAGTTAGATCAGGATGATTGTCTATGATGGTTACAAACGTGGAGAAGAAGTCGTTCCATTTGGCATATCCTCCGCCGAAAGTTGGAAGTTGTATAGGAGGCAGAGATGGCACCTGTCTACGTCGAGGCACAAATTGCGAGCCGGCACAATCAGCGGTGAGGTTTCCTCCAGCCATGGTGGAATGAAGAGGCATGTGTCCGCTACTCTTAGCTATTTCCCGCAGAATTGACGCCTTCGCAGTACTGGCAAGCGATTCGAACACATCACCTAATCCACTGTGAATCTCGGCTTGATCCAATTCCTCAAGCTCGTTATGGAGCAGCTCAAACTTTCCGATCAGCTTATCGAGTTTCTCTTGTTGTACCACGAGCATATAATAGTTTGCTACTAGCGACTCATTCTGGCACTCAGCAACTAACCTTTTCATTTTTTCGCATAGCTCCGTGGATTTGAGCCTTAAAAATGACACCCTGGTTTGCTCCCTGGCAACTGGAATTTCATTAGCAGCGTCGGCAACGTTGGCAGCATCAGCTTTGTTGGCAGCAACAGCAGCGTTGGCAGCATCAGCAACGTTGGCAGCAACAGCAGTGTTGGCAGCATCCATTTCCATAGCGGCAGCAGCTTAGCAAACGTTTGCTGCGGAAAGATGACCGCAAAGAGTGAAGCGCGTAATAAACGTCGCTAGCGGGAAGACGAGCACAAAGAGGAACGAACGCACTTAGGAGCAATGAACAATAACCGTTGCGTTGCTTGAACGCTAGGTGCAATACCAATATGCGAGGGTAGCCGGTGTGGGAAGAGAAGAGCAAAGAGCACCGAGCGTAGCTGTAATAACAAGCACCGTAAGCCGACAGCTGCAAGGGAGGCCGGTATATGCAGTATTATATAGCCGATGACACTGTCCACATTGGCAATTCAAATAATGTTTTGTTATATTTCGTGATTGCACAGAAATAGTTATTCAAGATCACGTCGGGGTCACCAATGTTTAGCTAGTGAGCTTTTTCACTAGCTGTTGCGATTTAAAAAACGATTGCAATTGGGCTTTGGTTGTATATAGGCGATTTAATGCCAGCTTTATTTAGCTAGATGTATATATGTAGAAGTTAACGAGAGTTAACTGAATCTGCCACTGGATGGAGCGGACTCTGCATTATTGTCAAATAAGCAGTTTTCGTCATCTGTGGGATCGCGATCGCGACCGATCGCCCGGATGCCGGCCGTCAACAAACACCACCCAAGAGGCGCTGGGTCAGCACTTTGGCTGGATAGCAACCGGCGTCGTGGCCGGCAGCGAAGGGCTTGCCTTTAGGAGTTTAGGATACTTAAGTTTAGTCTTTAGCGGTCAGCCGAGCGGCAGATACAAATTCGTTCTAGCCTTGCGGGCCTTTAGTACTCACTTCATAACCTCTTTGCATTTAACTCATCCTTAAACAGTTTAATACCAATAAATATTGCAAACAAATCCATACTTGTGTTAAATTAAATAATTACTGGCGCCCAACGCGATCGGACCCAGCCCGAGAATCAATTAGCGCGGAGACAACGCCCGCTAAGTGACAAGTGCAAGCAAAGAACAAGTTATAAAATATCAACATAGAGCGCGGAGACAACGCCCGCTCAAAAAGTGCAAAGGATATGTTCAACTAATAAAAACTGAACAAAAAAATAACGAGATACAAAATATAAACAATTGAGTGGGGAGACAAATCCTGCTCAATATAAAAAAGTAAAAGAAAAATGGCGAAAACATAAAACCACTCTAACAAAAGAGCGCGGAGACAACACCCGCTCCAAGATTAGAAAATCGCAAAGGCAATTAATTAACCCAAAAAACTGTTACACCAAATCGGACGGCTTTGGGCAGCGGCGAAGATAGACAAGGAAGAATCAACACCAACAAAACTGGAGAGTGTTACGGAACAACATCCACAGGGGATAGATTAACACAACCAACAAGAGCATAGCCAAAAAAGAGGAACATGTAAGTGAAACCCTTTTTCAATAATCGCCAAATTAAAATAAAGTAAATACGTATAGAATATTACTTAGAGTGAAACACCATTCGAAAAAATAAAACGAAAACAAAAAGAACAAAAAGAAAAGAAACAAACAAATAAAACGTTCTTGTACCAAAACGTTCAAGCCTCAAAATTTCTCAGAATATTTTCCCTTCCCCCTTTTGTCGCGATAAGTGTAAGTGGGAAACATAGCACCGCGCCACAAATACATCGTTGGGGGCGGACAATAAAAAATCTGTGTTTGAGGGAGCTTAACTCTTAAAACTCTCTTTGACTCTTAAAATAAACAAACAATAACAGCGGCCCGGCGCAGCTAAAATAAACCCAAGACAAAGACAGAAATAAGTGGTAGGGGAAAAACTGAAAGGAATTTGTATGTCCATTAAAAATAACATCAACGAATTAGAAGAGTTGTTCGGAGAACTCAATTTAGACTTTCAAATTGGACCAGAGGAAATAGTAGAAATAATGAATGCGCAACAAATCGAAGCCGCCATATCTGCGGCGGTCAGCGCTACTTTGGCTACGCAGAGAACACACTTTGAGGAACGCTTGCAAGCGGTAACTGATCAACTGCAGGCTGTTAGAGTTCAGGCCCCCGTGGCCCAGGTCTACGAGCCGATTACCTATAACGAAAACATACCTTGCGAGGTGACTCTGGATGCGGTTAAGACGCTGCCAGAGTTCAATGGGGCCCAGGAACAGTACGTCTCCTGGCGCCAGGCAGCAAAGGCTTCCTATAAACAATATGAGGGGTATGTAGGTAGCTCAAAACATTACCAAGCGGTCCTCATAATCAGGAATAAGATTAGAGGCTCCGCTGACTCACTCTTATCATCATTCAATACAGTGTTGAACTTTGAGGCAATCATCAATCGCCTCGATTTCACGTATTCGGACAAGCGTCCACTGCACCTGCTAGAACAAGAGCTTGCCACGCTCCGACAGGGTGGCATGTCCATAACTCAATTCTATGCAGAGGTTAAGAAGAAACTCACTCTCCTCACAAACAAGACAATCATGTCACAAGACGCCGCACAGGCGCAATACATTAATGAAAAGTATAGGGCCGACGCTCTCCGTGTCTTCATTTCAGGCCTAAGAAGAGGCGTCACTGACACACTGTTTGCGGCGCAGCCTAAAGATTTGCCATCAGCTCTAGCTTTGGCGCAAGAAATTGAGGCTAATCACGATAGGCACGACTTTGCGGCGAATTACGCAAGAGTGATAGAAAAGAAGGGCCAGAATAGAAATAGATACAAACAGGGTGGGCAAAATGAGCCCGATTACTACAAAAGACAATCAAAAAACCCTTTCTACACGAATAACCAGGGCACTTACCAAACAAATGGTCACCGTGGCCAAGATAAGGTGGAAATGATGGATGTCGACCCATTTTCCTCTAAACTCCGCCAACCGACGAACTTTCAAAAGCAACTGGGATCCAATTCAGGCCCACCGGCTGGGACAAACCGTGTTATCGGGCACCAACAGGGTGCGTTCAAGAGGCCGGCTGGATCCCAGAGACTCTCCGACCAGCGCAGACAGCGGGTTAATCACATCGCTCAGGAGGACCCAGATCAGCATGAACAAAAATACGATCAGTTGGCATTTGAGGCGGTGGAGGAGATCGATGAGGATAACAATCCGGGATACGAAAGTGATACTGTTAATTTTTTAGGGGAGAATCCCTGCTCCCGTTCGTCAAGCGAACAGTAGCGGGGAGAGAAGTAAAAATCTTAATAGATACTGGGGCCGCGAAAAATTACATAAAGCCACTAAAAGAACTTCAGGCAATTGTCCCTGTGGAAGTCCCATTTATTGTAAAGTCCCTACACGGCTTTAACAAAGTTAACCAAAAATGTTTCCTAAACATGTTCGGCATTAAAAGCCCGTTTTTTATCTTGCCAGAGCTATCAACTGGCATCGTAGGGCTTGACACACTGACCAAAGCTGGCGTCAATATAAACCTGGAAACAAAGAAACTCCACTTCAGGCATGAATCTGAAAAGATCTTATTCCACAAGTGCCCCAGCGTCAACTTCATGAAAATAGACGATATCGAAGTTCCACCAGCAGTGAGGAACGAATTTTTCAAAATGATGTCCAACCGTATAAAGGCATTTGCAGATCCAACTGAAATGCTGCCCTTTAATACGGCAATAGTAGCCACAATTAAGACCGAGGATGAGGAGCCGATCTACTCAAAGATGTACCCTTTTCCTGTAGGGGCCACTGACTTCGTCAATGATGAAGTGAAAGACCTTTTGAGGAACAAGATCATTCGGCCATCCAGGTCTCCGTACAACAACCCCATATGGGTTGTCGGAAAAAAAGGCACTGACAGTTCGGGTTCAAGCAAAAAACGGCTAGTCATAGACTTCCGCAAGCTTAACTCGAAGACCATACCAGACAAATACCCGATGCCTTGTATCTCCATGATACTTTCTAATCTGGGGAAGGCAAGATACTTTACTACACTTGACCTAAAGTCAGGGTACCACCAAATCACGCTAGCTGAACGCGATCGCGAAAAGACATCATTTTCGGTAAACGGAGGTAAATATGAATTTTGCCGCCTGCCATTCGGCCTCAGGAATGCATCAAGCATTTTTCAACGGGCCATTGACGACGTATTACGGGAGCATATCGGCAAGATATGTTATGTGTACGTTGATGATGTCATCGTGTTTTCAAGGAGTGAGTCGGATCATGTCAGAGACATTGACACCGTGCTCAGCAGCCTCCACGACGCAAACATGAGGGTGTCAAAGGAGAAGTCCCAATTCTTCAAGGGACAAGTGGAATTCCTTGGTTTTGTGGTATCAACTGAGGGCACAAGAACAAGCCCCGATAAAGTCAAGCCATTCAGGAGATTAGACAACCCTCCACCCTGTTTGCGGTAAGATCATTCTTGCCAAGTCTTGCCAGCTACTACAGGTGCTTCATAAAGGACTTCGCTCAGATAGCAAGGCCAATTTCCAGTATTTCGAAAGGAGAAAACGGCAAAATCAGCTAGCAACGCTCGAAGTCTGTTCCTATACAGTTTGACGAGGTACAAAAGCAAGCCTTTGATAAACTTAGGTATATTTTGGCGTCGGAAGACGTTATTCTCCACTACCCAGACTTTAACCAGCCATTCGACCTAGCCACTGATGCCTCAGCCAGTGGTATTGGGGCGGTGCTGTCGCAAGGCAACAGACCCATAACCATGATTTCTAGGACTCTGAAGGACAGGGAGCTAAACTACGCAACCAATGAAAGAGAACTGTTGGCTATAGTTTGGGCCTTAGATTCGCTTCGTCACTACCTATATGGAAAGAGTGACATTAACATCTACACAGACCATCAACCATTGATATTCGCAGTCTCGGATAGAAATCCCAATTCCAAAATAAAACGTTGGAGAGCGAGAATTGATGAGTGTGGCGCGAGAGTCTTATACAAACCAGGCAGGGCAACCTTGTAGCGGATGCACTGTCGAGGCAAAATATTAATGCCTTAGAGAGCCAAAGTCGATCCGACGCAGCTACAATTTACAGTGATGCCTCGCTTACTTATGTAATTGAGTCCACAGACAAACCAGTGAACTGCTTCAGGAATCAAATAATCCTGGAGGAGGCAGACACCCCCTCGAAGCAGCTTCATATTCTCATCGCTGAAAAAACCCGTCACAAAATTGATTTTGTCAGTCGGGACACACTTCTTGCTTCCATCAAAGAGGTGGTAAAGCCTGGGGTCGTTAACGCCATCTATTGCACTCTACCGATATTCGTGCAGAATGACCTTGTGAAGGCCTTTCCGGACACAAAGTTTCGGTATTGTTAGACCCTAGTGACAGACATTACAAACGATGGGGAACGAAGGGAGATAGTAACCGCCGAGCACATTCGGGCGCACAGGGCAGCCCAGGAGAATGTAAAGCAGGTGCTGCGCGATTACTACTTTCCAAAAATGGAAAGAATCGCATCAGAAGTGGAATCTAACTGCAGGATATGCCAAAAAGCTAAGTATGACAGACACCCTAGAAGGCATGAATTAGGTGTGACGCCGATACCTGCAAGAGTAGGCGAGTTGATTCATATCGACATTTTTTCCACCGCAGGAAAACACTTCCTAACCTCGATTGACAAATTTTCAAAATTTGCAATAACGCAACAAGTCGCTTCGCGCACAATAACAGACGTTAAAATACCGATTTTGCAACTGGTGAACATCTTCCCAGCCATAAAGACCATTTATTGTGACAATGAGCCAGCCTTCAGTTCTGAGACCATTCGGTCCTTATTGAAGAACCAATTCAACGTCGATGTAGCAAATGCCCCACCGTTGCACAACACATCAAATGGACAAGTAGAGCGCTTCCACAGCACCTTGTTAGAAATTGCCAGGTGTTTAAAGTTGCGGCGCCAGGTTGACGATACGGTCGAGCTAGTCATTCTAGCGACCATAGAATACAACCGTACCATCCACTCCGTCACAAACAAGACGGCCCATGGATGTGGTCCACGCAAATTGCGACCTTGGGGAAGAGATAATGTTGAAACTGGTAAAGGCTCAACAGGAGCAACTTGATAGAAACAACCCGAACAGACGAAATAGGACCTTCGATGTGGGAGAAAATGTCCTAGTAAAAGCTAACAGGAGGTTAGGAAACAAGCTAACTCCCCTCTGCGCGGAGCAAAGGGTAGAAGCAGATCTAGGGACCATCGTTCTTATTAAAGGGAGGGTGGTCCACAAAGACAATTTGAGGTAGATAAGGAATTGTGCTTAAGAAAAAAGGGTTGTTTAGCTAGTGAGCTTTTTCACTAGCTGTTGCGATTTAAAAAACGATTGCAATTGGGCTTTGGTTGTATATAGGCGATTTAATGCCAGCTTTATTTAGCTAGATGTATATATGTAGATAGGCGTATACGACGAGAGATGATGCGTTGGTTTCGAGTATTCGCTCCAGACTAAATGCAAGGGCAGACGGCGTACTTGCCGTGCCCTATGAGGCAGCGCTTAACGAGAGTGAATGCGATTATGGAGAGAGTTAGAGCAGTTCGGGCTGCTGCTAAGCCGAGTACAAATAATGTTTATATATGTATGTATAAGTAAACGAAAGAAGGCCGCTGCCGTGCGTAGGCATATGCGGTAACAAACGATTTTACAGTGGGCATTTACATTATAGCTTTAGTTTATGCTGCTTGACCCGACAAGGGTTTTGTAGCGTTAAGTTCAGGTCCTCAAGGACAATTAATAGTAAAAGTAAGAAAAACCGTGCGACATAATTAATAAGTGCTGTGCCTCTCGTTTCTTATAGTGTTGTGTACCTACCCTGCCAGTAATAGAAATCAAAGGGTATAACAGTAGATACGTACATTGTGACACTCTGTCATTATAATCACAAATATACAAATACCTAAAAGACCAGCGCATATGTCATACGATCCACCACTTATATACATTCCGGTCGTAGCGCGTGGGAACGCTGAGCATGCACTTTGCAGCTCAAGTGGTCAAGATATACATAACATACATATGTACACTAATATACTTACACATAAATATAAGACATATATATAAGCATTGCATGTTTTCGGGTTAGCTGAACCCAGAACGAATATGTAAGATTCATTCCTAATAAAGTAACAGAGAGGAGCAGACGCTCCCAATGAAATCATTAAAGTTCCAACTTGTTAAACTTATTTCACCTGCATAATGAGCTCCAAGCGTAAATATATTAAACAAAAAACAACCAAATACAACACACATACACACAACAAACGCCCACAAACACATGTGTAGCCTGTGCGATGACCAGCGCCGGCACTGATTAAAACGCTCATAAGCCCTTATGAGTGACGACAAAATAGATTCTGCTCCTATTGAGCAAGGGGAAGCACTTTCCCTTCAAGAGTACATGAAAGTGTATCCAAACGATGGACCACGCCCACTCACAATAGCTGAGTACCGGGCACGGCAGGAAAACAAATCCCAAGAAACTCCGAAGACAAAACGTGGAGGACAAGTGAGGAAGCTGCTTCAACAAAAACGCCTGCAACAAGATTTGCTGGCGGCAGCGACGACACCAGAAGACCGACAGCGCTACATAGAGCGCATCAACGAGTTAAAAGCAGAATTAAAACTTCGCAGCCGAGCGAAGCCACGCAAGGGGGCCGCAAATATGCGTAAGCCTTAACTTGCCATAGTTTTAATTTCTACATGCGAATTGACGCACGTCAGTGCAAGTCGCACAACACTAAAACCTGTTAGGCTTTCTTTACTAGCATATGTGGTTGGAGAATTTTTTTTATATAAATATGAAATGTAATTTGAATTGTGAGCCAACCACATAAACTAAATAACTAACTTTTCCACGTCTCTGGCGCTGAGTATTTATACTCAGCTGCGCTTAAAATCTTTGAGTAATTGATAAATCTTGCAATAAGTTCATTGCAATGAAAATATCACTCCAATTTTTATTTTCGATTTTCAAATAGGAATATATATTTTTTTTTCTCTCTCTTTCTTGGTAAAATTATATATAAGATTAAAAGATAAAGATATTCTTTCATGCAGGATTAGATCAAAAAAAAATGTTCTTTCCATTGAATATATATAGACAATTAAAACTACATAATGGGGTGGTTTAGTGACTCCAGAGAGGCAAAATATAACACTGCTAACGTTGTAAACAACGTCAAGATAATTGATCATACGGATGACATAAACGCATTGTGGCTGCTGTTATTAATTATCACGATAGTATTAGTTTTGCAATTTCTGCTTACACTCTATGTTAAGCATAACAAAATTATTAAGAAAAGATACATGAGTAGGGCAAGGCACCTAGATATCATCTAGAATGAATATCAACCTATATGCCAGGAAAAATTTAATAAAAGAAGAAAACCTATATTTAGTATTTAGTGCTTAGTACGCTTACAAAAAGTAAGATAGTTCCATTAAAAGAATGGAATGGAACGAAATCGCAAAACATATAGACGCATTCCGTTACAAATTCCATAAATCTTACAAATGCATTAATAAGGATGCAGTTATAAAAGCAGAGACTCTGAAAAATCATATAGAAATTTTAGTAAAGGATAGTAATATAGTTACCTTAGTAAATCGTTTCGAAAACAAATTCACATCTGAGCACTTAAGTAAATGTTTGATGGCAATAAAATCCCTAAACACAAGATAAATTACTATCACCAATAGGCGACACATTCAGATAAAAGTGCCAGAAAATCTAAATCAATTGGCGGAGTTTGATCCCGTCCAATTAAAAGAATTTGATAAATCAACTCAGTCAAGCGACGATCAATCTGATAGTGACATCGAAACTCTGGGGGAAAGCGAACCAATCGAAACGAAACTGGAAACGATAGCAATCTCTGAAATGTCACAAACAGTTGCAGAATTTATCAAGCTAGCCACATCTCTATTACCAGAATTTGATGGTAATCCGGAAAATCTGCAAAGTTTTCTAGATTCTCTGAATCTATTGGATACCTTAAAGCCATAAGCCTTATAAAAACAAAACTAAAAGGCCATGCGAGAAATCTAATAAGTTATGAGCAGACAATTGCTGCAATCATTACGCAACTGTCAAATGCAGTAAAAGGAGAATCGGTAGAAGTTCTATCTGCCAAGCTTCGCAATGTGCAGCATAAAAACAAAACAGCTAACCAATACACCCAAGAGGTGGAAAAACTGGCAAAGGCCCTTGAAGGAGCCTATATCAGTGAAGGTCTAAGCCAATCCCTTGCAAGCAAGTACAGCACTACAACAGCTGTAAAAGCTATGACCCAAAATTGTTCGATTGATAAGGTAAAACTTATCATGCAGGCAGGCACATTCACAAATATGAATGATGCCATCTCCAAATTTGTTAATAGTTGCACGGAGGAAACAGGTCAAAGTAACACTGTCCTGTATTATCGACGAGGTGCAAATCACAATAATAGAGGAGGCCGAGGTTATAATCATGGCAGAAATTACAACCACAACAATTACAACCGAGGCGGTAATAACTACAACTACAACAATAATTACAATAACCGTGGAGGAAGACGAGGCCAAAATCGAGGAAGAGGTCGAAGTACCGTCAACCAAGGTTTCAATAATAACAATGTGAGGGTGGTGCGAAATGCGTCGGAAAACTCTCAGAACCCTTTAGGAAACAATCAGTAAATGCTAAGATTCATTCCATCAATTACAGTCTTAATATATTTGCCACTTTTTATAATCATTCAACTGAAAATGAACTCACATTCCGAATAGATACTGGTGCAGATATATCACTTTTAAAAATAAATTCAGATAATTTCAAAATTCAAGAAGACAAAATTATAAAAATCCAAGGCATAGGCCAGGGTGTATTAAAATCTCGAGGAATAACTTCAATAGAACTTCAGTCAATAAAATATATAATTCCACACGAATTTCATTTAGTAGACTCAGATTTTTCAATACCGTGTGATGGAATAACAGGCATTGATTTTTTTTAAAAATTCAATTGCCAATTAGACTTCAAACCAAGTGAAGACTGGCTTATAATTCGACCTCAAAACTTAAATTATCCTATTTATGTTCCAATAACATATAGTGTTGGCAACAATACAGTTCTTCTGCCAGCCAGATCCCAAGTAATTCGAAAAATAGACATTAATTCAGAAAACGACTATATATTTGTTCCAAATCAAGAAATACATAATGGAATTTATGTTGCAAATATAATAGCAGCATCCAAACATGTATACATTTGCCTTCTAAACACAACTAATTTCGACCAATTGGTCAAAATAAACAAAATCGAATATGAAAATTGAACAGATTACGATATTCATAACAATAATCCAGAAAATAGAAGCGAACAAGTACTTTCAAAATTAAAGAAACCTTTTCCAGAACAATTCAGAAGTCAACTAACAGAATTATGCACCAAGTAAAGTGATGTGTTCGGACTGGAAACCGAACCAATAGCGACAAATAATTTTTACAAACAAACATTAAGACTTTAAGATGATGAACCCAGTTATATCAAAAACTACAGAAGCCCGCATAGCCAAGTTGAGGAAATCCAAAAACAAGTAGGGAAATTAATAAACGACAAAATCGTAGAACCGTCTGTATCCGAGTATAACAGCCCACTCTTGTTAGTTCCAAAAAAACCATTACCAAATTCGGAAGAAAAGAAATGGCGATTAGTAATTGACTATCGCCAAATCAACAAAAAATGACTTTCAGATAAATTCCCGCTCCCCAGAATTGATGATATTCTAGAACAACTGGGCAGAGCTAAATACTTTTCATGCCTTGACTTAATGTCAGGTTTTCACCAAATTGAACTTGAAGAAAATTCAAGAAATATAACATCTTTTTCTACGAGCAATGGCACATATCGCTTCACGAGATTACCATTTGGTCTTAAAATATCAGCAAATTCATTTCAGAGAATGATGACAATAGCATTCTCGGATTTAGAGCCCTCTCAGGCATTCCTTTATATGGATGATTTAATGGTGATAAGATTTTCCGAAAAACACATAATTAAAAACTTAACTGATGTTTTTAATGTATGTAGGAAATATAACCTAAAGTTGCATCCAGAAAAATGTTCATTTTTGATGCATGAAGTGACATTCTTAGGTCACAAATGCACTGACAAAGAAGTATTGCCAGATGACAAGAAATTTGACGTCATAAAAAAATATCCTGTCCCTCATGATGCGGACAGCGCGAGACGATTTGTAGCATTCTGCAATTATTATCGTCGATTTATAAAAAACTTCGCCGATTATTCACGGCACATAACTAGATTATGTAAAAAGAATGTTCCTTTTGAATAGTCAAGTGAATGCCAAAACGCATTCCAATACCTTAAAGAAAAGCTTATGCAACCCACATTATTACAATATCCTGATTTTCGCAAAGAATTTTGCATTATAACAGATGCTAGTAAACAAGCTTGCGGAGCGGTTCTAACTCAGAACCGTGACGGAATTCAACTCCCAATCGCTTATGCATCTCGTTAATTTACAAAAGGGGAAAGCAATAAGAGCACAACAGAACAAGAGTTAGCGGCAATTCATTGGGCAATTACCCATTTCAGACCATATATTTATGGCAAACACTTTACTGTTAAAACAGATCACAGACCATTAACATATCTTTTTTCTATGACTAATCCCAGTTCGAAATTAACGCATAACGCATGCGGCTAGAGCTTGAAGAATACGACTTCGCAGTAGAATACCTAAAGGGAAAAGATAATTTTGTAGCAGACGCACTTTCACGTATAACTATACAAGAACTCAAAGACATGCAACACAAAGTCCTGAAAGTCACTACCAGGCGACAAAGTAGACAAAATAAAAACTGTACAGTAGAAAAATATGAACTTCTGCCAACGCAAAGTCATAAAAATGTATCCAAGCCCAACGTACATGAAGTCATTACAAATGATGAAGTACGAAAAGTAGTGACCTTGCGCATAACAGAATCTAAATGTTTATTTAAACATGGAAATAAAATTATCGCAAGAATTGAAGTTAGCGATTTATATACCAATTGAATTCTCGACCTAGGTCAGTTCTTCCAAAGGCTCGAAAAAGAGGCCGGTATATTAAAACTAAGCCAACTCAAAATGGCACCGAGCGTAAAAATCTTTGAATCAGTTTCAATAGATTCATTTTAAAATATGGGCAATAAAATATTAAAATCTTTAAGAGTAGCGCTACTCCAGCCGGTCACCCAAACACAGTTGCATAACCAGAACGCTAGCAAAAATAAAAAGACACTACTACTGGAAAAATATGACACGTCGTATAAAAGAGTACGTACGTAGATGTCAACAAAAATGCCAAATGTCTAAACAAAGACACACACGAAAACTCCTTTGACTCTCACAGAAACACCTGTGAAGGCTTTCGATATAGTGATAGTGGATACAGTTGGTCCGCTACCTAAATCAGAAAATGGAAATGAATACATAGTCACATTAATTTGTGACCTAACAAAATATTTAGTAGCCATTCCAATAAAAAGCAAAAGCGCAAATAATGTCGCAAAGGCTATATTCGAAAATTTCATACTCAAGTTCGGTCCAATGAAGACGTTCATCTCGGACATGGGAACAGAGTATAAAAACCAGATTTTAACTGATTTATGCAAGTATATGAAGATCGAGACAAACATTAGGGACAATAGAACGAAGTCATCGAACATTTAATGAATACATTCGTTCATACATCTCTGCAGACAAAACTGATTGGGATGTCTGGATTCAATATTTCACTTATTGCTTCAACACGACACCATCAGCAACGCATGAGTATTGTCCATACGAACTAGTATTTGGCAGACTACCAAAACAGTTCATAGATTTAAATAAAACTAATTACATAGATAAAGTACTTATAAGAAATGAAGCAGGCCACAAATTAGACCAAGTATATTTAGGGCCATATATAGTAGAAAAAGTAGAAGATAATGATAACATTTACATTAAAGATAGTAAGAATAAGAAACAAAAAGTACATAAGGATAGGTTAAAAATATATATTCAATGAAACGTTTCACAAAAAAAAAAATTTAGAGGTCTGATCAACGTAATAAAAAAAAAAAAAATTTTTTTTAGTATAAAGAAATATATAATGATAAATGGTAATAAAATAAAGAAAATTTAAATTCCTCTGGGAAAGTCGAATGAAAATTTAAAGTTGAATGGAGTTAAAGTAAATCAAATATATTAAAATACAATATACACCTATAAAATAGGATACAAAAAAAAAACAAAAAAAAAAAAAAGTACTATTGCTATCAGTTTCAATATTTTTATACCGACTTTAACACTCTCTAAATGACTACATATGTATATTACGTAATTTCTTTAAAAAGGGAGGTGTAGTATACCTACCCTGCCAGTAATAGAAATCAAAGGGTATAAAAGTAAATACATACATTGTGACACTCTGTCATAATAATCACAAATATACAAATACCTAAAAGACCAGCGCATATGTCATACGATCCACCACTTATATACATTCCGATCGTAGCGCGTGGGAACGCTGAGCATGCACTTTGCAGCTCAAGTGGTCAAGATATACACAACATACATATGTACACCAATATACTTACACATAAATATGAGACATAGATATAAGCATTGCATGTTTCCGGGTTAGCTGAACCCAGAACGAATATGTAAGATTCATTCCTAATAAAGTAACATAACGGAGCAGACGCTCAAAAGTAATTCATCCACCTTTAATTAATCATATTACAATAGGTCTCCCGTTCAATATCTCTACATCCTAGCAATCTTACTGCTAACAACCTTGACCGACTCAAAACTGACGGACTATTCACATTCAGACTATATCCCTATAATTAACGGACAGTCAGCAATATGGCACGAAACCTTTTATATAAAACATGTCACGAACTTAATTTTGACGATTGAATTACAGAACATAATGATCGCCACCACTTTGGCAAAAGTAAATATTGTAAATCCAGCTATCATCGACAGTGATGACCTAGAGGCGATTTTGAGAAAAGGTTCCACAGATATCAGCGTAACCCAACTATTGGGCGCTGCAAACGTGAGGGCACTAGCTAATAAGGAACTAATCATTTTTGTAACAGAAGTACCTAGACCTAAGTTTATTTGCAAGAAAATAACCATCTTCCCAGTCGCGCACAAAGGCATAGCGATCCGGTTACCCGAGCCCATCATAGCAGAATGCGGAAACAAGGTCTCATCATGTATGGGGCCCCCATCATTAGCCTTCTGCAAGTAGGCACCAGCGACTAGTTGCGCACAACAGCTGCACTTTGGTACTGTGGCCCACTGCGGTACGCAACCGAATAATCTGCCCCCAATCTTGGAGGTGGACGAGGGTATTGTAATAATCAATGACGCCATCGCCAGCGTCGCCGCCGATGATAGTCCCGAGCGTAGCATTGCGGGAACATACCTAGTGACTTTTGACCGGGTCGCCCTCATCAAAGGTACAGAGTACACCAATTTCAATAATGCGCCGAAGAGGATCCCAGGCCTGGCAGCTTCCGCGAAGATCAACGTCACTAGCCACCAAACTCTGCTGAGCCTGCCGTACCTTCATAAGTTGAATGAGGAAAATCTGCAGAAATTGGCCGAGGTTCATACAAACCTTACGATCGGTCCCATACTGTCTGCTGTCGTAGGTGTTGCCGTGTGCGCCGTTCTAATCGGCGTTTTCTGGTGGTTGCGACGCAGGCAGCAGAAGGGAAACGCCGTCGCCATTCAACAGATGCTGAAGAACCTGAGCTTGACCGAGGACGGTCAAGTCTTGAAGGGGGGAGTAGTTAACGAGAGTTAACTGAATCTGCCACTGGATGGAGCGGACTCTGCATTATTGTCAAATAAGCAGTTTTCGTCATCTGTGGGATCGCGATCGCGACCGATCGTCCGGATGCCGGCCGTCAACAGACACCACCCAAGAGGCGCTGGGTCAGCACTTTGGCTGGATAGCAACCGGCGTCGTGGCCGGCAGCGAAGGGCTTGCCTTTAGGAGTTTAGGATACTTAAGTTTAGTCTTTAGCGGTCAGCCGAGCGGCAGATACAAATTCGTTCTAGCCTTGCGGGCCTTTAGTACTCACTTTATAACCTCTTTGCATTTAACTCATCCTTAAACAGTTTAATACCAATAAATATTGCAAACAAATCCATACTTGTGTTAAATTAAATAATTACTGGCGCCCAACGCGATCGGACCCAGCCCGAGAATCAATTAGCGCGGAGACAACGCCCGCTAAGTGACAAGTGCAAGCAAAGAACAAGTTATAAAATATCAACATAGAGCGCGGAGACAACGCCCGCTCAAAAAGTGCAAAGGATATGTTCAACTAATAAAAACTGAACAAAAAAATAACGAGATACAAAATATAAACAATTGAGTGGGGAGACAAATCCTGCTCAATATAAAAAAGTAAAAGAAAAATGGCGAAAACATAAAACCACTCTAACAAAAGAGCGCGGAGACAACACCCGCTCCAAGATTAGAAAATCGCAAAGGCAATTAATTAACCCAAAAAACTGTTACACCAAATCGGACGGCTTTGGGCAGCGGCGAAGATAGACAAGGAAGAATCAACACCAACAAAACTGGAGAGTGTTACGGAACAACATCCACAGGGGATAGATTAACACAACCAACAAGAGCATAGCCAAAAAAGAGGAACATGTAAGTGAAACCCTTTTTCAATAATCGCCAAATTAAAATAAAGTAAATACGTATAGAATATTACTTAGAGTGAAACATCATTCGAATAAAAAATAAAACGAAAACAAAAAGAACAAAAAGAAAAGAAACAAACAAATAAAACGTTCTTGTACCAAAACGTTCAAGCCTCAAAATTTCTCAGAATATTTTCCCTTCCCCTTCCCCCTTTTGTCGCGATAAGTGTAAGTGGGAAACATAGCACCGCGCCACAAATACATCGTTGGGGGCGGACAATAAAAAATCTGTGTTTGAGGGAGCTTAACTCTTAAAACTCTCTTTGACTCTTAAAATAAACAAACAATAACAGCGGCCCGGCGCAGCTGAAATAAACCCAAGACAAAGACAGAAATAAGTGGTAGGGGAAAAACTGAAAGGAATTTGTATGTCCATTAAAAATAACATCAACGAATTAGAAGAGTTGTTCGGAGAACTCAATTTAGACTTTCAAATTGGACCAGAGGAAATAGTAGAAATAATGAATGCGCAACAAATCGAAGCCGCCATATCTGCGGCGGTCAGCGCTGCTTTGGCTACGCAGAGAACACACTTTGAGGAACGCTTGCAAGCGGTAACTGATCAACTGCAGGCTGTTAGAGTTCAGGCCCCCGTCGCCCAGGCCTACGAGCCGATTACCTATAACGAAAACATACCCTGCGAGGTGACTCTGGATGCGGTTAAGACGCTGCCAGAGTTCCATGGGGCCTAGGATCAGTACGTCTCCTGGCGCCAGGCAGCAAAGGCTTCCTATAAACAATACGAGGGGTATGTAGGCAGCTCAAAACATTACCAAGCGGTCCTCATAATCAGGAATAAGATTAGAGGCTCCGCTGACTCACTCTTATCATCATTCAATACAGTGTTGAACTTTGAGGCAATCATCAATCGCCTCGATTTCACGTATTCGGACAAGCGTCCACTGCACCTGCTAGAACAAGAGCTTGCGACGCTCCGACAGGGTGGCATGTCAATAACTCAATTCTATGCAGAGGTTGAGAAGAAACTCACTCTCCTCACAAACAAGACAATCCGACCAGCGCAGACAGCGGGTTAATCACATCGCTCAGGAGGACCAAGATCAGCATGAACAAAAATACGATCAGTTGGCATTTGAGGCGGTGGAGGAGATCGATGAGGATAACAATCCGGGATACGAAAGTGATACTGTTAATTTTTTAGGGGAGAATCCCTGCTCCCGTTCGTCAAGCGAACAGTAGCGGGGAGAGAAGTAAAAATCTTAATAGATACTGGGGCCGCGAAAAATTACATAAAGCCACTAAAAGAACTTCAGGCAATTGTCCCTGTGGAAGCCCCATTTATTGTAAAGTCCCTACACGGCTTTAACAAAGTTAACCAAAAATGTTTCCTAAACATGTTCGGCATTAAAAGCCCGTTTTTTATCTTGCCAGAGCTATTAACTGGCATCGTAGGGCTTGACACACTGACCAAAGCTGACGTCAATATAAACTTGGAAACAAAGAAACTCCACTTCAGGCATGAATCTTATTCCACAAGTGCCCCAGCGTCAATTTCATGAAAATAGACGATATCGAAGTTCCACCAGCAGTGAGGAACGAATTCTTCAAAATGTTGTCCAACCGTATAAAGGCATTTGCAGATCCAACTGAAATGCTGTCCTTTAATACGGCAATAGTAGCCACAATTAAGACCGAGGATGAGGAGCCGATCTACTCAAAGATGTACCCTTTTCCTGTAGGGGCCACTGACTTCGTCAATGATGAAGTGAAAGACCTTTTGAGGAACAAGATCATTCGGCCATCCAGGTCTCCGTACAACAACCCCATATGGGTTGTCGGAAAAAAAGGCACTGACAGTTCGGGTTCAAGCAAAAAACGGCTAGTCATAGACTTCCGCAAGCTTAACTCGAAGACCATACCAGACAAATACCCGATGCCTTGTATCTCCATGATACTTTCTAATCTGGGGAAGGCAAGATACTTTACTACACTTGACCTAAAGTCAGGGTACCACCAAATCACGCTAGCTGAACGCGATCGCGAATAGACATCATTTTCGGTAAACGGAGGTAAATATGAATTTTGCCGGCTGCCATTCGGCCTCAGGAATGCATCAAGCATTTTTCAACGGGCCATTGACGACGTATTGCGGGAGCATATCGGCAAGATATGTTATGTGTACGTTGATGATGTCATCGTGTTTTCAAGGAGTGAGTCGGATCATGTCAGAGACATTGACACCGTGCTCAGCAGCCTCCACGACGCAAACATGAGGGTGTCAAAGGAGAAGTCCCAATTCTTCAAGGGACAAGTGGAATTCCTTGGTTTTGTGGTATCAACTGAGGGCACAAGAAAAAGCCCCGATAAAGTCAAGGCCATTCAGGAGTTTAGACAACCCTCCACCCTGTTTGCGGTAAGATCATTCTTGGGTCTTGCCAGCTACTACAGGTGCTTCATAAACGACTTCGCTCAGATAGCAAGGCCAATCTCCAGTATTTTGAAAGGAGAAAACGGCAAAATCAGCAAGCAACGCTCGAAGTCTGTTCCTATACAGTTTGACGAGCTACAAAAGCAAGCCTTTGATAAACTTAGGAATATTTTGGCGTCGGAAGACGTTATTCTCCACTACCCAGACTTTAACCAGCCATTCGACCTAGCCACTGATGCCTCAGCCAGTGGTATTGGGGCGGTGCTGTCGCAAGGCAACAGACCCATAACCATGATTTCTAGGACTCTAAAGGACAGGGAGCTAAACTATGCAACCAATGAAAGAGAACTGTTGGCCATAGTTTGGGCCCTAGATTCGCTTCGTCACTACCTATATGGAAAGAGTGACATTAACATCTACACAGACCATCAACCATTGATATTCGCAGTCTCGGATAGAAATCCCAATTCCAAAATAAAACGTTGGAAAGCGAGAATTGATGAGTGTGGCGCGAGAGTCTCATACAAACCAGGCAGGGCAACCTTGTAGCGGATGCACTGTCGAGGCAAAATATTAATGCCTTAGAGAGCCAAAGTCGATCCGACGCAGCTACAATGTACAGTGATGCCTCGCTTACTTATTAACCGTATTGTGTGGTCGCTCTGTGAGCTGAGCGACCTCTGCGGCTTTCTTAATGGCGAAGACTTCCGCCTGGAATATGCTGCATCGGTCGGGTAGTTTATACGACGACCGTATTTCAGGGTTTGTACAGTATAGGCCCGCTCCTACTCCTTCATTCATCTTGGAGCCGTCGGTGTATATGTTGAGGAGTTGAGTTTGGTCCCGTCCCGCTTTCCACTCTTCGGGTCCCATGAGGAGGTTTGTTTTTACCTTAAGGCACGTTTGGGGGATCATGTAGTCGGTTGACCTGATCATGACCATTCCAATTGAACTATGCCCGAATCTTTGAGGAGACATGTTCCCAGACGCAATCAAGCGCTGTGATGCCTTGCTTGCAGTCAGCCTAGCGTAGATGTCGAGGGGGTCGATTCCAAGTATAGTTTCGAGTGTTTTGGTTGGCGTTGACCTCAGCGCTCCTGTTATGCAGAGCAAAGCCTGCCGCTGGGTTCGTTCCATTAGCTTGTGATACGTCTTCTTTTCGGTAGCTTTCCACCACACTAGAACTCCATACAGCAGAGTTGGTCGCGCTACCGAGATGTAGATCCAATGCATCAGAGCGGGCGACAGGCCCCATGTGCTACTAAGCATCTTCTTAGATGCATATAGTGCATTGGTGGCCTTTTTCACCCGCTCTACTACATTGGGTCTCCATGCCAGCTTACTGTCCAGTACTGTGCCGAGGTATTTGACCTGTGCTTTAGGGGTTAGCCTTGTTTGGTTGACTTTCGGGGGGACCCATGTTGGTACCTTGTATCTCTTGGTGAAGAGGATGAGGTCCGTTTTGTCCGCGTTGATACTGAGTCCTACTCCATCTGCCCACTCACATATCTCCCTGAGTGTTCGTTCCATTATGGAGCTGAGAGTCGATAGACATACACCCGTGATAAGTACGCTTATGTCGTCTGTATAAGCTGTTATTTTTGGTGCTTTCCTTTCGAATCTCTTGATGAGGTTGTCGACCACCAGGTTCCATAGCAGGGGTGACAGGACCCCACCCTGGGGTGTGCCCCTGTGTGCACCTCTGACCATGGAGGCGGTGCCCCTCTCTGATTGCTCCCGTATACAACTTAGAAGGGTGATTGACGGGTGGGTGCTGGTAGCTTCTAGGCAGTCCATTATTGCTTCTGTAGCGACGTTATTGAATGCTCCGGATCTGTCTACGAATACTCCAAGTGCATATTTCTTAGTGTTGAGGGCTTTCTCGACGGTAGCTACTAGCGAGTGCAGTGCTGTTTCCACCGATTTTCCCTTGGTGTAGGCGTGTTGGTTGGTTGACATCAGTCCGCTTACTTCGGTTCTAATATGTAGATCCAGCAGCTTTTCTAATGTTTTCAGTAAGAAAGTGGTTAGGCTTATCGGTCTGTAATCCTTGGAACTCACATGGCTGCACTTTCCTGCTTTTGGGAGGAAGACAACTCTAGAGGTTCTATATTGGATCGGGATATAGCCTGTTCTTAGGCATGCTGCGTATATCGCGAGAAGCCATGGGGTGATCACCTCTCTGGTCACTTGCAGCATGGCTGGGAATATTCCGTCCAGTCCAGGTGCCTTTATGCCCGTGAAGGACTCTATAGCCCATTGGGTTTTCTTTGGGGTTATCAGATCTGTTGGGGGTGTTTGTTCCTCAGTTGCTAGGTCCTGATGCGTTTCGGCATCGGTGACCTCGGTGCATCCTGGGAAGTGGGCCTCCATTAGTGCCGATAGGGCTTCTTTGCTGCCCTCCGACCACTGTCCGTTATCTAGTTTGAGTTGACTTTGTACTGTGGGTTGCTTTGACAGCAGCTTCCTCAGCCTAGCCGTTTCAGGCACTTTCTCAATGCTGGAGCAGAAGTTTCTCCATGAGCTACGCCGTGCCTTACGTATCTCCTTCTTGTATTCCCTTAATAGGGTCTTGTATTCCTCATTGATGTTCTCGTCGTTCGCTAGTTTAGCGAGCTTGAAAAATTCCATGAGGTTGTTTCTTTGCAAAAAGAGGTCTCGATTCCACCAGAGTGGTTTGGACTTCTTCCTTGTTCTAGATGGTGGGCATGCTGTGTGGTATGCCTCTAGCAGTTCCGTAGATAGGGTCTCTAAGGACTTCCCTATATCCTCCGCAGATTTCACTGAGCCCGGGCTCGCGAGTTTCGAGGTGACTGTCTTTCTAAACTTCTCCCAGTTTGTGTTCCGGGGGTTTCTATAGACTATCACTTTCGGAGTGTATTCAAATTCGCACTTGAATTGAATGTACCTGTGGTCTGAGAAGGAAGGTCTTTCCAGGAGCTTCCATCCAGATATGTTGGTACTCTTTCCCGTTGCGAGAGTTAGATCTAGCACGTTTGACGACGTGGGACCCACGTAGGCGTATTCCTCCCCCACGTTTGTTACATCTATGTTATTTGTTAGTATAAAGTCTAGGAGTGACTCACCTCGGTCGTTGATGTCAGGGTTTCCCCACACACTATGGTGGGCATTAGCATCTGTGCCAACGATCAGTTGGTAGTCTTTGGAGTCGGCTTCTTCCACCAGACTCCTTAGTTCTTCTGGCGGTGCGGACCTGTCGTGCGCCATGTAGCAGGAGGCTACCAGCAGGCGCTTTTCCTCACTTTCCAGCATAACTACTGTCAGGTCGTCTGTTCTGTAATGAGACATAAGGTAAGCGTGGATTCCTTTTCGTACTAGTACGGCAGTTCTATTCCTGCTTACCGGTATTGAGTAGAGTGTGTTGTAATTTGAGAGCTTTAGCCCGGCCACCGAATTGCCTGATGCAATCCAGGGCTCCTGGACCAAAGCTATGTCAGCGGGCCCTTGCCCCATGGCAGTGTGGAGCTCCGCTGATTCTGTCTTGCTCTTATGCAAGTTGAGCTGCAGCACACTCAGTTTCATGAGCAGCTGGCTCCTCTGCTTACGACGGGTTAACTACTACGGTCAGGTCTCCGTCCTCTTCTTCGAGCGTGTCGTCCAACGTCATACCCTGGGTGGCCTCTACGATGGTATCCAGACCGAGGTCCTTCTCCACTTCGCCTGCCTGCAGGGTGTGTGCGTCTTTATCTCTGGGCTGACGCTTTTTGAGGCGCAGGTAAACGCTCCCCATACCCCACGCCATTTTCCCGTACTTGGGGTAAAGTTGATCCTCCGCTGCTTTGTTGATCTGGAGGATCACATGCTGGCCCCCCTCGTTGGGTAATGGGCTACCAGCATGCAATACCTTCCAGTCAGCGGTCGGTATCTCAGGGTTCTGTCGCTGAAGGAGCTTCAGCGCACGGTCCCCTTGGATTGCAATGGGGAAGAGCACCTTCGCCTTTGGTATGGACGGGACTAGCTCCCTGTCCACCACCTCCAGCTTGGCCCCCTCCCACATCGCTTCCAGTTGGCAGACCGTTTGCGTCAGCCACTTCAACGTCGGGTCGTCCTTACATTTCAGGATTTTGACCCCATTCAGCCACCCAGCACCATCGAAGGTGGGCATGGGAGCTGTTGGGCTCTCATCCATCCTTGTAAACAGGGAGTCTACCAGCCGCGCGTAGACCATTTTCCACTGCGCCGCTGTTATCCTCCCATTCTCATCACGTCTGTCGATGAGTGCTACAATCAAGTGTCTCTTGGACACATCGCTGATCTTCTCGCCTGACCCCTGCTTTGCCGGCTTAGGTGGAGGTTCCGCTCTCTTGGGTCCACGCTGCCGCTTGCTCGCCGGAATGACGGCACTGTCGGTCGAGTGCTGCCTTTTGGTAGCCAGCAACTCTTCCACCTTGTTGGCGTGCTGGCTCGTCGATGCCTTCATTTGAGGCACCTGCGCGCAGTGCTTGCGGCCCTCCTCTACCTTCAGTTCGGCCCAAGCTAGCTTGGATTTCTCCTCCTGGGAAATATCCGCCTTGCCTTGGAGCCTGCCTACTATCTTGAGGGCCGCCTTGTATTGGGCTTTGGCCTTCATCCCCTCCCTCGAACGCTTCGGTCCTTCCCTGCGCAGGGAGCTGGTACCTGGTTCAGGCGAGCGAAGAAAGCTGTCCTCTTCTGTTTTGCTGATGGACAGCACGCTCTCCAGGTCCGAGTCTGCCTCGACAACGGCACCTGCGCACCTCATACTACAGCGGGGGGTTGTGGCAGTAGTATTGCAACTGACGTGACCTGCTCCCGTCACGTCCGAGGTGTGGCCACTGGCGACACGCAGAGAGGATTGCTCCTCCCCGTGCCCGCCGGTGGTAGCAGCCACGCTTCCCACCGACGTTTGGGTTGACATCCCAACCCGTGCTTCATCCTTCTTAGCTTCCATGTCCGGCCCGAAGGTCCATACGTGGTTGATGTTTTTCGGGGGGACCACCCCCTAGCGTTTTAGGCCTACCCGCCAGGCACCTCTAGCCATGGCCCTGACCCCGCTCCCCCGACTCGAGGTCGAGAAGACGCTGGGCCATTGCCTTAGCTAGACACTGCATTGCCTCGGACGGAGCAAGCGACAATGCATTACCCTTGTCCGGGATAATGCAGTGCCCATTGCCCAGCCGGCACCCTCGTGGAGGGTTCAGCTAGAGGATTTTCGCCAGCCATTGTTAGACCCTAGTGACAGACATTACAAACGATGGAGAACGAAGGGAGATAGTAACCGCCGAGCACAATCGGGCGCACAGGGCAGCCCAGGAGAATGTAAAGCAGGTGCTGCGCGATTACTACTTTCCAAAAATGGAAAGATTCGCATCAGAAGTGGTATCTATGTAACTGCAGGTTATGCCAAAAAGCTAAGTATGACAGACACCCTAGAAGGCAAGAATTAGGTGTGACGCCGATACCGGCAAGAGTAGGCGAGTTGATTCATATCGACATTTTTTTCACCGCAGGAAAACACTTCCTAGCCGCGATTGACAAATTTTCAAAATTTGCAATAACGCAACAAGTCGCTTCGTGCACAATAAAAGACGTTAAAATACCAATTTTGCAACTGGTGAACATCATCCCAGCCATAAAGACCATTTATTGTGACAATGAGCCAGCCTTCAATTCTGAGACCATTCGGTCCTTATTAAAGAACTAATTCAACGTCGATGTAGTAAATGCCCCACCGTTGCACAACACATCAAACGGACAAGTAGAGCGCTTCCACAGCACCTTGTTAGAAATTGCCAGGTGTTTGAAGTTGCAACGCCAGGTTGACGATACGGTCGATCTAGTCATTCACCATCCACTCCGTCACAAACAAGACGCCCATGGACGTGGTCCACGCAAGTTGCGACCTAGGGGAAGAGATAATGTTG
Organism: Drosophila affinis; assembly: GCA_037356375.1. Lineage (NCBI taxonomy): Eukaryota > Metazoa > Arthropoda > Insecta > Diptera > Drosophilidae > Drosophila > Drosophila affinis. The sequence continues at coordinate 37,213,919 of CM074802.1, read as the reverse complement.
AAACTGGTAAAGGCTCAGCAGGAGCAACTTGATAGAAACAACCCGAACAGACGAAATAGGACCTTCGATGTGGGAGAACATGTCCTAGTAAAAGCTAACAGGAGGTTAGGAAACAAGCTAACTCCGCTCTGCACGGAGCAAAGGGTAGAAGCAGATCTAGGGACCACCGTTCTGTTTTTTTTTTTTTTTTGTTTTTTTTTTTCTTTAGGACGTTGATATGCAATGACTGCACCATCAAGTGGCCCAAGCGACACCAGCCGATGGCTGTTACGCGCGGATCCAAGGCAAGAACGCAGCCCACCTCCCGCCCAACCGACCTAGGGGCGCTGCCGCATGACGCGCGACTCGTAAACCGAACCGATCGCGGAAATGCAGGAAAGATAGGTGTTAGACTAGTGTTCGAGGAAAAGTAGAACTAATCTAACTAAAGAAGAAAAGTAATTACTAATTACGGGAAAGATGTAGGAGTATCAGTAATTTAAGACTAGGAAGGGAGTTTGTGGTAGATATAATATGGTAGAGGGAATTATAATCCGAGCATAGGACCCTAAATGGTTCATGCAAGGAGTAATTCGATCTACAAAGCGGAAGAAACAACGGTGTATAGTTCCTAGTGCTTCTAATAGGAATCGTGAAGTTTATGCGGCTCAACAGGTCAGGGCTATCTACGTCACCCTTGATCAAGTTGTGCACAAAAATCACGCCAAGCATTTTCCTACGATTAGCTAAGGTTGGAAGGTTTATTAAGAGCAATCTATTAAAGTAAGACGGCAGTCTTACACTTGCATCCCAGTTGAGGCCGCGAAGAGCAAAAATAAAAAGTTTTTCTGAACTGATTCCATACGGTCCCGATGTACGTTGTACTGAGGGCACCATACACAAGAGCCGTATTCTAAAATCGGACGAACCAGAGAGGTGCAGAGAGTCTTTGTTATATAGGGGTCGTCAAATTCCTTTGACCACCTCTTTATAAACCCAAGCACGCCCATGGCCTTATTCACCATGGTGGAAATGTGTTCTGAAAACTTTAACTTGGGATCTAATAGAACACCAAGATCATCAACCCGGGTAATTCTCTCAAGAGAACCACCACAAAGGGTGTAAGGAACCAGAAAGGCGCTGGAGCGATGAAAAGTCATTACTTTACATTTTGAAGCGTTAAGGTTTAATAAATTTGCACAACACCAAGACTGAAATCTATCGAGATCGGATTGCAACCTGGATTGGAAAGAAATGTCCTTATACTGGACACAGAGCTTAACATCATCCGCATACATAAGTACTCGAGAGTATGTTAATACAGAAGGTAGGTCATTTATAAAGAGTGTAAAGAGTAAGGGGCCTAGATGGCTGCCCTGAGGTACACCCGAAGACACCATAACTGGAGAGGACAGGGAGTTTTTGAAAAGGACTCTTTGAGACCTAGAACACAGGTAGCTAGAGATCCATCTCAAGAGATTGGGCGGGAACCCTAGAAGGTCGAGCTTTTGTGCTAGGAGGCAATGGTTTACAGAATCAAACGCCTTACTAAAGTCGGTGTAAACAACATCCGTCTGCAAATTACCTTGAAAGCCTTTTATTATAAACGAGGTAAACTCCAATAAATTTGTAGTGGTTGATCTCCGCCTTATAAATCCATGTTGAGATGGGGATATAAGGGATCTGCATAGGTGCTGCAGGTGTGGAGTTAACATTTTCTCAAACACTTTAGGAATAGCGGATAACTTACATATACCTCTATAGTTCATTGCGTCAGACTTGCTACCTTTCTTATGGAGAGGAATTATAAAAGACTCCTTCCATATCGGGGGAAAGCATGAAGAAGTTATAGATAGGTTGAACAGTTTAGGCAACGGCCCACACAGAGACTCTGCACAATACCTGAGTACACAGCCGGGAACTCCGTCCGGACCCGGTGAGAACACCAGCTTTACTGTTCGTAGATCATGAAGCAACGAGCTTTCATTTAGCAAAGGACAGAAAATGCCGTTCGACCGCGGTAAGCTGTATGGATACAGCTGACCAGAGTAAACGTCCTGCGAATAGGTAGTTTGGAAAAAACGGTCAAATAGATCGGCAATTGCCTGATCATTATCTGCCGACGTATTACGGAAGGATAGCGAGGATGGGTGTGCGGACGTTCTACGCTTACTGTTTACGAAGCTGTAGAACTGTTTGGGGTCCTTAGAAAAACGTATCCTGCATATTTTTATTAAAGGGAGGGTGGTCCACAAAGACAATTTGAGGTAGATAAGGAATTGTGCTTAAGAAAAAAGGTTTTTGTAGCGTTAAGTTCAGGTCCTCAAGGATTTAATTAATATTAATTAATAGTTAAAGTAAGAACAACCGTACGACATAATTAATAAGTGCTGTGCCTCTCGTTTCTTATTGGTCTCCCGTTCAATATCTCTACATCCTAGCAATCTTACTGCTAACAACCTTGACCGACTCAAAACTGACGGACTATTCACATTCAGACTATATCCCTATAATTGACGGACAGACAGCAATATGGCACGAAAACTTTTATATAAAACATGTCACGAACTTAACGGAAAATGAACAGTACATTCAGGAGACAATAGAATTAACGAACATTTTCCCACAAACACATTTGAGAAAAATATTAGAGACAGATACAAAACACCTACTGACACTGACTGCGGCACTGGGAGTTCACCACAGCTATGCGAGGAGCCTGAACATCCTGGGGTCAGCGCTGAAAGTAATCGCAGGGACTCTGGACTTTGATGACTTACAGCAATCGAGACAGGTTGAGTACGATCTAATTAAAGCCAACAATAGACGGATAACTATTAACTCGAGAACTCAAACACAAATCAATGGCCTCACCGAGACCGTGAACAAATTCTAACCAGAAATAGAATTTTGACGCTTGAATTACAGAACATAATGATCGCCACCACTTTGGCAAAAGTAAATATTGTAAATCCAGCTATCATCGACAGTGATGACCTAGAGGCGATTTTGAGAAAAGGTTCCACAGATATCAGCGTAACCCAACTATTGGGCGTTGCAAATGTGAGGGCACTAGCTAATAAGGAACTAATAATTTTTGTAATAGAAGTACCTAGACCTAAGTTTATTTGCAAGAAAATAACCATCTTCCCAGTCGCGCACATAGGCATAGCGATCCGGTTACCCGAACCCATCATAGCAGAATGCGGCAACAAGGTCATCGCCGTCTCATCATGTATGGGGCCCCCATCATTAGCCTTCTGCAAGGAGGCACCAGCGACTAGTTGCGCACAACAGCTGCACTTTGGTATTGTGGCCCACTGCGGTACGCAACCGAATAATCTGCCCCCAATCTTGGAGGTGGACGAAGGTATTGTAGTAATTAATGACGCCATCGCCAGCGTCGCCGCCGATGATAGTCCCGAGCGTAGCATTGCGGGAACATACCTAGTGACTTTTGACCGGGTCGCCCTCATCAAAGGTACAGAGTACACCAATTTCAATAATGCGCCGAAGAGGATCCCAGGCCTGGCAGCTTCCGCGAAGATCAACGTCACTAGCCACCAAACTCTGCTGAGCCTGCCGTACCTTCATAAGTTGAATGAGGAAAATCTGCAGAAATTGGCCGAGGTTCATACAAACCTTACGATCGGTCCCATACTGTCTGCTGTCGTAGGTGTTGCCGTGTGCGCCGTTCTAATCGGCGTTTTCTGGTGGTTGCGACGCAGGCAGCAGAAGGGAAACGCCGTCGCCATTCAACAGATGCTGAAAAACCTGAGCTTGACCGAGGACGGTCAAGTCTTGAAGGGGGGAGTAGTTAACGAGAGTTAACTGAATCTGCCACTGGATGGAGCGGACTCTGCTTTATTGTCAAATAAGCAGTTTTCGTCATCTGTGGGATCGCGATCGCGACCGATCGTCCGGATGCCGGCCGTCAACAGACACCACTCAAGAGGCGCTGGGTCAGCACTTTGGCTGGATAGCAACCGGCGTCGTGGACGGCAGCGAAGGGCTTGCCTTTAGGAGTTTAGGATACTAAAGTTTAGTCTTTAGCGGTCAGCCGAGTGGCAGAAACACATTCGTTCTCGCCTTGCAGGCCCTTCTTACTCACATTATAATCTCTTTGTATTTGATTCAATCTTAAACAGTTTAATATCATTAAAGATTGTAAAACAAATCCATACTTGTGTCAAATTTAATAATTACTTATATTCTTGATCAGCATCAATAGCCGAGTCGATATAGCCATGTCTGTCTGTCCGTCCGTCTTCATTTGCGCCTATATCTCATAGAATATTAAAGCTAGAGCAACCAAGTTTAGTATCCAGTCTTCTGTGTGATCACACTACTCCAAATGTGTTTCAAAATTTCGCCCCGCCCTTTTTCGCCCGGACGAAAGTCTGTGGCGTACACAATTTTGAAAAAACGAGAAAACTAAAAACGCAGAATCATAGAAAATGACAATTTCTATCAGAGTGTTAAATCTGAAACAAATTGGATTATTATTATAGCTACAATGAAGAAAACCATTTCGAAAGTCATCATTCCCTCTCGCTCTCTCTCACACGCGACCCTGGCTGTTTTGTCTATTCGTTTAAATGAGCGCCTAGTTCTCAGAGACTATAAGAGCTAGAGCAACCAAACTTTCTCACCAAGCTCCTGTGATATCAATTCAGCACAAGTTTATTTCAATATTTTGCCACGCCTCCTTCCGCCCCCACAATAAACGAAAATCTGTGGAATCCACAATTTTTAAGATAAATGAAAACCAAAAACGCAGAATCATGGGAAATTACCATATCTACCAGATCGCTGAATATGGATCAGGTCGGAACACTATTATGGCAAGAAGAAACAAATTAAATTTCAGTGGCTACGCAACGCCTGCCAAGCGCTGACTCATGCCCTCTCTCTCTCTCTGTCCTAAACACTTGTACGTCTCAAATATGTAGTTATACATGTCATGTAGAAATTTAGAAGCAGTATACAAATCATATGCAAACAAATTTGGAAACATGTAAATATTCCAAAAATGATTTGACTTCATTTTTTGAAATATTATTTTTTGCCCAAAATTTAATTCGTCCCTTTTGCGAACATATATGTAATAAATTGTATAAATCGCAAGCTCATATATGTATGTACATATATACTGACTGAGTACCGGGTATAAGGCAAAGGCCGCGGCTCACAACGTTCCCCCTCGTTTGGTTTTCATTTTTCCGCCTATTACTTATATATACATTTTATATTTATAGGTGTAATAACTGTAGAGATAGGGACTGGGCTATCTGAACTCCAAAATTAAAAAAATTATTTTTAAGATACAAATAATAATATTTATTTAAATGGCAACAGCCCAAACAACCCTAAGAAAAATTAACTACACACAAATTTATGAAATAAATGAAGTTATGTACTGAACATTGTTTAAATTGTTTTCCTCGTTTTATTAACCCACCAGGCGGGTACCCACCCATATCGTCACCACCAGAAGAACACCCAAATCACTAGTACGCGGTAAACGAAGTGGTGTCACTGATCCCCATGTCCTATGATATTGCGGATAAAAATGGAAATGAAGTAAAGCATTGCGTAAGGTCTGTTAGGGGTTGGCGATATCACCACCGCCGAACTAGTACGCAGTACTGCAGGGTTATGTAGGAAAACACAGACGCACGCATACATACAAATGGACTGTTTTGCCGAGAGTGTCCGAAGTAGTCCAAAGTAGTTCCTGAGAGAGCGAACCAAAGAGAACACACAAAAAAGTGATTTGTTGTTGATCGAAAACACTTTTGAATGTGTTCTTTCGCTCCAAGTTCTCAAAGTGTTCGTCGAAGATCGGTTTTCTTCGGACACTTTAAAATGGTTGACGGTTATTTTCGAGCTCTGATCAAAACACGAGTGTTACAACAATTAAACACCGAGATCCCACCAAAAGTGATACTTTACCAAAAGAACAACTAAAGAATCACAAAATGGCGTTGCCACCACCTATTCTGAGTGAAATTCATTTGAACCAAGCACTGTTGTCGATACGACAGATGACAGCTTATGATGGATCAGTTGAACAACTGAGTTCCTTCATCAAGCGGGTAGAATAGCCAGCACTGAAGACAGCACTGATCAACGAGTATAACGACCACACACCATATGACGAACTGCTAAGACGACTCTACTACACCAGCTACAACGGAAGCCTACGTAAGTTCGTAGCAGAGTTAGAGACTACATCGTTAATTATAAGCAATAAGTTAATGCTGGACGTAGATCCATCTAACAGATTAATTTATACCAATGCATTGAAGAATACAATGAAAGATGTACTATTCCGGAAACTACCGGATAGATTGTTTATGACCCTATCGAGACAGACTTTCGTCCTTTGTGGGGGCGGAAGGGGGCGGGCCGAAATTTTGAAATACAATTTGAGTAGTGTGATAACACAAGAGACTGAATACAAAACTTGGTTACTCCACCTTTAATAGTCTATGAGATATATGCGCAAATGAAGACGGACAGACGGACGGACGGACAGACGGACAGACAGACACGGCTATATCGACTCGGCTATTGATGCTGATCAAGAATATAAGTTAACAGTGGTCAACAGTAGCTAGGCAGATGTGGCCTTGGACTCCACATAAGTCAAATATTTGTTGACGTTGCGTCCAGGCCATCGACTCCGTTGCCGCTGCAGACGAAACGCGATACTTGCACGAGGCGCAAGATCAGCACTTTCGCATCCGGCGTTGCGACAAGCTAGGGACTTATATTGTAAGAATATTTCTTCACTAGCTTCAGTCTCATTCTACTCCTCACTAGAACGCGTCGTTCAGTGCGATAAATAAAAGGAATAAAAATTAATCCTTGGCGATCGCCAGTCTTCTTATTTCCCGGTTTTATGTTTAGCAACTCAGTGCTGTCATTATCCGGTAATCTAACTAACGAAACTTATATATACTTTATGGGGTCGGAAACACTTCCTACTGGGCGTTACACACAACCGTTATCCCCACAAATCTAATATACCCCTATACTCTTCGAGTACCGGGTATAATTACTATAAATAATAAATTACTCAGAGGTATCGTGGAATCGCGATATTCCATTAACATTATGAAAGAAAATTTCACGAATACCAAGATAAATAAAGAAAACGTAAAAGTCCACACGATCAAAGGACCTAATAAAGTCTGTCCGTCCGAGCAAAAGTTTTACATATTTAACTTTTCTAGCGATACGATATACTGCTAGGCCGAGAATATCTGGTGGCCAGTCAAGCATTAATTAGTTACAAAGATAATACTGTACGACAAGGAGGAAGAACTTTTCCAATCATTTCAGGCGGAGAAGTTATAAAAGCAGGCGAAAAAACACCTGCATGCGACGATGTATCGATACTTCACTTCCGCACTAAATAATGAACTAAGGGAAAGTAACGAATTAAGGTTAAACATTTAAACAGCGAAGAAAAGAAAAAGCTGAAGAAGGTCTTGTCTGAGTATAACCACTTGCAGTACAGAGAAGGTGACAATTTGACTTTCACGAGTACTGTCAAGCATGCCATAAATACCCAGCATGAAGATCCGGTATTCCGGAGGCCATATAAGTATGCGCAGATACATGATCAGGAAGTTAATCAACAAATAAAAGATGTGATCAGGCAAGAAATAATTCGTACATCGAAATCGCCTTACTGTTAACTCATTCGCATGATCACGAAAAAGATCGATGCTTCAGAAAAGCAAAAACACCGACACGTTGTAGATTATATAGGTCTCAATGAGATAACCATCAAGGATAAATTCACAACTCCTAGGATGGATGAAATACTAGATAAACTAGGAAAATGTCAGTATTTCACAACGATTGACTTGCCTAAAGGTTTCCATCAAATTCCAATGGAACAAAATCAATCACGAAAACAGCGTTTTCCACAAAACATGAACATTACGAATACACTCGGATGCCATTTGGGCTGACAAACGCAGCCGCAACTTTTCAAAGATGCATGAATAATCTATTAGAAGACCTGATCTTCACAGATTGTTTAGTGTATTTAGATGACATAATAATTTTCTCCACATCATTGGATGAACACTTGTAATATTTAAGTAAAGTGTTCGGAATGTTAGGGGACGAAAACCAAAAATTGCAAATGGATAAATGTGAATTTATGAAGAACAAAACCAAATTCCTTGGTCATATAGTCACACCAGAGGGAATATTACCGAATCCAAGCAAGATTTCAGCAATAGTTAGGTTCCCGATACCTGAAACTACGAAACAGATCAAGTCATTTTTAGGACAATTTGGTTTCTATAGGAAGTTCATTCCTTACTTCGCAAATATAGCAAAGCCTATAACACTCAAGCTGGAGAAACAAGACGTCATAGATCCTAAGGAAGAGAAATATGTCGAGGCATTTGAGAGACTGAAAGTACTCATCACCTCAGACCCCATTCTCAGTTACCCAGATTTTAATAAAATATTTTTCGTAACATCAGACGCTAGTAACATGGCAGTAGGTGCTTTTCTGTCGCAAGACCATAAACCGATATGTTATGCCAGTAGAACACTAAACGATTATGAAGTAAACTATTCCGCCATCGAAAAAGAAAACTATGTAGGGTAAAGCCCAACGAGAACCTTCTTGGTGAGCTATCCGATACTGCAGACTCAACCGTACATAGCGCCCAAGAAGATAACACTACTCGACAAACTTTAACTTTTTTTTCCGCTGCCGCCAAAAATGACTTTTTCTGATAGATTTGGAGTTTTAAATTTTTTTTAAGAATTACGGTTTTTTTTTCATTGTGTAATTTTTATACCCGGTACTCGAAGAGTATAGGGGTATATCAGATTTGTGGGGATAACGGTTGTGTGTAACGCCCAGAAGGAAGCGTTTCCGACCCCATAAAGTATATATATTCTTGATCAGCATCAACAGCCGAGTCGATATAGCTATGTCTGTCTGTCCGTCCGTCCGTCCGTCCGTCCGTCTGTCCGTCTGTCCGTCCGTCTTCATTTACGCCTATATCTCATAGACTATTAAAGCTAGAGCATCCAAGTTTTGTATTCAGTCTTCTGTGTTATCACACTACTCCAAATGTATTTCAAAATTTCGGAAACATGTATAAATATTCCTAAAATGGTTTGACTTAAATTTTTGAAATATTATTTTTTGCCCAAAATTTAATTCGCCCCTTTTGCGAACATATAATAAATTGCATAAATCGTAAGCTCATATATACTGACTGAGTACCGGGTATAAGGCCTTTGCCGCGGCTCACAACGTTCCCCCTCGTTTTTTTTAAGAATTTTTAAAAAATTTGGTTTTTTTTTCATAGGTAGTGCTTTAATTTTTGACATAACTTAAGCTTCCTACAACATCATCTTCGGCTTCTTCACCAGAAGCAACCTCAATATACTCGTTCACACTCGTTCGATTCTCTTTGTAGTAGTCAGACGTGTTTTTGTTTTGCGCTCCGCTTACTCTCTTCCTATTTTGCTTAAAAAGCCGGTGTTTTATGAAAATAACCCCTAAAAAAATTCATAAGTTAACAACCTCCTATATCATCTATTGCTTGATCGCGAGTGCATGCCTGTTTGCTGTGAAAAACATAATTTAAATTATTATTTTTGCATCGCCTAACAGCGTGTTTTTGTTTGTGCTTTTCGTAAGTACACACAGTATCATATTTAGCCGCTCTCACCTATTAGTTTTGCTGATTTATCACTCTCTCCCTATCACCCACACTTAAATAACTGTTCTTCCTCTCTCGCTCTCGATATTTTCTGTGCAGTAGCGCTCTCTCTCTCTCTCAAGTGTAGCTGCGGTAACCGCTCTCATTCTTACTTATTCCTCTCTTGGCGTTTATTATGGCACACTGGTCTGATATCAGTTTTTTTTTGAAAGAAAAATAATAAAACAATTTTTACATTTTAAAATGGAATGCTCTGTGGTCTGTGTTAAGAAAACCGGCAAGAAGCAGATCACCCATGACCAGCCGAGTATCCCCTGCTGGCTCTGCGATAGCGTAGTGCACGCTAAATGCGCCGGGATCACCGGTCTCGTGGGTGATGCCATCTCAAAAAGGAATGGCCTGCATTATAGCTGTGAGGCATGCCGTCCGGTTGAGAAGGAGATGACAGCGTTTATGAGGCAGACCCGGAAGGGCTTTAGGGAGCTGACCGTGGGCTTCAAAGAGCAAAACGATCGGCTCCTAGCCATGGAGTCTCAGTTTAGTGGTTTCAAGCTACTGACTGAGTCTCCTAGGCGCAAAAAGGTCACTCCGCGGGATCTGCATGTGCCGACTGCCCCTCTACCGGCCGATGCTGACAAGCTGACTCCGACCACCCCAAAAGTGCAGCAGTTGATATCGTTCGCCACTCCAAAGGCAACGACAGCTGCTGGTGATGAAAATTCGGTAGCCGAATTTATCGCGTCGGAGGGCACGCAGCCAAAATCGTCTGTAGCTTCCGTGTCCGTAATGTCCGCTAACTCATTAGCTGTCCCCTCAACTCCGACCCCACCAGTCAATATACGTCCCGGACCACCGGGTATTACCATCACAGGTGATAGGCCTGTGGTGCCAAGATTGGTGGGGATCCCACCAAAGAGACAAATTTTTGTCTCACGACTTGCCCCTGACTCCACAATTAAAGATGTGACGGCTTATATCCAAAGCCGCATACAAGCCGTTGATTTTAAGGTGGAAAAGTTAAACTTCTCTTAAGCCAGGGAGATAGCTTCTTTTAAAATAAGTGTCTCCCAAACTCACTTTAACACCATCTGTTCTGCCAAATTTTGGCCGGAGCATTTGGTGGTGAAGGAGTTTAAGGCAAAGAAAAAGACTAGGCCCCCAATAACTCTGCCAACAAATCAAACCAATGCTCCTTCGTCGTCTTCCCGCTCTACCACCACCCGTCCAAAAAACTAACAAACTCTCTTTTAGTGCCCTATCAGAATGTTCGAGGCTTGCGTAGTAAGCTCAACATTCTTTTCCAAGATAGTGTCGCATTTGCATGTTGCTTATTCGTATATTCCACCTTCTTCGGATGTCGCAATTTACGAGCAGCATTTGTCCGCCTTAACCGCTATTTCTTCCTCGCTATCTGACAAAGATCGCATGATAGTTCTTGGTGACTTCAACTTGCCAGGAACTGTTTGGTCTTCGGCAAATGAGTCTAATAGCCTGGTACCCATGGCACGTCATGACTTTGTTGACGGCTTGATAGACCTGTATCTGTCTCAAGTTAACCATGTTAAAAACTCCTTGGGTCGATTTCTTGATCTGTGCTTTGTAACGGATCCGACCTTAGCGTTGTTAACTCGAGTCCCCCCGCTCTCTATACCAGAAGATGCCTACCATCCTACTTTCGAAGTGTCGCTCGACCTAGGACGAACTGTACTGGATCGGTCGGGTAGACTACCCCAATGTGTCCGCTGCTTCCGTAAAGCCGAGTTTACGAAGCTTAATAATCTCATTAGGGATTTTGATTGGTCCGCTTTATATTTGTGCAGTGATGTTACGACAGGCACAAACATTTTCTATGATGCACTGGACTCACTTTTTGTCTCTTGTGACCCACTTTCCTGTCCGATTAGATCAAGAAAACCCCCTTGGTTTACCAAGGAGCTATCTCATCTAAAAAACTTAAAATCAAGACTTTATACAAAATTTCAAGAAGTTGGCTCTCCTTCTTCTCTCTCTCATTATGTAATAGCTCGGTCAAACTTTTCAGTTCTTAACGCTCAATGCTATCAGAATTACCTATCTCGATGCAGGATACGTTTTTCTAAGGACCCCAAACAGTTCTACAGCTTCGTAAACAGTAAGCGTAGAACGTCCGCACACCCATCCTCGCTTTCCTTCCGTAATACGTCGGCAGATAATGATCAGGCAATTGCCGATCTTTTTGCCCGTTTTTTCTAAACTACCTATTCGCAGGACGTTTACTCTGGTCAGCCGTATCCATACAGTTTACCGCGGTCGAACGGCATTTTCTGTCCTTTGCTAAATGAAAGCTCGTTTCTTCATGATCTACGAACAGTATAGCTGGTGTTCTCACCGGGTCCGGACGGAGTTCCCGGCTGTGTACTCAGGTATTGTGCAGAGTCTCTGTGTGGGCCGTTGCTTAAACTGTTCAACCTATCTATAACTTCTTCATGCTTTCCCCCGATATGGAAGGAGTCTTTTATAATTCCTCTCCATAAGAAAGGTAGCAAGTCTGACGCAATGAACTATAGCGGTATATCTAAGTTATCCGCTATTGCTAAAGTGTTTGAGAAAATTTTAACTCCGCACCTGCAGCACCTATGAAGATCACTTATATCTCCATCACAACATCGATTTATGAGGCGGAGATCAACCACTACAAATTTATTGGAGTTTACCTCGTTTATAATAAAAGGCTTTCAAGGTAATTTGCAGACGGATGTTGTTTACACCGACTTTAGTAAAGCGTTTGATTCTGTAAACCATTGCCTCCTAACACAAAAGCTCGACCTTCTAGGGCTCCCGCCCAATCTCCTGAGATGGATCTCTAGCAACCTGTGTTCTAGGTCTCAAAGAGTCCTTTTCAAAAACTCCCTGTCCTCTCCAAATATGGTGAATTCGTTTGTACCTCAGGGCAGCCATCTAGGCCCCTTACTCTTTGTAAATGACCTACCTTCTGTATTAACATACTCTCTAGTACTTATGTATGCGGATGATGTTAAGCTCTGTGTCCAGTATAAGGACATTTCTTTTCAATCCAGGTTGCAATCCGATCTCGATAGATTTCAGTCTTGGTGTTGTGCAAATTTATTAAACCTTAACGCTTCAAAATGTAAAGTAATGACTTTTCATCGCTCCAGCGCCTTTCTGGTTCCTTACACCCTTTGTGGTGGTTCTCTTGAGAGAATTACCCGGGTTGATGAGCTTGGTGTTCTATTAGATCCCAAGTTAAAGTTTTCAGAACACATTTCCACCATGGTGAATAAGGCCATGGGCGTGCTTGGGTTTATAAAGAGGTGGTCAAAGGAATTTGACGACCCCTATATAACAAAGACTCTCTACACCTCTCTGGTTCGTCCGATTTTAGAATACGGCTCTTGTGTATGGCGCCCTCAGTACAACGTACACCAAGACCGTATGGAATCAGTTCAGAAAAACTTTTTACTTTTTGCTCTTCGCGGCCTCAACTGGGATGCAAGTGTAAGACTGCCGTCTTACTTTAATAGATTGCTCTTAATAAACCTTCCAACCTTAGCTAATCGTAGGAAAATGCTTGGCGTGATTTTTGTGCACAACTTGATCAAGGGTGACGTAGATAGCCCTGACCTGTTGAGCCGCATAAACTTCACGATTCCTATTAGAAGCACTAGGAACTATACACCGTTGTTTCTTCCGCTTTGTAGATCGAATTACTCCTTGCATGAACCATTTAGGGTCCTATGCTCGGATTATAATTCCCTCTACCATATTATATCTACCACAAACTCCCTTCCTAGTCTTAAATTACTGATACTCCTACATCTTTCCCGTAATTAGTAATTACTTTTCTTCTTTAGTTAGATTAGTTCTACTTTTCCTCGAACACTAGTCTAACACCTATCTTTCCTGCATTTCCGCGATCGGTTCGGTTTACGAGTCGCGCGTCATGCGGCAGCGCCCCTCGGTCGGTTGGGCGGGAGGTGGGCTGCATTCTTGCCTGGGATCCGCGCTGTAATGTGCAGAAATACAGTGGTGTTTGAAATCGTACGTACGGATGTGGTTTGTACGTACATTGGTGGAGGCTTATACACCAAAGGTATGGCTGGATTTTGGACTGTGTACCTCTAGCTATGCTCTAACTAGCTCGCCGGAATGTCGTGGGATCTTTCCTACTCTCCTATATGCCATACGGACACATTCGCAAAGATGTTTTAGGTACACGGGATTTAACGTTCAAAAGGAACACTCAAACGGAAATAATGGAATAATGGTACGGTTATTTAATGGAGGGATACTCGACTACCGACAAATAGTCTGGTTATATTCCGTAGTTATCGGGGAAATCAGATGACCTTGACCCCTTCTCTACCCTCCCTACCTTTAGTATGCCATATTATGGACGGCATAACCCTTATCAAGTGCGTCGCTTTACGACGATTCGGACCTCAGCATGCTCTACTCAGGACAAACAAGACTGATTTAGTATTTCATTTGTAACAATTAATGACTATTTAATACATCAAAATTAAGGGGGTTTGACTTCATGACTCCAGCTGACATATTTATGTTCTTGTTGTTTAAAAAAAAAAGGAAGAATGATTGATAAGAAAATAATTAAATCTAGTTACATGTACATATATATATATATATATAGGTATGGTATTAATATGTATAATGTCACAGAAAATGCATTATAAAAGAATATCAAGAAAAGAAATAAGCTTATGATATAATATATAAAAAAAAAATAATTACAAATCGACTCGCTGCATGTAAAACTTCATAATATTCGAAAACCTTTTAGACGTGTATATTCGAAGAATACAATTGACGACTTCATTTAAGGAAGCTCGCTACTCACTCATACTCATATAAATTATCCAGTACATCCATTGAGCTCAAGGGCGACGTGGTAGTATGTTCTGAGGAAGGGAAAAGAAATATGAATATACAGGTCGTTCTCCTACATCGAATCAAAATCAGTTTTCCTTCTTTTCATACCAGTTCGACGACGATTTGTAACTTACAAATAGATACTCTTCAGTGGGCCTAACGTCTAATTGTTAATAATTATATACGTGTACATGGTTTCATCGTGGATCTAGATAATGAAGAACTGATATAATCATAAAGGCGAAATCGAAGAAATATGTCCGCTCAGAATAGAGAAAACAAATACAGTTTCTATGTCCGATGGTTCTCCAACTACAATTCGGGCCTGCACGGGAACGTTCGTATGCCTCATAGTTTGAGAAGCGCTGGGGCTGTGTCGAAGAAGACGACATATGTATGTACTCATACATATATAGTCGAGAGCTTTCGCTGCGTGCTTAGGTCGAACTCGAGAAGGGTGACGAGTGCGGCATATGGGTTTCTGGCAAATTCACAGGGAAACGATATTCCATTGGCCTCACTCGATCATCACTTTTGCACTACGACATGCGTATTCCGTGGGCTGGACTTAGCACTTCATTAACGGTTCGTGTGTCGGATTAGTTGTTTCTTTTTACAGCTTTAAATGATGCTGGGAATATGCTACTGCGGCTTCTGGGGAGATCCGAGGTCTCTCCCAGCGCGGCCCAGAGATCGATGGACTTGGTTGCCCCCGTCTTCGGGGTGTAGCCTGATCCCCCGAGTAAAACGTGGCTAGCTTTCGAATCCTAAGACATCAAATTGTTAACTATTAAATTCACTTCCAAGAGAGTTATCTATGTACCTTGCTGTCTTTTCTTTAATTGTTTAATGTGGCTTAGCTTCGACCACCAGAAGTTTAACCTCTTTTGCACGTGTCAGAGACTTGTTTTCACTATATGCACTTTTTAATTCGAGGAGGAAAACTTCTGTCTGGTTGCAGGTTCTTTTTGGCTTTGATCCACCAGAAATTTTCTTGGCGCCTAGCATAGCCTCTTGCTTGGGCGGTCGGAACTTTACCTTCCACAATCAACGGGACAATGGCGTGACTCTAGTCAGAGCTTAAGCATGAGTTCCATGGTTAACTGCATAATCGTATGATCTTAGGGAAAGCTTGCGCTCAGGTTCCACGACTAACGGATTACAGCTCTGAGTAAAGCTTTTTAACTGCCCTACGCGAACTCTCTTTAACTTATCTCTTTAATCGGAGCTTAAAATTACTCTTTCCTAGGGCTACTAATCAGAAGAGTGCAGAAAATAACTCTTGGAAAGTTCGTTGTAGGTTTTAGAGTCACTACTGCCCACTACACCACAGTTGAGGAAACGGCAGTTTTACTGGCGAGGCCTAAACAGAAGAAAGGCAGTTGTTTAGGACTTGACTTGTATATCCTTGAGATGAAATATTCCAAAGATTTTCCCCTGCTCATCCTTTAACTGATAATAGGAGGATCCTACTCTCTGAGACACCACGGCTGAGATAAAAACAGGTGTCAATTTTGCACTGAACTTTTTGATGGCATTGCTTTGACAAAAATTGCGCGCAAGTACTGGCTCTCCAACCTTAAATTCTACTTTTCGACTACGCAGATCATATCTCCTAGCGTTTTGATCATGAGACTCTTTCACCTTCTTCTTTGCCGACTCTTGTATGATTTGTAAAGTTTCCGGACAACTAATTCGGCTATCATCTGATAATAGTTTTAGACGCCGAAGCACCTCATAGTCTTTACCATTTAGAATCATATTCTGTCCAAATGTTAGGAAATACGGTGAGTACCCTGTACTTTGGTGCACGCTGGACCTGAGAGCAGCACTGATAATTGGTAATTTTGCGTCCCAAGTGGAATGATCTTGACTTATGTAAGCTCTAATAGCTGCTAGCACAGATCTATTGAGCCTTTCACTGGCATTCGCCTGCAGGGAGTATATCGCGGTTCGAATATGTTGTATTCCAAAGCGGGTGAGAAACGCTCACCTCGGGGACTTCAAAAGTGCAGAGCAAACTATTTTCTAGGTATTCACACACTCGATTTGATGTAAACATCCTAAGAGGAAACAGGAAATGAAATAGTGTGAAATGATCTACGATAATGAGAAGACCAATATTCACTTTCTTGGACCGGGGGTAGGGACCAAGAAGATCCATATAAAGTTTTTGGAACGGACGATCAGACACCATTGGTTTTCCCATCGGCGGTTTCAAAACAATGCTCGGATGTTTGGTGTGACGACACACTTCACAATGCGTTACATATTCTCGTATTTGTTTGTTCATTTTCGGCCAGAATAAATATCTTTTAATCTTTTCTATCGTTTTCCCCACTCCGCTATGAGCAGCATTGGGAGGATCATGGGCACGAATGATTACCTCTCGGGTAATCTCCCTAGGTATCCACAATTTCCAAGATAATTTATCTACGACCTTATTCCCTTGATCAGGTTCAGTGCTCTTATAGATAATGTCATTGAGAATTTTCAAATCCGGTAATTTAGCTTGATTAGCGCGAATATGGTCTATTAGACTTTGGTATTCTGCTGATTTAAACTCTGCGGCGAAAAGATCAACTATCGGACCCTGTTCTTCCACCTCGGACACAGAAACATCATCTCTACGCGATAGAGCATCCGCTACCACGTTAAGAGTACCTTTCCGATGCGTTATTTCAAAAGAGAATCCCTGTAGCTTTATTGCCCATCGAGCTAGCCTACCCGACAACTCTTTCTGACGCATAAGCCATTGGAACGAGGCATGGTCGGTAATAACCTCAAATTCTTGCCCTTCTACATATGCGCGAAACTTCTTTATTCCTTTTATCACCGCTAAACATTCTAGCTCAGTCACTGAGTAGTTTGTTTGGGCTTTGCATAACTTCTCTGACATGAATGCAATGGGTAGCTCTTCTCCTTCCTCGTTCTTTTGAGCTAACACACAGCCAATTCCTACTGTACTAGCATCACATAGAAGCAAAAAGGGTTTTGAGAAATCCGGAGTGGACAAAATAGGCGCTGACGTCAAGCACTGCTTAAGTTCTTCAAATGCCTTGTCAGCCAAAAAATTCCATGCATACGCTCTTGGTTTCTTTAATAAATCTGTGAGGGCACAACTAACAGTGGCATAATTGTCTACAAAACGACGGTACCAGCCAGCAAGACCAAGGAATCGTCTCAATTGCTTCACTGTCTTGGGGACCGGGAATTGTTGAATGGCTTCAATCTTACTTGGATCCGTCTTAACCTGACCATATCCTATAAAGAACCCTAAGTATTTGATCTCACGCATGCAAAAGTGTGACTTGGCGATATTTATCGTAAGATTAGCCTTTCTTAAATGCACTGCTACTTCTCGGAGTAATATTAGGTGTGAATCGAAATCCTCGGATAGTATAAGTAGGTCATCGAGGTAAAGAAACACTCTCATACGCAAACTGGCAGGTATTACAATGTCCATTAAGCGACAGGGGGTTTGCGATGCATTGGTAAGACCAAACGGCATAACCTTATATTGATAAAGCGGCCGATTGGGTATAGTAAACGCTGTATACTGCCGGGACGATTCCTCTAGAGGGATTTGCCAATACGCGTGCTTCATATCGAGTCCCGTTATGTATTTGGCAGGTGGCAATCGACTGAGTATCCCATCTATATGGGGAAGAGGATATGCGTCCTTTCGGGTATATTTGTTGATCTCCCGAGAATCAAGGCATAGTCTATTCTTATTCCCCTTCTTTACGAGGACGCAATTGCTGCTCCATGGACTATTCGAAGGTTCTATCACTCCCAGATTAATCATCTTCTCTACCTCTTCAAACATCACTTTCTCTTTAGCTGGTGAGATGGGCCAATGTCGTTGTTTGACGGGTACTTCGGCATTGATCACCATCGAATGTTTTATAAGATGTGTTCGACCTAGTCCCTCACTTTCGAATGACGGAAAGGTATGTATTACCGCATCTAACCTTTTACTTTGGTCAACTGTCAGCGAATGCATTTTGGGAGTTTCTTTAGTTCCCGTATCATCTATGGCCTCCAAACAGCTGACTGTTCCTTCTCCAGTTAATAATTGGGATAAGAGACCGAATTCTTTCCAAAAGTCGACTCCCAGATAAACATCTTGCTTTAAATTGGGAATGATAAAGAATTCTACTTCCTTAACTGTTCCGTGAAACTCAATTGGAACCAATAGCTTGGACACCACCGAACAGGCTTCATTACTGGCCGTGTGTATGGTTCCCAAGCACTTCTGAGATTTTGGGTGATTTGATAAAGAGGTTGCTGCTTTACCACCCAAACAACTGAAAGTTGCCCCTGAGTCTAGCAAGGCTTTATATTTCTGACCTTCGATTGCTATGTCTGTATATAATCGATTATCTGAACTCAGAATGACTGCGGAGACCAAACGTTTTCGGACAGATCGCACCATTTTCCAGAATTCTCGTCTCCTAATCGTCGATCTTTTGGGTTTAACTATCACTTTATATAAAGTATTCAAATCCTTTGAATCCGCCTCTGCACTCTCGGTCGTTTGAGTACACATATCTCTAACTGCACAAGAGGGGGGAAGTGTCGTATCTGATTTTATGTCAACTACCCTTTTAGAAAGCCCTCCTATGGTAGCTGAGTTACTTTCAGTTAGTTGTTGTTCTTGGTCGGATGTACTGACTGGGCTCCGGTCGGCACATCCCGCTTCGAGTTTTTCGCTGGGTTACATTTGACGCATCGAGGCTTATAAATATCCTTAGCGCCACAACCATAGCAGAACACTCGCCTTTCTCCCATACAATCATCGAAACGATGGCCCTCTTGGTCACAATTCCAGCATACTAATTTCTAACGATATATCTGCGAGACACTTTCCTCTTCTCTATCTTCGCTATCCGTAAGTAATTCCGCTATGTTCGGTTTACCGAATCTACCCCGTGAAAAGGAATTGTTGCTGTCTCTACAGAAATTTTCATGCTTGCGAACTTCTTCTCTCAGCATAGTTCGATCGCTAATCGCTTGAGATGCAAGAGTTCATATCTGAGAGTCTGCTTCGCATTACGTTTCAAAATGTCTACCAACTTTTGTTCACTAACCTCGTGAGAAAGTCTAGAAACTAACTCTTCGACTGCCGTCTGGTAATCATCGAAAGGTTCGCTTTCTTTCTGATGGCGTTTCCTTATTAATTCCCATAAGTCGAAATCATCTTTAGCATCATCAAATCGTTGTCTAAACGAGGCAGAAAATGCTTGCCAGGAGAACTGTGGATTCTTCCTATGGAAGTTCCAAAACCAATCACTGGCTTTTGTCGAAAAGAGAAGATGCATATTGTCACAGAGTAGTCCGTAATCATTATCTAAAGTAGAAGCTGTCAGAGAACGAACTCTGTAAAGGAATTCGTCTACGTACATAGCATCCTTGGATCCATCAAACTTTAGCCGCCAACTAGTTAAGATATTAGCAGCCTTTACAGGGGCTATTGCTCTGTTAAATATGTTTGGGTTAGGTGTTCCTATTTCCCTTTCATTAGATGGTGATGTCGAGTTTCCTGACACATAACCCTGTTCTGAATTCCGATTAGTCGGTTGTGCCGGTGTACTATCCGAAGCTATTGCTATCCTACCTAACTGTCCCCGAAGACTTTCTTCGATCGAGTTCTTGATGAACGAGCTTAACTCCAACATCATGTCTGACTGCTGATCTTTTATAAGGGCCTGTAGAACCGATATGGTATTTTCAGATAAATCTTCAGCCGACCGATGACTGGTACTAGCCAATGAGTGCTCCCTGTAATGTTGTGATTGCAACCTAGTCTGCATTCCTCTGCGAGGTATACCTCCGCGTTTCTGTTTCGATATGGCTCCTCTTGACTTTTGGTATCCTTTCTCTGAAGAATTAGCCTCATTATTGGAACCGATTTCTAACGGCGCTATCCCCGAACTCATCTCGGGTGGCAATTCCGCTGCTAGTGTATTCTCCTCAAAAGAAAGTTCCTCTGGATTAATCTCTACCCTACAAACTGGGCAATTTTTGTTGTTCTTTATGAACGCTTGCATACAAGAATCATGGTACCGATGACGACAAGGCGCCGTACAGATTAAATGATTGCCTCCTAATGCCTGTTGACATATACCGCAGCTCACGGGGTCAACACCACCGGATGCCTTGTCTCCAGGGGTACGCTGCACTGGCGACATATTCCGAGTAAACAAAAGTACTTGTATGTAATCGATAATATTTAAGTCGATGATATTTAACTCCACTAATATAGGATACTAGCTTAAATTGAATCCTACTATTTGACCTCTAATTAACAAAAGTTTGTCCTTTTTCGAGCATGCTTCCGTCCTCATTCGTACACACTTTTTTTTTTTTTTTTTTTTTTTTTTTTTTTGGAATATAACCTGATTGGGCTCTACATTGGTCTATGGAACATTTATGTGGCAGATAGCAATGGCCATGGCTAAACTCCAGATCGGCATCTAGAAGATTAGATTTCCGAAAGCCATCAACTCTCTTCCTTCCTAAATTTCAATGGGGGTTATACGATTATAATTAGGACGACCTATCCGCCTTTGTGAATAGTTATCGTAATTCGCTAATTATCCTAGATAATAATTTCAAAGTACAAGTTTTTCATCTCTCGCTACCTGGCGGATTATATTTGGTTGGCTATTCCGAATCTCAGAACCTAAAACCAAAATTCCCTCAATAACTTCCGTTACAGTAGTAAAAGAGGAAACCTATTACTTTATCTGTTGGATACAAAGAGCTAAATTGTTTTGGGGTTTAAACCAGTAGTAACTAGCATTTGCTTGTCAACTCGGGCCCCACGTTGGGCGCCAATCTATGTAATGTGCAGAAATACAGTGGTGTTTGAAATCGTACGTACGGATGTGATTTGTACGTACATTGGTGGAGGCTTATACACCAAAGGTATGGCTGGATTTTGGACTGTGTACCTCTAGCTATGCTCTAACTAGCTCGCCGGAATGTCGTGGGATCTTTCCTACTCTCCTATATGCCATACGGACACATTCGCAAAGATGTTTTAGGTACACGGGATTTAACGTTCAAAAGGAACACTCAAACGGAAATAATGGAATAATGGTACGGTTATTTAATGGAGGGATACTCGACTACCGACAAATAGTCTGGTTATATTCCGTAGTTATCGGGGAAATCAGATGACCTTGACCCCTTCTCTACCCTCCCTACCTTTAGTATGCCATATTATGGACGGCATAACCCTTATCAAGTGCGTCGCTTTACGACGATTCGGACCTCAGCATGCTCTACTCAGGACAAACAAGACTGATTTAGTATTTCATTTGTAACAATTAATGACTATTTAATACATCAAAATTAAGGGGGTTTGACTTCATGACTCCATCTGACATATTTATGTTCTTGTTGTTTAAAAAAAAAAG
This sequence comes from Drosophila affinis, assembly GCA_037356375.1. NCBI lineage: Eukaryota > Metazoa > Arthropoda > Insecta > Diptera > Drosophilidae > Drosophila > Drosophila affinis. Next base: position 37,191,913 of record CM074802.1, on the reverse strand, counting down.
GAAGAATGATTGATAAGAAAATAATTAAATCTAGTTACATGTACTTATATATATATATATATAGGTATGGTATTAATATGTATAATGTCACAGAAAATGCATTATAAAAAGAATATCAAGAAAAGAAATAAGCTTATGATATAATATATAAAAAAAAAATAATTACAAATCGACTCGCTGTATGTAAAACTTCATAATATTCGAAAACCTTTTAGACGTGTATATTCGAAGAATACAATTGACGACTTCATTTAAGGAAGCTCGCTACTCACTCATACTCATATAAATTATCCAGTACATCCATTGAGCTCAAGGGCGACGTGGTAGTATGTTCTGAGGAAGGGAAAAGAAATATGAATATACAGGTCGTTCTCCTACATCGAATTAAAATCAGTTTTCCTTCTTTTCATACCAGTTCGACGACGATTTGTAACTTACAAATAGATACTCTTCAGTGGGCCTAACGTCTAATTGTTAATAATTATATATACGTGTACATGGTTTCATCGTGGATCTAGATAATAAGGAACTGATATAATCATAAAGGCGAAATCGAAGAAATATGTCCGCTCAGAATAGAGAAAACAAATACAGTTTCTATGTCCGATGGTTCTCCAACTACAATTCGGGCCTGCACGGGAACGTTCGTATGCCTCATAGTTTGAGAAGCGCTGGGGCTGTGTCGAAGAAGACGACATATGTATGTACTCATACATATATAGTCGAGAGCTTTCGCTGCGTGCTTAGGTCGAACTCGAGAAGGGTGACGAGTGCGGCATATGGGTTTCTGGCAAATTCACAGGGAAACGATATTCCATTGGCCTCACTCGATCATCACTTTTGCACTACGACATGCGTATTCCGTGGGCTGGACTTAGCACTTCATTAACGGTTCGTGTGTCGGATTAGTTGTTTCTTTTTACAGCTTTAAATGATGCTGGGAATATGCTACTGCGTCTTCTGGGGAGATCCGAGGTCTCTCCCAGCGCGGCCCAGAGATCGATGGACTTGGTTGCCCCCGTCTTCGGGGTGTAGCCTGATCCCCCGAGTAAAACGTGGCTAGCTTTCGAATCCTAAGACATCAAATTGTTAACTATTAAATTCACTTCCAAGAGAGTTATCTATGTACCTTGCTGTCTTTTCTTTAATTGTTTAATGTGGCTTAGCTTCGACCACCAGAAGTTTAACCTCTTTTGCACGTGTCAGAGACTTGTTTTCACTATATGCACTTTTTAATTCGAGGAGGAAAACTTCTGTCTGGTTGCAGGTTCTTTTTGGCTTTGATCCACCAGAAATTTTCTTGGCGCCTAGCATAGCCTCTTGCTTGGGCGGTCGGAACTTTACCTTCCACAAACAACGGGACAATGGCGTGACTCTAGTCAGAGCTTAAGCATGAGTTCCATGGTTAACTGCATAATCGTATGATCTTAGGGAAAGCTTGCGCTCAGGTTCCACGACTAACGGATTACAGCTCTGAGTAAAGCTTTTTAACTGCCCTACGCGAACTCTCTTTAACTTATCTCTTTAATCGGAGCTTAAAATTACTCTTTCCTAGGGCTACTAATCAGAAGAGTGCAGAAAATAACTCTTGGAAAGTTCGTTGTAGGTTTTAGAGTCACTACTGCCCACTACAGCGCGTAACAGCCATCGGCTGGTGTCGCTTGGGCCACTTGATGGTGCAGTCATTGCATATCAACGTCCTAAAGAAAAAATATTATTTTATATTTTTATAAGCGATACCTTAAACGACGCCTAATTAATGTGTCTGTCTAAAACCAAAAATCAAGGCATTCAAATTTTGTTTTCTTCGACTTTTCCTGAGCTTTCAAAGTCAAAATTTCGAAAAAAAAAAAAAAATTATGAAATTTCAATTTGGAAGCTTAATATCTTTCAGACGTTAAGTTGCAGCTACAAAGTGTCTGAGTCGGATATATAACTGCATTTGTCAGCTTTTTTAACTGCAAAGTTCAATACAACCAGTTGTAGAAAACTTAAGTTATGTGAAAAATAGAATCTATCAGAAAAAGTCATTTTTGGCGACATCGGAAAAGTCGTGTCGACTAGTGTAATCAAAACAATATCTCCATTACCGAGAGACCTATTAACTATTACAACCGACAAATTGAGTTAGTAAAGGGAGAGGAGGATAAGGAAGATATATACCACTACTTTCATAAACTAATCATTAAAATAACATACAAAGAAATGACAAATACGCTAGCTAAAGAACTAATTAAGAAATATGTATGCACGAAGAAGAGTGCTTATATTTCCATAATGATGAAGATTTTCCTTTATTCCAAGCATATTTAGCATATTTAGAGATAATTAATTCAAGAAATATAACGAAAGTAATCAAATCGAGTAAAAAGCTAATTGATATTCAAAATAATGCCGAGTTTAAAGAGCTAATAATAAAAAATCATAAAGAGTTATTGCATCCTAGAATTGAGAAAACAAAAAACTGGTTTAAAGAAAAATACTATTATCCAGACCATCAGAAATTAATTCAAAACATAATAAATGAGTCCCCTTCTTGTAATATTGCCAAAACTGAACATCGTGATACCAATTTAGCATCGAGTTAACCCCAGATATACAGAACGTCAGAGAGAGATATTTTATGGATTTTTATATAATAGGCAACCAGCAGTTCTTATCGTCAACAGACATTTACTCGAAATTTGCCACACTAATAGAAGTGAATAGTCGCGACTGGCTCGAAACAAAAAAAGAGCTATTATAAAAGTCTTTAACGAAATGGGCAAGCCCCAAGAGATAAAAGCCGATAAAGATTCAGCTTTCATGTGTGCAGCATTGCAAACATGGCTTATCTCGGAAGACGTGAAAATACATATCACATCTAGCAATAATGCGATATCAGATGTAGAAAGATTCCATAAAACAGTTAATGAAAATCTATATATATAAATGAAAGTCGTGTTAGTTACACCACTTATAACTCAAGAACGGCAGGACAGATTTGGCTGAAAATTGGTAGGGAGGTAGCTTAGAGCCAGGAGACGGACATAGGATACTTTTTATCCCGTTCGACAGCGTTCATTGCAATCCTCAAATACCAACGATGAAATTTCACGCTATCAAGTTGGTCGTTATGTGAACTGTAATGAAGCGATTTGGCGTATATTCGCATTTCCAATTCACGAACGTCATCCTACTGTTATACATTTGGCGGTGCATCTGGAGAATGGTCAACGAGTATATTTCACGGCTTCGAATGCTACGCAACGTGCTGAAACACCTCCAGCAACTACATTGACCAGTTTTTTTGCAATCTGCCAAAGCGATCAGTTTGCACGAACTTTGCTTTACTCGGTGATGCCACGTTATTATACTTGGAATGCTTCATCCACCAATTTTCAAAGACGGAAGCAAGGTGATGCGGTTCCTGGGTATCCAGATGTGCGTTCTACTGATGCTCTTGGTCGTATGTATACAGTTCATACAAAGAATGATGAATGTTTCTATTTGCGGTTGTTGCTGGTAAATGTGCGTGGGCCAACTTCATTTGAGACACTACGAACTGTTAATGGTGTAATATTCCCAACATATCGTGCTGCATGTGAAGAATTGAACTTATTAGAAAACAATACCCATTGGGATACGACAATCGCTGAAGCCATTATCTCTGCATCTCCAAGTCAGATACGCACATTATTCGCTATCATAATTTCGACATGTTTTCCATCAAACCCATGTAACCTGTGGCACAAATACAAGGATAGTATGTCAGAAGATATTTTACATCAAAGTCGTGTCAGTTCCAGAAATCACGATATTGAGATGAATGAGGAGATACATAATCGTGCTTTACTCTTGATCGAAGATATGTGTTACCTCATGTGCGGTAATTATACCCGGTACTCGAAGAGTATAGGGGTATATTAGATTTGTGGGGATAACGGTTGTGTGTAACGCCCAGAAGGAAGCGTTTCCGACCCCATAAAGTATATATATTCTTGATCAGCATCAATAGCCGAGTCGATATAGCCATGTCTGTCTGTCCGTCCGTCTGTCCGTCTGTCCGTCTTCATTTGCGCCTATATCTCAGAGACTATTAAAGCTAGAGCAACCAAGTTTTGTATCCAGTCTGCTGTGTGATCACACTACTCCAAATGTGTTGCAAAATTTCGCCCCGCCCCCTTCCGCCCACACAAAGGACGAAAGTCTGTGGCGTACACAATGTTGAAGATACTAGAAAACTAAAAACGCAGAGTCATAGAGAAAGCCCATTTCTATCAGGGTGTTGAATCTGGATCAGATCGGATCATTATTATAGCTACAATGAAGAAAACCATTTCGAAAGTCATCATTCCCTCTCGCTCTCTCTCACACGCGACCCCTTCTGCTTTGCCCATTAGTATTTTGCGTCGCCTAGTTCTCAGAGACTATAAGAGCTAGAGCAACCAAACTTTCTATCCAAGCTCCTGTGATATCAAACCAGCACAAGTGTATTTTAAATTTTTGCCACGCCCCTTTCCGCTCCCACAAAGAACGAAAATCTGTGGAATCCACAATTTTTAAGATAAATGAAAACCAAAAACGCAGAATCACGAAAAATTACCATATCTACCGGATTACCGAATCTAGATCAGGTCGGATCAGAATTATGGCCAGAAGAAACAAATTAAATTTCAGTGGCTTCGCAACGCCTGCCAAGCGCTGACTCATTCCCTCTCTCTCTCTGTCCTGAACACTTGTACGTCCCAAATATGTAGGCGCAGATATACAAAGCATATGTAAACAAAAATGGAAACATGTATAAAAATTCCAAAAAATGCATTTTTTTAATTTAAATATTATTTTCGTCCCTTTTGAGAACATATAATAAATCTTATAAATCGTAGGCTCAAATATGTATGTATGTATATACTGACTGAGTACCGGGTATAAGGTAGAGCCGCGGCCTTTGCCGCGGCTCACAACGTTCCCTCTCGTTTATTAATCAGGTTAGGAATGCCAGCGCCAAATCGTGAAATGAATGACGAATTTAATCGAGAATTGGAACGGGAACGTGAATATGATCACCAGGAATTAGATTTAGTAGTTCAAAGGAATGTACCCCTGTTGAATTACAAACAAAAGGAAGTTTATGATACTTTAATGAAGGCAATCGCTGATGAAAATGGTGGTTTATATTTCCTAGATGCCCCTGGTGGAAAGGGGCAAGACATTCCTTATGTCATTAGTTTTAGCAACTGTTCGGGCGAGATCCAACATAGCGGTTGCAGTTGCTTCTTCTGGAATAGCAGCCACATTGTTAGAAGGATGCCGTACGGCTCATTCAGCATTCAAATTACCGTTAAATCTTCAAACTATTGAAGAACCAACGTGTAATATTGCAAAACTCTCAGCAATGGCCAAAGCTTTAGCGGCATCAAAAATCATCATCTGGGACGAATGCACAATGGCGCATAAACGTGCATTAGAAGCACTTAACCGAACATTAAAAGATTTACGCAAAGACTCGAGATGTTTTGGAGGAGCAATGATTTTACTGTCTGGCGATTTCCGCCAAATACTGCCAGTAATTCCAAGATCTACGGCTGCCGATGAAATAAACGCTTGCCTCAAATCGTCAAATCTATGGCGCTATGTGAAGAAACTGCAGCTGACAACAAACATGAGAGTTACATTGCTTAATGATACATCTGCTAAAGATTTCTCGGAGCAATTGCTGACTATCGGTAATGGTCAAGTACCTGTCGATGAATCGAGCGGATTAATATCATTTCCAAATAATTTCTGTAATTTTGTCTCATCAAAAGACGAACTTATCAACAATGTATTTCCAAATATTATTTCTAACTACAAAAATAATGAATGGTTGAGTGAGCGAGCAATTTTAGCGGCTAAGAATAAAGATGTAGATGACCTGAACTACATAATTCAAAATAAGATCATTGGAACAATGCAATCATTCAAATCTATTGACTGCGTCACAAATAAAGATGAAGCCACCAACTATCCAATTGAATTTTTAAACTCTTTGGACGTGCCTGGCTTACCACCGCACAATTTACGCCTAAAGGTTGGCTCCGTAGTAATCATGCTTCGAAACATAAACCAACCAAAACTGTGCAACGGTAGGCGTTTGGTGGTTAGTAAATTGATGAACAATGTAATTTACGCTACGATAATGATAGGAAAATTTAAAGGTGAGGAAGTTCTCATTCCGAGGATCCCGATGATCCCAACCGATATGCCGTTTGAATTTAAAAGACTTCAATTTCCGATACGTCTTGCATTTGCCATGACCATCAACAAATCACAAGGCCAATCCTTAAAAGTTTGTGGCTTAAATCTAGAACATCCATGTTTTTCCCATGGTCAATTATACGTGGCATGTTCACGGGTCGGAAGACCATCTGCGTTGTTTGTTTTTGCGCCTGATAATAAAACAAACGAGAGGGAACGTTGTGAGCCGCGGCCTTTGCCGCGGCTCTACCTTATACCCGGTACTCAGTCAGTATATACATACATACATACATTTATGAGCCTACGATTTATAAGATTTATTATATGTTCTCAAAAGGGACGAAAATAATATTTAAAATAAAAAAATGAAGTCCATTTTTGGAATTTTTATACATGTTTCCATTTTTGTTTACATTTTTGTTTGTATATCTGCGCCTACATTTCTACATGACATGTATAACTACATATTTGAGACGTACAAGTGTTTACGACAGAGAGAGAGGGCATGAGTCAGCGCTTGGCAGGCGTTGCGTAGCCACTGAAATTTAATTTGTTTCTTCTGGCCATAATATTGATCCGATCTGATCCAGATTCGGTAATCTGGTAGATATGGTAATTTTTCATGATTCTGCGTTTTTGGTTTTCATTTATCTTAAAAATTGTGGATTCCACAGATGTTCGTCTTTTGTGGGGGCGGAAGGGGGCGTGGCAAAATTTTAAAACAAACTCGTTTTGGTTCGGTGTCACAGGAGCTTGGATAGAATGTTTGGTTGCTCTAGCTCTTATAGTCTCTGAGAACTAGGCGCTCATTTATACGAATAGGCAAAGCAGGTGGGGCCGCGTGTGAGAGAGAGCGAGAGGGAATGATGACTTTCGAAATGGTTTTCTTCATTGTAGCTATAATAATGATCCGATCTGATCCAGATTCAACACTCTGATAGAAATGGGCATTCTCTATGACTCTGCGTTTTTATTTTTCTCGTATCTTCAACATTGTGTACGCCACAGACTTCCGTCCTTTGTGTGGTCGGAAAGGGGCGGGGCGAAATTTTGAAATACACTTTGAGTAGTGTGATAACACAGGAGACTGAATACAGAACTTGGTTGCTCTAGCTTTAATAGTCTCTGAGATAGACGGACGGACGGACGGACAGACATGGCTATATCGACTCGGCTATTGATGCTGATCAAGAATATATATACTTTATGGGGTCGGAAACGCTTCCTTCTGTGCGTTACACACAACCGTTATCCCCACAAATCTAATATACCCCTATACTCTTCGAGTACCGGGTATAAAAACACAATCTGCTTATTTATTGCCATTAAGGCGGAACAAAGTTCGCCGGGTCAGCTAGTTAAGAATAATAACAAGCGAAAACGGTACTGAAACAAAATATACAAAATTCGAGATAATCGTATATACTTATAATCATAAAACAAAGCATAGCACTACAAACAGGACGCCTGCTTACATATTCATTTATGCAGGAACACTTGAATATAATACACAATTAAATAAAGAAAAACAGATTAATAAAAATAGGCATACCAATTAATTACGAATATCACAATCTTACAATGAATATCACAAAAACTGAGGAAACTTATGCAAGCCTTTTAGAAAAGGCAAACGATTTCAAAGAAGTAATTCAAATACAATACTTTGTAGACAAGCACACAAGAGAAATAAACGGGCTGAAAATAGCCAAACGCAGTAAGAGAGGATTAATAAACATAGTCGGTACAGCCTAAAAATAATTATTTGCGACACAAGACCAAGAAAATAAGAAAGAACTAGAAAACAAAATAGACAGCCTAGCCAAAAATAGTATCCAAGCCAATGAGTTAAACCTAGTAATAGAAACGATAAACAAGGGACTTGCGGCCATTAACAATTTAAAAGAAGAAAAAAATAAAAATGAACAATTAGAAATTTTGATATTTAACCTCCAACACTTTACAATACAATGAGGATATAGAGTTGGGTATGCAGCTATCTAGACTTGGTATATTCAATCCAAAATTATAGAAACAAGATAATTTGAAACATATAAATTCTGAGAAAATATTACATATTAAAACGTCAACATGGCTAAAGTAGATTCTAATAAAACATTAATAATTTCCAATATTCCAAGCGAAAGCATTAACACCCCAATATACAAAATAATTCCCTATCCAGATGAGCACAATAATATCTGTATAATGTATAATGTACATAAAAACAATAATTATAATTGCATTTATTATAACAATAATAATTATAGTTGCAAAGAAATGCCGGGGAGTAACATATCCATAATGCCCTACACCCACACATGCATTATGTATACGTTAAGCGCTGGACATATCAATAACACGTTATACATATGTCCAGCACTAACCATTATGCACATATACCAGATTGGCATAAACAAATGATGAGATTCCCAATACCCGAAAACAAATAAATCATAAGCTGTCAACACGAAATCACCTAAATTCAAAGCTACTAGAATAAACAATTCGGTTCACAAGTAAACAAATTCGACTCCCACACTCCAATCTAATAAACAAGTGACGAGCCCAGATGAAAGATGATACAAAACAGCTGCAGTCAACCCTTTCATCAAAGCCATCCATACCTTGGCCAACGCACGTAGGCCAACGCATCAAGCACTAAAGCCACGATCAACCGAAGTGCAACCGATGAAGAAAGCTGCAGCCGAAGATCAAAGCTGTGGACCAAAGCTCAAAAGCTTCCCAAGCGAGACCTATTGGAAAATAGATAAAGATATAAGAATTAGTTCCGTTTGAGACTGTCAAATTCAAAGTCGGGGATAACTCAATAATATAACCTAATATAACCAATAACCCATTGTAATAATCATAAGTTTACACCCAGCGACAAAAAAAAAGCCGCACTGCGAAATTTCATGAATTTTTGACTTGTCTAGCATGTTATTCGATCCCGAAATGTTATTCGATTCGTCTAATTTTTTTTTGTGAGTAAATGTTTTTTTCTTTTTGCATGTGTTTCCTGTCGTCTCAGTTTCTGGAAACATTTTTTGCAAAACATATTACTTAGGGGTCTTTAAGAAGTATGCCTAAAGGAAACCAGATGACGGTGACTGAAAAGTAAAAAATTATTGCCACGGCTGAACAAAATGTCTTCATACGAATAATAGCGGATCGAACTAAGTTCATCGAAAGCTCAGTACAACGATTTTTGAAAAAATTTCGTGAGACTGGACAAGTGGAGAGGACGAAAGGATCGGGAAGAAAAAAGTTTACAAGTGCAAGGGAAAATCGGATTATTAGGAAAACGAACCAACATGATCGATACAAAAATGCTGTAAAGATAGCTTTTGAAGTTCAGAAACGATTTGCGAAAGAAATTTTAGCTCGAACTATACACCGTCGTTTAAAGGAGATGAGTTTAATGGCAAGGACACCTGCCAAAAAGCCACTTCTTAATAGTCGAATGAAGAAATCATGTATAAATTCAGCTACATAAAAAGCAAATTAGGGTGAATCTGAGTGGTCACGAATCATATTCTCGGATGAGTCTAAATTTAACTTCATTGGACTTGCTGGTTCCCGCACAGTTCGCCGCAGAAAAAGGCAACGCTATTCCGAAAATGGCTGCATTGACAGAGTGAAGCATTGCCCTTATATTATTGTAACGAAAATTCGAAGTTGGCGCCCTTAGAGCCCTGGACCAGGCTTATCGATAGTTTGAGTCCACCTCGATCGGCTGGACTTTGGACAGTGGAAGGAAAGAAAACGAAGAGAGAGAGAAGCAGGAAGAAGAGAGGAGTTTGAATGAGAAAAAGAAGTTGTAACAACGTGCCTAAGAAGGTTAGGTCTCGGAATAAACTGAAGAAAGCGAAATAAAAGTGTGAAGTGTGTTTTTATCACGACGGCATCACGGCTGCTATCTCCCCTTAGCTGCCGCCTTACAAAATTTGGCCAAATCCCAACCTGTAAAGGAAATCCGCTCGGCCCGCCGGTAGCAAAAATCTTGTTACATTATTATATGGGGTCTGGTCTGACGAGCATGTGAGATGGCTCGGAGGGGGCCTAGCTGAGGCCACCGGACGGGTCGCAGGTTGCGGATAGCGAATGACCTACCTCTTGAGGTAGGCCAGCTGCGAATAAACGGTCATCCCTAGGGAAGGCACCGAAATAAGCAGTCCCGGACAGCCAGCGGGTGTTCGCGAAGTAGCAACACTGACGATGCGCTTGTGGTGCCGCCTCATTTAAGTAGCTCACACACACCCCATCCCTACACATTACCTACCCACATCCCAACCCCTACAATCATCTCACACCGGGCCGGACTAAGTGTGTTATTCGACCCGTGCCGAGTGTCAGCCTGGCTGGGGGCCCGGTATAAAAACTAGCCCAGTCGTTAACGGAGGGCTCAGGGACTTGGCAAATAAAAACAATAAATAAAAACAAAAACGAGTCTGGCGCTCCCCAACTGCCAACTGGGAGCAATCCCATACAGGGAAAGGCATCGGCCCAAAGGCCTGGCCTGACCCGCGAAATAGCTGGTAAAACCAGCGCGGCGGAAGACGCTAGGGCGAACCCGAAGGGGTCCCATCCTAGTTCCGGGGTGGGTGGCAAATCGCCGACTAAAGCCGATACCTTGGTGGAGTGGCTCTGCAACCCTGCGGCTGCCCTGCCTGCTGGTAAGGCTGCGGAGAGCGAGTTGCCATCGACTAGCGCCCAAGCCAAAACTTACACCTATGCCGAGAGAAGGAGTGCTGGCAACATTCTCCGTCGGCTAAATGCAAGTACGATGTCCAGCCCGACCGACCAGTGGCGGAAAAAGGTCGAATGGGCATCAAAGGTGCTGCCCAACTTTGGCAAAGAGGCACCGAAGAGGGTTGCCCCGCCGAAGTTGACGGCCCCGCAAGCTAAAAGGCAGCGCTCACAGGAGACTCCCGGACCGGCTCCGAAGCGCTCCAGAGTGCTGCCGAATGTATCGTTCGCGCAGATCGCCAAAGAGAGGACGCTGATTAGCGTCCTGGACAAAGGCAACGCGGACTCAAAAATTCCCAGGAATCAGTGGAAGTAGGTGGAAGCGGCACTGGCCGACCGCTGCTTCGAGCTGCTGGAGAAACAGCCCGGCCCCCCTCCAGTCTGTAAAGACATGGGGTGGTACCAGGGCTGCATAAAAATTATAGCCTGCGAAGACGAGCGCTCCGTCCAGCTGTATAAAGCAGCGGTAGCGCAAGTCGGGGAGGTGTACCCAGGGGCGAAGCTTGTCGCGGTCAACTGGAACGAGGTGCCCAGTAGGCCCAGAGCAAGAGTCTGGGTGCCCGCCTCCATTAAGGAGCCTGAGCGCATCTTGAAGATGCTGCAGCGGTGCAACCCGGAGCTACCAACCTCCGACTGGAGGGTAGTCAAGGTGGAGGCGAGTCAAGGCCCGATGCACCAGGCAGTACTATTCTTGAACAAGGAATCCCTTGCTCCGATTGAGGCCAAAAAAGGAGAGCTCAACTTTGGCTTTAGTGCGGTGAGCATCAGGGTGTACAAGTCGGATGCAGCGGCCGAGGCGCGTCCTGTCGACAACCCAGTCGAGCAGGACGTTGCCTCGGAGATCGAAGCACCCGATGACGACCCAGAGCCTGCCCACGACGGCTACTCTTCCGACACGGCTCTTATGGGAGAGTTCGAGGCGATGTGTCGCGATGACACCATCGAGGACGACTCGGACGCCGATAATACAGTGGTGGAGAACTCTGTCGAAGTCTCTAAGACTCCTTCAGATAAATCTCCACCACTGTAAAGCAGCATCCGCTACCCTCATACTCCGCTTGGAAGCGAGCGGAGCAGACGTAGTCCTGATCCAAGAGCCTTGGGTAGTAGGAGACAAGGTCTGTGGATTAGCGACGAAGGAGCACAAGCTTATTGTAGCTCAGAAAGAAGATAAAATACGTACCTGCATTCTTGCAAGGAAGCACTTAAACATCTTTCTGCTCCACAACCTTAGCAATCGTGATAACACAGCGGCAAGCCTTGAACTACAAGGTTCCCAAATAAGGCTGATGTCGTCCTACATGGCTCATGAGGAAAGCGATCCTCCCGGTGACCTAGTTCGCAAGCTCACCAGAGATAGCGAAAGGTCGGATATAGGCCTTGTAATAGGCTGCGACGCCAACGCCCACCACACCCAATGGGGGAGTTCGGACACGAATGTAAGGGGTGAGTCATTATTCAGCTTCATCCTTAACTCTAATCTTCTTATCTGCAATTGGGGCAATGATCCTACGTTTATAATTAAGAATAGACAAGAGGTAATTGACCTAACTTTAGTGTCTCACAAAACGTCAGACTTAGTAACGAACTGGAAAGTTCTGGGGGACCACTCCTTTTCGGACCACAGGTATATCGAGACCACACTATCTCTCGAGAACCCAAAACCCACTGTCTTTGCTAACCCTAGGAAAGCAAACTGGGAAAAATATGTCAAAGTTATGGAGGGACTTCTTCCCTCCAAGGCACCAATCTGCCTGAACACAGAGCACGATCTAAATCATCTAGTGGACAGGTTTACTAAAGCATGCAACACGGCCTTCACGGCAGCATGCCCATCAAACCAACACAAGGGGAAAAAGAAACCCCCTTGGTGGTCAAAACAAATAGATACCCTACGAAAAAGCTGCAGGTCCCTCTTCAACAGGGCCAAACGCGCTAACGAGGAGCAACACTGGGCAGATTATAAAAATAGTCTGGCCCTATACAAGAAAGAAATCAGACAGGCAAAAAGGGCCTCTTGGCAAAGTTTTTGTTCTGAAATCGAGGTATCGTCGGAAGCTGCAAGACTGCGCAAGATCCTCTCCAAAACGACCCCCTCGGTGGGATACCTTAAGAGAAGCGATGGTACGTGGACCAACTCCAGTGAGGAGTCCCTACAGATTCTTCTCGATACTCATTTTCCAGGGTGCTCCATCAATGGACCGACCCACCTCCCTAGTGAGGGTTCGATCACCTCGATGGAGCACATTCTCTCCAAACGGAACATAGGCTGGGCAATAAACAGTTTCCATCCGTTCAAATCCCCTGGTCCGGACCAGATCATTCCGGCCCAACTACAAAAAGCCGGAGACACGGCCATCAACTGGCTGCGATGTATCTTTAAGAAGATACCACACGCTTGGCTTAAGGCAAAAATAGTCTTCATCCCTAAAGCAGGTAAAGCCTCACACTCTACACCAAAGGACTTTAGACCAATTAGTCTATCGTCCTTCCTTCTCAAAACCTTTGACAGACTCGTCGGGCTACAACTGAGAACTACTATAAATTCTCAATTGTTGTCAGGAGCACAGCATGCCTACCGGAAAGGAAAATCCACGGAAACGGCACTTCACGAAGTAATTTCGGGGATAGAGAAATCACTATACCTCAAAGAATACTGTCTAATCGCTTTTCTAGATATCGAGGGAGCTTTCAACAACGTCATACCCGGTGCCATTACGGAAGCGCTGACTGACCTTGGGGTGGATCGTCCCTTGGTGATGCTCATTGATGCAGGACGGTGACATCATCGGTGGGATCGTCCACTCAGTCAAGGTATGTCAGTAGAGGCACACCGCAAGGTGGTGTCCTTTCCCCCCTTCTATGGAACATAGCAGTCAACAAGATTCTATGTGACCTGGAAGGGGGGGGGGCTTCAAAGTCGTGGCATACGCGGACGACGTAGCAATTATCTTTTCGGGCAAATACCCTCAAACACTCTGCGACTTAATGACCGCAAAGCTCGCGAGACTGTCAAGTTGGACAGAATCGCGGGGTCTTGGAGTTAATCCCTCAAAGACAGAACTTGTGCTATTTACAAGCAAATACAAGATTCCGTCTATAACCCCCCCACATTAAACGGATGCAGGCTCTCCTTTAGCGACAGTGCCAATTACTTAGGGTTAGTAATCGACAAAAAGCTAAACTGGAACCTGAATATCAAAGACAGAGTGAAGAAGGCCACGATAGCCCTCTCCACTTGCAAAAAAGCTATCGGCTTAAAATGGGGCATGAACCCAAGTATAGTCTGTAACGAACCCCAAGGGGACGTTACAATCCACCACACCGCACCGGCCATGGAGGAGCCTTAAAAATTAAGAGTTACAACCACCCACTTTAATTACATACAATTGTTAAAAGAATAAGTCAATACACACCTCATACAAGAACTACCCAAACCACCCACTTTTCTTCCACTGCGCGCGCGCCGTTCGGCCACGTGACTACCCCCCGTACACCCATCCATAACTCTCCTACCTCTACCTTTGTAACCCGAAACTTCCCCCTTCCACTAAGATTCGATGCGACGGTTTTCTTTCCCACAAAAGAAATCGACCATCGATGCAGCGTCAACACATATCCCCCCCACCCATAAGTTTAAGTCAGCCTAAACTTAGGTTCCGAGCGTTCTAGCAAAAGAAGTGCAAGACACTTACTCGGGAACCCGGCCGCGAAACAGACGTTGCTCCGCGTAGCAATTTACATTAAGATTCGTACGTTAAGTTAACCAATCGAAGAAATAAATAAACAGACCATCAATCAACAAAGCCCACTGAGTAAGTCTATATTTCTTTCCGGGTGGGAACAGCGATTCACAATCAAGGATATCGCGGTAAGGGCCTGCTTCGATTCTCATCTTTTTTTTGACCCTCCGATAGGCCCCACGAGTGTGACAACGCCTCGTACCCCTTACTTTCCTCGACCCTACGAGTGTGACAACGCCTCGTATCCTTTGCCCTCCGATAGGTCCCACGAGTGTGACCACGCCTCGTACCTCTCATTATCCTCTCAGTCATTCTGTCATTCAGGACACTCTTACTTCTAGCCTAGTCAGGGCCGGCCCCGTTTCTGATAGAGGTTCCTGCAAACTACAAATTTCTTGTAGTAGGATCCTGGAAAGACTGAGCTTACCTCAGCCTGAGATAGGAACATTACAAGTGGCGCCCGAGCAGGGACCTGTAGGAAACTTTAGCAAGGGGTGTGGATTAAAAACCCACGGCTCTAAAATCCAAGGCATAGGCTGGACAGCTCCGTCTCACAATCTCCGCGTACCCTCGAACTCAAACTCCGAGTGCAATAAAAAAAAAAAAAAAAAGTGCTGCGCCGCGCAAAACCTCGACGAAAACCCCACAACTCCAACGGTGCGGGTCGCGTTAACGACATAGTTACACACGAAGTGTCGGTTCGCCCAAGGGCCGATCCCTTTCACAAATACGCGAGTGACTCCAAAGGAAAAAGAAAACACACACTATCATGGATCCCAACACTGAGAAAACTTCAGGTGAGTACTACTCTGGGGAATTTGTCTCTAATCCAGGGGTAGGCACTGGCTGGGTCCACAAGCGTCGACGAGAAGAGCTAGAAAGATTCGCTGTCGAATTCGGTTTCAGCAGTGAGGGCACTGTAGAAGACATGCGGAGAAGCTTCGCCGCATTGTTTGAGGGGACCCTCGAACAAGAAGCCTGGGTTCGACTCGCCGAGCTCGAACGACAATATGCCAAATCCCCAGCGCGTGCCAAGTCACCACAACCCAGTACTTCCACACAGGCGGAAGGGCGTACGGAGGACCCCAAACTCTGGTTAAAAGTCCCCGAAAACTCAGAAAATCAAACCAGCGTTCCCTCCAGCGTCGGGATAGTGGCCGAACCACCAAGACCTCAGTCTCCAGAACAACGTACTCCAGCCGCGAGGAGAATCCGACCCACGAACGAGAGACCCCAGGCGGGAAGCGAACCCGCAGGGGAATTCCAATATAGCCACGCCGCCCAAATGGCAGAACGCATACGGAAGTGGGGGATCCAGTTCAACGGACAGGATGATCCGCTGTCATTCATCGACCTTCTCGAAGAGCGTGCGCTTTCATACGGGGTAGACATGAACCATTTACCTCGGACCATGGCAGAAATCCTCACCGACAGAGCCAGTCGCTGGTTCCGGACCAGCCGACTACAAAGCGTCCCATGGGTCGATTTCCGCAGGGAATTCTTGGCATTCTTCTTGCCACCGAGGTATTTTGAGCAACTGGAGGACCAGATCCGAGACCGCAAGCAAGCGGTAGGCGAACCCTTCAAAGACTTCGTTATCGAGCTCCGGCTACTCATGCACCACGCCGGGTACGACACCACCAAGGAACTCTACAGGATCTACGACAACACCTTACCGGCGTACCAGCTATATGTGCGAAGACACGAGCTACGAAGCCTGACACAGCTCACGGCATTGGCCACGGAGTTCGAGAGTATCCAAGAACGGAATGCACCGGTAATTCCCCTCCCCCCGCGGAACTTGCCGCGGTACACTAGGCCGACGGCGAATCAGGCACCCAAGGAAGGCGAGTCCAACCGGATACCGTTTCGGAGACCCCCGTGGGACTTAACCGAATCAGCAAGAAGACAATCCACGAACCGAACTAACACTCCAGCTCAGGAAGTCGCGCACCGCATGGTAACCACCCCCATCATGAATCCACGCACGGCATGCCGCCGCTGTGGCGAAGCAGGCCACGCTTCTCCGAACTGCACCAATCCTTCGATTCTGTTCTGCTGGGAATGCGGTAAGCGCGGTATACGGACGATCGATTGTTGTCGCCGGGACACGTCGGGAAACGACACGCGTCCTCGACTGACACGGGAACAGGCGGGAACGACGCCCTCCCAAGCCCGGAACTAGCTAAACCCCTACACCTACACGATGGCCGGATAGTGGCGAGAGTAACCATAGGAGGACAAGACGCGGAGGCCACTATTGACACCGGGGCATCCCGGAGCTTCGTCAGTGCTGACCTCGCCCGACAACTGGACAATAACACCAATCTTCGGGAGGCATGCCTGCAGATCCGACTGGCCGACGGCTCGGTGCGCGAGATCACGCAAATCCTCCTGGCTAACATCCGTTTAGACAGACGGGAAGTCCAGATACCTCTCCTAGTCTTACCCAACATGTTGGAACAAGTCATTGTGGGCTTGGATTTCTTGTGCGCGATCGAAACAACGATCAAATGCGGCACCACCCTCCTACAACTCCGAGGCCGTCGCCCCGTGACAAACCCCCCTGCGGTCACTGCCAGTCAAGTCCTCACCACAGGAACGAAAAGTCCGAGACCCAGGACAGCCCCGGGAAACTCACGTCCCAGGAAAACTACGACGGACACCACGTCCAAGCAACGAGCGCCCAGCGCAAACCCTAAGGCTGCAGCGGAACGCACGATTCCCAGGCCACACACGAGAAGCGCAAACCTTAGGCCCGCCGCGGAACACACGATTCCCAGGCCAACGATAGGTGACACAAGCTCCCACGTAGCAACGCAGAATGTACGGAGATCAACCGAAGCCTACGGCGCGGCGATCCCCATAAAGGTTAAGGAAACCAGAGCAGCCTCCCCACAGGCAATCGTTCCTCCACAGCCAAGGTCTTCAACTAGCAACCAAGCGCACAGACGGGTGATCGGCGTAGACATCGTGGCCAACACTAGCAACCACGCTATCTCCCCAACACAAATGACTCCTCAACTAGCGTTCCAACCACTGGCCCAGGTATCCAACCAAGTCTCCGCAAGCACCCTTTCTCTAAACGATACCACCCCCGTCGTCGCCAACATAAGCGAACACCCTCGAGGAGCGGAACCACCGAGTGCGTTCGACACAACCCTCCTCCCGGAAGACCCGAGTCAAGCTTTCAACTTAGGGATGGACGAACAACTTGAAGACGAACCAGAGCGGACCAACGATCCCTGGCCACCCGAACTCGCGGCACGGATCCAGGCATTCCTGGATGAGGAACTGCCAAAGTTCGAAAAGCTTCGAGGTAACACAGACCTAACGGAGCACACCATCGTCATGCGGGACAACCGGCCAATAAAACAGAGGTATTACCCCAAGAACCCCGCCATGCGGCGAATTATCGACGAGCAAGTCGACCAACTAATAGCGGAAGGACTCATCGAACCTTCTCGAAGCCCTCACAGTGCACCAATTGTTCTCGTACGCAAAAAGAACGACAAATGGCGTATGTGCGTAGACTATCGCCAGCTCAACGAACGCTCCATCCCGAACGCCTATCCATTACCGAGAATCAATTACATCCTAGAACGCCTGAAGAATGCACGTTTTATCACCACGCTAGACCTGAAGAATGGGTATTGGCAAATACCTATGGCCCTCGACAGTAGGGAGGCCACCGCTTTCACGGTGCCAGGAAGAGGTCTTTACCAATGGAAGGTGATGCCCTTTGGATTACACTCCGCGTCGGCAACGTTCCAACGAACGTTAGACACGGTCATCAGCGCCGATATGGAACCTTACGCATTCGCGTACTTAGATGACATTGTCATCATCGGAAAGGATTACACGGAACACCTCAACAACGTAAGAGGGGTCTTCTCTCGACTCCTCAAGGCAAACCTGCGAATCAACGCAGAGAAGTGTACTTTTTTCCAACGACGCATCAAATATTTGGGGCACATGATCAGTGAGGAAGGTATCCATACCGACCCCGACAAGGTAGCCGCCGTAAGAGACTTGAGACCGCCCACTAACTTGAAGGAACTCCGACAATGCATAGGGATGGCGTCATGGTACCGCAGGTTTGTTCCCAATTTCGCCACTGTGGTCCAACCAATGTCACAACTGCTAAAAAAGGGACAAACATGGACATGGGAACAGAAACAACAAGACGCCTTCGAAGAGCTAAAAGAGTTACTCACTACCGCCCCCGTACTCGCCTGCCCCGTTTCAACGTCAAATTCTCTTTACAAACGGACGCCAGTAACGTAGGCGTGGGCGCAGTCCTCACCCAGGAGATTTAAGGGAAAGAGCGCGTCATCGCGTACGTCAGCCGACGACTCAACAAGGCGGAAGAGAACTACGCTGCCACCGACAAAGAATGCCTAGCCGTCATATGAGCAATACGTAAACTACGATGTTATCTCGAGGGCTACCGCTTTGACGTGGTAACTGACCATCTCGCGCTGAAATGGTTAAACACCCTGGAAAGTCCATACGGTAGAGTGGCCCGCTGGGCACTCGAGTTACAACAATACCAATACGATGTGCATTATCGCGCCGGGAAACAAAACGTAGTGGCGGACGCACTATCCAGTCAGCCCCTAGAAACACTCGCACGCGTCGAAGAGGAACCCGACAGCTGTCCCTGGCTTAAACGAAGGATACAACAAGTCCACGACGAGCCCCAAAAATATTCGGATTACACCTACGAGAACGGTCAGCTTTACCGAAATCTCGGCCACGGACCCGTCGGAACGGAGTCTTGGAAGCTCTGCGTCCCAAAAGATCGCCGGACGAGGGTACTCCACGAATGCCACGATCAACCAACCGCTGGTCACCTCGGCATACGGAAAACCATTGCCAGGGTTTCTCAACGGTATTATTGGCCCGGGTTCTATCGAGACGTAAGACGTTACATTCGTAACTGCGTAAGTTGTCAGAAGTTCAAGGCCATGCAACGCAAACCAGTGGGCAAGATGCTCACTCGCAAGGCGGAGGAGCCGTTTGTTACCGTGTGCGCAGATTTCGTCGGACCACTGCCACGGTGCAAACGAGGGAATACGATGCTGCTAGTATTTTTCGACACTTTCTCCAAGTGGGTCGAACTGGTACCCCTCAAAAAGGCAACCACGGCTAACCTCGAACGAGCGTTCCGCGAACGAATCCTCAGCAGTTTTGGGGTACCGAAACTATTCGTCTGCGATAACGGCACCCAGTTCACCAGTCGCTCGTTCCGAACGTTCCTCCAAATCGCAGGCGTCAAACTGCAGCACACCGCTCCATATTGTCCCCAGGAAAATCCCACAGAAAGGGCGAAAGGGTAAAAACAATGATTGCCCAATTCATCGACGACCACCAAAACACATGGGACGAACTGTTACCCGAAATGTCGTTGGCTATAAATTTTAGCGTCTCCGAGACCACCGGATTCAGTCCCGCGTTCCTTTTACACGGGAGAGAGCCTAGGCTGCCCGGCGCTCTATACGACGAAGTCACACCAGGGACAGGGAACACCCAGGAGACGGCTACTGACAAAGCATCGAGACTGAAAGAGATCTTTTCCATCGTCCGAAGTAACATCCAAAGGGCAAGTCAAGAGCAAGCACGACACTACAACCGTCGCAGGCAATGGCGCCCCACGATCGGCTCATTGGTCCTCGTACGACAGCACCACCTGTCAAATGCAGCCGAAGGTTTTGCAGCCAAGCTGGCCCCAAAGTTTGACGGACCATACCGGGTAAAAGGTTTCCCATCGCCAAACATCGTGAAATTACAACACACAAGCAGCCGGAAGCAAAAGGTCGCCAATATCAACGATCTGAAAGAGTTCAACGACGCCGAACTCGATAATCCAGCCGACGACACAGACGCCACGGCGACATAACACCGAATTTGACCGATGATCGACACCTATATTAATCGATGCCCTGGCCTTCGTCGATCAGTACGCCACTACCCATGGATCAAACCAGACCAAATCAATCGACTCAAAAGAAAAAAAAAATCGAATTAAATAAAAATAAAACAATCAAACCCAAAATTAAATTCCGACTCCTATCAAGGATAAAGCCACCCCAAAGTGCATCAAGGACTAAAAATCAAACTTAACTAACCGGAGTTAAAGGACAACAATAACCAAGGCAATTGAGTGCAAAACAATCACCTTTAATCCCGCCACCGCCAACAATAATCCCCCCACACCATGTCACCCCTGCTGGTCCTACTCGCTCTAGTCACCGCTGCGCAGGCCACCGTGAAAGTAAATGACTACACCAACGCCGACTATATCCCGATCGTGGACGGAGACGCCGTTATCTGGGAGAAGCCGGATACCTCCACCATACCACCAACGTCACTTCTTATGAGGTCTACGTCGCCCAGACCGAGCTCGCTGCTGAGATGTTCACGGACACCCGCATGGCCCACGTATTAGCAACCGACTTGGACTACATCCGGAACTTAATAGCTATGCTAAAAGTCCACCGTAGGGAAGCCAGGAGCATAAACCTGCTCGGTACAGCATTGAAAGTAGTAGCGGGAACGCCTGACTTCAATGACTGGGAACAGATTAGGTTCAAACAAAGACAACTGATAGAATCCGAACACCGACAGGGGGATATTAACTCCAAAATGCAGGACCGACTTAACGAACTGACGCACTTTTTCAACACAATCCAGAAGTCGGACGAGGCCGAGAAGGCCCAGATAATAGAGACAGTCCTCGCCAAAAATAGAATGATCATAACGGACTTAGAAAGTCTTATCCTTGGGCTAACTTTAGCCAAAATAAATATGATCAGTCCGGCCCTTTTAGATGGCTCCGATATAAACGAATTGAATGAGCAACAGGTAGTCAACATAACCTTGGTGGAGTTATTAGAAGTCTCGAACATCAGCGTTTTTCAAACTCCCGACCTACTCCACTTTCTCATAAAGTTCTCTCAACCTAAATTAAATTGTAGGAAGTTGCTCATATTCCCGGTTCAACGCCACCACAGAATATTGGATTTCAGTCAGGGAGACGTAGTAGCGGACTGTGGGACACAGACCCTCAACATCGGGGCCTGCGAGACAACCGTCGGGTCTACGTTCTGCAGGGAACGAGGCGGAAGCACCTGCGCCCAACAAATGGTAGCTGGGTCTATCGCACATTGTGCTACCCTACCGGGACACCTAGACCCTGTAACTATCGTCGACCACGGCACTCTCGTCATCAACGACGCGAACATGACCGTTGTTGATGATGCCGGGGCCAGCCAAACAATTTCGGGATCGTACTTAGTGACGTATTCCCACCGGGTCTCTCTTAACGGGACCTGGTACATTAACCATCTCGGCGACTCTAAGAGGAAGGCAGTGGTGTCCGCAATGACACAAGTCAACATAACGGCCCACAAAGAAAAACTTAGTCTACCGTTTCTACGGGAACTAAGCATGAATAATCCCAATCAAATCGACAACCTAAACGAAATGCTGACGGTAAAGAGTATCACTTCATACCTTCTCACGTTCGCCGTTGCATTACCTCTCTGCTCCATTATATGGATATTATACCGCCGCCTTAAAATCCAAGGTGAACAAAACGCGTCCCAAGACGTAGAGGCCGTGTCGCCCCACCTTCCTACCGACGCCCGCCCGGCCGAGGTACCGACACCGACCAGCGGTAAAGCCCCCTTGTATACCACCGTCGCCCCCCCTAAAATTCGGCGGACTCAAGCCACGCGTACGCACCCCATACCTCGTCCACGGTAGTACGGATCAGGTGACGAGTGAAGAAAGCAACTGGACCCAGCAAAAAAAAAAAAAATCAAATATAAAAAAAAAAAAATATATATATATAAATAAAATAAATAATTGCAAAATACACAAAAAACAAAAAAACAAAAAAAAACACATTTTTCATTTCCTCTCACACTTAGGCATAAGTTTACGTAACTCTACACTTGCTGACACTATAATTTTGTAACGGCGCCGACCAAGGCCCCGAACCCTTTATATGCTTAAGTAATATCCATATCGTAACTCAAATAAGAACCAGCCGCGCTCCCTGCAAGAACACCCGAAGTTCAATCAAGCCTATTCACCATGAGCCACCAGAAAGCACCGACACCCGCCGAGACCGCCGAAGTCATCTACATCGATGACTCTACTGATTCTGAAGGTTCAGAATCTGGGGCGCACGCGTTCAGGAGAACCGAAACTCCGCCACCATCAAAGGACGGAGACGCCCCCCGAGAGCGGCCAAACAGCGCCGACGCGGCCGAGTCAAGCGGCGACTCGGACGGCGAACTCTCAGACGCGGAGAGCTCCGACGGCCCTCGGGATAGTCCCCCACTGTTTTCGCGGCGACCATCCAGATTTCGACGAGAAAATCTATGGTCGCCACCTCTATACCGCCGCCGGGACCCCCGGACATACCGTTCGCCAAGCCCCGAACCGCCATCGTTCGCACCGATGTACGAACAGGAGTACCATTACGACTCCCGGAACGGCGGCCAGCAGGACGGGGCCTTGGAACACTATTGTCCGGAGTACACGCACACGTACTCCGACGACGAGGAAAGCGAGGAGGAGGAGGTCTTTGCCCGTCGACTCGTGACCGACGCGGAGACGTTCCATTATACGGTCACACCGTGGGGCCTGCGCGTCACACGGGTCCACCTCATGACGGTGGACCTGCTCGTCCCGCCCGGCCGGAACGCCCAGGCGTTCTTCCGAACGTTTCGGGAACCTGCGGAAGCCCTCAACGATCGGCCCGCATTCTCCGTCCCAGACCCGATTGAATCTCCCCTCGAGGAGACAGAGAAGCCGACACCAACAACAACAACATCAGCAACGTCAGCGACATCGCCAATGACGGTACGTCGAAAACACTCCGACCCCCCAGCAACGGCGGAACCCCAGCGCGAAGCCGCGGTGACCACGGCCAGATACGCCAAGGTCCTTCGCTCTGAACCAAGCTCAGCTCAAGAGGTACAAGAGGAAGAGCTAGAGCTGGAGCCGCAACCCGCGCTGGGCACACCAGAAAGCCTGTCGCTACCGGTGGCGCCTAGTGGCTTCGACGACATCGAGGAGCTACTGACGGTAGCCGCCTGGGACCAACCCGAATTGGACGACGAAGACGTCGAGGAACTCCTAAGCTTCCTAACGGAAGACTTCCCGCTGGCCGACCAAAGGCCAGAAGATGACGGCCTGGTCGAAGAGATCGGAAGGGACGCCGACTGGGTAGTCGCCCCGCCAGACTGGCAGGTCGACACCCCGGGCCGCGTGGTCCCCACTGGCTTGGTGGTGGAGATACTATGCCGCCTACAACGAACCAACAGGATCCGATGCAGCGCTTGGTTCTGGGACGAAAAATACCAGGTCCACAAGAGATCACTCGCCGGACCGGTCTGCATCCGCCTCTTCCCGGAAGAAAGGGGGGGGTGTAACGAACCCCAAGGGGACGTTACAATCCACCACACCGCACCGGCCATGGAGGAGCCTTAAAAATTAAGAGTTACAACCACCCACTTTAATTACATACAATTGTTAAAAGAATAAGTCAATACACACCTCATACAAGAACTACCCAAACCACCCACTTTTCTTCCACTGCACGCGCGCCGTTCGGCCACGTGACTACCCCCCCTACACCCATCCATAACTCTCCTACCTCTACCTTTGTAACCCAAAACTTCCCCCTTCCACTAAGATTCGATGCGACGGTTTTTTTCCCACAAAAGAAATCGACCATCGATGCAGCGTCAGCACATATCCCCCCCACCCATAAGTTTAAGTCAGCCTAAACTTAGGTTCCGAGCGTTCTAGCAAAAGAAGTGCAAGACACTTACTCGGGAACCCGGCCGCGAAACAGACGTTGCTCCGCGTAGCAATTTACATTAAGATTCGTACGTTAAGTTAACCAATCGAAGAAATAAATAAAAAGACCATCAATCAACAAAGCCCACTGAGTAAGTCTATATTTCTTTCCGGGTGGGAACAGCGATTCACAATCAAGGATATCGCGGTAAGGGCCTGCTTCGATTCTCATCTTTTTTTTTGACCCTCCGATAGGCCCCACGAGTGTGACAACGCCTCGTACCCCTTACTTTCCTCGACCCTACGAGTGTGACAACGCCTCGTATCCTTTGCCCTTCGATAGGTCCCACGAGTGTGACCACGCCTCGTACCTCTCATTATCCTCTCAGTCATTCTGTCATTCAGGACACTCTTACTTCTAGCCTAGTCAGGGCCGGCCCCGTTTCTGATAGAGGTTCCTGCAAACTACAAATTTCTTGTAGTAGGATCCTGGAAAGACTGAGCTTACCTCAGCCTGAGATAGGAACATTACAAGTCCAATGGATATACCAAGTCATAGTAAGACCGATAATTCTTTACGGAGTTACTGTTTGGTGGCCGGCCTTATCAAAAAGGACGATCACCAAACAGCTCGACAAGGTTCAGCGAACAGCCGCCCTTTGCATCAGTGGAGCTCTTCGTACCACTCCAAATGATGCGCTAGATGCTATTCTGTGCCTCCAAAGCCTTGCCCTCGCAGGAAAAGAAAGGGCACAAATGGCAGCAATACGACTGAGAGACTCTGACCAATGGGCACCACAGCACATAGGTCACTCCTCTATACTAAACGGCAGTTCCGCATACGCTCCCTAACGGGGCACTGGTTAGTAGGTACCCATGCTAATAGACTGGGCGCCCCAAACAATGATTTTTGCCGTAGCTGTAGAGATGAAGAAGAGGATGAAACGGTGGAACACCTGTTCTGCCCTTGCCCAGCTCTCAGCAGAAGAAGGCTACAGCACTTGGGTTCGCCCTTCATTTCAGACATTTCGGTAATGTCCACCATAAGATTGCAGATTGCCAGAAAGATAGCTAACTTCATAAAAGCTGCAGGCTGGGACAACTGTTGACCTCGGGTCTCACAATGCGAGTAGGGGCAGATTCCCCCGCGGTATCACAACGGGCCGGAAACGGCCTAAGTGTGCTGGGCTCCCAGTGAGTCGGGCAGCCGCTGCAACCTAACCTAACCTATTATATGGTGATGCATAGAGTCCCTAATAATTATTAAGGGTATGGTGACTTCAAAAAAGTATGAAGTGGAGTTATTTGCAGTGGAGTTGTGTCCAGTATGGAATCATTTAGTAAGAGAGAAGATCTCATCTTTCAGTACGATTCTGTACCTTGCCATCAAGCGCGCTCTGTAAGAGATTCTCTGACGTTTTATTATTTTTAAAAATGTAGTCAACTAGTTTCAACTATTTTTCACAGAGCGGTTAACATTTTGAAGGCGGAATTGGGCATAAAGTCCTTAGATTGGCCAGGTTACAGCCCCGACCTCAATCCGATAGAGAACGTCTGGGCTTTTATGAATGCCAAAATAAGAAAGCGGAAGCCCAAAACTATGGTTGAGTTATGGGAGGTTATAGAAAAAGTTTGGTTTGAGGAGATAACGGAGGAATATTTGAGGGCTTTATGCGATTCGATGCCCAATAGGGTTAAATGTGTAATAAAAGCCAAGGGGGGTACTACCAATTATTAAATAATATATAATTTGAAAACAAAAATTCTGAAATATATTTGTTTATTATTAGACTATTGAAAATGAAATAACCTATTGGAAACAATTTTGTTTTTGCTGAACAAATCGATTTTATAATTTTTTCCTGTGTTTGGTGAAAGTACTAAATGACCGTTCAGAAAACTGTGACTGAAAAAATATTTATTTTTCATTGTATGAATATGATATCAAAAAACGTAGTATGCACTTTTGTTAGAAATTGATCTATTGACTCAAAAAAAAAACTTTTAGTATCGAATAACATTTGGGGAATCCCCACCCTAGAGAAGTAAAAAATGCATGCAATTTCGGAGTGTAGCTTTTTTTTGTCGCTGGGTGTAGATTAAATAAAAACATTTTTTTCACTTCAACAGTGAAAACTTAATTATATATGCTTTATGGGGTCGGAAACGCTCCTTCTGGGCGTTACACACATCCACTATCACCAAAAATCTAATATACTCTTATATCCTATAATCTATACTCTTCGAGTACCTGGTATAAAAAGGACTTCAAGTCATCTTATGATGAGTGAATCAAAATTTGCAGAGCACGATTCCAAGCTGCGTGCCTTGAATCCTTCTTAAAGTTTTTTTTATCTTTTCAATAACACTAGGCAACACGACATTTGATTTGGTAAAACGGCTGCAACTTGGCCGTTTATCCATCGATTCTTACAAACCGTGCCTTAAACGACTTTTCCTGAGTTTTTAAAGTCAAAATGTCTGGAAAAATACGGAAAAAAATGATGTGGCAGTTTTAATAGAGCTTTACTTTTCAAATGTGGGCGGCGGCGTATTGTGTATTGATGCAAATAAAAAAGCTCTCATTGAAAAAAACGAGGGGGAACGTTGTGAGCCGCGGCATAGGCCGATTCTCTACTTTATGCCCGGTACTCAGTCAGTATATATATGTACATATGTAAGTTAACAATTAAACATATAAGATACACTCTCAAAATCATACATTGCTATTTCTAAGTACGCAACACACAATCATAAGTATTTGGTTGCCCTCAGCAACAAATACAACAACACACAGCCTTAAGCATTTTGGTTGCCCTCAGCAACAAAGTAGCATTCTTGTAAACAATGCTAACCCGCTGCCAAGAGTTCTGCGCACAGCAACTGAAAACGGACACCCGTGCTGCTTGCGCAAGAATGCTGAGTCGGCATGCCGACTCTAGCGTATGACGTGATGCATTGGCTTCACAGGGCAAACTTAAGCTTGAACATTTCTGTAGCCGGCAGTCTCAATCTAGATCGCAACATTATAAGACGAGTGAATGATTAAACTCCAGCATTGCCGTCAATAAACATTATTTGTGTTATCAATCATAGTTGACCACGTCCAAGACGGGCAACTGGGAAAGTTCCCACAACCTAATCACATTGTTCCAATAGTCACCTGTTGGATTCATCACCACCTCACAAGGAGAAGAATCACCTGTTGGATTCATCACCACCTCACAAGGAGAAGAAACACCTGTTGAATTCATCACCCCCTCACAAAGAGAAGAAGTCACCACCGTCCGACCAACCACACATCGTCGCCAGACAACGAAGTTACGACGGAAGACTTAATTGGCACCCAACCAATAAATAGGAACCCATACCATGTAAGTTCATAAGTGATTTCAGTTTTGAAGAAATTATTCACGAACGCCACGTACCAATACGTGTGATTTAAAAAAAAAAAAAAATAAATAAATAAAATAAGTGTGAAGTAAAGTAAATATTGCTGCTTTCTTTTACCAGCGCGCTGGTAACGCTGCAGCGTTCCTTGTCAATAAAGCATTTCATACCTTAAACGAATAATTATTGCATACTTTCGGCAGCACTATATTTTTTGCTGCATACCCTTAACAATTTTTTATGATAAATACTGCATAACCCAAGATACACCAGTTTCCGTTATTGCCAACAGTTTTACCTGCCGATCTTTCTCGATCGGCCTAAGTTTTGAAAAGTGCCAACCATAAGCCAATGAGTTGGAATTATAGGGAGGTAAAAGTTGAATATAATAGTGACGATAGCTGGGAGGGGGAAATCAATTGCTCAGTAGATCCTACTCCTGCAGATACCGTTGTAACTGAAGAAATGGAGCCGGCTCAAGTTCAGACTCTCATTGAGGGTGCCATCCGGCAAGCTTTAGCGCAACAACAAAATCAGTTTCAAGCACAAATAACCGCTTTAGCTTCACAAGTACAGAGTTTGCAGGTGGAAGCGCCGCAAATCGTCACATACGAGAAAATATCCGTCGATCCTAACGCCAAATGCGATATTCCCTTAGACATTATTAAATCTGTGCCGGATTTCTCCGGCGTACAGGATGAGCATGTAGCGTGGAGGCAAGCAGCCATCTACGCATACGAACTATTCAAGAACTATCCAAAGAGCACTGCACACTACCAAGCGGTAGCGATCATTAGGAACAAAATCAAAGGCCCAGCTGGAGCCTTACTAGTGTCTCACAACACTGTCCTAAATTTCGATGCAATACTAGCTAGGCTAGATTGCACATACTCGGATAAAACAACCTTGCGCTTGTTGAGACAATGTTTGGAGTTAGTTACGCAGGGCGAAATGTCCCTGATGCAATACTACGATGACGTCGAAAAGAAACTCACGCTCGTAACTAACAAAATTGTAATGTCTCACGACCAAGAAGGCGCCGATTTGCTCAACCGGGAGGTCAGAGACGACGCCTTGCACGCCTTTATCTCCGGTCTTAGAAAGCCGTTGAGAGCGGTTGTGTTCCCTGCACAATCAAAAGATCTACCATCCGCACTGGCCCTTGACAGAGAGGCAGAAGCTAGCATTGAGAGAAGCTTGTTCGCGAACTCTTACGCTAAAGCCTTGCAAGACCGAGCGCAAATTGCTGAAAGTAACAAAAACCGTGCCCAAGGCAAACAAACCAGATTTAACAAAGATGAGCAAAATCAGGAGAGAAATCCCCATTTTGTGAAACGCCAAAAGGGCGGTCCCCAGCCCCAGGCCCCTAAAGACAATCAAACCGAGGCTCCACAGCCCATGGAAGTTGACTCTTCCTCCAGATTTAGACAAAAAACCGACTACAGCAAGCGTCAGGCTAATGAGTCCAACGCACCAAAACGCAAGAATTCGTCAGACCGTTCAACAGGTCAAAGACGACAACGCGTTAACAATGTCGTACAATCAGATTCCAAAGAAGCCGTAACAGGATTCGAGAAGGCGGCCAAAGAGGCAGTTGAAGAACTAGAGAGTGAGAACGAGTACGCACCTGGTGACGACTCGATTAATTTTTTAGGGAACACTCCCGGCTTCCGTACATTGAACGACGGTTGGCTGGGAGAACTCTGAAGATGTTGATTGACACTGGCGCGGCAAAAAATTATGTGAAGCCCTTAACAGAGCTAAACACCATAACGCCGGTCGCCAAGTCATTCTCGGTAAACTCGATCCACGGGTCTACCGAAATCAAGCGCAAATGCTTGATGAATATTTTCCAACATACTTCCCCGTTTTTTCTCCTCGATACCCTAAGTTCTTTCGACGCCATCATAGACTTCGACTTGCTAACACAAGCCGGAGTCAAATTGAACTTGGCAAAAAACACTCTGGAATACCAGAGTACATCCGAAAAACTCCAGTACTATCAATGTGCTGATGTGAACTTCACCGATGTCAACGACATCGTAGTCCCCCCTTCCGTAAAGAAAGAGCTTAGGGACATGATACTCAGAAACAAAAGATCCTTCTCAAATGCAGATGAAGCTCTCCCTTTTAATACTGCTGTCATCGTTACAATCCGAACAGTAGACAACGAGCCTGTGTATTCAAGATACCCGAGTCTCATGGGTGTTTCTGACTTCATAAACAAAGAAGTCAAACAATTACTGGACGATGGCATAATCAGGCCCTCCAGATCGCCTTACAACAGCCCAACATGGGTGGTTGATAAAAAAGGCACTGACTCATACGGTAACCCAAAAAAAAGGTTGGTAATCGACTTCAGGAAACTGAACGAAAAAACCATACCGGACCGTTACCCCATGCCGAGCATCCCCATGATCTTAGCAAATCTAGGAAAGGCGAAATACTTCACTACCCTCGACTGAAAGTCTGGGTACCATCAAATCTACCTTGCGGAGCATGACCGCGAAAAGACTTCGTTTTCAGTAAGCAGCGGCAAGTACGAGTTCTGTCGCCTACCATTCGGCCTGCGCAATGCAAGCAGCATATTCCAAAGGGCAATAGACGATATCCTGAGGGAACATATAGGAAAGATTTGCTTTGTCTATGTAGACGACGTCATAATTTTTTCTAAAAACGAAACGGAGCACCTTCAACACATTAACATTGTGTTAAAATGTCTAATCGACGCCAACATGCGTGTAGGCCCTGAAAAG
Organism: Drosophila affinis; assembly: GCA_037356375.1. Taxonomy (NCBI): domain Eukaryota; kingdom Metazoa; phylum Arthropoda; class Insecta; order Diptera; family Drosophilidae; genus Drosophila; species Drosophila affinis. Next base: position 37,161,234 of record CM074802.1, on the reverse strand, counting down.
ACTCGATTCTTCAAGGAAAGTATCGAATTCCTGGGTTTCATTGTAGCCAAAGACGGAGCAACATCCGATCCCAAAAAAGTTAAAGCCATTCAGGAATTCCTTGAACCAGAGAGTGTCTACAGCGTTAGGTCCTTCTTGGGGTTAGCCAACTACTATTCTACTACTAGTTCACAACTAAACATATAAGATACACTCTCACAGCCATACATTGTTATTTCTAAGTACGCAACACACAATCATAAGTATTTGGTTGCCCTCAGCAACAAATACAACAACACACATCCTTAAGCATGACAGAGTTTGAGTTCTTTTTTCAAGTGCGGTTGTGATTTCGTGCGAGCTCCGAGTTTGCCGCGCAAGGAATCTATAACAAACCTGGAAAACGGGAAAAAGTGGCTTATAACAACGCTCTGGTTCAGTGGACGTACTGCGTGCGTTGGCTGATCGATACCTCTCCTAGCTGCAGGGGAACGTTCAATCTTGCCGCATACAGGAGGCAAGGGCGGTGAATCTCTGTTTTTGGCGCCTTCCATCATCCACTGTTTTGGTGGTAGAAAATAAAAACAACTTTCACTCAACCTTCTCCGCGATTTTTGGCTAGCATCGCCACGGAGCAGCTGATCGCGCAGGGTCGCTTCGCCACGGAGTTGCTGGACAGGGGCTGAAAAAACGCAGGGCTGCCATACGGACCAACAGGTTGGACCGGGCCGGGCCCCAAGCCCAACGGCTTCCGAGTGCTGATCACAGGTCGCGCCAATACCGAAAGAGGAATTCCCTTTCGCTGCATAAGCGCAAGGGCCTTGCGAAGTACTGCATACCAGCAGGTGCCCAAAGAAGCGGTCTGCTCCAGTAGGAGACTTGTTCTGTGGGGCTCTGGTGACCGAGTCGGGGCGGTATGACCTCCATCGGTCGAACACCATAGGGAAACCTTTGGTCAACGCGGGACTGCTTTAAGTTCTACGAGCGAGTGGAGACCTGCGAACACGGTGGAGGGCTTTGTGCGACGCTCGGCATTGCCGAGAACGCCACCTCAGGGGATGGCACCGCCCCCGGCGCAAAGCTTGGCACCCACAGGTGCCTCGCCTGCACCGGCGACAGCCGCTTCACCCCTTGGGAAGGAGAGAGAGGTCAAGGATGTCTTCGAGCAGCTGGGTGCCACTTTGAATGGCCTCAATGCCCTGCTGATAGGGCAGCGGCACGTCAACCAAGTGGTGAGAGTCCTGGCAGCGAAGGCTGTTAGCCTGTATGAAGCCTCTGCTGGCAGAGGCAAGCCGGCTTCACTGGGTAGCGTGGATACGGCTACCCAGACGTCGCCAGTGCCAAAACTGCCCGCCAAAATGGCTGGCAAAGTCCACCAGCAGGGCAGCGAGGCAGCGAGGACGACAGCGACGCCCAAGAGACGGCGTGAACAGGAACCGGGGCAGCGAACCACGCCCTCGAAGAAGAGGAACAGAGCTGGTAGCGCAAATCCTGCGGCCACGGAGCCGGCACCGCAGAACACGTGGCAAATAGTGCAGCGGAAGAGGGCCACCAAGCCAGTCAGCAAGCCGCCTGGCAAGCCTCTGATGAGGAGCAGAGCAGACGCGCTGGTCATAAGTACCAGCGAGCTCTCCTACAGCGAGGTACTATCACTGGTGACGCGCAGGAGCGATGGAAGGCTCAACGGAGTCCGGGACAAAGTCTTCAAAGCCCGCCGCACAGCGAAAGGTGAGCTACTATTAGAGCTGAACGGAGTAGGCCTGGAGTGCACCAAGCAGCTCAAGGACGAGGTGGAGCAGGTGTTGGGCAACAGTGCAGTAGTCCGGTCGCTCACCGAGCAAACCCACTTTGCCATTCGTGACTTGGACGAGCTGGCAACGAAAGAGGAAATAGTGGCAGCGCTATCAGCGCAGACGAACGTCCCAGCGGACGCATGTAAGGTCATGAGCGTTCGACCTGGATATGGCAATACACAGGTGGCTCACTTCACGGTCCCAGCGAATCTGGTAAGCAGCATCACTGCCTTGCGCACAGTCCGCATTGGCTGGACCAGCTGCCCCATTCGCCTGCAGGAAGCACGCACGCGGTGTTACCGCTGCCTGGAGATGGGACACACCGCAAGCAATTGCCGCAACCCCGTGGACAGGTCCCAGTGCTGCATCAGGTGCGGGGAATTGGGCCACAAGGCAGCGAATTGCAAGAGCGAGGCGACGAAGTGCTTCGTATGCATCGCAAAGGGCAAGGCCTCGTTCAGCCACCAGGCAAGCGGAAGCAGATGCCCAGAAAGCGTACCAACCAGCCGTGCAAGATGAAGGTCGTCCAATTGAACCTCAACCATTGTGCAGCGGCTCAGGATCTGCTGTCGCAAACAGTGCGCGAACGCTCTGCTGAGGCTGCTGAGTGTGAGGGCCCTAGGTGCGCTTCGGACACGACCGGGAGAGCAGCTTTATGGTCCTGCGGGAAAGACGGAGCCCCGCTGGTCAGCGTCCGCAAGGGCGTTAACTACGTGCGCGCATTTGTGGGCGACTTGTGGTTCTATGCAGTGTATCTACCACCCAGCCTGCAGCTACCAGAGTTCGCTACCACCCTGGACTCCTTGGTGGCGGACGCGAGAGGCCGCCATCCGATCGTCATTGCCGGTGACTTCAACGCGTGGGCGGTGGAGTGGGGCAGCGCTTCCACCAACGCAAAGGGACGGGCACTGCTCGAGGCGTTCTCTCTCCTTGACGTGGCGCTCCTAAATCACGGAACGCAGCACACATTCAGCAGAGCCGGACTAGGCTCGGTCGTCGACCTGACATTTGTCAGCAGCGCGCTGTTCGGTTCGTCCTGCTGGACCATCGACGACTCGTATAATGCAAGCGACCATGTTGCCATATGGTGCACCCTAGGAGTACGACCTGACCGCCGATATGCCCCAGCTCAGCACTGTGCCCGGTATCGAGTCGAGACGCTAGACACGCGGATTTTTAGCTCTCACCTAGAGTCCGCGGAGGTCCCTGACGCCAAAGATAGCACCGAATCTGTGGTGGACAGAACGATGAAGATCCTTAGCCGCGCCTGCGATGCGAGCATGATAAGGAGCAAGAGGCATCAGAGGCACCATGACCCAGTCTACTGGTGGAACGAGGAGATTGCCGAGGCGAGAAGCGATTGCAACCATGCCAGACGCCGCTACCAGCGCGCACGCGGATCGGAGGCGTTCCAGGACCGCCAGGTGGAATTCCGTGCCAGCAGGATACGCTTCCAGAAGCTCATCAAGGAGAGCAAGCGTAGATGCTTCCTTGATCTATGCGACTCCGCGGAACACGACCCGTGGAGCAACGCATACAAGCTAGTAGCAAAACGCTTCAACGCCTCTTTCCGCTGCCACCCCATGGATCCAATTTCGCTGAAAGGGATTGTCCGACACCTCTTTCCTAGCATGACGGATGAAATCGGAGTGCCCCCACCTGTGCCTAGCGGGCCTACCCCAACCGAGCCCATCACACCGGAGGAGATACGCCGCGCTGCAACGAGGTTGAAGCCGAGCAAGGCGCCTGGCCCGGACGGGATCCCCAACCGAGCGGTGAGGCTAGCAATGGAGCTCCGCCCCGATGTCTTCGCGGGCATGTTCAACAGCTGCCTAGAAAGTGGAGTGTTTCCGAATCGCTGGAAAATACAGCGCCTGGTCCTGCTACCGAAGCCTGGGAAGCAGCTCGAAGATCCGGCAGCATACCGCCCGATCTGCTTGATCGACACCGCCGGCAAGCTACTAGAGCACCTTGTTTGCAAACGCCTTGATAGCGCCATCGCTGCTGCTGGCGGTGTGTCACCGCAGCAGTACGGCTTTCGAAAGGCGAGATCCACGCTGGATGCGATCGGCAAGGTAGTCGAACTAGCTTCGGGAGCGATCGAAGGAAACAGATGGTAAGGCGGCGCCAAGCAGTACTGCCTGGTGTACCAGGAGTACCTGCGGAGAATTTTAAAAAGCTACTTCATGGACAGAATCCTGAGGTACAACACCAGCGAGGCGACAGAGGAGCACCAGGTAACTGGAGGCGTGCCACAAGGGTCGGTTCTGGGACCTGCCTTGTGGAACGTCATGTACGACGTCGTTTTTCGGCTGGCAATGCCAGAAAACGTCCACCTTGTGGGCTTTGCCGACGATGTGGCTATAGTGGTTGTCGCCAAGGAGCTTAAGGAAGTCGAGGACAGATGCAACCTGGCTATCTCGAAAACCGTACAGTGGCTCTCCTCTGTAGGGCTGGAGATAGCACCACAAAAAACCGAGTCTGTGCTCATTAGCAGCCGGAAAATAGTGGAGACAGCCACCATCTCAGTGGCAAATACCACGGTCAGGTCGAAGAGGGCCATTAAGTACCTGGGCGTGATTCTGGACACCAGGCTGAGCTTTAAGGAGCACCTGGACTACTGTAGCATGCGTACATATGTATATACATACATATAAATAAGGCTGCAACACTTTGTTGTTATGCCAACAGAATGCAAACATAAGCAGCGACTTTGTCGCAGCGCGCCCAACGCAGAGTGCCCTCTGCGCATATTCAAGTGCAGACGAAATATGATCCGCACTTGATAGCAACGACCGCCCAAATAGCTAAGTCAGCGTCCACACGCTTGACCGTCGCTTGGTATACATATGTGCGCGCATGACTCTCTCTCTGACTCTCTTGCGTTATATAATAAGCCTTAAAACCATGTATGTGAAACGGCTGCTCACTGCTTCACAGTGGACCGCTCTAACTTTAAGAATTATTCAATAAAGAACCATCGGAGAAGACTGACGTCTTCTCATCTAAAACATACTGGAACTGTATTTTAATGGACAACACTATATGGCGACCGTGACACCGGATCTATAACTACAACAACACTATATAGCAGCAGCAGCAACAACAACACCATCGTCGTCGTTGTAAATCTATTCGAAATGATAACCAAGGCAAAAACCGAAAACAAAAATATACTTATGGATACCGCAAACAACAGCAAACAGCAGCAGCAGCAGTAGCAGAGAAACAGCAACAAGCAGACAACTATAACTACTGAAGGATCGAAGGAGGCAGAGTGAGTAGAGTATAGTGAGTGTTATGGGTCGCGGTGGCCGGGTGAAAAAATTGAATGAAGAAATTGCTCACATTAAGTGGCAATTATATTCACCCAAGGCCAACACACCGTGGAAGGCAACAGCAAGGCTACAGGCCATGCTGGACTTCTATCAGCAACAGCTGAAAAATATTAAAGAAAACCCTACACCACATACTCACTCAATCAATACCACAAATATAGAAATTATTAATGAAAAATCTATAACAACACCGCCTCCCAAAAGCGAAGTGCCTCAGTACGTCGAGGAATGCCCAGCAGATTGCCCGGGACCTCTGGACAGCCCACACTGCAGATCGACTTGCCTGCTAAGGCAATAACCTGTGCGAAGACCGGCACCGGTTCCGCCTGAGCCCATAGGCCCAGGACAACAGCAGCGGTGAAATCAACAAGCGCGAGAGGCACCTCCGCCCCTTGCGCCTTCGAAGGGAGCGTCAGCGCAACCATACTGGTGATGACCAGCTGACGCGGAAGGACAAGAAGGACAGCAGCCACCACCATAATTTTAACTATATTATTAAACTATATTATTATTAAAATAACCTATGTAAAATTGAGCAGAATATCTTTTGCCCAATCAGAAGCCGTTGACACAATGATTAGTAAAACTAATCACGAAAGCATTAAATCCGTTATGGAGTCTGGTGTTTTCACTACCATGGATGCTGCCGTTAGTGCATACATCCGTACTAGTACAAGACTTACTGGTAGTGTGAATACGGTGTTGTACTCTAGAAGGGGGAATAACAACTACCGCGGTAGTAACAATCGTGGTAACTATCGTGGTAGAGGCAATGGTAACTACCAAAATAGAGGATATAATAATTACGGTAATCAAAACAACAATTACCGTAGAGGCCGAGGAAATGGAAACAACAATTTCAACCGAGGTCGAAACAACCAAAACAATGATAATACAAACAATGTTAGAGTAACCCAGAACAATCAGGGAAACTCTCAACAACCCTCAGATATTCAGCAGTAGGAAATTATGCGGTTCATACCATCAATCTTAGTTTAAATATATTTGTAAACTTTTTCAATGTAAAAACAAATAAAAAACTTGTATTTTTAATAGATACTGGTGCAGACATATCTCTGTTAAAGGAAAATTCTGATATCTTTCATGATATCCAAACACATAAGAAGATAAATATTCAAGGCATAGGCCAAGACTTAATACAGTCCAAAAGAACTGATTTCAATAGAGATACAGACAAGTAAATACATAATTCCACACGATTTTCACTTAGTAGATTTGCATTTCGCAATACCTTGTGATGGAATATTAGGCATTGACTTCATTAAGAAATTCAATTGCCAGTTAGACTTCAAACCAAATGAAGATTGGCTCATAATGAGACCAAATAATCTAAATTTCCCAATTTATGTTCCAATAACATACAGTTCTGGTAATAATTCTATTATACTACCAGCAAGATCCCAAGTAGTCAGAAAAATTCACCTATCATCAGATGAAGATAGTGTACTAATTCCAAACCAGGAAATTCAAGATGGCATTTATGTTGCAAACACAGTTGCAACAACCAAAAATGCATTTGTCCGATTACTGAATACGACCAGTACCGATCAAGTAGTAAATATTAAAAATTTGTCATATGAACCACTTTCGAACTACGACATAGTTCAAAACAACCCAGAAAATAGAGAAAAAAACTGTCTTATCTCAAATAGCTAAAAATTTTCCACCACAATTCAAAAACGAATTGACTATATTATGCACCCAGTTTAGTGACGTATTCGGACTCGAAACCGAATCGATCACTACCAATAACTTCTACAAACAAAAGCTAAGATTGAAGGATGATGAACCAGTCTATATAAAAAATTATAGAAACCCTCAAAGTCAAAAAGATGAGATACAAGTACAAGTACAAAAATTAATCGACAATAAAATAGTCGAACCGTCTGTATCCCCTTATAACAGCCCACTTTTGTTAGTTCCGAAGAAATCTCTTCCAGGTTCTGACAAGAAAAAATGGCGATTAGTAATTGACTATCGTCAAATTAATAAAAAACTGTTGTCGGATAAATTCCCGCTACCTAGAATTGATGACATTTTGGATCAACTAGGAAGAGCAAAATACTTTTCATGCCTTGATTTAATGTCGGGATTTCGTCAAATTGAACTCGAAAAAAGTTCAAGAGATATAACGTCTTTCTCAACAAGCAATGGCTCGTATCGCTTCACGCGATTGCCATTCGGCTTAAAAATAGCGCCAAATTCTTTCCAGAGAATGATGACTATAGCATTTTCCGGATTAGAACCTTCTCAAGCTTTCCTTTATATGGATGACTTAATAGTCATTGGTTGTTCCGAAACACATATGCTCAAAAACTTAACTGATGTTTTTGAGAAATGTAGGAAATACAATCTTAAATTACATCCTGAAAAATGTTCATTTTTCATGCATGAAGTCACATTTTTGGGACACAAATGCACGGATAAAGGAATCTTGCCTGACGACAAAAAATACGACGTCATTAAAAATTACCCAGTTCCACATGATGCGGACAGCGCCAGACGATTCGTTGCATTCTGCAACTACTATAGACGTTTCATCAAAAATTTCGCCGACTATGCTCGCCACATAACAAGATTATGTAAAAAAGATGTAAAATTCGAATGGACAGCTGATTGTCAGCATGCTTTCGAACATCTCAAATCGGCACTAATAAATCCGAATTTATTACAATACCCAGATTTCAGCAAAGAATTTTGCATAATAACAGATGCAAGTAAACATGCATGTGGAGCAGTTTTAACTCAAAACAAAAATGGACTCCAACTTCCAGTTGCTTATGCATCAAGATCGTTTACTAAGGGTGAAAGTAATAAAAGTACAACAGAACAAGAATTGGCAGCAATTCATTGGGCAATAACTTATTTCAGACCATATATTTATGGTAGACACTTCAATGTCAAAACAGATCACAGACCATTAACATACTTGTTCTCAATGGTAAATCCAAGCTCAAAGCTAACGCGTATGAGACTTGAACTAGAGGAGTATAGTTTTACAGTCGAATATCTGAAGGGTAAAGACAATTTTGTAGCGGATGCGTTATCAAGAATAACCATTCGACAGCTACAGCAAATAAACGGATCAATAAAGAAAGTCACTACAAGAAATCAAAGTAGACAGAAAATCCGCGCGGATAACCAAGAAATAGAATTGCCAAGGCAATCTATAGAAGAAGCTTCTAAGCCCAACGTATATGTAGTCATAAACAATGACGAAGTACGTAAAGTAGTGACCATGCATGTAAAAGATATGCTATGTTTATTTAAGCATGGTAGAAAAATTACTGCAAGATATGATGTTAGCGATTTATATACCAATGGAATCCTAGACTTAGGTCAATTTTTCCAAAGGCTTGAAACGCAAGCCGGTATAAATAAAATCAGCCAACTCAAAGTGGCACCGTGGGAAAATATCTTTGAACACGTTTCAATCGATAATTTCAAAAATATGGGCAATAAAATATTAATATCATTGAGAGTAGCGCTACTCAACCCGGTGACCCAAATAGAAACAATAAAAGAAAGAGAAGCTCTATTGTCTACGTTCCATGATGATCCAATACAAGGAGGTCACACAGGCATCACAAAAACCTTGGCCAAGGTCAAAAGACATTATTATTGGAAAAGTATGACTCGAGATATTACTGAGTACATACGAAAATGTCCAAAATGCCAAAAATCAAAAGTGACAAGAAAAATAAAAACTCCTTTAACAATAACTGATACGCCAATACACGCTTTCGACAGGGTTATAGTAGACACCATTGGTCCACTACCCAAGTCTGAAAATGGAAATGAATACGCAGTCACATTAATTTGTGATCTGACTAAATATCTAGTCGCGATTCCAATTCCAAACAAAAGTGCTAACACAGTAGCAAAAGCGATTTTTGAGAATTTTATTCTAAAGTACGGTCCAATGAAGACGTTCATTACGGACATGGGAACAGAATATAAAAATTCTATAATAAATGATTTGTGCCAGTATTTAAAAATAAATAACATAACATCAACTGCACACCACCACCAGACAGTTGGAACAGTCGAAAGAAGTCACAGAACTTTTAATGAATACATACGTTCATATATATCGGTTGATAAAACTGATTGGGATGTATGGATCCAATATTTCGTTTACTGTTTCAACACAACCCCATCTATGGCACATGACTATTGTCCATATGAACTTGTTTTTGGTAAAACAAACAATTTATTAAAGCATTTTAATAGCACAGACACAATAGAACCTTTATATAATATAGATGATTATGCTAAGGAAAGTAAATATAGATTGGAAATAGCATATAAAAGAGCTAGAATTATGTTAGAAGCAAATAAGAGAAATAATAAGGAATTATATGATAAAAAAGTAATAAACATAGATATATCGGTAGGAGATAAAGTCCTACTTAAGAATGAAACAGGACATAAGTTAGATCCAACTTATTTAGGACCCTATACAGTAGAAGAGCTAGAAGATAACGATAATATAATAATTAGGGATAATAAAAAGAAAAAACAAAAAGTACATAAGGATAGATTAAAATTGTATAATAATTGAATTGAAAACTCTAATATAAACAAAGAAAATTGTTCGAACAAAATAATACAAAACAATAAAAAGGAAAATGGAATTTAAGACAGGGAAACTCAAAAAGAAAGAAAAATTCTTTTCATTTATAAAAAGAAAAGCATTTAAAATAAATACTAACACATACATAAATTTTTTATACCATAGTTTTAAACATATTTACATACTAATTACATATTTACATATTTACACATTTACACATACATATTAACAAAAATTTTTATATTAAAATAATATAAACAAAAACAATTAACATTAATACTTAAAATAACTACATAAATTACGTTATTTTTTAAAAGGAGGGAGATGTAGCATGCGTACATATGTATATACATACATATAAATAAGGCTGCAACACTTTGTTGTTATGCCAACAGAATGCAAACATAAGCAGCGACTTTGTCGCAGCGCGCCCAACGCAGAGTGCCCTCTGCGCATATTCAAGTGCAGACGAAATATGATCCGCACTTGATAGCAACGACCGCCCAAATAGCTAAGTCAGCGTCCACACGCTTGACCGTCGCTTGGTATACATATGTGCGCGCATGACTCTCTCTCTCTGACTCTCTTGCGTTATATAATAAGCCTTAAAACCATGTATGTGAAACGGCTGCTCACTGCTTCACAGTGGACAGCTCTAACTTTAAGAATTATTCAATAAAGAACCATCGGAGAAGACTGACGTCTTCTCATCTAAAACATACTGGAACTGTATTTTAATGGACAACACTATACTACGCCAGCACAAAGGCCGCCCTAACTAATCGGGCAATCTCGCGGATCATGCCCAATACGCGAGGGCCGAAGCAACTTAAGGGGCTCCTCCTAACCAGCGTAACAAGAGCCACGATGCTATACGCGGCTCCTATATGGTACCTGGCCTGCAGCTTTGGCAGCTACACCCGCGGGTTGAGAGCTACCCACCGCCTTGGAGCGATCAGGGTCTGTAGCGGCTTCCGAACCATCTCAGACGACGCATGCCTGGTTCTGGCGGGTGTAGCACCCATAGCTGAACTGGCTAGGGAAAGGGCAGAGATATTCGAGGGAACACACGGCAGGGAGCTGCCTGACCTCCAAAAGCAGGCAGTGCGCACTGCGGCTAAAGCGCGCACGGTGGAGAATTGGCAGAGGCAGTGGGATGCGTCTAGCAAGGGGCGGTGGACACATCGCCTCATCCCGAGCATCGCAGCGTGGATAAGCAGGCGGCATGGTCAGCTCAACTATTACACCACACAGCTCATAAGTGGTCATGGCTGCGTCAGGGGATACCTGCACCGCTTCGGGCACGAGAGTGCCCCGTACTGCACGTTTTGTAGTGACAACAGGGTCGAGGATGCCGAACACGTCCTGCTACACTGCGGACGTTTCTCTGGGCCTCGAGCGGATCTGGAGAGGACCATAGGATGCCTCTCCGTGGACAGCCTCGTGACATCGATGTTGGCTAGCGGCGCTAACTGGGAAGCGGTCGGCGCGTTTGCGGCGGCAGTCATGACCGACTTGCGCAAGGCTGAACGCGAGCGCAGAGGAGTGGTAGAGTAGGCGGAACATTGGCATTGGCGAAGCATTACCTCACGACCGTACCGCTAATGCCATGTTCCGCCTACACACTACCCTATATTTAATGTATATAAACTTAGGGTAAGATAACCAATAAACGAAATAAAAAAAAAAAAAAAAACATCCTTAAGCATTTTGGTTGCCCTCAGCAACAAAGTAGCATTCTTGTAAACAATGCTGACCCGCTGCCAAGAGTTCTGCGCACATCAACTGAAAACGGACACCCGTGCTGCTTGCGCAAGAATGCTGAGTCGGCATGCCGACTCTAGGGTATGGCGTGATGCATTGGCTTCACACTGTGTTCAGGGCAGTCGCAAACTTCTGCAGCGCACTGTGGAGAGCGCTCTGGAGAGCGCTCCGCGCCCGACTCGCTCTCGCACGCTCTTGCACACGGCAAGAGCGCTCGGGCCGCCACTAGCTTGAGCGGGAGTTGGCAATTACGCTCCCACCCCCGTTACGATCGTTCGCTGTCATATTCGACATACCTACATGCGAATTCAAATACATGCATTTTGTGAATACTATATACTATACTATACATACTATGTCTACCTTGCCGAGAATAAAGTTAAGTGAACGAAGTGGAATCCATAAGTCGCTGGTTTCATTGGACTGGATTGGGATTGTGACTACCTGTTGATCCGCCCCCTACAAACATTGGTCCTTCGAGCCGGATCTTCCCCAACAAGGAGAAGCGCACCCCAGCAAGCATAGGTGGATCGCTCTATTAAGATAAGTACGATCTTGGTTTCCGTCCAATGCCAAGCGGCTATTCTGTCCGTTCTCCGATCTTCCGCTCCTCCTAACTACGCTACATCCGTACATATTTAACTGCATATTCTTGCCCGCCTTTATCCAGATCCGCATACATACATATGTATTTACCTATATATTGACTGCATATTCTTGCGTCTGCATATATATATGTATATGTACAAATCCGCACTTAAGCGCACCTACATCCGTATATATCACAACTGCATATTCTTGCATGTACATATATCCCAACCGCACATCCTTGCGCATCATATATATATATATATTCATATATGTATATCCGAACTACATATATACACATAAAACTGCATATTCTTGCACATCTACATACGCAGCCCAACATACATATATAAAACATTTATCCGAATCTTCACTTATTTTTTCCATACCCGCATACATATATATATTAGCTGCATATTCTTGCGTCTGTATATCCACACCTCCCCGCACCTATGTACATCTATACATACAAGCAGCAATAGCGGAGCCTGCTTTTGCTCGTTTTCGCGTTCTCCTCTCCACCGTAGCGCGCGTTGTTTTTGTTGGGAGAGCAGATTACCGGCGCCGCTCTTGCGCATAACGGAGCGCCAAGCGACTCGCTACCCTGTATTTTGAGGGTGTATCGTTTTCGGTGGTGGCTTGCCCGGTGACGCGCTACCCTACTTTCGGCGGGTATATTGTTTTTGGGTGCCACTTGCCACCGACTCCCAATATTAGGGCCCGTTCGCCTTAGTATACCCAAGCGCCTCCGATTTGCCAACAAGTCCATACCAAAGGGTTGTTGGGTCCATTTTCCGGGTCCATCCGCCCGACGCCTCCGCTTCCGTTTCGTTGTTCTCAGCGAGTGAGGTCAGAACATGCCCACTGGTGACGAGGACAGCAAAAAACGTTTGCCCGCTCCCGGTAGTAGGACACCACGCAGTAGTCCGCCCCAGGAACACCTACCTCGGTGACTAAACCGATAAGGTTACCCGGTACGCCTAAACCGAGTACGAGTTCCGCGGCAAAGGGAAAATCGGTCCTGTTCCCTTCGCCAGTCACGTTAAAGGTGCCAGCTCTTCCACCACTTCTCCAAACAGCCCAAACAGCATTCCTCTCCGCACATGCGAAATTGGTAGCAGCCATCGGCAGGCTGACCAGTTTGAAAGACCGCTTTACCGCTTCCGGTACCAGCACGCCATCCCCCGCTATCGCTCAGGTCCGTAGAGACCGCTTACAGAGCATGTGGGCAAAGGTGGATGCTGAATTCGAGGCCTGTTCAATTGCGTCGGTGGACGAGGATCCTGACACCCAACTAGAGATCCAAGCCATGTACGACACGTAATATGACGATTATGAACGGGGCCTAGAAGACCTTACGATCCAATCGGCCAGCCCAGTAGTCCGTCTTCCTCCGTCACCACGAAGAAGGAGATGCCGCCATAGAAGGAGATGGACTCCTTCCTGAGTCAGAGGTATCTGACCTTGGTGGCCATCGAGGGCAACCCGTCCCATGCACATAGTTCGAAAGGCGATCCAAATCCGCCACCTTCTAGAAATAACCCGTTCCGGTCCCAAGGGAGTCCTGTTCCTAGGAGGGTTCACTCGTTTGAGACAATAGTGAATCCGCAGAGGAGGACATGTGATCTCTGCTCCAAAGAGAATCATCCAATCCGTGATTGTCCTCGCTTCCTCCACATGACTGTTGATGCTCGTTCCAGCTATATTAAACAGAAACAGCTATGCCTGAACTGCTTCGCACGAGGACATCAGATCCGAGAATGCCAAAGCGCCCACAACTGCGTCACTTGTGGGGAACGGCACCACACGCTGCTGCACCGTGGCTATCAAAGTTCCAGCGAGCCGACTTCCACATCCGTTCAACACCCGAGTTCTTCCGCATCCTTATCCAACGTTCAGTCTTATTTCGCTTCCGGTACAAGTGCTGTCCTCCTGAGCACTGCTATGATTAATATTTGCCATCTGGGGACCAATTTTCGCGCTCGCGCTTTGATCGACTCTGGCTCCGAGGCCACGTTCATTACGGAACGTCTAGTCAGCATGATCAAACTGCCGTTCCAACCTATCCAGACACAGGTCTCCGGCATTAATCATACTGTATCCGCTCAGTCGAAGAAGCTCTGCAATTTTTCCATCCGCTCTCCGACTAAGTCGGGGTTACAATTAAACGTTACAGCTTACGTTATTCCGGAGGTGGCAGCGAATATCCCCTCGCATCCGATCTCTCAAAATTTGCTGAGAGACTTGCCTAGCCTTCCGTTGGCGGATCCTAAATTTTTTGAGAGCTCACCAATCGATGTCCTGATTGGAGCTGACATCCTACATCCGTACTGTTAAGCGGCTTACAGACGAACATATGTGGCTCTCTCCTCGGGCAAGATACAGTTTTCGGTTAGGTGCTCTCTGGGCCAGTGTGTAATACGGCCGTTCAGAGAGCCCCACAAGTTGCATCCTTTTCGAGTCAGGTGTCTAGAGTAGCTATCCAAGGGTAAGAGACGCGGGCTCTCGAGTCTACAAAAGCAATCCACTTCCGGACTTCTCCGCAGAATCGCTAGGACGGTCTCCTACGGTTGACCGACGGGAGGATATCCGTAATAATCACCGTTTTGGCGATCAGAACTCCGTGCCAAGCTCAAGCCCAAACTTGAACTTGGTTCAATGTGACCACGTCATAATGTCCAATGCCCAAGGTGGGCCTTTAACCGGTTACAACTTTCATACTAATGCTTCGTCGACACCTTCATCTCATCCTAGATTTCCGCATCCAGCCTTGGGCCCACAGTCCCGCACCGACCGTATCATTGAGAGCCGACGCGCTTGCGGTCTGAACTCCTACCGATGCCGAGTCTGCCCAGGAGTGCATCCGCTACGGACCTGCCACCACTTCCTACGGTTGAGCCCTGTGTCCAAGCCGTACTTATAAATAAGTATTGCACGAACTGCCTGGCTCATCAGCATTCCGGCGGTGATTGTCGCAGTGGCAGGCTGTGCAGGGAGTGTGTTAAGAATCACCACACGCTACTTCACATACCCGCGTCTCGTCGTGCAGCCCGCTCAGCCTCAGCATCTTCGTCGCCATCTCCTGCGTCCCGAGCTGAACGCCGCCTGCACACGGCAAGAGCGCTCGGGCGGCCACTAGCTTGAGCGGGAGTTGGCAGTTACGCTCCCACCCCCGTTACGATCGTTCGCTGTCATATTCGACATAACTACATGCGAATTCAAATACATGCATTTTGTGAATACTATATACTATACTATACATACTATATCTACCTTGCCGAGAATAAAGTTAAGTGAACGAAGTGGAATCCATAAGTCGCTGGTTTCATTGGACTGGATTGGGATTGTGACTATCTGTTGATCCGCCCCCTACAAACACAGGGCAAACTTAAGCTTGAACATTTCTGTAGCCGGCAGTCTCAATCTAGATCGCAACATTATAAGACGAGTGAATGATTAAACTCCAGCATTGCCGTCAATAAACATTATTTGTGTTATCAATCATAGTTGACCATGTCCAAGACGGGCAACTGGGAAAGTTCCCACAACCTAATCACATTGTTCCAATAGTCACCTGTTGGATTCATCACCACCTCACAAGGAGAAGAATCACCTGTTGGATTCATCACCATCTCACAAGGTGAAGAATCACCTGTTGAATTCATCACCACCTCACAGAGAGAAGAAGTCACCACCGTCCGACCAACCACACATCGTCGCCAGACAACGAAGTTAAGACGGAAGACTTAATTGGCGCCCAACCAATAAATAGGAACCCATACCATGTAAGTTCATAAGTGATTTCAGTTTTGAAGAAATTATTCACGAACGCCACGTACCGATACGTGTGATTTAAAAAAAAAAAAAAAAAAAAAAAAAAAAAAGTGTTAAGATCGATATCGACTATCGTTGCTGGCAGTTATGTCTTCACCTCGCTCCGCCTAAATAATTTTATTTTTGTGATCAAAGGAAAGTAATTGTGTTTTAAAATCGCTTACTGTGTTTTAAACTGATCGTGCAACTAATTACTATCCGTGTTTATTCTTTCATCGTGCATTTGTGCAGTTAATTCCAATTGCAAATGCAATTTTGCAATTTTTGCGCATTCTTTCTAGCCCCACTCGTTCTTATGCTCAGCTGATTTGTTGTTGCTATATGCATTGTATGCTGCACTCTCCCTGAGCCGCTGTCTAATATTATACGACTACTTTGTCTATCATCTGTTTATTTTTCATACATACATATACCGGGCCTGCCGAATTCTGTTTTTCTCGGTGTTATTTGTATTCTTTTCTCAAATTTTGTTACTTTTGTGTATTTATTTTCAATTTTCAATTCCTATTGTGAATTCTTAACTTCTCTGCACTTTCTTAATCGAAGCAGTTTTGTTGTTGCCTATTCTAGTGCGGTGCGCTTGCTCTCTCTGTACCGCTCTCTGTTTTTATCCACCCTCCTCTTATCTGTTATCTGTCTCTCCGTACACTTTCCGTTATTGTGATTGTTTTGTTCGTTCTTGCGCGCGAGTTACCAGCTCAGCACCTACCCTCACACTTCCCCCTCCGGAACCTCTACGAGCTGGCTACAATGTAGAGACCACCAACAACACCAACTCACACCACCAACTCACATCCGCTCCAATTACAACATAGGATGCAAACCCCAACGTCAGCAGATTCTCGGCCACTCAGAAGTAAGAGAGTCAGCACAATTGTAAAAGCGTATTAACCCAAAAACGATAATAAAGATCAGAATACTTTCAACTACGAACTTATTCAGACGTGTTTCAATTCAAACGGAACGGGCATTAAAACGCTAAGTGACAACTCACAGCAGATTGTTAAATCCGTTCGTCCACGAACGGAACTCTAAGACGTAACACCAAGAAGACCCTAGAGTTCGCGAGAAGGCGGAGGAGAACCCAAAAGGATGTTCTGGAGGATCACAGTAGCGGCACTATTGTAAGGAAGTAGAGACATATGTATGTGAATAAGAGTGAGTAGAGTGTTGGTGTGAAATGGAGAAAATAAAGTAAAAGAACAACAGAGAATTGAAAATAAAAACTAGAGAGCAGAATGGTCAAAGTAATGTGAGTAGTGAAATAGGGAGCGGCCAAAGAATCGTTGAAATACAATGAATAAAGATTATACAATTACAAGTTAAGTGCAAAATAAAGTGCCAAAAAGGGCAAAGAAAATTACTTCAGGCATTCCAAACAAGATATAAGATGAATGAATTAATTGCGAAAACAGCACGAAAACAGAGGGTGCCGGTGGGCCCAAAAAGGGTCGCTACATAAAATATTAATGATATTATAAACAGAGTGCGGGGCTCTAGCGCCCACATGCATAGAGCAGAACCTGTAACGCACAGGGTAAAAGCTCAGCATGGAGGGATGGTAGAGTTATGACAATAGTGAAGAGCAAGAAAAGGTACAAGGAAACAAGACGGGAACCTTAGCCACTCACATACGTAGGGCAAAGTACTGTATTGCACAGTGCGGACGCCTAGTATGGGAGCGGTCGGAGGAACGACGCTATGAAAGACACACTGTCCGCGTATGGCTGCGAATACTGTAACGCACAGTATAGCAGTTAGCTTCAGAGTGCACGGTAGTGAAGGAAGAAAAAGAAGTATGTCAATAAAAAATGAATAATGAAGTAAAAAGGAAAAGAAACCTATTTCACACCGCACTATATAGCCCTAGAATGTCAAAGAAATACTCTTTTTTTTTAAATAATTGCAGACTCCATTTCGCACAATACACTACATAAGGACACATCTAACACAAACTGGCACACCGGGAAAATAATATTAAGTAAATTAAGCACACGACTACACACACACACGATATAAGATAATAAGAATAGTATATAAGAACACACTTAACGCACATATATATATACACATATACGGTAATAGACACAGATACGAAGTACATGTCAGTGAGAGGCAATAGTCAGAGAATCATTCCGGTAGATAGAGCGATCTTAGAAGTTAGCGGAGAGGACCAAGTAGCGGAAGAGATGGCCCAGAAAAGTAGTTCGACCTCCATCCTCGACGCAATAAGGGTCGTGGACCTGGTAGCAGTCATACCTAAGTATGAAGGAAAAGCAGGCAAGCTTGACCACTTTATAAAATCGGTAGAAGAGACATTAGACATGATAAAAGAAGAGGATAGGTCAACGATAGGAAGGGTGGCCATTAACGCCATAAGGGCTAGAATTATAGGAGACGCCAGCAGGAAGATGGAACTTAGCAATGTGGATTTAGATTGAGAGCAAATGAAAAAGGCGTTGAAGGCCCATTTCAAGGACAAAAGGCAAGAACAGGACTTAGTGATGGAACTGACCAATATTAAAGGGAAGAAGTTGGAGTTGGAACCTTTGTTCGCTAAGGTACTCGAGCTAAGGAGTGCCATGGTTAGTGCGGTAAAAACTAGGGACTTACCTACGGTGAAAAAGGAGGAGAAGATTAAGTGGATTGAAGGCATGGCGCTGACCGCGTTCCAGTCGGCAATAAAGGGACCGATAGGAATGACGATTAGGAATATGGAGATAAGCGATATTGGACAGGCATACGACATAGCTAGAAAGGAGAAAAGCGCCTATCTTCCGGACGAACCGGAAATGAAGGTAGAGAAACAGGAGATAGTGGAAGTACAGGTGCCCGAAACGAAACCACTCCCGGTACAAGAACAGGAAAAGAAAGAGGAGGTAGTACAGGAGGAACAGCAGGTGCCGGGCAATTGGCCCCAATACCAGTGGGGGGGTAATTCGCAAGCTCCGTTTGGAATGCCGTTCCCGATGCTGGATGGAACCGGGTGGTCCGGTATGGGATTTGGATTCCCAATGGGGGGGAACCCGTTCATGGGATACCCCTTTATGCAAAACAATGCAATGGGATACAATAGGGGGTCATACAGGACCCAGCAGTTTAGAAACCCTACATGGAACCACGGTCAGCAAAGCCGCGGACGATATTGGGGTCAAAACAACCGGCAGGGACAGTTAGCAATCCAGTCAATACAAGATTCGAATAGGAGCGGCCAAACAAGAATGTCTAGAATGTCCAATAATTCCGGACAATCGTTCCAATCAAACAATTCGAGGCAATCTTTCGGCAATCAGTTTGCGCCCAGCACCTCGACTAGTGGTGGAGGAAGGGCAGCAGCGGACGGACAGTTACATAATATCCAAGAGGATGACGGAAATTTTCCCCAAAGAGTCTCAGACCAACAACAGGATATTTAGGAGCAAAAAGGGCGCAATCGACCCCACCATATATAATGGTAAGGCTAGCGACAGGCAGGGCAATTAAAGTACTTATAGACACGGGGTCCACCTTTTCATTTCTAACACCAGAGGTAATACCCGATGGTTGTGCCCGAAGATTGCAGGCCCCGATCATGATAAAGACAGTTACGCAAGCACACGAAGTGCAGTCAGAGGTAAAATTGAAAATGTTTAAGGAGCTAGGTGGGGAAGGCGAGATAAGAATGCTCGTCTTCAGATTCCATAATTATTTTGACGGGCTGATCGGAATAGATATTTTGAAACAGATAGGAGCGACAATAGACATACAGAACAAACAATTAAGAACACCATCAATAGAAACGCAGTTGTGGTTAACGCAATATAAGGCGACGGAATTGTATACGATTGAGGCAGGCACGAGAAGAGTTATCCAAGTACCAGTTCAATTACGAACGGGGGAATTTTTAATCAACAAGACAATTGTAAAACCGGACATGGAAATATCAGAAGGAATATATAGGGCAATAGAAGGCATGAGCTTAGTGGAGGTAGTAAACTATGCAGAAGAGGACCAGCAAGTGTTGTTGGAGGAACCACTTACAGTGGTAGAATTTAAGGCAGAAGAATATGTAGAAGTGTACAACATTGAAGAAGGAGAAAGGGCCGGTACGGCAAAAGTCCCATTTGACAAAATCAGAACAGATCATCTAAATATGGAAGAGATTAAGGAATTAAAGGAATTATGTAAAAAATACCCGTCGGCCTTTTACATGGAAGGGGAACAGCTATCATTCACAAACGTAGTGAAACATCAGGTCAGAACAACGGATGATATTCCGGTTTATTCGAGACCATATAGGTATGCGTTCACCGAAAGAGAAGAAGTAAAGAGGCAAATAGGAAACCTGCTTGAGCAAAAGACCATCAGGCATAGTCACTCTCCATGGAGCGCCCCAGTGTGGCTAGTCCCTAAGAAAAAGGATGCCTCAGGGCAAAGGAAATGGAGAATGGTGGTAGATTATAGGAAGTTGAACGAAAAGTTAATTAAGGACAGATACCCAATGCCGATAATTAGCGATGTTCTAGATGGCCTAGGCAGGGCGAAATACTTCTCCACGCTAGACTTGGCCAGCGGTTACCACCAGATAGAAGTAGAGGAAAAGGACATACCGAAAACGGCATTCTCAGCGGAAGGAGGTCATTTCGAATACGTAAGAATGCCCTTTGGGCTAAGTAACGCCCCTGCAACGTTCCAGAGACTAATGAACAATCTTTTCGGAGACCTATTAGGAAAATGTTGCCTTGTATATATGGATGACATCATGGTGTTCTCCGCGTCGCTGCAAGAGCATATGAATGATCTAAACAAGATCTTCGCGAAATTGGAAAAAGCAAATTTTAAACTCCAATTAGATAAGACAGAATTTTTAAGGAAGGAGGTGGAATACTTAGGACACGTAGTAACCTTAGGGGGGGTCAAACCAAACCCAAAGAAGATAGAGGCAATTAAGAAGTTCCCAATGCCAAAAACTAGAAAACAGATAAAGTCGTTCCTGGGGTTACTAGGGTACTATAGGAAGTTCATAAAAGACTTCGCGGCAATAACAAAGCCGATGACAAAGCAACTCAAAGGGAAGAAAGCAGTACAAGTTGACCGGGAGTTCGAAGAGACTTTCGAAACGTGTAAAACCTTGTTATGCAATGACCCAGTGTTGCAGTTCCCAGATTTTACTAGGCCATTTATACTGACGACGGATGCTAGCAATTACGCCATAGGCGCTGTCTTATCCCAAGGACACTTGGGAGCAGACAGACCATTGGCTTATGCTAGCCGAACGTTGTCGGATGCAGAGATAAATTACGCGACAATAGAGAAAGAAATGCTTGCCATTATTTGGGCAATAAAACACTTTCGCCACTATCTATTCGGACAAAAGTTCAAAATAGTCACGGATCACAGACCGTTGACTTGGCTAATGAGCATTAAAGAACCAGACTCCAAGTTGGTAAGATGGAAATTACAACTACTGGAATACGATTATGAAATCGTATACAAAAGGGTTCTCTTAATGTAGTGGCAGACGCCCTGAGTAGGGTACAGCCAGAACTTAATATGGTAGAGAACGATTCAGATGTAGCAACGAATGGGGAGACGATACATTCTGCGGAAGAAGACTTGCGCATCGGGTTCCCCATATCTGAAAAACCGCTGAACGATTATAATATCCAGGTAGTGATAGAAAAAGGAAGTCCACCAAAAATAGAAAGGAAGATGCCGTTCAGAAACAAGGTCAGGATTACATGGACGGAGGACAAGTTTGAGGAGGAGGCATTAGGCCGAAAATTTAAGGAGATACTTAAACCAAATAGGACGGTGGCTATCTTCATACCCGAAGACTTGGTAATAGTGGTGCAGAACGCGTTCTGCAAATATTTTGCGTATAGCAAGATATATAACGTGGTGAGATGCACAATCATATTGCCAGAGGTAACAGACAGGGCATTGCAGGAGGAAGCAGTGAGGGAATACCATGAAAATAACAACCACAGGGGGATAGAGGAAACATTGGCGCAACTGAGGAGGAAGCTGTATTTCCCGCACATGAAACCAGTAATAACACAAACAATTAATAACTGTGACAGATGCCAGATGTTGAAGTACGATAGGAGTCCGCAGAAGATCAAGTATAGCGTCACAGAGACCCCGGGGAGGCCAATGGAGATACTTCACATAGACCTATATTTCATAAACAAGAAGCATGTACTGACGGTCATTGACAAGTTCTCCAGATACGCTTGGGGATATACTATTCCGGCAAGGGATAGTATAAATTTAGTCAGGTCAATACAGAACTTTATGGCACTATTCGGGATCCCGAGCAAGATAGTTTGTGATCAAGGGGTAGAATTTGCATCGAATCTGTTCAAGGACTTTTGCAAGCAATGCGAAGTAGAGTTACACATGACTTCCTTTCAACAGTCGTCAAGTAACGCCACGGTCGAGAGGTTACACTCGACAATAACGGAAATATATAGAATAATCGTGGAGCAGAAGAAAGAAAAGAAATTAGAAACAAAGCATGAGGACATACTAGCTGAGGCGTTTATAACGTACAATAATGCAGTACACTCGGCAACAAAGTTCACCCCCCACGAATTGTTCACAGGCAGAACACACATTTTCTTGAGTAACGTGTCATTTAACAACGAACACGATTATCTTCAGAAAATCAATGCGTTCCAGGCAGAAATCTACCCCAAGGTGAAGGAAAGAGTAGAGAAAGAGAAGGTTAGGAGAATAGAGGCAGCAAACACAGACAGGCAGGAACCAGTAAGGGTGGAGCCAAATGAAACAATTTTTAGAAAAGAAAATAGAAGAGATAAACTAACACACAGATTCACTAAACACAAGGTACAGACAGATAACAATGTAACAGTAACAACAACTAAACCACAAAAAGTCCATAAAGAAAAGATTAGAAGATTGACAAGGAATAACGAATAACGATAATTTCAGATGGGTCGCGACGACGGAGACAAAGAGAATGTTCGAAATCAGGGAAATAAAAAGCGACGAGCTGATCGCGCAGATAGAATTGGGACCAGCCAGGATAGTGCAAACGTACAGAACGTTTGTACATATAGTCCGCCTAGAGGAATACATTGAAAGCATCGATCACTTGGAACAGACACTAAAAGTGATTCAGGAAGATGGTGAGACCAAGGATCTGATCAATGCACTTCGAGAGAAACTGAAATTAGTAAGATGAAGGATAGAATCGATAAGCCCCAAGAAGAGGGATAGGAGAGGGCTTGTTAATGGGCTAGGATCCGTAGTGAAGGCGATCACGGGAAATTTAGACGCGGAAGACGCAGAACGTTTAGAAAGGGAGATTAGGAAGTTACAGGAGGAGGAAAGAAGAATTAACGAAGAGATAGGTACACAGGAAAACATGGACAATAGGTTCATTACTATGTTTAAGAATTTGACAACATACATTAACGAGGAGCAAGTTAGAGTGTAATTATAAATAATTACAAAAACGGAAAAAGCAAAACATTTGTGGAAGAAGATAAGAGAATGTTTAGGTTAGAATACATCGACAGAATTGCAGTAACAATAGATATGATAGCGTTAAATCTAAACGATTTGACGGAGAGCCTATTATTAGCAAGAATAGGTATAATACCCAAATTCATTCTAAGTAAAGAAGAAGCACGAAAGATTACCCAGAAATTGGAAGAGCAAAAAATACAGATCACGTCGGAAGAACACATGTACGAATTATTACAGTTAAAAGCTATAATGAATAAAACCGATGTAATTTTCTCGGTAGATGTGCCAATTTTTACCAACGAAACATATTCACTACAAAGATTGTTACCATTACCAATTAATAAAACCGAATTTGTAATAGCACCTAATTTTGTAGCGTATAATGATAAATTAATGTACTATTATACAAAGAAATGTAATCAAGTAAGAAAACTTTATATTTGTAAACATGATAGAATTGTTAACAGGGTCAACGAAGTGTGCCTGAGAAATCTGATACAGCGGAAAGCGGCGGAATGTGAGACAAAGGATGTAGGTTTTCGCAGAGAGATCTTCGAGCCAGAGAAAGGCTACATTGCAATATTTAATGGCGAAAAGGTTAGAATACAGACGGATTGCGGGCCGGAAAAGTTGTACGATGTACGATAAAGTCGATGAAAAATAACAGAACGACTCAAGAGTTAGGGGTACATGAACTAAAGATGGAAGACATCAAGACGAACACGGAACTCGGCAGAATTAGAACTGGAATTAAGATACACAATGCAACAACCTATACCATGGTCGGCGTACTCCTAATAGGAGTGGTGTGCACCGCTTGGCTCTCGGGAAGGGCGATCAGCTACGCAACAACAACTAATTCCATTGCGGCACCAACTACCACATTCACTTCAACCATCACGCCGTTATGGTCGGTAGTTCAGACTGGGGGGGGGAGGAGTTACCAGCTCAGCACCTACCCTCACACTTCCCCCTCCGGAACCTCTACGAGCTGGCTACAATGTAGAGACCACCAACAACACCAACTCACACCACCAACTCACATCCGCTCCAATTACAACATAGGATGCAAACCCCAACGTCAGCAGATTCTCGGCCACTCAGAAGTAAGAGAGTCAGCATAATTGTAAAAGCGTATTAACCCAAAAACGATAATAAAGATCAGAATACTTTCAACTACGAACTTATTCAGACGTGTTTCAATTCAAACGGAACGGGCATTAAAACGCTAAGTGACAACTCACAGAAGTTTGTTAAATCCAACAAACCCCATAACAAGATCATAACTGGGCATTAAAACCGCTAAGTGACAACTCACAGAAGATTGTTAAATCCAACAAACCCATAACAAGATCATAACTCGCGTAATTGTGTAACACAAGCTAAAATCACTATCTGTGCCCCACACCGACTTATATTTTACCTTTCTTTTTTCTTTTACATATTTATTGTTTCTACTATCAAACAATGAGCACCTGTTGTGCTAAACGCTGTGACGGTCACCGCTCGGTAGCTACACGTCAAACAATTATTTTCTGCTGGTTGTGTGACAACACGGCTCACGTTAGCTGCGCGGGTTTTAGTCAGATCGGTGGTCGCGTTGTCGATCTAATTAAGACCCGCTGCGGTCTCAACTGGACTTGTTGGGATTGCAGGGCAGTTGAAGCCGATATGCGAACATTTATGAGACAGACTCATAACGAATTCGCTGCTGTCCACTCGGAATTTCGGAAATTGCAGGATAAGTTTACCTCAATGGAAGCTCATTTCAAAAATCTTAAAATTTTAAATGAGTCTCCAAAGCGAAAAAAGGTTTCACCTAGTTTGCCCAGTGTTCACAGTTCTAATTCTCTTGCAGCTAAAGACTCTGATGTTCCGCCTATCAGTTCGCCAGCCTTGATCGACTTTGGCGCCAAGGTAATCGATGTACATGCAACTACATCGAAAAAGGCGGCTGGCTCTTCACATGTTGGCTGTTCACCTGTGCCTGTGTCTGCCAAGGATGTCCAACCCGATAGTATTGCTCATCCAGTGCCTGTGATTGCCCAGGCTGTCCAACCGGGCAGTTATGATCATACAGATGTCTGCATCACTGTTCCCCCTACGGAAGTTGATACTGCTGTCAGCATGGAAGTCGAAGTAGTTCCTTCCCCACCCGCTCGCACTGGCTCCTCAGCCAGCGCTATCACATCTGCTCCTCGGGTAGAACCCGCCTCTACCTCACCCTTAAACCATGTGACCCTTCTTGACCGATCTACTCTTTTCGCTGTCGCTCCTCTAAAATCTATTTTCGTCTCACGTCTTATGGAATCGGCTACGGATGCTATGGTTCGAGAGTATATTTTCTCTAAATTAAACATTAATAGCTCCTCTGAGATAGTAGTTATTAAATTTTCTTTTAAAGAAAAACGTAGTATTTCCTCCTTTAAAATTCTTGTTCCGGAGAAGTTTGTTAAGACTGTGTTGAAACCCTCTTTCTGGCCAGAGCACACTATCTGTCATATTTTCAATAGTCGATCACGGTCTTCGCAACCCGCTCCTCGGGTAGGAATCCTTCCAACTCCTTCTACTGATCTTCCATCCACTTCAAAAAACTGAATTCTTCCCCACCTCTAAGGATCACTTAATAGAATGTACGTGGCCTGTGCAGTAAGCTCACCAAACTACATGCTGATAGTGCAACTTTTGATTTTGACATTATCGCCTTCTCTGAAACATGGCTCAATTCCTCAATCTCGGACTCCGAGATTTTTGTAGACAATTTTAACATATATAGATCTGATCGACCATCTCGAGGTGGCGGCGTCCTAATTGCTGTTCGTTCCGACTTAACTTCCCAACTCTTTTCCATCGATGAGCTCAACACCATTGAAATTATCGTTGTTAAAATTCGTCTGTGTTCTTTTAATTTATTCATATCATGCTCTTACATCCCACCGTCCTCTGAATTTACAACTTATATGCTTCACGCTGCCCATATCCAGTCCGTTCCGTCTCAGCTTGGTGATTCTGATCGTCTTATTGTACTCGGTGACTTTAATCTCCCTAATGTCACTTGGTCCCCATCCAAAGACTCAAACTTAATGTTCCCATCTATGCAGCATGACTTTGTTGATTCTCTGTCCGATACATCGTTAGGCCAGTAAATGGCATACGCAATAGCATGTGTAGGACCATTGATATCGTCTTCACTACCGATGCCTCGAGCACTTTGGTTTGTCAAGGATCACCTCTATCATTCCCCGAAGATCCATACCATCTCACACTTTCAATTGATTTCATGTTACCATCTTCAAGCCCTATACAGTCGTTTATTAAGCCTTCAAATATTTATTGCTTCAAGAAGGCTGATTTCCTCTCCTTGAATACTGCCCTATCTCAGATAGATTGGTCATTCCTTGACGATTTCCAGGAAATCGAGTCTGCCACGAATGCATTCTATAGCTCTATTTTTTCCATCTTTCCCATGCATGTTCCTTTAGTTACCCCCTCCAGAAATCTGTCTGTTCCTATCTGGTTCACCCCTAGATTAATAAATCTGAAGAATTTAAAATCCCGTATGTACAAGAAGTTTAAAAAATCCGGTTTGCAATCAGACTTTTCGAAGTACTCAATTGCAAAATCGAAATTTTCCTTATTTAATACTTTGTGCTACAACAGATACTTGACCCAATGCAAGCTTAACTTTAAACGTGACCCTAAACAATTCTTCAGGTTTGTTAATTCTAAACGTAAATCTTCCCGATTTCCTTCTTCTCTACACTTAAATGGTAGTTATGCCGATAAGGATTGTGATATTGCTGATCTGTTCGCTTCCTTTTTCCAACGTTGCTACTCTGTCCCTTCAATTAACTTTCCCTCTATCCTAGCCTCATCGAACGACTTTAGTAGTAGTTACTCTTATCCTATTCCTATAAATAGTTCCAACTGTATCCTTCCCCCCTTCATCGACTATGATGGTCTCCTAACAAATTTAAAATCGTGCAAGTTTTCGTTCTCCACCGGGCCAGACTCGGTTCCGAGTGCTGTTCTAAAACTTTGCGCTGAATCTCTTTGTGTGCCTCTCCTAAAACTTTTCAACTTGTCTCTCAAGACTGGTGACTTTCCCACCGTCTGGAAAGAATCTTTTATAGTACCCGTTCATAAGAAGGGATCTAAATCTGATGTCTCTAACTACCGCTGTATTTCCAACTTATCTGCCATTCCTAAACTCTTTGAAAAAATAATCACTTCTCAGCTGCAACACTTTTGTAGTTCTGTATTCTCTGAATCTCAGCATGGATTTATTAAACGTCGTTCAGTTTCCACTAATCTCCTTGAATTTTCCACCTTCGTAACTTCGGGTTTTGCTAAACAGTGTCAAACTGATGTCGTTTATACTGACTTTAGTAAAGCCTTCGACTCTGTTAATCATAATCTACTTATTCATAAACTGTCTCTTCTAGGGTTTCCGACTAAGCTTCTATATTGGACTAATTCCTACCTTTGTAACCGCTCTCAGCGTGTCTGCTTTAACTCCTCTCTCTCTAAACCTGTTATTGTCTCATCGGTGGTTCCTCAAGGTAGCCATCTGGGTCCCTTGCTATTTAACCTATTTATTAACGATCTTCCACAAATGTTATCTCATTCCCATGTCCTAATGTATGCTGATGACGTTAAGCTATGTTTTTCCTACAGTGACCCCTTGTCCCCACTATCCTTGCAATCTGATCTTGATGCCCTTAACAACTGGTGCCTAATCAACATTCTACCTCTTAACATTTCTAAATGCTATATAATGACTTTTCACCGCAATAAGCCATACCTTTTCGACTACTCTATCAATAACTCTATCCTTCAACGCCTTTTCAAAGTTAACGACTTGGGCATTACCTTTGTACCTAATCTATGTTTCAACTCTCATATCTCTACTATCTCTAACAAAGCCAAAGGAGTCCTTGGATTTGTCAAAAGATGGTCTAAGGAATTTACAGACCCGTATACTACAAAACTTCTGTATGTTTCTCTGGTCCGGCCTATCTTGGAATATGGTTCTTGTGTCTGGTCTCCTCATTACCAAAAATTTCAGGATATGCTGGAATCTGTACAAAAACAGTTCCTCATCTTTGCCCTCCGCGGACTCAATTGGGACCCTTCGATCCATCTCCCTTCTTATGAAAGTAGGTTGCGCCTAATTAATCTCCACTCTCTTAAATCCCGTAGAACCTGCCAAGGAGTTCTCTTCCTCCATAAGCTTCCCTCTGGTGAGGTCGAATCGACTGCCCTCATCAACCTTATTAGTATTGCTGTTCCTTTCCGCCCGACTAGGCATTACTTCCCTCTTCATCTCCAACTCTGTCTCTCTAACTACTCGAATTATGAATCTTTCCGTAGCCTTTGCCGTAACTATAACCAATTTTTCCATCTGTTTTCCTTTGATACTAGCTCTAATATGGTCAAATTTATCTTAATCAATAACTTAATTTAATTTAAATAGCTTTAATTTGGAAATGTTCGGCTACCGGCACTTCTCTTACCTAAACTTGGCTGTTGGTTGGATCTATCGGCTACTGAGCCGATAATCAGCCCCACCGGGTCTGAGTATTGGCTTTGGCCCTTTAGTTTAATTATTTGATATGTAATTTTACCCTTATAGTTTAACTGTACATTGTTAAACTTTAAACAAAATAAACAATAAACAATAAATAAACAAGTAAAGTAAATATTGCTGCTTTCTTTTACCAGCGTTCCTTGTCAATAAAGCATTGCATACCTTAAACGAATAATTATTGCATACTTTTTATGATAAATACTGCATACCCCAAGATACACCAGTTTCCGTTATTGCCAACAGTTTTACCTGCCGATCTTTCTCGATCGGCCTAAGTTTTGAAAAGTGCCAACCATAAGCCAATGAGTTGGAATTATAGGGAGGTAAAAGTTGAATATAATAGTGACGATAGCTGGGAGGGGGAAATCAATTGCTCAGTAGATCCTACTCCTGCAGATACCGTTGTAACTGAAGAAATGGAGCCGGCTCAAGTTCAGACTCCCATTGAGGGTGCCATCCGGCAAGCTTTAGCGCAACAACAAAATCAGTTTCAAGCACAAATAACCGCTTTAGCTTCACAGAGTTTGCAGGTGGAAGCGCCGCAAATCGTCACATACGAGAAAATATCCGTCGATCCTAACGCCAAATGCGATATTCCCTTAGACATTATTAAATCTGTGCCGGATTTCTCCGGCGTACAGGATGAGCATGTAGCGTGGAGGCAAGCAGCCATCTACGCATACGAACTATTCAAGAACTATCCAAAGAGCACTGCACACTACCAAGCGGTAGCGATCATTAGGAACAAAATCAAAGGCCCAGCTGGAGCCTTACTAGTGTCTCACAACACTGTCCTAAATTTCGATGCAATACTAGCTAGGCTAGATTGCACATACTCGGATAAAACAACCTTGCGCTTGTTGAGACAATGTTTGGAGTTAGTTACGCAGGGCGAAATGTCCCTGATGCAATACTACGATGACGTCGAAAAGAAACTCACGCTCGTAACTAACAAAATTGTAATGTCTCACGACCAAGAAGGCGCCGATTTGCTCAACCGGGAGGTCAGAGACGACGCCTTGCACGCCTTTATCTCCGGTCTTAGAAAGCCGTTGAGAGCGGTTGTGTTCCCTGCACAATCAAAAGATCTACCATCCGCACTGGCCCTTGACAGAGAGGCAGAAGCTAGCATTGAGAGAAGCTTGTTCGCGAACTCTTACGCTAAAGCCTTGCAAGACCGAGCGCAAATTGCTGAAAGTAACAAAAACCGTGCCCAAGGCAAACAAACCAGATTTAACAAAGATGAGCAAAATCAGGAGAGAAATCCCCATTTTGTGAAACGCCAAAAGGGCGGTCCCCAGCCCCAGGCCCCTAAAGACAATCAAACCGAGGCTCCACAGCCCATGGAAGTTGACTCTTCCTCCAGATTTAGACAAAAAACCGACTACAGCAAGCGTCAGGCTAATGAGTCCAACGCACCAAAACGCAAGAATTCGTCAGACCGTTCAACAGGTCAAAGACGACAACGCGTTAACAATGTCGTACAATCAGATTCCAAAGAAGCCGTAACAGGATTCGAGAAGGCGGCCAAAGAGGCAGTTGAAGAACTAGAGAGTGAGAACGAGTACGCACCTGGTGACGACTCGATTAATTTTTTAGGGAACACTCCCGGCTTCCGTACATTGAACGACGGTTGGCTGGGAGAACTCTGAAGATGTTGATTGACACTGGCGCGGCAAAAAATTATGTGAAGCCCTTAACAGAGCTAAACACCATAACGCCGGTCGCCAAGTCATTCTCGGTAAACTCGATCCGAAATCAAGCGCAAATGCTTGATGAATATTTTCCAACATACTTCCCCGTTTTTTCTCCTCGATACCCTAAGTTCTTTCGACGCCATCATAGGCTTCGACTTGCTAACACAAGCCGGAGTCAAATTGAACTTGGCAAAAAACACTCTGGAATACCAGAGTACATCCGAAAAACTCCAGTACTATCAATGTGCTGATGTGAACTTCACCGATGTCAACGACATCGTAGTCCCCCCTTCCGTAAAGAAAGAGCTTAGGGACATGATACTCAGAAACAAAAGAGCCTTCTCAAATGCAGATGAAGCTCTCCCTTTTAATACTGCTGTCATCGTTACAATCCGAACAGTAGACAACGAGCCTGTGTATTCAAGATACCCGAGTCTCATGGGTGTTTCTGACTTCATAAACAAAGAAGTCAAATAATTACTGGACGATGGCATAATCAGGCCCTCCAGATCGCCTTACAACAGCCCAACATGGGTGGTTGATAAAAAAGGCACTGACTCATACGGTAACCCAAAAAAAGGTTGGTAATCGACTTCAGGAAACTGAACGAAAAAACCATACCGGACCGTTACCCCATGCCGAGCATCCCCATGATCTTAGCAAATCTAGGAAAGGCGAAATACTTCACTACCCTCGACTGAAAGTCTGGGTACCATCAAATCTACCTTGCGGAGCATGACCGCGAAAAGACTTCGTTTTCAGTAAGCAGCGGCAAGTACGAGTTCTGTCGCCTACCATTCGGCCTGCGCAATGCAAGCAGCATATTCCAAAGGGCAATAGACGATATCCTGAGGGAACATATAGGAAAGATTTGCTTTGTCTATGTAGACGACGTCATAAGTTTTTCTAAAAACGAAACGGAGCACCTTCAACACATTAACATTGTGTTAAAATGTCTAATCGACGCCAACATGCGTGTAGGCCCTGAAAAGACTCGATTCTTCAAGGAAAGTATCGAATTCCTGGGTTTCATTGTAGCCAAAGACGGAGCAACATCCGATCCCAAAAAAGGTAAAGCTATTCAGGAATTCCTTGAACCAGAGAGTGTCTACAGCGTTAGGTCCTTCTTGGGGTTAGCCAACTACTATAGGGTCTTTATTAAGGACTTTGCCGCTATAGCGCGTCTGATATCGGACATACGTAAAGGGGAAAATGGTTCAGTTAGTAGGCACGTATCAAAGAAAATCCCTGTTGAATTTAATGAAGTTCAACGCGATGCATTTCACCGTCTGCGGAGTATTTTGGCATCAGAAGATGTCATGTTAATGTATCCAGACTTCCAGAAACCGTTCGATTTAACCACTGATGCGGCCTAAACATGTTAACACTGATGTTAACAACTAAACATATAAGATACACTCTCACAGTCATACATTGTTATTTCTAAGTACGCAACACACAATCATAAGTATTTGGTTGCCCTCAGCAACAAATATAACAACACACAGCCTTAAGCATTTTGGTTGCCCTCAGCAACAAAGTAGCATTCTTGTAAACAATGCTAACCCGCTGCCAAGAGTTCTGCGCACAGCAACTGAAAACGGACACCCGTGCTGCTTGCGCAAGATTGCTGATTTCTGTAGCCTTTAGTCTCAATCTAGATCGCAACATTATAAGACGAGTGAATGATTAAACTCCAGCATTGCCGTCAATAAACATTATTTGTGTTATCAATCATAGTTGACCACGTCCAAGACGGGCAACTGGGAAAGTTCCCACAACCTAATCACATTGTTCCAATAGTCACCTGTTGGATTCATCACCACCTCACAAGGAGAAGAATCACCTGTTGGATTCATCACCACCTCACAAGGAGAAGAAACACCTGTTGAATTCATCACCCCCTCACAAAGAGAAGAAGTCACCACCGTCCGACCAACCACACATCGTCGCCAGACAACGAAGTTACGACGGAAGACTTAATTGGCACCCAACCAATAAATAGGAACCCATACCATGTAAGTTCATAAGTGATTTCAGTTTTGAAGAAATTATTCACGAACGCCACGTACCAATACGTGTGATTTAAAAAAAAAAAAAAAAAAATAAATAAATAAAATAAGTGTTAAGTAAAGTAAATATTGCTGCTTTCTTTTACCAGCGTTCCTTGTCAATAAAGCATTTCATACCTTAAACGAATAATTATTGCATACTTTCGGCAGCACTATATTTTTTGCTGCATACCCTTAACAATTTTTTATCATAAATACTGCATACCCCAAGATACACCAGTTTCCGTTATTGCCAACAGTTTTACCTGCCGATCTTTCTCGATCGGCCTAAGTTTTGAAAAGTGCCAACCATAAGCCAATGAGTTGGAATTATAGGGAGGTAAAAGTTGAATATAATAGTGACGATAGCTGGGAGGGGGAAATCAATTGCTCAGTAGATCCTACTCCTGCAGATACCGTTGTAACTGAAGAAATGGAGCCGGCTCAAGTTCAGACTCCCATTGAGGGTGCCATCCGGCAAGCTTTAGCGCAACAACAAAATCAGTTTCAAGCACAAATAACCGCTTTAGCTTCACAAGTACAGAGTTTGCAGGTGGAAGCGGCGCAAATCGTCACATACGAGAAAATATCCGTCGATCCTAACGCCAAATGCGATATTCCCTTAGACATTATTAAATCTGTGCCGGATTTCTCCGGCGTACAGGATGAGCATGTAGCGTGGAGGCAAGCAGCCATCTACGCATACGAACTATTCAAAAACTATCCAAAGAGCACTGCACACTACCAAGCGGTAGCGATCATTAGGAACAAAATCAAAGGCTCAGCTGGAGCCTTACTAGTGTCTCACAACACTGTCCTAAATTTCGATGCAATACTTTCTAGGCTAGATTGCAAGTTAACACATAAATTCCATAGCAACTAAGTAATACTACATGAATAATGCTGACACGCCAAAATGTGGGTTCAGTGCTCTGCACTAGCAACAATCAGTAGCGATCGTATGCCACTTCGTGGCTGGAGTGCTTCGGCGCTTAGAATGCTAAGTCGGCATGCCGATTGTGGTTCGATGGCGCGATGCGTTGTCTTTACTGAGTAGAATTATGTTTTGCCTTTGTCTTTAGCTTCAGTTTGATTTTGAATAAAGTAGACGCAAGTCACTTTGAATTGCACTCCGGCACACTGCCGTCATTTGTCTTTATTGAACTATATTACTGTACCACAAGGACAGTAATCAACAAAGGGGACGAAGTCAAGTCTCCCGCCATAATCATCATAACCATAACACATCTAAGGATACTACCCGGATCAACGTCCTTAAGGAAGGCCACCGGACTTGGACCACACCATCAGGAGCCACGTGGGCACACCACGGCCACTGGATTACATAACTAAATAACTGGCGCCCAACGTCTCAATACCCACCAAAATTCATAGGCAATAATACAAAAACATGTAAGTTTGTCAAGTGAACCCAAATAACAAATAATAAGTTAAAGAAAAAAGAAAAAAAACACGCAAGAATTGAAGTTGTGAAAAAATACATATTTTGCCAAGAAAAAACAATTGCATACTTTTACCAAAAATAAAAATAAAAGCCATTGCATACTTTCACTAAAAATAAAAACCATTGCATACCCTCACTAAAAATAAAACCATTGCATACCTTTAATGCATGTTTGTATTATAAATAAACAATTGCCTACTTTTACTAAGACAATTTATGCCCAATGCGAAAAGTTTCATACAAGTGTCGAGGTTAACAAATGAGCTGGAACACCTATAGGGAAGTTAAAACCGAGTACAACAGTGACGATAGTGTAGGCGAAGAACAAGTTGGTTGGTGTCCAGAAGATCAGGTAGGCAACACAATGAACAATTCACAAATTCAAGCCCTCATTGAAAATGCCGTTAGATCGGCACTGTCACAACAACAGTCCCAAATAAATTCAAAACCTCAAAAAATACAAAAGTTGCAAGTGAAAACGCCAACGGTCGTCTCTTACAAAAAAATAACTGTTGTTCCTGGTGAAAAATGTGACATAAAACTCGACATAATAAAATCCGTACCAGACTCTCTGGTGCACAAGACCAATATGTTGCTTGGAGACAGGCAGCAGTTGATGCGTACGAACTTTTCAAGCCCTTCGACGGCAGTAGCGAACACTACCAAGCAGTAGCCATTCTTAGAAACAAGGTCACAGGGCCTGCTGGAGCCTTACTTATCTCCTACAACACGGTGCTAAATTTCGACGCCATCCTGGCTAGATTAGATTGCACCTATGCCGACCGAACATCCTTGCGCCTACTGAGGCAAAACTTAGACATGGTCAGACAAGGTGAAATGACACTTATGCAGTACTATGATGAGGTCGAAAAGAGACTAACTCTGGTAACTAATAAGATTGTTATGTCACACGAACAAGAAGGCGCTGATTTGCTTAACGCTGAAGTTAGAGCCGATGCCTTACACACTTTCATATCAGGCTTGAGGAAACAACTCAAAGCTGTCGCATTCCCAGCGCAACCCAAATACCTGCCCTCTGCGCTAGCTCTTGCCGTAGAAACAGAAGCCAGCATAGAGAGGAGCATGTTTGCAAACTCCTATGCTAAAGTTGTTGAGGAACGATCCCAAACAGCTGAAAACAGCAAACACAGATCATATGGTAAACCGAATAAAAACTACAAGGAAGACCACGGTCAAGATCGCAATCCTCATTACAAACACAAGAAAAATGCTCCAAAGGAGCAACCGAATAAAGAAAGCCAAGAGCAAGCTCCACAACCGATGGAGATAGATTCTTCTTCCAAATTCAGGCAGCGTACTGAATATAATCAGAACCAACCAAATGAGTCAAACGCTCCTAAGAGGAGGAACTCCTCAGAGCGACAAACAGGTCCGAGACGGCAACGTCTTAATAACATTGTTCAAGCGGATTCCGAAGAACAAAAAATAGCAAACGAAAAAGCCGCAAAGGCTGCTGTCGAAGCAATTGACAGCGAGGAAGAGTACGATCAAGCCGACTCTGTCCATTTTTTAGGGAACACTCCCGGTTACCGTTCATTGAACGACGGTTGGCTGGGAGAACATTAAAAATGCTAATCGATACTGGCGCGGCAAAAAACTATGTTAAGCCCGTAAAGGAGCTGAAAACCATATTG
The DNA here is from genome assembly GCA_037356375.1 of Drosophila affinis. Lineage (NCBI taxonomy): Eukaryota > Metazoa > Arthropoda > Insecta > Diptera > Drosophilidae > Drosophila > Drosophila affinis. Next base: position 37,125,407 of record CM074802.1, on the reverse strand, counting down.
CCGGTCGCCAAACCCTTCTCAGTGAATTCAATCCACGGGTCCACTGAAATAAAGGAGAAATGCCTGATAAACATTTTTAATCACACTTCGCCTTTTTTTCTATTAGACACACTTAGTTCGTTCGATGCCATTATTGGATTCGACTTGTTAACATAAGCCGGGGTACAGTTAAACCTTACAAAAAGTCTACTAGAGTATCAGGTTTCATCGTAAGCAAAGACGGCACCAGATCGGACCCAAAGAAGGTCAAGGCCATTCAGAGTACCCCGAACCCAAAAGCGTCTACAGTGTCAGATCTTTCCTGGGTCTGGCAAGCTATTACAAAGTCTTCATAAAAGACTTTGAATCCATAGCTCGTCCAATAAGCGACATTCTAAAAGGAAAAAATGGTTCAGTGAGTAAGCATAGGTCAAAGAAAATAGCAGTCGAGTTCAACGAAACCCAGCGCAACGCGTTTCAACGCCTGCGCAACATCTTGGCATCAGAAGACGTAATTTTGATGTACCCAGACTTTAAAAAAGCTTTTGACCTAACTACTGATGCCTCAGCAAACGGAATTGGTGCAGTCCTATCCCAAGAAGGCAGACCAATTACCATGATTTCTCGCACCCTAAAAAGTGCAGAACTGAACTATGCAACCAACGAAAGGGAGTTGCTAGCTATCGTGTGGGCTTTAGGTAAATTGCAAAACTACCTATATGGCTCCAGAGAAATTAACATTTTCACTGACCACCAGCCTCTCACTTTCGCAGTAGCAGACAAAAATACCAATGCAAAAATAAAAAAGTGGAAAGCCTACATCGACCAATACAACGCCAAGGTTTGCTATAAGCCTGGCAAAGAAAATGTTGTAGCAGATGCATTGTCCAGACAAAATCTCAATGCCCTACAAAATGAACCTCAATCAGACGCCGCAACCGTTCACAGCGAACTTTCACTGACCTACACGGTCGAGGCCACGGACAACCCGTTAAATTGCTTCAGAAACCAGATCGTTCTGAAAGAAGCACGTTTCCCATTGAAACGCATCATGGTTTTGTTCCGCAACAAAACTCGCCACCCGATCAACTTTACCGCTAAGAGCAGCATTTTAGAAATTCTCAAAGAAGTTGTAAATACGGAGGTCGTGAACGCTATCCACTGTAACCTCCCCACATTAGCAAGTTTCCAACACGAATTAATTGCTTATTTTCCTTCTACAAAATTTCGGTTTTGTAAAAATCTCGTACAAGACATAACGGATAAAAGCGATCAGTTGGAAATAATAAATAGCGAGCACAACAGGGCGCACAGAGCAGCCCAAGAAAATGTCAAACAAATCTTGCGCGACTACTACTTTCCGAACATGAGCAGTTAAGCATAAGAAGTAGTCTCAAATTGCAAAGTTTGCACGCAAGCAAAATATGACAGACATCCCAAGAAACAACAGCTTGGCGAAACGCCGATTACTCAATACACGGGCGAAATGTTGCACATAGACATATTCTCAACCGACAAAAAGCAATTTTTGACTTGCGTCGACAAGTTTTCCAAATTCGCCTTCTTTAGGACGTTGATATGCAATGACTGCACCATCAAGTGGCCCAAGCGACACCAGCCGATGGCTGTTACGCGCGGATCCCAGGCAAGAATGCAGCCCACCTCCCGCCCAACCGACCGAGGGGCGCTGCCGCATGACGCGCGACTCGTAAACCGAACCGATCGCGGACATGCAGGAAAGATAGGTGTTAGACTAGTGTTCGAGGAAAAGTAGAACTAATCTAACTAAAGAAGAAAAGTAATTACTAATTACGGGAGAGATATAAGAGTATCAGTAACTTAAGACTAGGAAGGGAGTTAGTGGTAGATATAATATGATAGAGGGAATTATAGTCCGAGCATAGGACCCTAAATGGTTCATGCAAGGAGTAATTCGATCTACAAAGCGGAAGAAACAACGGTGTATAGTTCCTAGTGCTTCTAATAGGAATCGTGAAGTTTATGCGGCTCAACAGGTCAGGGCTATCTACGTCACCCTTGATCAAGTTGTGCACAAAAATCACGCCAAGCATTTTCCTACGATTAGCTAAGGTTGGAAGGTTTATTACAAGCAATCTATTAGAGTAAGACGGCAGTCTCACACTTGCATCCCAGCTGAGGCCGCGAAGAGCAAAAAGTAACGAGAGGGAACGTTGTGAGCCGCGGCAAAGGCCGCGGCTCTACCATATACCCGGTACTCAGTCAGTATATACATACATACATATATGAGCCTACGATTTATGAAATTTATTATATGTTCTCAAAAGGGACGAAAATAATATTTAAATTAAAAAAATTAATTTTTTGGAATTCTTCTACATGTTTCCATTTTTGATTACATATGCTTTGTATATCTGCGCCTACATTTCTACATGACATGTATAACTACATATTTGAGACGTACAAGTGTTTGCGACAGAGAGAGAGGGAATGAGTCAGCGCTTGGCAGGCGTTGGGTAGCCACTGAAATTTAATTTGCTTCTTCTGGCTATAATATTGATCCGACCTGATCCAGATTCGGTAATCTGGTAGATATGGTAATTTTTCATGATTCTGCGTTTTTGGTTTTCATTTATCTTAAAAATTGTGGATTCCACAGATTTTCGTCTTTTGTGGGGGCGGAAGGGGGCGTGGCAAAATTTTAAAACAAACTTGTGCTGGTTCGGTATCACAGGAGCTTGGATAGAAAGTTTGGTTGCTCTAGCTCTTATAGTCTCTGAGAACTAGGCGCTCATTTATACGAATAAGCAAAGCAGATGGGGTCGCGTGTGAGAGAGAGCGAGAGGGAATGATGACTTTCGAAATGGTTTTCTTCATTGTAGCTATAGTAATGATCCGATCTGATCCAGATTCAACACTCGGATAGAAATGGGCATTCTCTATGATTCTGCGTTTTTAGTTTTCTTGTATCGTCAACATTGTATACGCCACAGACTTTCGTTTTTTGTGTGGGCGGAAAGGGGCGGGGCGAAATTTTGAATTACATTTGGAGTAGTGTGATCACACAGTAGACTGGATACAAAACTTGGTTGCTCTAGCTTTAATAGTCTCTGAGATATAGGCGCAAATGAAGACGGACGGACAGACGGACGGACGGACGGACAAACAGACATGGCTATATCGACTCGGCTATTGATGCTGATCAAGAATATATATACTTTATGGGGTCGGAAACGCTTCCTTCTGTGCGTTACACACAATCGTTATCCCCACAAATCTAATATACCCCTATACTCTTCGAGTACCGGGTATAAAAGTTTTTCTGAACTGATTCTATACGGTCTTGGTGTACGTTGTACTGAGGGCACCATACACAAGAGCCGTATTCTAAAATCGGACGAACCAGAGAGGTGTAGAGAGTCTTTGTTATACAGGGGTCGTCAAATTCCTTTGACCACCTCTTTATAAACCCAAGCACGCCCATGGCCTTATTCACCATGGTGGAAATGTGTTCTGAAAACTTTAACTTGGGATCTAATAGAACACCAAGATCATCAACCCGGGTAATTCTCTTAAGAGAGACGCTCTTGGCTAGAAACAGAATGCTAACCATCGAAATTCAAAATGTAATCCTCACAATAACCTTGGCAAAATCTGGTATAGTAAATCCTACAATATTAAATCACGCAGATTTGAATTCACTTGTCAAGCAGGACACTCCAATAGTTAGTTTAATAGAAGCCTCAAAGATTAGGGTCCTTCAGTCCGATGATATAATTCACATACTAATAGCCTTCCCAAGGGTCGAAGACATATGCAAGAAAATCACCATCTATCCCGTGTCTCACAATCCCACTATACTACGTCTCGACGAGAACTCACTGGCCGAATGCGAAAATTACACCTTTGCGGTCACTGAGTGCATTCAGACCGCACACAACAGCTTTTGCGAACGATCTCGACGCGAGTCCTGTGCGACATTACTTTACTCGGGAAGCATGGCCCAATGTCATACTCAACCCAGTCACCTAAAGGAAATAATTTCCGTCGATCATGGCGTTATCATCATCAACGAGGCGACTGCCCGCATACGCACAGATGATAGCCCAGAAGTAATCGCAAAAGGAACCCACTTAGTAACGTTTAAACGAGTAGCTATCGTCAACGGAACCGAATTTGTAAACGAGCAAAAAGCAATGAATAAAATTCCTGGCATCGTAAGGTCTCCACTTCTAAGGGTCATCGGTCATGACTCTGAGTATCCCATTATTACACCGAATGAGCAACGACAACTTACGCTCATCCAAGAGGTGAAGGAAGACATCGCTAATGCTGGATCGCCCAAATTATGGTTCGCTGTTGGAGCAATACTAAATGTGGGTCTCATTGCCTCACTCATCCTTGTCCAGGCAATAAGGAAGAGACGAGCATCAATAAAAATTCAAAGTGTGATCGACTTTTGGTTAATTTGCTGGAGTGCTGCGGCGCTTAGAATGTTAAGTCGGCATGCCGATTGTGGTTCGATGGCGCGATGCATTGTCTTTACTGAGTAGAAAAATGTTTTGCCTTTGTCTTTAGCTTCAGTTTGATTTTGAATAAAGTAGACGCAAGTCACTTTGAATTGCACTCCGGCACACTGCCGTCATTTGTCTTTATTGAACTATATTACTGTACCACAAGGACAGTAATCAACAAAGGGGACGAAGTCAAGTCTCCCGCTATAATCATCATAACCATAACACATCTAAGGATACTACCCGGATCAACGTCCTTAAGGAAAGCCACCGGACTTGGATCACACCATCAGGAGCCACGTGGGAACATCACGGCACTGGACAAATTAAAAAAAAAAATTAGCAAAAAATAATATTTCAAAAAATGAAGTAAATTTTTGGAATATACATGTTTCCGATTTTGTTTGCATATGATTTTTACATCTGCTTCTAAATTTCTACATGACATGTATAACTACATATTTGAGACGTTCAAGTGCTTCCGACAGATAGAGAAGGAATGAGTCAGCGCTGGGCAGGCGTTGCGTAGCCACTGAAATTTAATTTGCTTCTTCTGGCTATAATATTGATCCGACCTGATCCATATTCGGCAATCTGGTAGATATGGTAATTTCCCATGATTCTACGTTTTTAGTTTTCATTTATCTTAAGAATTGTGGATTCCACAGATTTTCGTCTTTTGTGGGGGCGGAAAGGGGCGTGGCAAAATTTTAAAACAAACTCGTGCTGGTTTGGTATCACAAGAGCTTGGATAGAAAGTTTGGTTGCTCTAGTTTTTATAGTCTCTGAGAACTAGGCGACACAAAATACGAATGGGCAAAGCGGATGGTGTCGCGTGTGAGAGAGAGCGAGAGGGAATGATGACTTTCGAAATGGTTTTCTTCATTGAAGCTATAAAATTTATCCGATCTGATCCAGATTCAACACTCTGATAGAAATGGTAATTTTCTATGATTCTGCGTATTTAGTTTTCTCGTATCTTCAACATTATGTACGCCACAGACTTTCGTCCTTTGTGCGGGCGGAAAAGGGCGGGGCGAAACTTTGAAATATACTTTGAGTAGTGTGATAACACAGGAGACTGAATGCAAAACTTGGTTAATCTAGCTTTAATAGTCTATGAGATATAGATGCAAATGAAGACGGACAGACAGACATGGCTATATCGACGCGGCTATTGATGCTGATCAAGAATATATATACTTTATGGGGTCGGAAACGCTTCCTTCTGGGCGTTACACACAACCGTTATCCCCACAAATCTAATATACCCCTATAATCTTCGAGTACCGGGTATAAAAATTCTTTTAGAAAAAAAATATAAATAAAATAAATAAATAAGTAAAATAACTTCACTAAATTACGTTATTTTTCAAAATGAGGGAGATGTAGTATGCACATATATCGAGGGTACACTGTACCCAGTAACAAATCAACAGCAATACTTTATTGCATAAATACAAATCCATCAGCGACACTTTGTCACTGACATAAACAAACTCTAAAGAGCCCAACACATTCCCAGTGCAACGTAATACGATCGCACTTGAATGTAGTGGGCAACGGCCAGAACCTAGTCAGCATAAATGCAGGGTTCTGACCGTATATACATAATATACTATGTGCATGCGCCTCTCCGTTCTTCAGCAATGTTTCCGTTGCTTAATATATAAACACACATACATATACTTATGTATGCCGCTGCTCCGCTGCTGGCTTCGCCAGCGTAGCAATGGGCAGCGTTTGGCTAAGCTAATCCATAAGGAGAAGTGTAAGAAATATTCAAGAAATATACTTCAATCCGACCAGTCGTGTCGTAATTGTATCAACCAAAACTGTGGCTTCTTAAATACTAAAGGAACTCAATATTACAGAACCCCAAGGTGTCGTTACAATTCACCACGTCGCACCAGCAATGACCAGGACCCATAAACTTAAGATTAAGAATTATCTACATTTGTATAAAATTAAGCCATGACATACAATATACGAGAACCCACGTGACTACCCCTCCTACACCCATCCATAACTCTCCTACCTCTCCCTCCATTGTGACCCAAAAACTTTCCCCTCCCACTAAGGTTCGATGCGACGGTTTTCTTTTCGACAAATTGACCATCGTCAGCACATATCCCCCCACCCATAAGTTTAAGTTAGCTAGTTCGATCCGCGGATGCTAGGTTCCGAGCGTTCTAGCGAAAGAATTGCAAGACACTTACTCGGGAACCCGGCCGCGAGATAGACGTTGCTCCGCGTAGCAACCTACCTTCAATTTATCGCATACTATACACTCATACGCTAAGTCAACCAACATAAAGAATTCAATAAAGTGTTAACCCATCTGAACAAACCAATTGGGTGAGTCTATTTGTCGGGCGGGAAATTATATCTTAATTTACAGCCAAGAACACTGCGGTACGGGCCCACTTCAATTCTAAATTTACTTTTGATCTTTCGTTCGGCCCCACGAGTGTGACAACGCCTCGTATCCCTTATCATTCTCGACCCCACGAGTGTGCATATCCTCATATCCGCATATCCTCTCAGTCCAAATCTTACTGGCACGATTACGCCTCATTCTCCCCTCATTCTCCATTCTAATGAACAATCATAATTTCAGATGGTTCGTAATGGCGTAGACGGAGAGAACGCTGGGAGTCAGGGAGTTAAATAGACGAACCAATTTCATAGATTAGGTTGGGTCCAGCCCGAATAATACAGACATTCAAAATAGTCCTGCACATAGTTCTGCTGGACGAATATATAGAGAGTGTTGATCATTTGGAGCAGACGCTCAGGGATCTACAGGAAAACAGTGAGATAAAGGAGTTGGTCAGGTCAATTCAACGCAAGTTAGAAATATTAAAAGGAAAGATAGAGATGATAAGCCCCAAAAAGAGAAAAACCACCTCCTGTGGACGTTACAGTTCACCACGCTGCACCGGCAATGGATGAGTTATAAGCTATCATAGATTAAGAATTACATTTGTATAAAAATAAGCCATGTCATACAATACACTCTGTCATAATAATCACAAATATACAAATACCCAAAAGACCTCATACGATCCACCACTTATATAAATTCCGATCGTAGCGCGTGGGAACGCTGAGCATGCACTTTGCAGCTCAAGTGGTCAAGATACACACCATAAACGCCCACAAACACATATGTTAACACTCCCCTCCAGCTGCAGGGTATCGGCAGAATTCCGAAACGGAAGAATGCTGATGCCGCACTCGAGGGGTGGGGGCAGCGACTACATTGTCGCACGAGCTTCTGCTTAGGAGCCGTTGGGCTGCACTCGAGTGGTCAGCGGATCATATTTCGCTGCTGATGAACATCCGCTGTGGAGCTGATGGTCTGCACGAGGCGCTGACGGTGCAGAACGTCGTCCCGCTGCCCAAGCAGCGCTGCCGCGAGGGTGGGCAGTTTTAAGTAAAATTGTATTTCTGTATCTTTCGATTTAATCAGATTTATTCTCACTTTCAACCGAGCCAGTTGAGCCGGAAAATATACGATTAAAATTACACCGCGAGTTTCATTGCCGTCGGCCCTGTCACGGTACCGGTAATTGGGAACATCAATAACTTAATTGGCGCCCAACGGGTCTAAGAACCCACAATAAACGGTCGAGAAAAAAAGTGAGTAAAAAGTACCGAAAAATAAGAATAAAATAAATAATAGAAAAAGTTGAAAATCTCAGAATAAAGTATTAACGCCCTCTTACATTCGTGAGTGGCGTCGGAGAAAAACGATCCCGTGCATAAGTGGTGATTTTTTTGTTGTGTGTGTGCCGCACCAGAACATAAGCACGCGGAAAAATAAAAGAATAAAGGGCCAAATTGGCAAAAGCGATAACACCTTCGGGAAAAAGCCGAATGCGTCGGAACGCACTTCAGGCAGCTGGCGACAAAGGGTGGAGAACATGGCTACCGCTAGCGATCGTTCTCCGTCGGTATGCAACGAGGCCGCTACCGAAAATCGACTACGAGAGCGATTCGGTTAATTTTTGAGGGGAAGATCCCTGCTGCCATTTATATGGCGAAAAGTAGCAGGGGTCACTCGTAAATTTCTCATCGACACGGGTTCATCAAAGATCTACATCAACCCATTCGAAGGGCTTCCCGGTGCTACCCCTGTCGAAACACCTTTCTCCGTTTTCTCGATCAACTGTTCTAACAAGATCACAGAAAAGTGTCCCTTGTCATTTTTCGGCAAAATCACGCCAGTTTTTCTCTTGAAAACCCTAACGACTATCGACGGCATTATTGGCCTTGACCTGCTAACGCAGGTGGGAGCTACATTGTCTCTAGAAAAAGAAACACTCACAGTCGGTAACACTACCGAAACAATCAGGTTCCACAAATGCACAGACGTCAACCATACTAACGTTATTGACGTCGACGCACCTCCAGCCATAAAGGCAAACTTCATGCAGATGCTGAAGAGGAGAAACAAGGCGTTCGCTGACCCTATCGAGTCACTACCTTTTAACACTTCGGTCGTGGCCACCATTCGCACGGTGGACGACGAACCAATTTACTCCAAACTCTACCCCTATCCTATGGGTGTAGCCGATTTTGTCGAATCCGAGGTTAAGAGCCTCTTAAAAGACAACATCATCCAAAAATCGAGATCGCCTTATAACAATCCTATATGGGCCGTCGACAAAAAAGGCACTGATAAAAATGGCAATAAAAAGAAACGTCTCGTAATGGACTTTCGGAAACTCAATCAGAAGACTGTGCCCGATAAGTACCCCATGCCTAGCTTCTCAATGATCTTGGCAAACCTGGGAAATGCCAAGTACTTCACAACTCTTGACCTGAAAGCCGGATACCACCAAATAACTTTGGCGGAACGCGACAGGGAAAAAACTTCCTTTTCCGTAAATGGAGGGAAGTATGAGTTTTGCCGACTGCCCTTTGGACTGAGGAATGCCGGTAGCATTTTCCAGAGGGCAATCGATGATGTTTTGCGCGAACAGATCGGTAAAACATGTTACGTCTATGTTGATGACGTAATTATATTTTCCAAGTCTCAGGACGACCACGTTAAACACGTCGACTGGGTACTGAAAAGCCTCTATGAAGCTAACATGAGAGTAGCTCAAGAGAAATCGCAGTTCTTTAAGACGAGTGTAGAATACCTCGGCTTTATCGTGACTAGCGAAGGCACAAAGACTGACCCTGAGAAATTGAAAGCTATCCAGGAGTACGTCGAGCCAACGACGCTGTTCGGCCTAAGATCCTTCCTGGACCTAGCAAGCTATTACAGATGCTTCGTGAAAGACTTCGCGGCGATTGCCCGACCGCTTTCGAGCATCCTAAAAGGGGAAAACGGTTCCTTTAGCAAATATAAGTCTAAGAAAACCCCCATCACGTTCAACGAGGCGCAAAGACACGCCTTTCATAAACTGAGGGACATTCTGGCGTCAGAAAACGTAATGCTGATGTATCCAGACTATAAAAAACCGTTCGACTTGACAACCGACGCGTCTGCCTACGGCATTGGCACGCTCAATAACAATGATCTCCAGGACCCTCAAAAACAGTGAGTTAAACTACGCCGCTAACGAACGCGAGCTTTTGGCAATTGTATGGGCCTTGGGGAAGTTGCGCCATTACATTTATGGCGTCAGGGACATAAACGTGTTCACTGACCACCAGCCACTCACATTCGCGGTTTCAGAAGGAAACCCCAATGCAAAAATCAAGCGTTGGAAGGCACGCATCGACGAAATCGGTGCCAAGCTTCTACAAACCCGGTAAAGAAAATTTTGTCGCAGACGCATTGTCGAGACAGAATATTTGTGCGCTAGAGAGTAGCGAATCGCGGTCGGATGCTGCGACAATTCATAGCGAAGTGTCAATGACCTACACGGTAGAGACGACAGATAAGCCTGTCAATTGCTTCAGGAATCAGATCATCCTAGAGCAGGCGCAGTTTCCACTAAAACAGATGTTTGTTCTCTTTGGAGAAAAGACGCGCCATGTAGCACACTTCTCAGACAAAAACAATCTTGTGGATACCGTCAAGTCCATAGTAAACCCCCAGGTCGTAAACGCGATCCATTGCGAGCTCCCAATCCTAGCCTGCATACAGCATGAGCTAGTAAAGTCCTTTCCGTCGACTACGTTCTGGCATTGCAAAAACCTTGTCGCCGACGTTTTCGATGAGAATGAGAGAAGAGAAATAGTCACCATTGAACACAATCGGGCCCACAGAGCCGCCCAAGAAAACGTCAAGCAAATCATGACGGACTATTACTTCCCAAAAATGACTAAGCTCACAAACGAGGTCGTCATAAATTGCAAGATATGCTCCAAAGCGAAATACGATAGGCATCCCAAGAAACAGGAGCTGAGGCCGACACCGGTCCCCTCGTTCACGGGAGAGATGCTTCATGTAGATATATTCTCTACAGAAAAAAAGTATTTCCTAACCTGCGTGGACAAATTCTCGAAATTTGCCATTGTGCAACCGATAGCTTCCCGCACTATATCAGACATCAAGACTCCACTACTGCAGCTCTTGAACATCTTCCCAAACACGAAACAGATATATTGCGACAATGAACCGTCGATGAGTTCAGAAACCATCAGGTCACTCCTCCGAAACAACTTCGGAGTACTCATTGTCAATGCTCCGCCCCTCTCTCTCAAGGAGAGATTTCATAGCACTCTTGTAGAAATTGCAAGGTGCCTCAAAATGGATAGGGGAGTTACCGACGCAGTCGAACTCTTCCTTCAAGCGACAGCGGAGTACAATAGATCAATGCACTCGGTCACCAACAGAAGACCCATTGACATTCTCCACGCTGTAGCGGCGGATACAAACAAGGAAATTAAAGACAGAGTGCAAAAGGCTCAGATCGTGCAAAACAAGCGGGTCAACCAGGCACGTCAAAACAGAAGTTTCGAAGTAGGCGAAAAGTTAGTTAAGTTAGTTAAGTCCAACAGACGCCTCGGGAATAAATTGACCCCTTTATTTGTAGAGGAAATAATAGAGGCGGACTTGGGGACAACAGTCCTAATTAGAAGGACAACCTTAGGTAGCTACACCGACTATGTTAAGAAACACACCTTGATGGCGGTATTTTTTTAGTTTTTCTTTTTATATTTTTCACGTATTTTTATCCACAGGATTGTCTGGGTACTTCACCTCCTTACAAAAGTATCGGCGCGAGTTACCAGCTCAGCACCTACCCTCACACTTCCCCCTCCGGAACCTCTACGAGCTGGCTACAATGTAGAGACCACCAACAACACCGACTCACACCACCAACTCACATCCGCTCCAATTACAACATAGGACGCAAACCCCAAAGTCAGCAAATTCTCGGCCACTCAGAAGTAAGAGAGTCAGCATAATTGTAAAAGCGTATTAACCCAAAATTATAATAAAGATCAGAATACTTTCAATTACGAACCTATTCGAACCTATGTGTTTAAGTTCAATCGGAAACGGGGCATTAAACCGCTAAACCAAAGTGACAAATTCACAGAAACTATTAAATCCAGCAACACCTCATACTAAGATCATAACTGGCGCAGTCGGAGACCTTCGTCCACGAACGGAACTCTAAGAGGAAATACCAAGCAGACCCTAGAGTTCGCGAGAAGGCGGAGGAGAACCCAAAAGGATGTTCTGGAGGATCAGAGCAGCGGCACTATTGTAAGGAAATAGATACATATACTCCATTTCGCACAATACACTACATAAGGACACATCTAACAATAACTGGCACAACGGGAAAATAATATTAAGTAAATTAAGCACACGACTACACACACACACACACGATATATAAGATAATAAGAATAGTATATAAGAATACACTTAACGCACATATATATAAGTTAACACTCCCCACCAGCTGCAGGGTATCGGCAGAATTCCGAAACGGAAGAATGTTGATGCCGCACTCGAGGGGTGGGGGCAGCGACTACATTGTCGCACGAGCTTCTGCTTAGGAGCCGTTGGGCTGCACTCGAGTGGTCAGCGGATCATATTTCGCTGCTGATGAACATCCGCTGTGGTGTAGTATGTTGTATGCCAAATGAGCATATGCCCACAGTATTGTAGAGTATACAATATTACAAGTGGTCATATGCCCAACTTAAAGTAAGAGTATCATACTCATAACACAGCGACACTTTGTTGCTATGTTTATAGAAACACATGCGCTGAAATACGATCGTCCACTTATGCGGACTGGCCGCAACGCGGGATCGCTAGCGTAAACACTTTTCCAGTATGTGCCGTATGCATGTACTTATACATAAATACATAACTACATACATACTGCAACTCTCCCTCTCTGCCGAAGTTCTTAGCGGCATAAGCATAATACACATATATGATATACATAACCGTCTCTCTGCTGACCAACTGTCGGCAGCGCAGCTACGAGACTTAGACTTACTGAGGACTTAAGTAAAAATGTAAAAGGCAGATACAATTATACTTTGGGCGCGGCACCTTTGCTGCTCCTCGATAATAAAAAGATACATTTAAAACTATACTAAAATCCTTTTTATTATATGGCGACCGTGACAAGTGTCACGAACATGTAAAAGTGAAAAAATTTTTTTATAAATGAATAAGTGAAGCAACAACGACTCTAATGAAAAGCAGCAGCAACCGCAGCAGCAGCCGCAGCAGCGGCCGCATCAACAGCCGCATCAACAAGATCAGCCCCTCATAAAAACGGTCCTGCCCCCATCCGCCACCGCCGCAACAGATAAAGTAAACGGAAGCAACAGCAACAAGTGTGAGAGGCAATCCGCCCCTTACGCCAGCGCGGGAATTGGAGGAAAAACAATAAGACTGAGTGAGTAGAGTGCGTGTAATGGGCAAACGCGGAGGTCAGAAAGTCAAAATCACAAAAAGAATAGCACACATTAAATGGCTATTATATACAAATACACCGCCCGCATGGGCAACGGCACAAAAATTAACTGCCGAGCTTAACTTTCTAAAAGAAACCCTCCAGCAAAGAAAGCCAAATACCGCAACTCACTCAGCAAATACAATTACAATTATAAACGAAACAGTTACTAAAAAACCTCCATCTCCCAAGCCGCTGCCGAAGAAACCAAACGTCTGCCCAAACGACTGCCCTGGACCGCTATACGCTCCAGCATGCAAATCCACATGCTTGGGACCAGCCCCGCCTAAGAAGATAAACCACGGACATCAGCAGCAGAGACAATAAGCGTGAAAGGCAGGCCGCCTTTTACGCCTTTGAGTGAGCATCAGCGAGCCAACCGGCGACGACCAGCTGATGCTGGAAGCAGATTAATAAAATAAGTTATTATTAATATATATAAGGAAAAAATTTTTTGTAAAATTGAGCGGAACTTTTTTTGCCCAATAGAAGTATAGCCCGTAAAGCTATACGAACCAATAGGTAGGAAAACTTGTTACATGCAAAGTAATGCGATAGACAAATTTGATGAAACAACAAATAATTATAAGAACACTTTAAAATTATATATGCCCAAAATGGCAATTGTAGATGTTAAGTCAGTGGACTCCACTGCTAATGTAATTAATAAAGTAGAGTCAAACAACAATGACCTAGAGTTAATACATACACTGTTAATTATAATTGTTGTTATAATATGCGCAAATTGTTTTTATAAACTGTACAAACTACACAATAAATGCTTAAAAAAGAAATATATGAGCCAGGCAAATGATCTGGATAAAATATAAATAAAAAAAACAAAAGCGCAAACAACATAAAAAAAAAGGAATCAAGGAATCATTTACTCTAAGAAAATGAAATAAAGCAAATAAAAGAAAAATTAAAATGTTTGTAAAAATATGACCATGCTTAAAACAATTGAAGAAAAATTTAATAGAGTACAGTTTATATCCATAAAATAATGGAATGGAATGAACTATATAAAGAAATTAATAATATTAAAATAAACTTTGACAAATCGTATAAGTCACTCACACAGAATAGACCAATTCAGAAAACAACAATAAAGAGACATGTACAAATATTACTAGAATGCTTTAATGAAGCACGTATGCTAATACATGGCCAGAGGGATAGATTAAATCAAGATCATTGGTCCCAGGTATCAACATTTTTGGTGAGATTGAGATCAAATTTAATATCAATCAAACTAAAGTTCAATTTAGATATCCTTGTACCGACCATATTGAATACTTCTCTAACAGTTGATGAACCGGAATCAACAGAACAAGCTGACACTGACCAAACAGAGTCAGAAGAGCTTGCAATTGCGAATCCAAAAATAGAGGAGCAAGATTTAAATTATCTTACTATTCCAGCCATTTTGCAGTCAGATCCGGATAGTTCTACAGATTCTGATACTTGTTCAGCAATAATAGAGAACAAAGTAACGAGCAATATCACAATGGCGCAAACCAATATTGACTTCATTAACACAGCATCCAAGCTTATACCAGCTTTTGATGGTAAAGCTGAAAACTTAGCAAGTTTCATTGATGCTTTACAAATATTGGAATTGATTAAAGGCGAACACGAACAATTAGCAGTTTCAATAATAAAATCAAAGCTAAAAGGTGTCGCCAGAAATCTGATCGGAAATGAGACATCAATATCTGAAATCATTTCCAGCTTAAAAGACAATGTCAAAGGCGAAACTGTAGAAGTATTATCAGCTAAACTGATGAACCTACAGCAACGCAATAAAACTGCTAACCAGTACGTACAAGAGGTTGAGCAGTTGACAAAATCGTTAGAAGGTGCATATATAGCAGACGGCTTACCTCTTCAGTTAGCCAGAAGCTATTCGACTCAAAATGCTGTAAAAGCTATGACCAAAAATTGCACAATTGATAAGGTAAAAGTTATCATGCAAGCTGGTACCTTCAATTCAATGAATGATGCCGTATCCAAATTTGTAAATAGTTGCACAGAAGCAACTGGACAGCCAAACACTGTCCTTTATTACAAAAATCGCTCACAACGCGGCGGAAATCGCGGACGTGGAAGAGGTAACTTTCACAGTCGCAACAATGGTAACAACAATAATAACCAATCCAATAATGGACGAGGCCAATATAGAGGAAACTCAAGAGGCCGTGGCAACTCGAATCGAGGCCACAACAATAACAATTCAAACTATGTCAGAGTAGCCGATGCATCGGAAAACTCACAAAACCCTTTAAATGCTCAACAGTAGAAAAGGCAAAGGTTCATACTATTAATCTCAGTCAGAATATGTTCGTTTCATTCAAACATGTGGCTACGGGAAAAGAACTTGTCTTTTTAGTAGACACAGGTGCAGACATTTCAATAGTTAAAGAAAATTCTGATGTTTTTCATGACATACAAGATAATTATATTATCGACATAAAAGGAATAAGTCAAGAGGTAACCAAATCCAAGGGGTTAACTTCTATTGAGATACAGACAACTAAGTACCTAATCCCACACGATTTTCATATCGTGGATTTACAATTCGCTATTCCTTGTGATGGCATATTAGGAATCGATTTTATTAAAAAATACAACTGTCGATTAGACTGCGTGCCTTCAGAAGATTGGCTTGTAATCAGACCTAATAATTTAAAATTTCCAATTTATGTTCCAATAACATTCAGTTCTGGCAACAATTCAATACTTCTGCCAGCAAGATCCCAAGTTATTAGGAAAATCCAATTAAATTCAAATGAAGACAGTGTATTGATTCCAAATCAAGAAATTAAGCATGGTATTTACATAGCAAATACCATAGCAAATACCATAGCAACATCTAACAACGCTTTTATAAGACTACTCAATACGACTTATAAAGATCAAGTAGTCAGCACAAATAATTTAGCGTATGAATCACTTTCGAACTACGAAGTAGTCAACACTAATCAAGAAAATAGAGAAAAGTCTGTATTATCTCAACTTTCGTAAAACTTTCCTCCACAATTCAAATCACAGCTTTCAAGCTTATGCACCAAATATAGTGATATATTCGGATTGGAAAATGAACCAATAAGCACGAATAATTTCTATAAACAAAAACTGAGATTAAAAGATGATGAACCAGTGTATATTAAAAATTACAGAAGCCCACACAGTCATGTGAACGAAATTCAAAAACAAGTCGGAAAATTGGTCACCGACGGGATTGTTGAACCCTCTGTATCTGAATATAATAGCCCATTATTACTTGTCCCTAAGAAACCATCTCCAGGTTCAGAACAAAGGAAATGGCGATTAGTGATTGACTATCGTCAAATTAATAAAAAATTACTGTCCGATAAATTTCCACTCCCAAGAATTGATGATATTTTAGATCAACTTGGACGAGCAAAATATTTTTCATGCCTTGACTTAATGTCAGGATTTCATCAAATTGAACTCGAAGAAAGTTCAAGAAATATAACATAATTTTTAACGAGCAATGGCTCGTATCGCTTCACGCGATTACCTTTTGGATTAAAAATAGCGCCTAATTCATTTCAGAGAATGATGACTATAGCATTCTCTGGATTAGAACCTTCACAAGTATTTCTTTATATGGATGACTTAATAGTTATAGGTTGTTCCGAAAAACATATGCTTAAAAACTTAACAGATGTTTTTGCGAAATGTAGGAAATACAATCTAAAGTTGCATCCAGTAAAATGTTCTTTCTTTATGCATGAGGTGACTTTTCTCGGTCATAAATGCACAGATAAAGGAATACTTCCAGATGACAAGAAATATGGTGTTGTAACGAACCCCAAGGGGACGTTACAATCCACCACACCGCACCGGCCATGGAGGAGCCTTAAAAATTAAGAGTTACAACCACCCACTTTAATTACATACAATTGTTAAAAGAATAAGTCAATACACACCTCATACAAGAACTACCCAAACCACCCACTTTTCTTCCACTGCGCGCGCGCCGTTCGGCCACGTGACTACCCCCCCTACACCCATCCATAACTCTCCTACCTCTACCTTTGTAACCCAAAACTTCCCCCTTCCACTAAGATTCGATGCGACGGTTTTCTTTCCCACAAAAGAAATCGACCATCGATGCAGCGTCAGCACATATCCCCCCCATCCATAAGTTTAAGTCAGCCTAAACTTAGGTTCCGAGCGTTCTAGCAAAAGAAGTGCAAGACACTTACTCGGGAACCCGGCCGCGAAACAGACGTTGCTCCGCGTAGCAATTTGCATTAAGATTCGTACGTTAAGTTAACCAATCGAAGAAATAAATAAACAGACCATCAATCAACAAAGCCCACTGAGTAAGTCTATATTTCTTTCCGGGTGGGAACAGCGATTCGCAATCAAGGATATCGCGGTAAGGGCCTGCTTCGATCCTCATCTTTTTTTTTGACCCTCCGATAGGCCCCACGAGTGTGACAACGCCTCGTACCCCTTACTTTCCTCGACTCTACGAGTGTGACAGCGCCTCGTATCCTTTGCCCTCCGATAGGTCCCACGAGTGTGACAACGCCTCGTATCCCTTATCCTCCTTGACCCCACGAGTGTGACCACGCCTCGTACCTCTCATTATCCTCTCAGTCATTCTGTCATTCAGGACACTCTTACTTCTAGCCTAGTCAGGGCCGGCCCCGTTTCTGATAGAGGTTCCTGCAAACTACAAATTTCTTGTAGTAGGATCCTGGAAAGACTGAGCTTACCTCAGCCTGAGATAGGAACATTACAATGTCATTATGAATTATCCTACGCCGCACAACGCGGACAGCGCTAGACGTTTCGTAGCATTTTGTAATTATTATAGACGATTCATAAAAAATTTCGCCGAATATTCACGGCACATAACAAGATTATGTAAGAAGAATGTTCCTTTTGAATGGACAGATGAATGCCAAAACGCATTCCAATATTTAAAAACAAAACTTATGGAACCTACTTTGCTACAATATCCCGATTTCAGCAAAGAATTTTGTATAATTACTGATGCAAGTAAGCAAGCGTGTGGAGCGGTTTTAACTCAAAACCATAACGGACTCCAACTTCCTATTGCATACGCATCAAGAGCTTTCACAAAAGGAGAAAGTAATAAGTGTACAACTGAGCACGCATTAGCTGCAATTCACTGGGCAATATTACATTTTCGACCATATATATATGGAAAACACTTCACAATCAGAACAGATCACAGACCGTTAACATATTTATTTTCAATGATTAATCCAAGTTCTAAACTGACACGTATGAGGCTAGAATTAGAAGAGTATGATTTCACGGTTGAATATTTAAAGGGAAAAGACAATTTCGTAGCTGATGCGTTATCAAGGATAACCATTAAAGAGCTACAAAACATAACCGGAAATATAATGAAAGTCACTACAAGATATCAAAATAGACAGAAAATCCGCGCGGATAACCAAGAAATAGAATTGCCAAGGCAATCTATAGAAGAAGCTTCTAAGCCCAACGTATATGTAGTCATAAACAATGACGAAGTACGTAAAGTAGTGACCATGCATGTAAAAGATATGCTATGTTTATTTAAGCATGGTAGAAAAATTACTGCAAGATATGATGTTAGCGATTTATTTACCAATGGAATCCTAGACTTAGGTCAATTTTTCCAAAGGCTTGAAACGCAAGCCGGTATAAACAAAATCAGCCAACTCAAAATGGCACCGTGGGAAAATATCTTTGAACATGTTTCAATAGATAATTTCAAAATTATGGGCAATAAAATATTGAAAACATTGAGAGTAGCGCTACTCAACCCGGTGACCCTAATAGAAAAAAAAAAAGATATAGAAGCTATTCTGTCTAAATTCCATGACGATCCAATACAAGGAGGTCATAGCGGCATTGCAAAAACCTTGGCCAAGGTGAAAAGACATTATTTTTGGAAAGGTATGAATCGAGACATTACTAAGTACATACGAAAATGTCAAAAATGCCAAAAAGCTAAAATAACCAAGCATAGTAAGACCCCATTAGTAATAACAGATACGCCAATAAATGCTTTCGACAGAGTGATAGTAGACACTATTGGTCCACTACCAAAATCAGAAAATGGCAATGAATATGCAGTTACTCTAATATGTGATCTAACTAAATATTTAGTTGCCATACCAGTTCCAAATAAAAACGCGAACACTGTCGCTAAAGCAATTTTTGAATCATTTATTCTGAAGTACGGTCCAATGAAGACGTTCATTACGGACATGGGAACAGAATATAAAAATTCAATTATAAATGATTTGTGCAAGTACCTAAAAATTGAAAATATAACATCTACTGCACACCACCACCAGACAGTTGGAACAATAGAACGTAGTCATAGAACTTTCAATGAATACATACGATCATATATATCGGTTGATCGGTTCAATACTTCGTTTTCTGTTTCAACACGACCCCCTCAATGGCACATAATTATTGTCCATATGAGTTAGTATTTGGTAAAACAAATAATTTACCAAAACATTTTAATAGTATAGATAACATAGAAACAATATATAATATAGATGACTATGCTACGGAAAGTAAATATAGATTAGAAGTAGCATACAAAAGAGCTAGAATAATGATAGAAGAAAGTAAGAAGAATAATAAGATATTGTACGATCAGAAAATAAACGACATAGGTATATTAGTAGGTGATAAAGTCTTATTAAAAAATGAAACAGGTCATAAGTTAGATTATAAATATACTGGTCCGTATAAAGTAACGGAAATAGGAGATAGAAATAACGTTGTAATAACTAATAATAAAAACAAAAAACAAACAGTTCATAAGGATAGATTAAAAATGTTTATTTCATAATTGTATTTAGCATGGCCATGCATTAATAAATGCATTAGTAAATGTTTTAATAAATAAATTAAAAAAAAAAAAATATTATTTGTAATTTCATTCTCTTTGAAAGATTAAAAAAAAAAGTAAAAAAATAAAAAATATTCTTTAATACAACATAGTAACTAAAGAGATAAAAATAAAAATAATACTTACATATATATATTTTCATATTAAATAACTCCATAATATTACGTTATTTCTTTAAGAAGGGAGGTGTAGTATGTTGTATGCCAAATGAGCATATGCCCACAGTATTGTAGAGTATACAATATTACAAGTGGTCATATGCCCAACTTAAAGTAAGAGTATCATACTCATAACACAGCTACACTTTGTTGCTATGTTTATGCAAACACATGCGCTGAAATACGATCGTCCACTTATGCGGACTAGCCGCAACGCGGGATCGCTAGCGTAAACACTTTTCCAGTATGTGCCGTATGCATGTACTTATACATAAACACATAACTACATACATACTGCAACTCTCTCTCTCTGCCGAAGTTCTTAGCGGCATAAGCATAATACATATATATATGTTATATATAATATACATAACCGTTTCTCTGCTGACCAACTGTCGGCAGCGCAGCGACGAGACTTAGACTTACTTAGAACTTAAGTAAAAATGTAAAGCACAGATACAATTGAACGTTGGGCGCGGCACCTTTGCTGCTCCTTAAGAATAAAAAGATTACTACAAAAAATAAATGAAAATCGTTTAATACATATAACACCGAGTTTAACCGGGGATCGACACCTATATTAATCGATGCCCTGACCTTCTTCGACCAGTACGCGACTACCCACGGAACAAACCAGAACTAATCAACCAACTAAAAAAAAAAAAAAATCTAATTAAATAAAAAAAAAAACAGTAAAAAAAAATAAACGCACCCCAAAGTGCATCAAGGGCTACAACTCAAACTTAACCAGCCGGAAATATAAAGTCAAAGTTAAAGGACAACAATAACCAAGGCAATTGAGTGCAAAACAATAACCTTTAATCCTGCCGCCGTCAACAATAATCCCTCCACATCATGTCACCTGGTGGTTCTACTCGCCCTAGTCACCGCTGCACAGGTCGCCGTGAAAGTGAAAGACTACACCAATGCCGACTATATCCCGATCGTGGACGGAGACGCCGTGATCTGGGAGAAGCCAGGATACCTCCACCATACCACCAACGTCACTTCTTATGAGGTCTACGTCGCCCAGACCGAGCGCACTGCTGAGATGTTCACGGACACCCGCCTGGCCCAGATATTAGCAACCGACTTGGAGCACATCCGTGATTTAATAGATATGCTAAAAGTCCACCGTAGGGAAGCCAGGAGCATAAACCTGCTCGGTACAGCGTTGAAAGTAGTAGCGGGAACGCCCGACTTCAATGATTGGGAGGAGATTAGGTTCAAACAAGCACAACTGATAGAATCCGAACACCGACAGGGGGAGATTAACTCCAGAATGCAAAACCGACTCAACGAACTGATGCACCTTTTAAACACGATCCATAAGTCGGACGAGGCCGAGAAGGCCCAGATAGTAGAGACAGTTCTCGCCAAAAATAGAATAATCATAACAGACCTAGAAAGTCTTATCCTTGGGCTAACTTTAGCCAAAATAAACATGATCAGTCCGGCCCTCTTAGATGGCGCCGATATAAACGAATTCAACGAGCAACAATTAGTCAACATAACCTTGGTGGAGCTATTAGAGGTCTCCAACATCAGCGCCTTCCAAACTCCCGACCTACTCCACTTTCTTATAAAGTTCCCTCAACCCAAATTAAATTGTAGGAAGTTGCTCATATTCCTGGTTCAACGCCACAACAGAATATTAGATTTCAGTCAGGGAGACATAGTAGCGGACTGCGGGTCCCTGACCCTCAACATCGGGGCCTGCGGGACAACCGTCGGGGCTACGTTCTGCAGGGAACGAAGGGGAAGCACTTGCGCCCAACAACTGGTAACCGGGTGTATCGCACATTGTGTTACCCTACCGGGACATTTAGATCCCATAGCCATCGTCGACCACGGCACTCTCGTCATCAATGACGCGAACATGACCATTGTTGATTATGCCGGGGCCAGCCAGAAGATTTCGGGATCGTACTTAGTGACGTATTCCCACCGGGTCTCCCTAAACGGGACCTGGTACATTAACCATCTCGGCGACTCTAAGAGGAAGGCAGTAGTGTCCGAAATAACGCAAGTCAATATAACGGCCCAC
Organism: Drosophila affinis; assembly: GCA_037356375.1. Taxonomy (NCBI): domain Eukaryota; kingdom Metazoa; phylum Arthropoda; class Insecta; order Diptera; family Drosophilidae; genus Drosophila; species Drosophila affinis. The sequence goes on along the minus strand of CM074802.1, from coordinate 37,102,905 downwards.
AAAGACAAACTTAGTCTACCGTTTCTGCGCGAACTAAGCATGAAAAATCTTAATCAAATCGACAGCCTAAACGAAATGCTGACGGTAAAAAGTACCGCTTCCTACCTCCTCACGCTCGCCGTAGCATTACCTCTCTGCTCCATTATATGGATATTATACCGCCGCCTTAAAATCCAAGGTGAACAAAATGCGTCCCAAGACGTAGAGGCCGTGTCGCCCCACCTTCCTACCGACGCCCGCCCGGCCGAGATATCGACACCGACCAGCGGTAAGGCCCCCATGTATGCCACCGTCGCCCCCCCCCCTAAAATTCGGCGAACTCAAGCCACCCGTACCTACCCCATACCTCTTCCACGGGAATACGGATCGGGTGACGAGTGAAGAAAGCAAACTGGACTCAGAAAAAAAAAAAAAAATAAAAATATAGCAAAACAAAAAAAAAACGAGAGGGAACGTTGTGAGCCGCGGCAAAGGCCGCGGCTCTACCTTATACCCGGTACTCATATTATATGTTCTCAAAAGGGACAAAAATAATATTTAAATTAAAAAAATTAATTTTTTGGAATTTTTCTACATGTTTCCATTTTTGTTTACATATGCTTTGTATATCTGCGCCTACATTTCTACATGACATGTATAACTACATATTTGAGACGTACAAGTGTTCAGGACAGAGAGAGAGGGCATGAGTCAGCGCTTGGCAGGCGTTGCGTAGCCACTGAAATTTAATTTGTTTCTTCTGGCCATAATATTGATCCGACCTGATCCATATTCGGCAATCTGGTAGATATGGTAATTTTTCATGATTCTGCGTTTTTGGTTTTCATTTATCTTAAAAATTGTGGATTCCACAGACTTTCGTCTTTTGTGGGGGCGTGGCAAAATTTTAAAACAAACTCGTGCTGGTTCGGTATCACAGGAGCTTGGATAGAAAGTTTGGTTGCTCTAGCTTTTATAGTCTCTGAGAACTAGGCGTCAAAAAATACGAATCGGCAAAGCAGATGGGGCCGCTTGTGAGAGAGAGCGAGAGGGAATGATGACTTTCGAAATGGTTTTCTTCATTGTAGCTATAATAATGATCCGATCTGATCCAGATTCAACAATCTGATAGAAATGGGCATTCTCTATGACTCTGCGTTTTTAGTTTTCTTGTATCTTCAAAATTGTGTGTGCCACAGACTTTCGTTCTTTGTGGGGGCGGAAAGGGGCGGGGCGAAATTTTTCAACATATTTGGAGTAGTGTGATCACAAAGCAGACTGGATACAAAATTTGGTTACTCTAGCTTTAATAGTCTCTGAGATATAGGCACAAATGAAGACGGACAGACGGACGGACGGACGGACGGACAGACAGACAGACATGGCTATATCGACTCGGCTATTGATGCTGATCAAGAATATATATACTTTATGGGGTCGGAAACGCTTCCTTCTGTGCGTTACACACAACCGTTATCCCCACAAATCTAATATACCCCTATACTCTTCGAGTACCGGGTATAATAATTCTTATTTAATTTTTTTAAGTTTACGTAACCCACACTTGCTGACACTATATTTTTGTAAGCGCGCCGACCTAAGAGAGCGAATCCCCTAAAAGCTTAAGTAAAATCCATATTGTAACTCAACCGAGAACCAGCAACGCTCCCCTCAACAGTAAGAACACCCGCAGGTCGTAAGTAGCATTTAAGCATAATAGCGTTAGGGCTTATTCTTTAATTGAACGACCTTCATTTAGCATTAAGCCAACCAACCATGAAACACCAAAAAGCGGCAACACCCGCCGAGGCACCTGAAGTCATCTACACCGACGACTCTACCGACTCTGAAGGCCCAGAGTCTGGGGCACACGTGTTCAGGAGAACCAAAGCCCCACCGCCGTCCAAGAACGGAGACCGTCGTCCGCCCCCTTACATCCCAGAACCCAACTGCGAACCGACGTGGTCAACCGCCAGCACCCCTCTCCGCGACGAAGAGCAAGACAACGTCCCGATCTCCAACGGAGGCGCATACGCCGATATAAGGCGGGACGCCCGCAAAGAGCGGCCAAACTACGACGATGCGACCGAACCAAACGGCGAATCGGACGAAGATTTTTCGGACGCAGAGAACTCCGAAGGCCCTCGGGATAGTCCCCCGCTGTTCTCGCGACGATCATCCAGATTTCGGCGCGAAAATCTGTGGTCGCCACCGCTACTCCGACGCCGAGACCCCCGGACCTACTACTCGCCGAGCCCCGAACCTCCATCGTTCGAACCGATGTTCGAACACGCGCACCGTCATCACGACCCCCGAGACTGTTACCAGCACGACAGGACCCTGGAACATTATTACCCGGAGTACACGTACACGTACACCGACGACGAGGAGAACGAGGAGGAGGAACCTTTCGCCCGCCGGCTCGTGGCTGATGCGGAAACGTTTCACCATACGGTCACGCCGTGGGGCATAACGAACCACAAGTGGAAGTTACAGTTCATCACGCCGCACCGGCAATGGATGAGCTATAAGCTATCATAGATTAAGAATTACATTTGTATAAAAATAAGCCATGTCATACAATACACGTAAACTTTCCAAACCACCCACTTTTCTTCCACCGCACGCGCGCCGTTCGGCCACGTGACTGCCCCTCCTACACCAATCCATAGCTCCCCCACCTCTCCCTCAATTATGACCCAAAAAAACTTTCCCCTCCCACTAAGGTTCGATGCGATGGTTTTCTTTTCGACCAAAAGAAATTGACCATCGATGCATCGTCAGCACATATCCCCCCCACCCATAGTTTTAAGCTAGCTAGTTTGATCCGCGGATTCTAGGTTCCGAGCGTTCTAGCGAAAGAAGTGCAAGAAACTTACTCGGGAACCCGGCCGCGAGATAGACGTTGCTCCGCGCAGCAACTTACACTAATTTACCATACGTCGTACGCTTAAACCAACAAACTTAAAAGATATTCAATAAACTATCAATTAATCCAAAGTGGACCCACAGAGTAAGTGTATTTTTCAGGTGGAAACTTATACTTTAATTCGCAGTCAAGAATACCGCGGTACGGGCCCACTACAATTCTTAATTTACTCTTGATCTTCTAATAGGTCCCACGAGTTTGACAACGCCTCGTATCCCTTATCTTTCTCGACCCCACGAGTGTGACCACGCCTCGTGCCCTTCATTGTTCTCACTATCCTATTATCCTTTCAGTCCAACCCCTACTGGCACGGTTACCCCTCGTTCTCCTCTACTTTTGTTTCTAGTCTAGTTAGGGCCGACCACCGTTTCCAGTAGAGGTTCCCGCAAACAACAAATTTCTTGTAGTAGGATCCTGGAGAAGACTGAGCTTGCCTCAGCCTGAAATAGGAGCTTTACGTACCATTACCTATTAACCTACCAGAATTTGTAATAGCACCTAATTTCGAAGCTTATAATGACCTACAAATGCATTATTGTAAGAACAAATGTAAATAGATAAGGAAATAATATACATGTAGAAATGATAAGTTTTTAAACAGAGTCAACGAAGTGTGCTTGAGAAATCTGATATACAGAAAAGCAGCGGAGTCTCAGACGAAGGATATAGGATTCCGCAGAAAAATCTTTGAACCGGAAACAAGATACAGCGCAACTTTCTATAGCGAGAACGTGAAAATACCAACGAATTGCGGACCAAAAGAGATATTCAACGGGTCAGCAATGATAATTTTCACGGATTGCGAAGCATTGGTCAACAATAGAGCAGTTAGATGCGGAACAACTGAAATTGGAGATCCCACAAATAGGGTCATTGAAGAAGAACAGAACGACCCAGAAGTTGGGAGTCCACGATAAAGATAGAGGATGTCAAAACAAACGTGGAGCTCGGTAAAATGCGAGCCAGGATGATAATACACAATACACGGGTACACCATGGTCGGAGTATTACTGTAAAAGTAGGAGTGATGTGCACTCCCTGGATTTCAAGAAGGACGGTCACTTACTAGGCAACTACAGCAACTCCCACCGTCAGACCAGCTGGCACTTTCGCATCAAACATCCCTCCGTTATGGTCGGAAGTGATGACTGAGGGCGGAGAAGTTACCACCTCAGCACCTACCCTCGTCCTTCCCCCTCCGAAACCCCTACGAGCTAGGTTAGGTTAGGTTAGGTTACCCCTTCCAGTCTTCGGGTCCCATATAAAAGTTTGTTGTTACTTCAAGACACGTTTTGGGGATCATATAGTCATGTTCATGCCAATTGAACTGTGCCCGTATCCTTGAGGAGACATGTTCCCCGATGCGATCAGCTGTGCTGTCTTACCTGCAGTCAGCCTAGCGTAGATGTCCAGGGTGTCGATTCCGAGTATTGTTTCGAGTGCTTTAGCTGGGTTGACCTCGGCGCTCCTGTGATACAGAACAGAGCCTGTCGCTGGATTCGTTCCATGAGCTTGTGGTACGTCTTCTTTTCAGTAGCTTGCCACCACATTAGGACTCCATACAGCTGAATTGGTCCTGATGCGTTTCGGCATAGGTGATCTTGGTGCATCCTGGGAAGTGGGCTTCCATTAGTGCCGTTAGGGCTTCTTTGCTGCCCTACACCCACTGTCCGTTGTCCCGTTTGAGCTGACTTTGTATTGTGAGTTGCTTTGACAACAGCTTGGAGCAGAAGTTCCTCCACGAGCTACGTTGTGCCATGGGTATTTCCTTTTTATAATTTCTTAGTAGCGTTTTGCATTCCTCGTTGATGAACTCATCGTTCGCTAGTGTAGCGAGCTTGAAATATTCCTTGAGGTAATTTCTTTGAAAAGAGAGGTCCCGACTCCACCAAAGGGGTTTCAACTTCTTTCTTTTTCCTGCCTTCACTGAGCCCGCGTTCGCGAGTTTTGAAGTGACTGTCTTTCCTTACTTCTCCCAGTTTGTGTTCCAGGGGTTGCTACAGACTTTTACTTTCGGAGTGTATTCCAATTCGCGCTTGAATTGAATTTACCTATGATCTGAGAAAGATGGTCTTTCGAAGACCTTCCATTTAGATATATAGGTACTCTTTCCCGTTACGAGAGTTAGATCTAGCAAGTTTGACGAGGTAGGACCCACGTAGGTGTATTCCTCTCCACGTTTGCTACAACTATGTTTGTTGATAATATAAATTCTAAGAATGACCACATAAGGTGAGCATGGATTCCATTTCGTACAAGTACGATGGTTCTGTTCCTGCTCACCGGTGTTGGGTAAAATGAGCTGTAGTCGGAGAACTTAAGTCCGGCCACCGAATTGCTTGACGCAATCTAGGGCTCCTGGACCAAAGCTATGTCAGCGAGCTCTTGCTCCATGGCAATGTGGAGTTCCGATGACGCTAAATTGATTTTATGCAAGTTGAGCTGCAGCACACTCAGTGCCATGAGTGGCTGGCTCCCCTGCACTCGGGTGTCTTTATCTCCGGGCTGGCTCTTTTTGAGGTACACACAGGTACACACTACCCATGCCCCACGCCATTTTCTCGTATCTCGGGTAGAGGATGTCTTCTGCTGCTTTGTTGATCTGGAGGATCACATGCTGGCCCCCCTCGTTGGGTAGTGGGCTACAAGCATGCAATACCTTCCAGTCAGCAGTCGGTACGTCTGGGTTCTGCCGTTGGAGGAGCTTCAGCGCACGATCCCCTTGGATATCGATGGGGAAGAGTATCTTCGCCTTTGGTATGGACGGGATTAGCTCCCTGTCCACCACCTCCAGCTTGGCCCCCTCCCACATCGCTTCCAATTGGCAGACCGTTTGCGTCAGCCACTTCAGCGTCGGGGCATCCTTACACTTCAGAATTTTGACCCCATTCAGACACCTCGCACCATCAAAAGTGGGTATGAGAGCTGTTGGGTTTTCTTCCATCCGTGTAAATAGGGAGTCTACCAGCCGCGCGTGGTCCACTGCGCCACTGCGCCACTGTCATTCTCATCACATCTGTCGACGAGAGCTACGATTAGGTGTCTCTTAGACACATCGCTAGTCCTCTCGCTTGCGTTGCCGCTTGCTCGCCGGAGTGACGGTACTGTCGGTCGAGCGCTGCCTCTTGGTAGCTAGCTCTTCCACCTTGTTGGCGTGTTCGCTTGTCGACGCCTTCATTTGGGGCACCTTCGCGTAGTACCTACGGCCCTACGCTACCTTCAGCTCGACCCAAGCTAGCTTGGATTTCTCCTGGGAGATGTCCGCCTTGCCTTGAAGCCTGCCTACTACCTTGAGGGCCGCCTTGTACTGAGCTTTAGCCTTCATCTCCTCCCTCGAACGCTTCGGTCCTTTCCTACGTAGGGAGCTGGTACTTGGTTCAGGTGAGCGAAGAAGGATGTCTTCTTCTATCTTGGTGATGGATAGTTCGCTCACCAGGTCCAAGTCTGCCTCGGCGACGGCACCGGAGTGGCTCATCCTACAGCGGGGGGTTGTGGCAGTTGTAGTATTCCAACTAACGTGACCTGCTCCCGCCATGTCCGAGGTGTGGCCATTGGCGACACGCAGAGAGGATTGCTCCTCCTCGTGCCCGCCGGTAATAGCAGCCAGGCTTCTCACCGACGTTTGGGCTGACATTCCAACCCATGCTTTTACGTTTTTCCGCTCCATATTTGGCCCGAAGGTCCATACGTGGTTGATGTTTTTTGGGGGAACCACCCTTTAGCGTTTTAGGCCTACCCGCCAGGCACCTCTAGCCATGGCCCTGACCCCGCTCCCTCGACTCAAGCTCGAGAAGACGCTGGGCCATGGCCTTAGCTAGACACTGCATTGCCTCGAACGGAGCAAGCGACAATGCATACCCTTGTCCGGAATAATGCAGTGCCCATTGCCCAGCCGGCACCCTCGTGGAGGGTTCAGCTAGAGGATTTTCGCCAGCCCCCCTACGAACTAAGTAGAGGTTACAATGTAGGGACCACCAACTTACATCCGCTCGAATTGCAACAGCGGGCACAATCCCTATGCCACAAGATTCTTGGCCACTCGTAAATATAAGAATCTGCAGAATACTCTTAAAAAACATAGAATCCAAAATCCAGAATAAAGATCAGAATATATTTGAGTATCGAACCACGTAGACATGTATTAATTCACGATAAAACTATTATTGAATATATCTCCAACTAACGTTCTACATACTAATCATAACTCAACAACTTAATCGACATAACCGCAACGACGTCGCCGGGGCTGTGGATTTGAATTCGGGAGTGCGGAGGCCTAAACAAGTTGGCAAAGAATACAAAGAGTAATCATCGTAATAATTTTTATTTTCCATTGTGCCTGGGGTATTTCGGCCTTATGTACTAGGTACATCACTTTTTAACTTGTGGGAGCAGGGAGAAAAGGGCGGAAGATCCAGCATAAAGAAGGGAGAGAGCAGTCGCAACGCTTGCTAGCATCGCTTAGCGAAGAAGGGAAGAAGCACCCAGGAGGAGGGTCAAGGGAGCAGCCTAAGTTAAATTTATATAAAAGCAGAAGCGAGTATGTGAGGAGAGTGTTTCGAACCTTCGGAAGGGGGAAGGGAGAATATACATAGTTGGAAGGCACCATAACATGAGTAATGGTAAATAGGGAAGAGTCAGATATGCCTCTCACGCTCAAAAACCACAAACAAATATGTATCGCCCCAAAGCTATAAAAACGCCAGCCAAATCATAAAAATAAACTCTAACTCAGCTTGCAGCTACCATCAAAGTTTTCGTTCATTTCTTAATATTCATCATTTACACATATTTCGTTGCATTGGCCCGAGTATCTACCGATAAATTCACCTTGATTTTCATGCCCTATTTTATTGAATTATCATTTGCATTATTTTTGTTCTATTTCTAAACATTTGTATTAATTCGAACTTGTAGGTTTAAATGGTTCTAATTGTAGTGGGGAGATTATTTTTGGTCTTAATACGTTCAATCTAGTGTAAATAAAAAACCTTAATAATAGCACTACTCGACAAAATTAAACTTTTTTTCCGTTGTCGCCAAAAATTACTTTTTCTGAATGATTTGGAGTTTTAAAATTAAAAAAAATTTAAACATTAAAATTTAATTAAATTAAAGAATTATGGTTTTTTTTTCATGGTGTAGTTTTTTTAAAAGAATTTTTTAAAAATTTGGTATTTTGTGTCATAGGTAGTGCTTCTATTTTTCACATAACTTAAGTTTCCTACAACTGGTTGTATTGAACTTTGCAGTTAAAAAAAGCTGACAAATGCAGCTATAAATCCGACTAAGACACTTTGTAGCTGAATATGAAAGTTTGGTCAAACGGTTATAACTTAGCCGTTTTTGTGTATATTCTTATAAGCGATACCTTAAACGACGCCTAATTAATTTGTCTATCTAAAACTAAAAACCAAGGCATTCAAATACTTTTTTTCGACTTTTCTTGAGCTTTCAAAGTCAAAATTTCGGAAAAAATTCCGAAAAAAAATTATGAAATTTCAATTTGGAAACTTAATATCTTCCAGACATTAAGTTGCAGCTACAAAGTATCTGAGTTGGATTCACTGTCTCCACTGATACTTCCATCAACTGTGACAGAACAAGGATGGGTATATTAGAGTACCCCAGTAAGAAAAGCTACAAATTCAGAATGGAAACTATTGCTTCTTCTGTTTTTTTAGTAATACTAACTGCCGTAAAGATATTATTGAGTGACCGAGCTTTCTCAGCAGCGTAGTTTGCGATATATTAAAATTCGACGAGAGTTCAGTTTAATAAGGTTTATTGTCAGGGATGCAGCGTGATTTTGTGATGTAGGATTAGATCGGTTCAGGACTGGGTAAAATTGACGACGCGGGGGTCGGTTCAAGACGATAGACGAGGGCCGATACGCGAGTGGTAGGCCAAGAGAGCAATAGCGAAGACGAAAGATCGAGAGAGAGAGAGATAGAAAAGGCGAACAAGAAAGAAGACGTCAAAAAACGACTGGGTAGGCAGCTGCCGTGTGGAAGCTTATGTATATATACATATCTACAATGTGGTGCAGTGGGCAGCACAAGCAACAAACAATAATAGGCATTTAATTTAATGCTGAACCACTGGCAATAATGCATGTTTCACGTCGACTAATTTTGGACTGTGTAACCTAACAGATATTAAACAAAATGAGGGGGAACGAGGGGGAACTCTACCTTATACCCGGTACCCAGTCACTATATATGTACAAGTTAACACTCCCCACCAGCTGCAGGGTATCGGCAGAATTCCGAAACGGAAGAATGCTGATGCCGCACTCGAGGGGTGGGGGCAGCGACTACATTGTCGCACGAGCTTCTGCTTAGGAGCCGTTGGGCTGCACTCGAGTGGTCAGCGGATCATATTTCGCTGCTGATGAACATCCGCTGTGGAGCTGATGGTCTGCACGAGGCGCTGACGGTGCAGAACGTCGTCCCGCTGCCCAAGCAGCGCTGCCGCGAGGGTGGGCAGTTTTAAGTAGAATTGTATTTCTGTATCTTAAGATAGTTTTAGATTCATTCTCACTTTGAACCGCGCCAGTCGAGCCGGATAATAAACTATTAAAACCTTCACCCGCGAGTTTCAATGCCGTTGGCCGAGCCACGGTACCAATAGTCGGGACCTGTGATTATTTAATTGGCGCCCAACGGGTCTAAGAACCCATAGTAAACGGTCGTGTGAAAAGCCACAAAATTGTAGTGAAAGGCAAACTTATAATAAATACTCAATACTCAAATCGTTTTTTTTTGTGTTGAAACAAGTGGAAATTCTCCCTTACACCTTTAAATCCCCCCTATGAGGAGGCACAAAGACAGATAATGAGAAGAGAAGGGGCTGTAGGGAAATCCCTCGCTTCCACCAGTGATCTACAAAAGAAAAATAGGCTAAAGGGGCCTCCCTCGCCTAGGAAAATAAAATACAACAAACAACATACAAAAAAACAACAAGCAAGACACTACCAGCTAATTATATTGGATAAAGTGAATAGAGAGGAGAACAGAGTGATCTGCAAAAAGAACAGCCGAACAACAACAAAGCTCCACCCCATCCCCGCTCAACCGGAGTCAACGTTAATACTGTAATTTAAAAAAACATGTAAGTGAATTACTCATCGATTACAGTTGTATGTCAGCTTAGATTAATGTCAGCTTTATTAGAAGCGAAAAATTATTTAAATTATAAGAAAGAGAATATTATAAAGGGAAGTAATTAAGGAAAACAAAATATAATAATAAATAAAATAAAGTGAGATATTCCTTGGTCTGTACGAAACAGAAGAATCTTATAGGAAGATAAATAACTGGGGTGGTGCTGTCAAATCAGATCGCACCTCATGAGCTATAGGGAAGTCAGAGAAGATAGTGACGATAGCCTAAGTTCCCTGGTAGAAGGCCTCCAGTTGGACAGACGGCCACCAGACACAGAAACAGACAACATGAGCCCGGAACAGTTCGGACAGGCACTACAGGCCGCCTTGGCAAGCCAGGTCGCGTTATTTCAGGACGAAATGAACCGGTTGCGAGCGGAGCTACGGGCCGAAATTGGCCAATCCCAAGCACAATCTGTGCCCCAAGCAGAAGTATTGAGAGATGTAGAAGTTGTTCCCGGGGTCGTATGCGACTTCCAGCTAGACATGGTCAAATCACTCCCAGATTTCGAAGGGAAACAGGTAGATTATGTGGCTTGGCGCCAGGCAGCGCTGGCGGCATTCCAGCCTTTCACGAAATACGAAGGAAGTGACAAACACTTCATGGCCACAGGCATAATAAGGAACAAAGTGAAAGGGGCTGCAAATAACGTTTTGTCGTCTTTCAACACAGTCCTTAATTTCAAAGCCATTATTAACAGGCTAGACTGTTCATATTCTGACAAAACGCCGATAGGTGTAATGCAGCAAAAACTGATGACCATGCGGCAGGGCAGCCTCTCCTTGACAGAGTACTACGATGAGATCGGAAAACAGCTTGCGCTCATCACAAATAAGAACGTAATGGTACACACTGCAGCGGCAGCAAGTGTACTTAATGGGAGAGCCAGGGAAGACGCCTTAGAGGTTTTCATCTCAGGCCTGAGAAGGCCTCTAAAGGCAGCTGTCTTCCCGGCAAGACCAGCAGACTTGGAGACGGCCCTGGCCCTTGCCCAATCGGCTGAGTCCAGCGAAGACCGCAGCACTTGGGCTGCAAATTACGCCAGGGTAATGGAGGAAAAATCCTACCGTTCAAATGAGCGCAGGCAGCAAGCGCCACAACAGGATAATGGCAGGCAAAATAGGCCCCAAGACCCAAACTCTTACAAAAGCCCTCACTATGTTAGGAGTCAGGGTATGCCCAACGCACAACAGGGCAATTCATACCATCAGCCCAAATCTCAGGGCCAGACCCATGAGCCGATGGAGGTAGACCCTTCATCCTCTAAATTAAGACAGCCCTCGACGTACCAGAAACCGTTTGGTTCTGGCAAACGCGATAACACCTTCAGGAGAAAGCCGAATGCGTCGGAGCGCACTTCAGGCAGCTGGCGCCAAAGGGTAGAGCACATCGCCACCGCTAGCGATCGTTCACCGTCGGCATACAACGAGGCCGCTTCCGAAGCAGTCGCCGAAATAGAAGCCGACGCCGAAATCGACTATGAGAGCGATTCGGTTAATTTTTGAGGGGAAGATCCCTGCTGCCATTTATATGGCGAAAAGTAGCAGGGGTCCCTCTTAAATTTCTCATCGACACGGGTTCATCGAAAAACTACATCACAGCCATTCCAAGGGCTTCCCAGTGTGACCCCTGTCGAAGCACCTTTTCCCGTTTTTTCGATCAACGGTTCCAACAAGATCACGGAAAAGTGTCCTTTGTCATTTTTCGGCAAAACCTCGCCGTTTTTCCTTTTAAAAACCCTAACGACCTTCGATGGCATTATTGGCCTTGACCTGCTAACGCAGGTGGGAGCTACATTGTCTCTAGAAAAAGAAACACTCACAGTCGGTAACACTACCGAAACAATCAGGTTCCACAAATGCACAGACGTCAACCATACTAACGTTATTGACGTCGACGCACCTCCAGCCATAAAGGCAAACTTCATGCAGATGCTGAAGAGGAGAAACAAGGCGTTCGCCGACCCTAACGAGTCACTGCCTTTTAACACTTCGGTCGTAGCCACCATTCGCACGGTGGACGACGAACCAATCTATTCCAAACTCTACCCCTATCCTATGGGTGTAGCCGATTTTGTCGAATCCGAGGTTAAGAGCCTCTTAAAAGACAACATAATCCAAAAATCGAGATCGCCTTATAATAATCCTATATGGGTGGTCGACAAAAAAGGCACTGATGAAAAGGGCAATAAAAAGAAACGTCTCGTAATGGACTTTCGGAAACTCAATCAGAAGACTGTGCCCGATAAGTACCCCATGCCTAGCATCTCAATGATCTTGGCAAACCTGGGAAATGCCAAGTACTTCACAACTCTTGACCTGAAAGCCGGATACCACCAAATAACTTTGGCGGAACGCGACAGGGAAAAAACTTCCTTTTCCGTAAATGGAGGGAAGTATGAGTTTTGCCGACTGCCCTTTGGACTGAGGAATGCCGGTAGCATTTTTCAGAGGGCAATCGATGATGTTTTGCGCGAACAGATCGGTAAAACATGTTACGTCTATGTTGATGACGTAATTATATTTTCCAAGTCTCAGGACGACCACGTTAAACACGTCGACTGGGTACTGAAAAGCCTCTATGAAGCTAACATGAGAGTAGCTCAAGAGAAATCGCAGTTCTTTAAGACGAGTGTAGAATACCTCGGCTTTATCGTGACTAGCGAAGGCACAAAGACTGACCCTGAGAAAGTGAAAGCTATCCAGGAGTACGTCGAGCCACCGACGCTGTTCGGCCTAAGATCCTTCCTGGGCCTAGCAAGCTATTACAGATGCTTCGTGAAAGACTTCGCGGCGATTGCCCGACCGCTTTCGAGCATCCTTAAAGGAGAAAACGGTTCCATTAGCAAATATAAGTCTAAGAAAACCCCCATCACGTTCAACGAGGCGCAAAGACACGCCTTTCATAAACTGAGGGACATTCTGGAGTCAGAAAACGTATTGCTGATGTATCCAGACTATAAAAAACCGTTCGACTTGACAACCGACGCGTCTGCCTACGGCATTGGCACGCTCAATAACAATGATCTCCAGGACCCTCAAAAACAGTGAGTTAAACTACGCCGCTAACGAACGCGAGCTTTTGGCAATTGTATGGGCCTTGGGGAAGCTGCGCCATTACATTTATGGCGTCAGGGACATAAACGTGTTCACGGACCACCAGCCACTCACATTCGCGGTTTCAGAAGGAAACCCCAATGCAAAAATCAAGCGTTGGAAGGCACGCATCGACGAAATCGGTGCCAAGCTCTTCTACAAACCCGGTAAAGAAAATTTTGTCGCAGACGCATTGTCGAGACAGAATATTTGTGCGCTAGAGAGTAGCGAATCGCGGTCGGATGCTGCGACAATTCATAGCGAAGTGTCAATGACCTACACGGTAGAGACGACAGATAAGCCTGTCAGGAATCAGATCATCCTAGAGCAGGCGCAGTTTCCACTTAAACAGATGTTTGTTCTCTTTGGAGAAAAGACGCGCCATGTAGTACACTTCTCAGACAAAAACGATCTTGTGGATACCGTCAAGTCCATAGTAAACCCCCAGGTCGTTAACGCGATCCATTGCGAGCTCCCAATCCTAGCCTGCATACAGCATGAGCCAGTAAAGTCCTTTCCGTCGACTACGTTCTGGCATTGCAAAAACCTTGTCGCCGACGTTTTCGATGAGAATGAGAGAAGAGAAATAGTCACCATTGAACACAATCGGGCCCACAGAGCCGCCCAAGAAAACGTCAAGCAAATCATGACGGACTATTACTTCCCAAAAATGACGAAGCTCACAAACGAGGTCGTCATAAATTGCAAGGTATGCTCCAGAGCTAAATACGATAGGCATCCCAAGAAACAGGAGCTGGGGCCGACACCGGTTCCCTCGTTCACGGGAGAGATGCTTCATGTAGATATATTCTCTACAGAAAAAAAGTATTTCCTAACCTGCGTGGACAAATTCTCGAAATTTGCCATTGTGCAACCGATAGCTTCCCGCACTATATCAGACATCAAGACTCCACTACTGCAGCTCTTGAACATCTTCCCAAACACGAAACAGATATATTGCGACAATGAACCGTCGATGAGTTCAGAAACCATCAGGTCACTCCTCCGAAACAACTTCGGAGTACTCATTGTCAATGCTCCGCCCCTCCACAGTACCTCAAATGGACAAGTGGAGAGATTCCATAGCACTCTTGTAGAGATTGCAAGGTGCCTCAAATTGGATAGGGGAGTTACCGACACAGTCGAACTCTTCCTTCAAGCGACAGCGGAGTACAATAGATCAGTGCATTCGGTCACCAACAAAAGACCCATTGACATTCTCCACGCTGTAGCGGCGGATACAAACAAGGAAATTAAAGACAGAGTGCAAAAGGCTCAGATCGTGCAAAACAAGCGGGTCAACCAGGCACGTCAAAACAGAAGTTTCGAAGTAGGCGAAAAGGTGTTAGTTAAGTCCAACAGACGCCTCGGGAATAAGTTGACCCCTTTATTTGTAGAGGAAACAATAGAGGCGGACTTGGGGACAACGGTCCTAATTAGAGGGAGGGTGGTCCATAAGGAAAACCTTAGGTAACTACACCGACTAGGTTAAGAAACACACGGTGGCGGTATTTTTTTAGTTTTCTTTTTATATTTTTTCACGTATTTTTATCCACAGGATTGTCTGGGTACTTCACCTCCTTACAATAGTATCGGCGCGCGTCACCGATTACTCCCACTCAAATTACATACCAATTACGGACGGAACTGTACTGGTTTGGGACGGTCTCGACTACGTCAAGCACACGGCGAATTTAACCGAATACGGCCGCATTGCTGACGAGACCGCGAAAATGACAGGTCTTTTCCCAAGATCCCACATGAGACAGCTACTAGAGGCCGACTGCAACCACATTAGGGACATGTTATCCGATATCGGTGTTCACCACCGACTGGCTAGGAGCCTAGACTTTCTAGGGACAGCCCTTAAGGTCGTGGCCGGAACACCAGATGCGTCCGATTTAGAAAACATCAAGTTCACTGAAGCTCAGCTAGTGCAAGCAAGCAATAGACAAATTTTGATTAACACAAAAGTTCAAAATCAATTAAATTCTCTCACCAGCACCGTAAACAAGATCCTCAGCATAGAAAAAAAGGAAATTATAAATTCAGAAGACTTGTATGAAACCTTACTAGCCAGAAATAGAATCCTTATAACAGAGATAGGAAACCTCATGCTCACGATCACCCTGGCAAAGGCCAACATAGTGAGCCCATCCATATTAGACCACGCTGACATAGAATCTGTTCTCGCTGACCAATTCACAGGGGTCACAATATCAAATTTGTTAGAAGTATCTAAAATAAAAATCCTTCAATCCGTTAATGTAATCCACTTTGTAATCGAATATCCTAGAGTTAGTTTAGCTTGTAAAAAAGTCATGGTATTCCCGGTTGAGCACAGCGGAGCGATACTACAACTAACAGACAACATCGTGGCCGAATGCGGCAACCAAGTGTGGGCGCTCACAGCTTGTGTCTCCACAACCATGACCACCTTCTGCAAGAAGGAGCTGAGGGGTTCCTGCGCGCAGGGATTACACTCTGGCGGCACCGCTAATTGCATCTCTCAACCAAGCCACCTAGATCCCATCACCCTCGTTGATGACGGACTGTTCATCATCAACAACAGACCAGCCACGATCAGCTCTGATTCCGACACGTTGATCACAACCGTCGGGACGCAGTTGGTCACCTTCAACGACTTCGCGATCATCAATGGCTCTCGATTCCGGAATCGCAACAACATCCAACAGCGTCTTCCGGGCATAGCATCGGTGCCCGCCCTGAACATCACAGGGCACCAGACGGTTCTTAGCCTACCCTTCCTGCACCAGCTCAGCGAGGAGAACCTAAACTACATCAAAGAGGTCGAGCAGGCCACCATGGGCCAACTCAATCCAGCCCTTGCTTTCGGGCTCGGCATAGCTCTATGCGGGGCTATCGGAGGCATCGTATTCCTCAGGGCGCATCTTGGAAGGAGGCAAGACGAGAAGCGGATCAACGAGATAATAGAGAAGTTGCGAGCGACCGGGACGACCGCTCTTTGAGAGGGGGAGTAGTTAACACTCCCCACCAGCTGCAGGGTATCGGCAGAATTCCGAAACGGAAGAATGCTGATGCCGCACTCGAGGGGTGGGGGCAGCGACTACATTGTCGCACGAGCTTCTGCTTAGGAGCCGTTGGGCTGCACTCGAGTGGTCAGCGGATCATATTTCGCTGCTGATGAACACCCGCTGTGGAGCTGATGGTCTGCACGAGGCGCTGACGGTGCAGAACGTCGTCCCGCTGCCCAAGCAGCGCTGCCGCGAGGGTGGGCAGTTTTAAGTAGAATTGTATTTCTGTATCTTAAGATAGTTTTAGATTCATTCTCACTTTGAACCGCGCCAGTCGAGCCGGATAATAAACTATTAAAACCTTCACCCGCGAGTTTCAATGCCGTTGGCCGAGCCACGGTACCAATAGTCGGGACCTGTGATTATTTAATTTACATACATACATTTATGAGCTTATGAGAGAGAGAGAGAGCGAATGAGTAAGCGCTTGGCAGGTGTTGCTTAGTCACTGAAATGTAATTTGTTCCTTCTGTCCTTAATAATGATTCGACCTGATCCAGATTCGGCAATCTGTTAGAGACGGTCATTTCCCATGATTCTGCGTTTTTGGTTTTCATTTATCTTAAAAATTGTGGATTCCACAGATTTTCGTCTTTTGTGGGGGCGGAAGGAGGCGTGGCAAAATTTTGAAATAAACTTGTGCTGAATTGATATCACAGGAGCTTATATAGAAAGTTTGTTTGCTGTAGCTCTTGTAGGAACGATGACATTCGAATTGGTTTTCTTCATTGTAGCTATATTAATGATGCGATCTGATCTAGATTCAACACTCTGATAAAAATGGTCATCATTTATGATTCTCCGTTTTAAGTTTTATCGTATCTTCAAAATTGTGTATGCCACAGACTTTCGTCCGTTGTGCAGGCGGAAGGGGGCGGAGCGAAAAATTTGAAATAGAATTGGAGTAGTGTAGTATACCTACCCTGCCAGTAATAGAAATCAAAGGGTATAACAGTAGATACGTACATTGTGACACTCTGTCATTATAATCACAAATATACAAATACCTAAAAGACCAGCGCATATGTCATACGATCCACCACTTATATACATTCCGATCGTAGCGCGTGGGAACGCTGAGCATGCACTTTGCAGCTCAAGTGGTCAAGATATACATAACATACATATGTACACTAATATACTTACACATAAATATAAGACATAGATATAAGCATTGCATGTTTTCGGGTTAGCTGAACCCAGAACGAATATGTAAGATTCATTCCTAATAAAGTAACAGAGAGGAGCAGACGCTCCCAATGAAATCATTAAAGTTCAAACTTGTTAAACTTATTTCACCTGCATAATGAGCTCCAACACACATACACACAACAAACGCCCACAAACACATGTGTAGCCTGTGCGATGACCAGCGCCGGCACTGATTAAAACGCTCATAAGCCCTTATGAGCGACGACAAAATAGATTCTGCTCCTATTGAGCAAGGGGAAGCACTTTCCCTTCAAGAGTACATGAAAGTGTATCCAAACGATGGACCACGCCCACTCACAATAGCTGAGTACCGGGCACGGCAGGAAAACAAATCCCAAGAAACTCCGAAGACAAAACGTGGAGGACAAGTGAGGAAGCTGCTTCAACAAAAACGCAAATATGCGTAAGCCTTAACTTGCCATAGTTTTAATTTCTACATGCGAATTGCCGCACGTCAGTGCAAGTCGCACAA
The DNA here is from genome assembly GCA_037356375.1 of Drosophila affinis. NCBI lineage: Eukaryota > Metazoa > Arthropoda > Insecta > Diptera > Drosophilidae > Drosophila > Drosophila affinis. The sequence goes on along the minus strand of CM074802.1, from coordinate 37,084,996 downwards.
CACTAAAACCTGTTAGGCTTTCTTTACTAGCATATGTGGTTGGAGAATTTTTTTTATATAAATATGAAATGTAATTTGAATTGTGAGCCAACCACATAAACTAAATAACTAACTTTTCCACGTCTCTGGCGCTGAGTATTTATACTCAGCTGCGCTTAAAATCTTTGAGTAATTGATAAATCTTGCAATAAGTTCATTGCAATGAAAATATCACTCCAATTTTTATTTTCGATTTTCAAATAGGAATATATATTTTTTTTTCTCTCTCTTTCTTGGTAAAATTACATATAAGATTAAAAGATAAAGATATTCTTTCATGCAGGATTAGATCAAAAAAAAATGTTCTTTCCATTGAATATATATAGACAATTAAAACTACATAATGGGGTGGTTTAGTGACTCCAGAGAGGCAAAATATAACACTGCTAACGTTGTAAACAACGTCAAGATAATTGATCATACGGATGACATAAACGCATTGTGGCTGCTGTTATTAATTATCACGATAGTATTAGTTTTGCAATTTCTGCTTACACTCTATGTTAAGCATAACAAAATTATTAAGAAAAGATACATGAGTAGGGCAAGGCACCTAGATATCATCTAGAATGAATATCAACCTATATGCCAGGAAAAATTTAATAAAAGAAGAAAACCTATATTTAGTATTTAGTGCTTAGTACGCTTACAAAAAGTAAGATAATTCCATTAAAAGAATGGAATGGAACGAAATCGCGAAACATATAGACGCATTCCGTTACAAATTCCATAAATCTTACAAATGCATTAATAAGGATGCAGTTATAAAAGCAGAGACTCTGAAAAATCATATAGAAATTTTAGTAAAGGATAGTAATATAGTTACCTTAGTAAATCGTTTTGAAAACAAATTCACATCTGAGCACTTAAGTAAATGTTTGATGGCAATAAAATCCCTAAACACAAGATAAATTACTATCACCAATAGGCGACACATTCAGATAAAAGTGCCAGAAAATCTAAATCAATTGGCGGAGTTTGATCCCGTCCAATTAAAAGAATTTGATAAATCACCTCAGTCAAGCGACGATCAATCTGATAGTGACATCGAAACTCTGGGGGAAAGCGAACCAATCGAAACGAAACTGGAAACGATAGCAATCTCTGAAATGTCACAAACAGTTGCAGAATTTATCAAGCTAGCCACATCTCTATTACCAGAATTTGATGGTAATCCGGAAAATCTGCAAAGTTTTCTAGATTCTCTGAATCTATTGGATACCTTAAAGCCATAAGCCTTATAAAAACAAAACTAAAAGGCCATGCGAGAAATCTAATAAGTTATGAGCAGACAATTGCTGCAATCATTACGCAACTGTCAAATGCAGTAAAAGGAGAATCGGTAGAAGTTCTATCTGCCAAGCTTCGCAATGTGCAGCATAAAAACAAAACGGCTAACCAATACACCCAAGAGGTGGAAAAACTGGCAAAGGCCCTTGAAGGAGCCTATATCAGTGAAGGTCTAAGCCAATTACTTCCAAACAAATACAGCACTACAACAGCTGTAAAAGCTATGACCCAAAATTGTTCGATTGATAAGGTAAAACTTATCATGCAGGCAGGCACATTCACAAATATGAATGATGCCATCTCCAAATTTGTTAATAGTTGCACGGAGGAAACAGGTCAAAGTAACACTGTCCTGTATTATCGACGAGGTGCAAATCACAATAATAGAGGAGGCCGAGGTTATAATCATGGCAGAAATTACAACCACAACAATTACAACCGAGGCGGTAATAACTACAACTACAACAATAATTACAATAACCGTGGAGGAAGACGAGGCCAAAATCGAGGAAGAGGTCGAAGTACCGTCAACCAAGGTTTCAATAATAACAATGTGAGGGTGGTGCGAAATGCGTCGGAAAACTCTCAGAACCCTTTAGGAAACAATCAGTAAATGCTAAGATTCATTCCATCAATTACAGTCTTAATATATTTGCCACTTTTTATAATCATTCAACTGAAAATGAACTCACATTCCGAATAGATACTGGTGCAGATATATCACTTTTAAAAATAAATTCAGATAATTTCAAAATTCAAGAAGACAAAATTATAAAAATCCAAGGCATAGGCCAGGGTGTATTAAAATCTCGAGGAATAACTTCAATAGAACTTCAGTCAATAAAATATATAATTCCACACGAATTTCATTTAGTAGACTCAGATTTTTCAATACCGTGTGATGGAATAATAGGCATTGATTTTATTAAAAAATTTAATTGCCAATTAGACTTCAAATTAAGTGAAGACTGGTTTATAATTAGACCTCAAAACTTAAATTATCCTATTTATGTTCCAATAACATATAGTGTTGGCAACAATACAGTTCTTCTGCCAGCCAGATCCCAAGTAATTCGAAAAATAGACATTAATTCAGTAAACGACTATATATTTGTTCCAAATCAAGAAATACATAATGGAATTTATGTTGCAAATACAATAGCATCATCCCAACATGTATACATTCGCCTTCTAAACACAATTTCGACCAATTGGTCAAAGTAAACAAAATCGAATATGAAAATTTAACAGATTACGATATTCATAACAATAATCCAGAAAATAGAAGCGAACAAGTACTTTCAAAATTAAAGATATCTTTTCCAGAACAATTCAGAAGTCAACTAACAGAATTATGCACCAAGTATAGTGATGTGTTCGGGCTGGAAACCGAACCAATAACGACAAATAATTTTTATAAACAAACATTAAGACTTAAAGATGATGAACCCAGTTATATCAAAAACTACAGAAGCCCGCATAGCCAAGTTGAGGAAATCCAAAAACAAGTAGGGAAATTAATAAACGACAAAATCGTAGAACCGTCTGTATCCGAGTATAACAGCCCACTCATGTTAGTTCCAAAAAAATCATTAACAAATTCGGAAGAAAAGAAATGTCGATTAGTAATTGACTATCGCCAAATCAACAAAAAATTACTTTCAGATAAATTCCCGCTCCCCAGAATTGATGATATTCTAGACCAACTGGGCAGAGCTAAATACTTTTCATGCCTTGACTTAATGTCAGGTTTTCACCAAATTGAACTTGAAGAAAATTCAAGAAATATAATATCTTTTTCTACGAGCAATGGCACATATCGCTTCACGCGATTACCATTTGGTCTTAAAATATCAGCAAATTTATTTCAGAGAATGATGACAATAGCATTCTCGGATTTAGAGCCCTCTCAGGCATTCCTTTATATGGATGATTTAATGGTGATAAGATTTTCCGAAAAACACATAATTAAAAACTTAACTGATGTTTTTAATGTATGTAGGAAATATAACCTAAAGTTGCATCCAGAAAAATGTTCATTTTTGATGCATGAAGTGACATTCTTAGGTCACAAATGCACTGACAAAGGAATATTGCCAGATGACAAGAAATTTGACGTCATAAAAAAATATCCTGTCCCTCATGATGCGGACAGCGCGAGACGATTTGTAGCATTCTGCAATTATTATCGTCGATTTATAAAAAACTTCGCCGATTATTCACGGCACATAACTAGATTATGTAAAAAGAATGTTCCTTTTGAATGGTCAAGTGAATGCCAAAACGCATTCCAATACCTTAAAGAAAAGCTTATGCAACCCACATTATTACAATATCCTGATTTTCGCAAAGAATTTTGCATTATAACAGATGCTAGTAAACAAGCTTGCGGAGCGGTTCTAACTCAGAACCGTGACGGAATTCAACTCCCAATCGCTTATGCATCTCGTTAATTTACAAAAGGGGAAAGCAATAAGAGCACAACAGAACAAGAGTTAGCGGCAATTCATTGGGCAATTACCCATTTCAGACCATATATTTATGGCAAACACTTTACTGTTAAAACAGATCACAGACCATTAACATATCTTTTTTCTATGACTAATCCCAGTTCGAAATTAACGCATAACGCATGCGGCTAGAGCTTGAAGAATACGACTTCGCAGTAGAATACCTAAAGGGAAAAGATAATTTTGTAGCAGACGCACTTTCACGTATAACTATACAAGAACTCAAAGACATGCAACACAAAGTCCTGAAGGTCACTACCAGGCGACAAAGTAGACAAAATAAAAACTGTACAGTAGAAAAATATGAACTTCTGCCAACGCAAAGTCATAAAAATGTATCCAAGCCCAACGTACATGAAGTCATTACAAATGATGAAGTACGAAAAGTAGTGACCTTGCGCATAACAGAATCTAAATGTTTATTTAAACATGGAAATAAAATTATCGCAAGAATTGAAGTTAGCGATTTATATACCAATTGAATTCTCGACCTAGGTCAGCTCTTCCAAAGGCTCGAAAAAGAGGCCGGTATATTAAAACTAAGCCAACTCAAAATGGCACCGAGCGAAAGGAACTTTGAATCAGTTTCAATAGATTCATTTAAAAATATGGGCAATAAAATATTAAAATCTTTAAGAGTAGCGCTACTCCAGCCGGTGACCCAAATAACAAATGAAAAAGAGATACAACAAATATTGTCTACATACCATGACGACCCAATTCAAGGAGGCCACAGTAGCATAACCAGAACGCTAGCAAAAATAAAAAGACACTACTACTGGAAAAATATGACACGTCGTATAAAAGAGTACGTACGTAGATGTCAACAAAAATGCCAAATGTCTAAACAAAGACTCACACGAAAACTCCTTTGACTCTCACAGAAACACCTGTGAAGGCTTTCGATATAGTGATAGTGGATACAGTTGGTCCGCTACCTAAATCAGAAAATGGAAATGAATACATAGTCACATTAATTTGTGACCTAACAAAATATTTAGTAGCCATTCCAATAAAAAGCAAAAGCGCAAATAATGTCGCAAAGGCTATATTCGAAAATTTCATACTCAAGTTCGGTCCAATGAAGACGTTCATCTCGGACATGGGAACAGAGTATAAAAACCAGATTTTAACTGATTTATGCAAGTATATGAAGATCGAGACAAACATTAGGGACAATAGAACGAAGTCATCGAACATTTAATGAATACATTCGTTCATACATCTCTGCAGACAAAACTGATTGGGATGTCTGGATTCAATATTTCACTTATTGCTTCAACACGACACCATCAGCAACGCATGATTATTGTCCATACGAACTAGTATTTGGCAGACTACCAAAACAGTTCATAGATTTAAATAAAACTAATTACATAGATCCTATTTACAATCTAGATGACTACTCTAAGGAAATAAAGTTTAGATTAGAAATAGCATACAAAAGAGCTAGAATTATTTTAGAAAAAGCCAAGGCTTATAGAAAATTAGCATACGATGAAAAAATAAAAAATTTTGAATTAAAAATAGGAGATAAAGTACTTATAAAAAATGAAGCAGGCCACAAATTAGACCAAGTATATTTAGGGCCATATATAGTAGAAAAAGTAGAAGATAATGATAACATTTACATTAAAGATAGTAAGAATAAGAAACAAAAAGTACATAAGGATAGGTTAAAAATATATATTCAATGAAACGTTTCACAAAAAAAAATATAGAGGTCTGATCAACCTAATCAAAAAAAAAAAAAATTTTTAGTATAAAGAAATATATAATGATAAATGGGAATAAAATAAAGAAAATTTAAATTCCTCTGGGAAAGTCGAATGAAAATTTAAAGTTGAATGGAGTTAAAGTAAATCAAATATATTAAAATACAATAATACAAAGAGATAACACATTTTAATTTCACACATTTTTTATTACACTTATTATACACCTATAAAATAGGATACAAAAAAAAAAAAACCAAAAAAAAAAAGTACTATTGCTATCAATTTCAATATTTTTATACCGACTTTACCACTCTCTAAATGACTACATATGTATATTACGTAATTTCTTTAAAAAGGGAGGTGTAGTATACCTACCCTGCCAGTAATAGAAATCAAAGGGTATAACAGTAAATACATACATTGTGACACTCTGTCATAATAACCCTGCAGTACGGGCCATCGCTTACAAATGTGCTCACACACCGATTTCAGCGTGAGCACCCCAGCTGACATAAGGGATGACGCGCGGAACGATGAACTGCTCACTTTAACATTGCGATGTCCTAGGAGCATAGGGGATGACATGGTCATCGAGAAGTCCGAAAAAATAAGGCTTACTATAGTGATGATTTTCTCGAAAAAATAAGGCTTACTATAAGCGATGATTTTAGCCGAAAAATAAGGCTTACTATAAGCGATGATTTTAGCCGAAAAATAAAGCATACAATAGGTGATGATTTTCTCGAAAAAATAAGACACATAATAAGTGAAGATTTTCTCCAAAAAATAAGGCACATAGTAAGTGAAGATTTTAGCCGAAAAAAAGGCATACAGCAAGGGATGATGTTCTCGAAAAAATAAGCGATATAATAAGTGAAGATTTTAAATGAAAAAGTAAGGCGTATATAATTAAGCAGTATATTCATTTATTTTCTTTTGCTTTTATTTAAAACTTCAATTATGTACATATGTATGTCAGTTTTGGGGATCTCTGAATTTCTTTCGGCAACTTCAATTGCATCGCCACTGAAATAATATGGATTAATTTATTATGTTTTTGTTTAGTTTTTTGACTTGTAAAGACTTACTTTCCATGTCCTTCCAGGATGTGCCCGTCCCCATTGTGCTCCGTATTTTTTGATCTATCAATAAAATGATTATTCTATAAAATACTATTAATTTGGTCGCAATTATATAAGGAAAGATCGAAATTCCAGAAATATGTTCGATTTGTAAAAGAGTAAACAATAAACAAAAAGAAATACTCACTGTAGATCTGCGGTGGTCTGTGCATTTACTCCTACAACAAAAACAAAAGACGCGCCAAAATATGTACCTGCTTGACTCGGGCCTCGCATATAAGGGTTGCTTTCTGTTTTTGTTGGACTGCTTAAAATTGAAATTTCGGGCCCAACGCAGATTATGCATTCACATTATATTTCTTTATTCTTCTTTCAATCCATACCATACATATTAGTCGGAGCATAAGGACAAAAAAATTAAAGAGCATAAAAGAAGAATAAATAAATACAATGTGAATTAGCGATACATTGAACTTAGATTTTTCGAAATTTCACAAATTCAACATTATATTCAACTGATATTTTCATTATTTACACGCGTATATCACATTTTGTTTATTTAAACAATGCACTTACCTGGTAGTAATAAATATTATAGATATTTTTCACTAAATCACTGCATTTTCGCTACCAACTCTTTCCGCACAATTGTAACAATGTAACGTAATAGGCAAATGCAAGGCGAACAAAGCAAGAATGCTCTGCCGACGCAGGCGCAAAAGAGAAAAAAAACCAAATTATCTTGTACTTCGACCGATCGGCAGAGCCGATCTATTACGATCGCGCGGAAAAGAAGGAAACAGAGAGAAAATAAAGGGTTCGGCTTAGCGAGCGTCAATGCCTAGATGACATTGTCGTTGACATTCGTCATCGCTCACGGCTGGTACTGCAGGGAATCACAAATATACAAATACCTAAAAGACCAGCGCATATGTCATACGATCCACCACTTATATACATTCCGATCGTAGCGCGTGGGAACGCTGAGCATGCACTTTGCAGCTCAAGTGGTCAAGATATACATAACATACATATGTACACTAATATACTTACACATAAATATAAGACATAGATATAAGCATTGCATGTTTTCGGGTTAGCTGAACCCAGAACGAATATGTAAGATTCATTCCTAATAAAGTAACAAAGAGGAGCAGACGCTCCCAAGGAAATCATTAAAGTTCAAACTTGTTAAACTTATTTCACCTGCATAATGAGCTCCAAGCGTAAACTTATTTCATCCTATTTCAGTAGTGTGATCACACAGGAGACTGGATACAAAACTTGGTTGCTCTAGCTGAAATAGGCTCTGAGATATAGGCGCAAATGAAGACGGAATACTAAAGGCATACCAAGAACCAAGAGCTGGGGCCGACACCGGTCCCCTCGTTCACGGGAGAGATGCTTCATGTAGATATATTCTCTACAGAAAAAAAGTATTTCCTAACCTGCGTGGACAAATTTTCGAAATTTGCCATTGTGCAACCGATAGCTTCCCGCACTATATCAGACATCAAGACTCCACTACTGCAGCTCTTGAACATCTTCCCAAACACGAAACAGATATATTGCGACAATGAACCGTCGATGAGTTCAGAAACCATCAGGTCACTCCTCCGAAACAACTTCGGAGTACTCATTGTCAATGCTCCGCCCCTCCACAGTACCTCAAATGGACAAGTGGAGAGATTCCATAGCACTCTTGTAGAGATTGCAAGGTGCCTCAAAATGGATAGGGGAGTTACCGACACAGTCGAACTCTTCCTTCAAGCGACAGCGGAGTACAATAGATCAGTGCATTCGGTCACCAACAAAAGACCCATTGACATTCTCCACGCTGTAGCGGCGGATACAAACAAGGAAATTAAAGACAGAGTGCAAAAGGCTCAGATCGTGCAAAACAAGCGGGTCAACCAGGCACGTCAAAACAGAAGTTTCGAAGTAGGCGAAAAGGTGTTAGTTAAGTCCAACAGACGCCTCGGGAATAAATTGACCCCTTTATTTGTAGAGGAAACAATAGAGGCGGACTTGGGGACAACAGTCCTAATTAGAAGGACAACCTTAGGTAGCTACACCAACTAGGTTAAGAAACACACCTTGGTGGCGGTATTTTTTTAGTTTTTCTTTTTATATTTTTCACGTATTTTTATCCACAGGATTGTCTGGGTACTTCACCTCCTTACAGTAGTCTCGGTGCGCATAACCGATTACTCCAACTCGAACTACATACTTATTACGGACGGGACTGTACTGTTTTGGGATCGCATACGGTCCCATTACTGACGAGACCTCGAAAATGGCAAATCTATTTCCCACATGAGACCGTTACTGGAAGCTGACTGCAATCACATTAAAGACATGTTGTCCAATATCACCACCGGCCGGCAAGAAATTTAGACTTCCTAGGGACGACCCTTAAGGTCGTGGCCGGAACGCCAGATGCGTCCGATTTAGTGTAGTATGCGCCTATATCGAGGGTACACTGTACCCAGTAACAAATTAACACCAATACATTATTGCATAAACACAAACCCAGCAGCAACACTTTGTCGCTGACATAAAAAAAACCCGAAGAGCCCAACACATTCCCAGTGCAACGTAATATTATTTGATCGCACTTGAATGTAGCGGGCAACGGCCAGACCCCAGTCAGCGTATGACAGATCAGTTGAAAAACTGAGTTCCTTCATCAAACGGATAGAATATATACAGGAGCTGTATCCGACCGGAGAGGCTCGGCTGCAGCGAATACTCTTCGGAGCAATAGAAGTTCAATTAACGGGAGACGCACAGAAAACGTCACAAATTATGCAGTCCAACACATGGATCGAGTTAAGGACAGCCTTAATCAACGAGTACAAAAACCATATGCCATACGAAGAACTAATGAGACGACTCGACAACACCAACTACAACGGGAGCCTAAGTAAGTTCGTAGAAGAGTTAGAGAATAAATCGTTAGTTATAAGCAATAAATTAATTAGATCCATCTAATAGAGTAGCCTCCTTCAATGCATTATAGAATAAAGTTCAAGAGGTAATCTCCCGGAAACTACCGGATAGATTATTTATGACACTAGCAAGAAAAGACATTACAACCATATTAAATTTAAAGAAAGCAGTTCAAGAAGAAGGGCTATATGAAAATAAAACAGAAGAAAAGAACGTAGATAAAGATAGGCAAAAGCAACAGCAATCAAATCGCAAGAATACTGGAAATTATTACCCAAATTATGCAAATAATAATAGCCAGCAACCATCTCAGAATTCGCATAATCAAACAAATTCATTCCGAAATAATAATAGTAATAGCACCCAAGAACTTCGCCAAGAATTTGGAAATTCATTGCGACAAGGGCAATCGCAGAATCCTATGAATTACCAAACCCAGAATAACCAAGCTAGTGGCAGTAAGCCAAATCAACCTACTAAGAGAGCTGGGGAAAGTCAAAGCGATCAGATGAAAATGGATGTAAATTTTCATCAGATAGCCTCCGAAGAAACCGAGTGGGATCCCATATAAAAATTACCTTAAATAATGAACAATACAAATGTATTGTTGATTCGGGATCTTCCATTAATATAATGAAAGAAAATTTCTCGAACAAACAAAGAAAACAAAGAAAAAAAGAAAACAAACAAAGAAAACATAAAGGTCCACACAATAAATGGAACCGTTAATCTAACAACAAGCATAACAAGACCATCTAATAAAGTATGTCCGTCCGAACAAAAATTGTACATATTTGATTTTTCTGACAATTATGATATACAGGTAGGCCGAAAATACTTGGTGGCCAGTCAAGCAGTAATTAGTTACAGAGATATTACTGTAAAGTTAGGAGGAAGAACATTCCCAATTATTGCAAGCGGAGAAGTTATTGAAGCAAGTGAAACAACACCTGCATGTGACGATGTATCGTCAAAGAAGGACATGATCACCTCTGAATGTCCTGACCCATCTTCAGAGATGGAACAATACTTCACTTCCGCATTAGACAATGAATTAAGGGAAAGTAATGAGCTAAGTTTAGAACATTTGAACAATAAAGAGAAAGAAAAGATGAAAAAGGTATTATAAGATTATAATGACTTGCAGTACCGAGAAGGTGACAATTTGACTTTCACGAGTACTGTCAAGCATGCCATAAATACCCAGCATGAAGATCCGGTATACCGGAGGCCATACAAATATGCGCAGATACATGATCAGGAAGTTGACAAACAAATTAAAGATATGATCAGACAAGGAATTATTCGAAAATCGAAATCGCCTTACTGTTAACCTATTCGCATGATCACGAAAAGGATCGATGCTTCAGGAAAGCAGAAATATCGACTCGTGGTAGATTATAGAGGTCTCAATGAGATAACCATCAAGGATAAATTCGCAACTCCTAGGATAGATGAAATACTAGATAAACTAGGAAAATGTCAGTATTTCACAACGATTGACTTGCCTAAAGGTTTCCATCAAATTCCAATGGAACAAAATTCAATCACGAAAACAGCGTTTTCCACAAAACTTGGCCATTACAAATACACTCGGATGCCATTTGGGCTGACAAACGCAGCCGCAACTTTTCAAAGATGCATGAATAATCTATTAGAAGACCTGATCTTCACAGATTGTTTAGTGTATTTAGATGATATAATAATTTTCTCCACATCATTGGATGAACACTTGTTATCTTTAAGAAAAGTATTCGGAAAATTGAGGGACGCAAACCCAAAGTTGCAAATGGATAAGTGTGAATTCATGAAGAAGGAAACAGAATTCCTTGGTCATGTAGTCACACCAGAGGGAATACTACCGAATCCAAATAAGATTTCAGCAATAGTTAGGTTCCCAATACCTCAAACAACCAAGCAAATCAAATCATTCTTAGGACTATGTGGCTTCTATAGGAATTTCATTCCTAAGTTCGCAAACAGCAAAACCTATGACGCTCAAGCTGAAGAAACAAGACGTCATAGATCCTAAGGAAGAGAAATATGTCGAGGCATTTGAAAGGCTGAAAGTACTCATTACCTCAGACCCCATTCTCCGTTACCCAGATTTTAATAAAATGTTTTCTGTAACAACAGACGCTTGTAACATGGCAATAGGTGCTGTTCTGTCTCAAGACCATAATCCAATATGTTATGCCAGCAGAACACTAAACGAACATGAAGTAAATTACTGCGCCACCGAAAAAGAATTGTTAGCTATAGTTTGGGCGACTAAATATTTCAGATCATACCTATTCGGTAGAACATTCGAAATACTTAGTGACCATAAGCCACTAGTATGGTTGAACAACTTAAAAGAACCAAACATGAAGCTGCAAAGGTGGAAAATAAAGCTAAACAAATTCGACTTCAAAATAAAGTACCTGCCAGGTAAAGAAAACTATGTAGCAGACGCGCTGTCAAGGGTAAAAATCAACGAAAACCTTCTTGGTGAGGTATCCGATAGTGCAGGCGCAACCATACATAGTGCGCAAGAAGATAATCAGGACAATATCCCCATTACCGAAAGACCTATTAACTATTACAGCAGACAAATTGAGTTAATAAAAGGAGAGGATGATAAAGAAGACACAACACACTACTTTCATAAGCTAATCATTAAAGTAACATACAAAGAAATGCAAAAACACTAGCTAAAGAGATAATCAAGAAAAATGTATGCACGAAAAAGAGTGCTTTATATTTCCATAATGATGAAGATTTTCCCTTATTCCAAGAAACATATTTGGAAATAATTAATTCAAGAAATATAACGAAGGTAATTACATCGAGTAAAAAACTAATTTATATTCAAAATTACGCCGATTTTAAAGAACTAATAGTACAAAATTATATGGAATTATTGCATCCTGACATTGACTCGAAATTTGCCACTCTAATAGAAGTAAATAGTCGCGACTGACTCGAAACAAAAAGAGCCATTATAAAAGTCTTTAACGAAATGGGCAAGCCCCAAGAAATCAAAGCCGATAAAGATTCAGCTTTCATGTGTGCAGCATTGCAAGCATGGCTAATCTCGGAAGATGTGAAAATACAGATCACATCTAGCAAAAATGGGATAGCAGACGTAGAAAGATTCCATAAAACAGTTAATGACAAATTAAGAATAATAACCAGCGAAAACGACCCTGAAACGAAATATACAAAATTCGAAATAATCTTATACACATATAATCATAACACAAAACATAGCACTACAAACAGGACACCGGCCGACATATTCATTTATGCAGGAACTCCTGAATATAATACACAATTAAATAAAGAGAAACAAATTAATAATTTAAATCAAAAACGTATGGATTACGAAATAGACACGAGATTTAGGCAATCCCCATTAGTAAAATCTAAAATAACAAATCCATTTAAAAAGACTGGAGAAATAACTAAACTTGATGAAAAGCATTACGAGGAGAAAAATAGAGGCTGCAAAATTATATATTATAAATCAAAATTCAAAAAGAAAAAGAAAATTAATAAAAGTAAATACAATAATTACAGAGAATCAAAGGATAGTAACGGGAATATTGAACCGGAACCTGATTAGATCAATGATCATCATCATGTTCGCGATTCTATTGAAAAAAGGACAAAACGTCGAGATAAGCCCAGTAAAATCCCCGTATGGATATCTTATATTCAATACTGGAACCATAAACATACCAATTAATTATAAATGCTACTATCTTACGATAAATATCGCAAAAACTGAAGAAACGTATGCGAGCCTTTTAGAAAAGGCAGACGATTTCAAAGAAATAATTCAAATACAGTACTTGGTAGACAAGCTCAATAGAGAAATAAACGGGATTAAAATAGCTAAACGCAGTAAGAGAGGACTAATAAACATTGTCGGTACAGCATACAAATACTTATTTAGAACATTAGACCAAGAAGATAAGAAAGAATTAGAGAACAAAATAGATAACCTGTCCAAAAATAGTATCCAAAATAATGAATTAAACCTAGTAATAGAAACAGTAAACAAGGGACTTGAGGCCATAAACAAATTAAACGAAGAGGACCGGCACTTTACAGAATACATTGAGGATATAGAATTAGGTATGCAGCTATCTAGACTTGGCATATTCAACCCAAAATTATTAAAGCAAGACAATTTGGAAAATGTAAATTCTGAGAAAATGCTACATATTAAAACATCAACATGGCTAAAAGTAGATTCCAATGAAATATTAATAATTTCCAATATTCCAGACGAAAGCATTAACACCCCAGTATACAAAATAATTCCCTATCCAGATGAGCAAAATAGTATTTTAACAGAAATAAAACTTGAAGAATATTATGTTTATAAAAGCAATGTATTCAATAAAGACTCTAGGCAATTAATAACAGACGAATGCATAAATGGCATTATACAACAAAAACCCACTAAATGCCCCTATACAAAAACATATAAGAACGTTGAAGTAAACTTCATAGAACCGAATATTTTAGTAACATGGAACCTTCCAAGTACCAAACTAAACCAAAATTGTCTAGATAAAGAGATCATGTTAGAAGGAAATAATATCATTAAAATTTTCAACTGTTCAATCCAATTAAAAGAATTTATAGTAACCCATACAATGCTTGATTTTTCACAGAATGTCTACATACGTAATAACATAACTAGAATTCAGCCAATGTCTTATGTACAGACAAAAGAAATAATTATAGAACATACAAAATTGTATAACGTAATACAAATAATAATTATAATTACATTTATATTAACAATAATGAATATAGTTGCGTAATTAACCATTACATTTAAGAAAATACCCAGAAATATAATTAATAAGCATGTAAAACCAAAAGAGGTAGAAGAAAGAGTAGAAATATTAGACTATCCAGTTGTTACAACAGAAAGTCCATCCCTATACCCAAAGGTAGACGCCTGAGAAAAGGCTAATGAGAAATGCCGGGGGAGTAACATATCCATAATGCCCTACGCCCACACACGCATTATGTATACGTTAAGCACTGGACATATCAATAACAAGTTATAAATATAACCAGTACTAACCCTTGTACGCATATAGCAGATTAAGATAAAGAAATGAATCATAAACTGTCAACAGGAAATCACCTAAATTCCAGACTACTAGAATAAACAATTCGGTTCCCATAGCCAAATTGAATCACAGATACACATCACAAATTCGGCTCCCACACTCCAATCATATAAACAAGTGACCAGCCCAGAGGTAAGATGATACAGATCACCAGCTGCAGTCAACCCTTTCATCAAAGCCGCATTGATAACCATCCATACGCCGGCCAACGCATCAAGAACAAACGCCACGATCAGCCGAAGGTCAACCGAAGAAGAAAGCTGCAGCCGAAGATCGAAGCTTGGGAAGAGAGCTCAAAAGCTTCCTAAGCGAGGCCTATTGGAAAATAGATCAAGATAGAATAATCAGTTCCGTTTGAGACTTTCAACATACAAGTCGGGGATAACTCAAATAATCACCTTTGTAATAATTATAAGTTTAGATTAAATAAAATATCTTTTTTTAAAAATCTAAACTGCTTCATTGGAAATGTAATTATATATTTATTATATATATGTAAGATTTATTATTCAGTTTAGTTTATTAATTATTATTAAATCGAATATAAGTTCAATGTATGTGTTTAAAATCAAAATCTGTCTCTCCACTTTTGTTCTGCTTTTTTCCGCTGCTGCTTCCAAAATCCGACTGTCCTCTATCGATGATCGCTTATCGGCTATGTGCTTTAAATATCGTTAGATCTTATCGATACTATCTTACATGCAAACTTTAATTAACAGGATGGCGCCAGCCACCTGATACCCTGCTCTTTACATTCGGCCCTCCTGCTCATCTTCATCTGTCCCAGATGATAATATCTCATCGTTCTCGGCGACAAAACGCCACAACTTCATGTTGTCACTGCTCGTTGCGGTGATGTTTGGCCCCTCGACTTGAGCCACCTTTCTGACGTCATAGCGACCGTTACGCTTCACTTTGGTAATTTCATATGGACCTAGATACTCGCTGGCCAACTTGCGTCCTGCGATGAACTGCGTCCTCTTGATAGCCACCATATCTCCTACTCTGTAGCCGTGCTCAGCTCGACGTTTTTTATCGTAATTGCGCTTATAGACCTCTTGCGCCTTCTCGATGTTGTGTTTCGCTTGGTCACGTAGATCTTGGCGCTCCTTGTTAAACTGGGTAACCAACTCCTCGTTGAGTACCTCCAATAGGCGACTCCCAGCTTCTCTGTTCATCTTGGTCCCAAACATGATCTCGAACGGCGACGACTTCAACGTTGAATGCACATGCGAGTTAATAGCCATCTGGACCTGCGGCACATACTTGTACCACTTCGTTGACTCCTGAATTGATAGCTTTGCGATGATGCCCAAAATTGAACGGTTGACCCGCTCGATCTGGCCGTTGCCTCTCGCCACACCTGTCGTTGTCCACACATGGTCGACTTTGTTCTCGTTGAGAAAATCGCTGAAAGCGTTGGATGTAAACGCTGCGCCTCTATCGCTGACTATGCGCTTGGGAAATCCAAACACAAATGACCAATCGCCCAGCCTCTTTATAACTTCTTCGTGTCCCGTTGACTTGGTTGGGAACAGCCACACAAACTTGGAGAACGCATCCACCACAGCAAAAATGTATTTGTATTGCTTGGCTGTCGCGTCCATTGGTCCCAAATGATCGACGTGCAGCGTGTGTAGTGGCGTGTCACCCTTGTCGATGCAATGGAGATAGCCCTCTTGTTTTCCTAACTTCTTACTGAAAATGATACAGCTGATACAATTAGTGATAAATTTTGTTACTTTCCTTTCAAGGTGCGGAATCCAATATTGTTGCTGAATTGAGTGCATCGTCTTCGCTGTTGAAAAATGACCAACTTCATGCGATGCTTGAATGATTTCCCTTTCCATCAGCCTTGGAACAACCAATACGTCATTGCCATTCACAGCTTTGAACAGAAGACCTCCTTTTAGTTTGTAGTCTTGGTATGGGTGCTGCTTCACGATCTCAACAATCGCTTTGATGAACTCGTCGTCCTGCTGTGCCTTCTTTATCCGAGCTGTTAGCTCCGTCGTTACGAACATGCATGTCTGCGGGAAACGACTGAGACAGTCCGCGTGTCTCATTCTTTCCCCTGGGCGGTGTACTGCTTTGAATGTGAAGTCCTCCATGTATAAAATCCACTGGGAAACTTCTCTCGGTATATCTGCTTTCGTTGTTGTCTGCTTAAACGCAGCACAGTCAGTAGCAAGATCAAATTTGATCCCCAACAGGTAGTGCCGAAACTTTTTGAGTGCGAGGTATGCTGCTTTGACCTCCAAATAGTAACTGTGACGTTTGGACTCAGCTTCTGTAGTCTTCTTACTCCAATAGTAAATCGGGTGGAAACTGCCATCAAACTGCTGCAGCAAAACAGCTCCGAAACCGTCTTTGGATGCATCCGTGTGAAGTTCCGTTGGCGCTTCTCGTGAGTATAAATGCAATACTGGTGCGATTACAAGCAACTTCTTCAAGGTTTGTAGCGACCGTTGCTCTGCTTCGCCAATGTTAAAAACTGTTTCCTTCTTGAGTAGATTCGTTAGCGGCCGTGCAACTTGTGCGTATCCAGGGATAAACTTTCTGAAAAATCCGGTGAGTCCCAGAAATGCTTGGACTCCTTTTATGTCTTTTGGTGTAGCAAACCGACTGACTGCTGCTGTCTTCTCTTTGCCGGGCCAGATTTGCCCGTCCTCTACGATATGGCCTAGAAAGTTTATGCGTGGTTGCATGAAACTACATTTCTTCCACTTGATCTTTAGGCCAAACTGCATACTTCAGGCGACGCGGCGTAAACAATTATGTCGTCCATATATAGCTGCATAACATCAGAGTTGATTAATTTTTGAAAAATATAGTTTACGAACCGAATGAACGCAGCTGGCGAGTTTTTGAATCCGAAAGGTGCTTTATTAAACTCGAATAATCCTTCCTTTGTGACGAAGGCCGTATACGACTTGCTCTGCTCCTCCATAGGCACATGGAAAAATCCGTTTTCAAGGTCCATTATAGTAAACCACTTCGCCGACTGCAGCTTTTCCAAGACTTCTTCTATAATCGGGACTGGAAAACAGTCCACCAATACCATGCTGTTTAACTTTCTGTAGTCTACGCAAACTCGAAGTGTACTATCTTTTTTCTTTACGACGACAACTCTGCTGGCCACGTTTGATGATGACTTGCGCACAATTCCTTCCTCGATCCATTCTTCAACTTGCTTCTTTACAGCACTAGCTTCGTCTGTTGATAAGCGACTTGGTGAGTGATGAAACGGCTTGATTACTCCGTCTGGAACTATCTTCAGTTGGATTGGGCACTGCTTTGGAACTTCTGTGGGTATTTCGTAACTGCATTTTATCATCTGTTCAACTTCTTTGCGATATTGAGGTGGAACTACAAGGGGTGACTCTTCAGTGAGATTATATACAAGAGCATACTCATCTGTTAGCACCGGGTCAGCGTCAAGCTTCAAAAACGTGTATCCTTGCATATCAGCGACAAAACGAAACTTTTTAATGAAATCGTGCCCTAATAGTGCGTCGAAATCAATCTGGTTACTGGAGACGACTAAAAACTTCTGGCTGGTCAGCAAATTATCCACGGAAACCTCTGCATGAAAGTATCCTACAGGCTTCGTTGATGTATGTCCCAGACCACGCAACATAGTAGTGCTTTTGAAAAGCTCGACATTTTTCATAGACCTCAGCACACTTTCTTTGATAATGGTTACATCGGATCCTGTATCCACAAGACAGTCAACTATAATGCCGTTTATCTTAACTTTTTTCATGCGACTGCGATCAGAAATAATGCGTATGTTATCAACTTTATCGGCTTCATAAGGACAGTTACGCGAAATATGACCATTCTGATTGCACTTAAAACACTTCGTCTCGGCTTTACAGTCTTTACGTTTATGTTCTCCTGATCCACAGTTATAGCAATATTCCTTTTTAGCGCCTTGCCAACTTTGCTGTTTGAAATTCGTTTTATGCTGCTCTCTGTTGCCCTTTTTCTCTGATATGTTCAAACGATCGTAGATATCGAACTCTTCTTTCAAGGCCCTGAATGTTTTGCAGCGATACATGGCGTACTTGTACTCATTTTTTATGTCCAACCCATTCACAATATGGCTTATGACAGCCACGTCTTCAATTTGTCCAACTGCTGCTATCTTTCTCATCTGCAGCAGGTACTCGTGAAGCGACTCGTTACTTTTCCTCTTTCTATCTTGCAGCTGCCGATGAATGTCCGCACTGTTATAGCTACATGCGAATTCGTCAAACAATACGTTCTTGAGTTCCTCATAGGTGCACACGCATTCAGCTTCTAGGAAGAGCTTAGCTGCACCGGTCATCTTTCCTCTGGCATGTACATACTTTTGCTTTTCGGTAAGCTCATATGCGTCGGCATTTTTTTCAAAAATCTCGAACCACTTTTGTATTGGAACTGATCGGCCATCGCACTCGTTCACAATTTTTCCAAAATTATCAGGGGCGATTTTCATTTGGACTTCTCGTTGCTCATCGTTAAGCACTTTCAAATTTAGCAGCTTTATCATCAGCATTGTTTTTCGCAATCACATCTTCCATCTCGTTTGCGCTCGGGCTCGACGTTCCTGGTATATCATTTTCCATCTCTTTCCTTCTCCAATTCAGCGGCGGTGGTGTTTGCATCATTTCTGCTATTCTTTTCGACTTTCGCATGTGTACCCGACAACGGCGCTTCTTTCTGTTTCTCCTCTGCTTACATGTACATATGTATGTGTGTACCGAACACAACGTGTCTGTGCGTGTCTCTCTGCGACTGTATGAACCGCGCACGGACCAGGCGACGCTATGGCGCGACTTCGAATTTCACAACTTTGCAACTGATTTAGGCGACAGATTATTATATTGATCTCTGTGTCTACTGTTCCGCTTATAGAATTTGGATCGTTCAACTTAATGTTTATAGCCACTGGAGACAACTTTACAACTTTATGTGGATAAAAACAACAACTTTAGCATATTTTCAGCGATCCTCTTCTTGCATGAGCCAACTTCGTTTTTTTTCTTTCACACACACACGGAGCTCATTATTCGACACGGACGAGCCCCCAAATGTAAGATTTATTATTCAGTTTAGTTTATTAATTATTATTAAATCGAATATAAGTTCAATGTATGTGTTTAAAATCAAAATCTGTCTCTCCACTTTTGTTCTGCTTTTTTCCGCTGCTGCTTCCAAAATCCGACTGTCCTCTATCGATGATCGCTTATCGGCTATGTGCTTTAAATATCGTTAGATCTTATCGATACTATCTTACATGCAAACTTTAATTAACAGGATGGCGCCAGCCACCTGATACCCTGCTCTTTACATATATATATATATTATATATATATATATATTTTTTCATATGTTAGGTATTACCAGAAATTAATTACCACCCCCTTCACTAAAAACGAAAAAAAAAGAGATAATACCTAATATGCAGACAATATAATATAGAAAAGAAATATAGCAAACAAAATTGTATGAAATGTACTGCTCGCAGAATAAATTTTACTTTTTTAATCAGGAAATTCTTCGTAATATTTTTAACACCTTGAACATATTGTGGCCACTACTTCTGGAATTCCATCTCCAAAATAGGTCCTGTAAAGCCTGTGATATAAGGCCTGAGGCTAAGGAAAATATTAAGAGATTCAAAAATCCAATATCTCCCGGTTTTGGGTTTAATTATGTGTTTTATGTACGTTGATGTTTTCGGATTATTATGATTATTAATAAAAATCATTTGCTTTCATTAATTCTTGCTACTGCTACTTCTTGTCATTTCGACAAAGGCGTCCTTCGTTTTCAAAATTTTTGTTTCCGACCTAATTTGCGTATGGCCAATTTTGTTGGAGAAGTATGAAGGGCTTTAGGCTACGTTAAGAAATTCAAGATTCGTCTGAACCATTGTTATTTCGGTTATAACTGGCTACTAGGCAATCTGTTTTTGTTTATTATGCATTGCATAAATTGCTAGTGCAGGCATAGCAGACATAAAAATAATTATTATCTTTGACAGGGACGAAACTCGTCCTATGTCTATGTTCGATGTTTAAGTTTTTCACAATACTAGACCGAGTTGGTCTAAAGATTCATACATACATACATATGTATTCCCATATGGACGTCTATGTCCACGTTTTTCCGACATCGTTATTTTACACGGACACTGGCTTTCAAAGTTATGAAATGATCCCAGTAAAGTTCAAAATAGATACATTCATCTAAAGATTCATCTAATGTCCCATATGTACGTCCATGTTTGACGTTTAAGTTTTTCAAGTTGTACTACACTGAGTTGGTGTAAAGATTCATCTAATCTATGTCCACGTTATTCCTACATCAATTTACCGTTATTTTACACGAACACTGGCTTCCAGCAGCACTGCCTTCCATGGCTACATGCTCCACATGTACGGCCATGTTCAAGGCTTTTCAACATTAATTTAATGTTAATTTAACTATGGACACTGACTTTGAAAGTTAAGAAAGTTCAAAGTTATCTGAAGTCGAATCTCCTTCAGCATTTTTGTTGACCCTTAGTAGGTCATTATAAGCCAAACGCTTGTTTCAAAATTTTCGTGGAAATCAGGAACCCAGAAGTAGTACCGATCACGGTAGATGACTATCGATGGCCAGAAAAGTCATTTAAAGAAAAAAACGAGAGGGAACGTTGTGAGCCGCGTCAAAGGCCGCGGCTCTACCTTATACCCGGTACTCAGTCAGTCATACATTTATGAGCCTACGATTTATGAAATTTATTATATGTTCTCAAAGGGACAAAAATAATATTTAAATTAAAAAACTAAATTTTTTGGAATTTTTATACATGTTTCCATTTTTGTTTACATTTTTGTTTGTATATCTGCGCCTACATTTCTACATGACATGTATAACTACATATTTGAGACGTACAAGTGTTTACGACAGAGAGAGAGGGCATGAGTCAGCGCTTGGCAGGCGTTGCGTAGCCACTGAAATTTAATTTGTTTCTTCTGGCCATAATATTGTTCTGATCTGATCCAGATTCGGTAATCTGGTAGATATGGTAATTTTTCATGATTCAGCGTTTTTGGTTTTCATTTATCTTAAGAATTGTGGATTCCACAGATTTTCGTCTTTTGTGGGGGCGGAAAGGGGCGTGGCAAAATTTTAAAACAAACTCGTGCTGGTTCGGTATCACAGGAGCTTGGATAGAAAGTTTGGTTGCTCTAGCTCTTATAGTCTCTGAGAACTAGGCGCTCATTTATACGAATCGGCAAAGCAGATGGGGCCGCGTGTGAGAGAGAGCGAGAGGGAATGATGACTTTCGAAATGGTTTTCTTCATTGTAGCTATAATAATGATCCGATCTGATCCAGATTCAACACTCTGATAGAAATAGTCTTTCTCTATGATTCTGCGTTTTTAGTTTTCTTGTATCTTCAAAATTGTGTGTGCCACAGACTTTCGTCCTTTGTGGGGGCGGAAAGGGGCGGGGCGAAATTTTGAATTACATTTGGAGTAGTGTGATCACACAGCAGACTGGATACAAAACTACTCATTCTCATGTATAATAAAATAAAATTTCAGTATAAGTTAACGAGTGCCCCTCGCACATTGTTGTGTAACATAAATAAACGCAAATGTTAGCCAACAGTTGCACTCAAGATGCCAAGTCAGCGAAGTTCAGTACAGCGCCCTGAATGTGACGGTCCACCGGCGGTAATCTGATATCTTGCACATGCAGCAAGATCAGCATTATCGCTTATGCCAAGTCGGCTTGCCGACTGTAGCTTTGTAGTTCTAAGTACATATATTTTGTAGCTTTGCATTCTTTTGCAATTAAATACTTTTGATTTTGCTTATGCTCCAGCTTGCTGGTGGCTCCTAGTTTTAGTTCTGTTCTGGTAACGAAAGCTAACGCTCGTTCAATAAACCTTGCTCCGGCAACAAGCCGTAAACACTTTGAATTATTAATTCTATATCGCTGTACCACAAGGCCAGTGATAAGAGAGACAGTTATTTCTCCAACATAATCTTCATAAAGGATTCTATACACGGAACCCGCGCGAGGACCACCGCACCAAGCAGCTAAATTGGCGTTAATTAAACATTAATTAAATGTTCAATGAACATTTTTGGAAAATCAGCTTCATTCTTTTTATTAGATTCCTTAACGCCATTTGATGGTATTATAGGTTTCGACTTGCTAACGCAGGTAGGAGCAACCCTTGATACCGAGAATGGTACAATCAACCATGGATCTGCATCTGAAAAGCTGCAGCACCATTATTGTGACAACGTCAATTTCACTAACGTAAATGATATTGCAGTACCGGAAATTGTAAAAGCTGAATTTAGGAGTATGATTTTAAACAGGACTAAGGCATTCACGAACTCTAACGAGGCGTTGCCATTCAATACTGTAACGAACCCCAAGGGGACGTTACAATCCACCACACCGCACCGGCTATGGAGGAGCCTTAAAAATTAAGAGTTACAACCACCCACTTTAATTACATACAATTGTTAAAAGAATAAGTCAATACACACCTCATACAAGAACTACCCAAACCACCCACTTTTCTTTCAATGCGCGCGCGCCGTTCGGCCACGTGACTACCCCCCCTACACCCATCCATAACTCTCCTACCTCTACATTTGTAACCCAAAACTTCCCCCTTCCGTTAAGATTCGATGCGACGGTTTTCTTTCCCACAAAAGAAATCGACCATCGATGCAGCGTCAGCACATATCCCCCCCATCCATAAGTTTAAGTCAGCCTAAACTTAGGTTCCGAGCGTTCTAGCAAAAGAAGTGCAAGACACTTACTCGGGAACCCGGCCGCGAAACAGACGTTGCTCCGCGTAGCAATTTGCATTAAGATTCGTACGTTAAGTTAACCAATCGAAGAAATAAATAAACAGACCATCAATCAACAAAGCCCACTGAGTAAGTCTATATTTCTTTCCGGGTGGGAACAGCGATTCACAATCAAGGATATCGCGGTAAGGGCCTGCTTCGATTCTCATCTTTTTTTTGACCCTCCGATAGGCCCCACGAGTGTGACAACGCCTCGTACCCCTTACTTTCCTCGACCCTACGAGTGTGACAACGCCTCGTATCCTTTGCCCTCCGATGGGTCCCACGAGTGTGACAACGCCTCGTATCCCTTATCCTCCTTGACCCCACGAGTGTGACCACGCCTCGTACCTCTCATTATCCTCTCAGTCATTCTGTCATTCAGGACACTCTTACTTCTAGCCTAGTCAGGGCCGGCCCCGTTTCTGATAGAGGTTCCTGCAAACTACAAATTTCTTGTAGTAGGATCCTGGAAAGACTGAGCTTACCTCAGCCTGAGATAGGAACATTACAAGTGGCGCCCGAGCAGGGACCTGTAGGAAACTTTAGCAAGGGGTGTGGATTAAAAACCCACGGCTCTAAAATCCAAGGCATAGGCTGGACAGCTCCGTCTCACAATCTCCGCGTACCCTCGAACTCAAACTCCGAGTGCAATAAAAAAAAAAAAAAAAAGTGCTGCGCCGCGCAAAACCTCGACGAAAACCCCACAACTCCAACGGTGCGGGTCGCGTTAACGACATAGTTACACACGAAGTGTCGATTCGCCCAAGGGCCGATCCCTTTCACAAATACGCGAGTGACTCCAAAGGAAAAAGAAAACACACACTATCATGGATCACAACACTGAGAAAACTTCAGGTGAGTACTACTCTGGGGAATTTGTCTCTAATCCAGGGGTAGGCACTGGCTGGGTCCACAAGCGTCGACGAGAAGAGCTAGAAAGATTCGCTGTCGAATTCGGATTCAGCAGTGAGGGCACTGTAGAAGACATGCGGAGAAGCTTCGCCGCATTGTTTGAGGGGACCCTCGAACAAGAAGCCTGGGTTCGACTCGCCGAGCTCGAACGACAATATGCCAAATCCCCAGCGCGTGCCAAGTCACCACAACCCAGTACTTCCACACAGGCGGAAGGGCGTACGGAGGACCCCAAACTCTGGTTAAAAGTCCCCGAAAACCCAGAAAATCAAACCAGCGTTCCCTCCAGCGTCGGGATAGTGGCCGAACCACCAAGACCTCCGTCTCCAGAACAACGTACTCCAGCCGCGAGGAGAATCCGACCCACGAACGAGAGACCCCAGGCGGGAAGCGAACCCGCAGGGGAATTCCAATATAGCCACGCCGCCCAAATGGCAGAACGCATACGGAAGTGGGGGATCCAGTTCAACGGACAGGATGATCCGCTGTCATTCATCGACCTTCTCGAAGAGCGTGCGCTTTCATACGGGGTAGACATGAACCATTTACCTCGGACCATGGCAGAAATCCTCACCGACAGAGCCAGTCGCTGGTTCCGGACCAGCCGACTACAAAGCGTCCCATGGGTCGATTTCCGCAGGGAATTCTTGGCATTCTTCTTGCCACCGAGGTATTTTGAGCAACTGGAGGACCAGATCCGAGACCGCAAGCAAGCGGTAGGCGAACCCTTCAAAGACTTCGTTATCGAGCTCCGGCTACTCATGCACCACGCCGGGTACGACACCACCAAGGAACTCTACAGGATCTACGACAACACCTTACCGGCGTACCAGCTATATGTGCGAAGACACGAGCTACGAAGCCTGACACAGCTCACGGCATTGGCCACGGAGTTCGAGAGTATCCAAGAACGGAATGCACCGGTAATTCCCCTCCCCCCGCGGAACTTGCCGCGGTACACTAGGCCGACGGCGAATCAGGCACCCAAGGAAGGCGAGTCCAACCGGATACCGTTTCGGAGACCCCCGTGGGACTTAACCGAATCAGCAAGAAGACAATCCACGAACCGAACTAACACTCCAGCTCAGGAAGTCGCGCACCGCATGGTAACCACCCCCATCGTGAATCCACGCACGGCATGCCGCCGCTGTGGCGAAGCAGGCCACGCTTCTCCGAACTGCACCAATCCTTCGATTCTGTTCTGCTGGGAATGCGGTAAGCGCAATATACGGACGATCGATTGTTGTCGCCGGGACACGCCGGGAAACGACACGCGTCCTCGACTGACACGGGAACAGTCGGGAACGACGCCCTCCCAAGCCCGGAACTAGCTAAACCCCTACACCTACACGATGGCCGGATAGTGGCGAGAGTAACCATAGGAGGACAAGACGCGGAGGCCACTATTGACACCGGGGCATCCCGGAGCTTCGTCAGTGCTGACCTCGCCCGACAACTGGACAATAACACCAATCTTCGGGAGGCATGCCTGCAGATCCGACTGGCCGACGGTTCGGTGCGCAAGATCACGCAAATCCTCCTGGCTAACATCCGTTTAGACAGACGGGAAGTCCAGATACCTCTCCTAGTCTTACCCAACATGTTGGAACAAGTCATTGTGGGCTTGGATTTCTTGTGCGCGATCGAAACAACGATTAAATGCGGCACCACCCTCCTACAACTCCGAGGCCGTCGCCCCGTGGCAAGCCCCCCTGCGATCACTGCCAGTCAAGTCCTCACCACAGGAACGAAAAGTCCGAGACCCAGGACAGCCTCGGGAAACTCACGTCCCAGGAAAACTACGACGGACACCACGTCCAAGCAACGAGCGCCCAGCGCAAACCCTAAGGCTGCAGCGGAACGCACGATTCCCAGGCCACACACGAGAAGCGCAAACCTTAGGCCCGCCGCGGAACACACGATTCCCAGGCCAACGATAGGTGACACAAGCTCCCACGTAGCAACGCAGAATGTACGGAGATCAACCGAAGCCTACGGCGCGGCGATCCCCATAAAGGTTAAGGAAACCAGAGCAGCCTCCCCACAGGCAATCGTTCCTCCACAGCCAAGGTCTTCAACTAGCAACCAAGCGCACAGACGGGTGATCGGCGTAGACATCGTGGCCAACACTAGCAACCACGCTATCTCCCCAACACAAATGACTCCTCAACTAGCGTTCCAACCACTGGCCCAGGTATCCAACCAAGTCTCCGCAAGCACCCTTTTTCTAAACGATACCACCCCCGTCGTCGCCAACATAAGCGAACACCCTCGAGGAGCGGAACCACCGAGTGCGTTCGACACAACCCTCCTCCCGGAAGACCCGAGTCAAGCTTTCAACTTAGGGATGGACGAACAACTTGAAGACGAACCAGAGCGGACCAACGATCCCTGGCCACCCGAACTCGCGGCACAGATCCAGGCATTCCTGGATGAGGAACTGCCAAAGTTCGAAAAGCTTCGAGGTACCACAGACCTAACGGAGCACACCATCGTCATGCGGGACAACCGGCCAATAAAACAGAGGTATTACCCCAAGAACCCCGCCATGCGGCGAATTATCGACGAGCAAGTCGACCAACTAATAGCGGAAGGACTCATCGAACCTTCTCGAAGCCCTCACAGTGCACCAATTGTTCTCGTACGCAAAAAGAACGACAAATGGCGTATGTGCGTAGACTATCGCCAGCTCAACGAACGCTCCATCCCGGACGCCTATCCATTACCGAGAATCAATTACATCCTAGAACGCCTGAAGAATGCACGTTTTATCACCACGCTAGACCTGAAGAATGGGTATTGGCAAATACCTATGGCCCTCGACAGTAGGGAGGCCACCGCTTTCACGGTGCCAGGAAGAGGTCTTTACCAATGGAAGGTGATGCCCTTTGGATTACACTCCGCGTCGGCAACGTTCCAACGAACGTTAGACACGGTCATCAGCGCCGATATGGAACCTTACGCATTCGCGTACTTAGATGACATTGTCATCATCGGAAAGGATTACACAGAACACCTCAACAACGTAAAAGAGGTCTTCTCTCGACTCCTCAAGGCAAACCTGCGAATCAACGCAGAGAAGTGTACTTTTTTCCAACGACGCATCAAATATTTGGGGCACATGATCAGTGAGGAAGGTATCCATACCGACCCCGACAAGGTAGGCGCCGTAAGAGACTTGAGACCGCCCACTAACTTGAAGGAACTCCGACAATGCATAGGGATGGCGTCATGGTACCGCAGGTTTGTTCCCAATTTCGCCACTGTGGTCCAACCAATGTCACAACTGCTAAAGAAGGGACAAACATGGACATGGGAACAGGAACAACAAGACGCCTTCGAAAAGCTAAAAGAGTTACTCACTACCGCCCCCGTACTCGCCTGCCCAGATTTCAACGTCAAATTCTCTTTACAAACGGACGCCAGTAATGTAGGCGTGGGCGCAGTCCTCACACAGGAGATTGAAGGGAAAGAGCGCGTCATCGCGTACGTCAGCCGACGACTCAACAAGGCGGAAGAAAACTACTCTACCACCGACAAAGAATGCCTAGCCGTCATATGGGCAATACGTAAACTACGATGTTATCTCGAGGGCTACCGCTTTGACGTGGTAACTGACCATCTCGCGCTGAAATGGTTGAATACTCTGGAAAGTCCATACGGTAGAGTGGCCCGCTGGGCACTCGAGTTACAACAATACCAATACGACGTGCATTATCGCGCCGGGAAACAAAACGTAGTGGCGGACGCACTATCCAGGCAGCCCCTAGAAACACTCGCACGCGTCGAAGAGGAACCCGACAGCTGTCCCTGGCTTAAACGAAGGATACAACAAGTCCACGACGAGTCCCAAAAATATTCGGATTACACCTACGAGAACGGTCAGCTTTACCGAAATCTCGGCCACGGACCCGTCGGAACGGAGTCTTGGAAGCTCTGCGTCCCAAAAGATCGCCGGACGAGGGTACTCCACGAATGCCACGATCAACCAACCGCTGGTCACCTCGGCATACGGAAAACCATTGCCAGGGTTTCTCAACGGTATTATTGGCCCGGGTTCTATCGAGACGTAAGACGTTACATTCGTAACTGCGTAAGTTGTCAGAAGTTCAAGGCCATGCAACGCAAACCAGTGGGCAAGATGCTCACTCGCAAGGCGGAGGAGCCGTTTGTTACCGTGTGCGCAGATTTCGTCGGACCACTGCCACGGTGCAAACGAGGGAATACGATGCTGCTAGTATTTTTCGACACTTTCTCCAAGTGGGTCGAACTGGTACCCCTCAAAAGGGCAACCACGGCTAACCTCGAACGAGCGTTCCGCGAACGAATCCTCAGCAGTTTTGGGGTACCGAAACTATTCGTCTGCGATAACGGCACCCAGTTCACCAGTCGCTCGTTCCGAACGTTCCTCCAAATCGCAGGCGTCAAACTGCAGCACACCGCTCCATATTGTCCCCAGGAAAATCCCACAGAAAGGGCGAACAGAACCGTAAAAACAATGATTGCCCAATTCATCGACGACCACCAAAACACATGGGACGAACTGTTACCCGAAATGTCGTTGGCTATAAATTCTAGCGTCTCCGAGACCACCGGATTCAGCCCCGCGTTCCTTTTACACGGGAGAGAGCCTAGGCTGCCCGGCGCTCTATACGACGAAGTCACACCAGGGACAGGGAACACCCAGGAGACGGCTACTGACAAAGCATCGAGACTGAAAGAGATCTTTTCCATCGTCCGAAGTAACATCCAAAGGGCAAGTCAAGAGCAAGCACGACACTACAACCTCCGTCGCAGGCAATGGCGCCCCACGATCGGCTCATTGGTCCTCGTACGACAGCACCACCTGTCAAATGCAGCCGAAGGTTTTGCAGCCAAGCTGGCCCCAAAGTTTGACGGACCATACCGGGTAAAAGGTTTCCCATCGCCAAACATCGTGAAATTACAACACACAAGCAGCCGGAAGCAAAAGGTCGCCAATATCAACGATCTGAAAGAGTTCAACGACGCCGAACTCGATAATCCAGCCGACGACACAGACGCCACGGCGACATAACACCGAATTTGACCGAGGATCGACACCTATATTAATCGATGCCCTGGCCTTCGTCGATCAGTACGCCACTGCCCACGGATCAAACCAGACCAAATCAATCGACTCAAAAAAAAAAAAATCGAATTAAATAAAAATAAAACAATCAAACCCAAAATTAAATTCCGACTCCTATCAAGGATAAAGCCACCCCAAAGTGCATCAAGGACTAAAAATCAAACTTAACTAACCGGAGTTAAAGGACAACAATAACCAAGGCAATTGAGTGCAAAACAATCACCTTTAATCCCGCCACCGCCAACAATAATCCCCCCACACCATGTCACCCCTGCTGGTCCTACTTGACCTAGTCACCTCTGCACAGGCCGCCGTGAAAGTAAATGACTACACCAACGCCGACTATATCCCGATCGTGGACTGAGACGCCGTTATCTGGGAGAAGCCAGGATACCTCCACCACACCACCAACGTCACTTCTTATGAGGTCTACGTCGCCCAGACCGAGCTCGCTGCTGAGATGTTCACGGACACCCGCATGGCCCACGTATTAGCAACCGACTTGGACCACATCCGGAACTTAATAGCTATGCTAAAAGTCCACCGTAGGGAAGCCAGGAGCATACACCTGCTCGGTACAGCATTGAAAGTAGTAGCGGGAACGCCTGACTTCAATGACTGGGAACAGATTAGGTTCAAACAAAGACAACTGATAGAATCCGAACACCGACAGGGGGAGATTAACTCCAAAATGCAGGACCGACTTAACGAACTGACGCGCTTTTTCAACACAATCCAGAAGTCGGACGAGGCCGAGAAGGCCCAGATAATAGAGACAGTCCTCGCCAAAAATAGAATAATCATAACGGACTTAGAAAGTCTTATCCTTGGGCTAACTTTAGCCAAAATAAATATGATCAGTCCGGCCCTCTTAGATGGCGCCGATATAAACGAATTGAATGAGCAACAGTTAGTCAACATAACCTTGGTGGAGTTATTAGAAGTCTCGAACATCAGCGTTTTTCAAACTCACGACCTACTCCACTTTCTCATAAAGTTCCCTCAACCTAAATTAAATTGTAGGAAGTTGCTCATATTCCCGGTTCAACGCCACCACAGAATATTGGATTTCAGTCAGGGAGACGTAGTAGCGGACTGTGGGACACAGACCCTCAACATCGGGGCCTGCGAGACAACCGTCGGGTCTACGTTCTGCAGGGAACGAGGCGGAAGCACCTGCGCCCAACAAATGGTAGCCGGGTCTATCGCACATTGTGCTACCCTACCGGGACACCTAGACCCTGTAACTATCGTCGACCACGGCACTCTCGTCATCAACGACGCGAACATGACCGTTGTTGATGATGCCGGGGCCAGCCAAACAAAAAATCCAAGGTTAACAAAACGCGTCCCAAGACGTAGAGGCCATGTCGCCCCACCTTCCTACCGACGCCCGCCCGGCCGAGGTACCGACGCCGACCAGCGGTAAAGCCCCCTTGTATACCACCGTCGCCCCCCCTAAAATTCGGCAGACTCAAGCCACGCGTACTCACCCCATACCTCGTCCACGGTAGTACGGATCACGTGACGAGTGAAGAAAGCAACTGGACACAGCAAAAAAACAAAAAAAAAAAAAAAAAAAAAAAAAACACATTTTTTTATTTCCTCTCACACTTAGGCATAAGTTTACGTAACACTACACTTGCTGACACTATAATTTTGTAACGGCGCCGACCAAGGCCCCGAACCCTTTATATGCTTAAGTAATATCCATATCGTAACTCAAATAAGAACCAGCCGCGCTCCCTGCAAGAACACCCGAAGTTCAACCAAGCCTATCCACCAAGAGCCACCAGAAAGCACCGACACCCGCCGAGACCGCCGAAGTCATCTACATCGATGACTCTACTGAAGGTTCAGAATCTGGGGCGCACGCGTTCAGGAGAACCGAAACTCCGCCACCATCCAAGGACGGAGACGCCCCCCGAGAGCGGCCAAACAGCGCCGACGCGGCCGAGTCAAGCGGCGACTCGGACGGCGAACTCTCAGACGCGGAGAGCTCCGACGGCCCTCGGGATAGTCCCCCACTGTTTTCGCGGCGACCATCCAGATTTCGACGAGAAAATCTGTGGTCGCCACCTCTATACCGCCGCCGGGACCCCCGGACATACCGTTCGCCAAGCCCCGAACCGCCATCGTTCGCACCGATGTACGAACAGGAGTACCATTACGACTCCCGGAACGGCGGACAGCAGGACGGGGCCTTGGAACACTATTGTCCGGAGTACACGCACACGTACT
Source organism: Drosophila affinis (assembly GCA_037356375.1). Taxonomy (NCBI): domain Eukaryota; kingdom Metazoa; phylum Arthropoda; class Insecta; order Diptera; family Drosophilidae; genus Drosophila; species Drosophila affinis. The sequence goes on along the minus strand of CM074802.1, from coordinate 37,053,143 downwards.
CCGACGACGAGGAAAGCGAGGAGGAGGAGGTCTTTGCCCGTCGACTCGTGACCGACGCGGAGACGTTCCATTATACGGTCACACCGTGGGGCCCGCGCGTCACACGGGTCCACCTCATGACGGTGGACCTGCTCGTCCCGCCCGGCCGGAACGCCCAGGCGTTCTTCCGAACGTTTCGGGAAGCCCTCGGAAGCCCTCAACGATCGGCCCGCATTCTCCGGCCCAGACCCGATTGAATCTCCCCTCGAGGAGACAGAGAAGAGAACATCAGCAACGTCAGCAACATCGCCAATGACGGTACGTCGAAAACACTCCGACCCCCCAGCAACGGCGGAACCCCAGCGCGAAGCCGCGGTGGCCACGGCCAGATACGCCAAGGTCCTTCGCTCTGAACCAAGCTCAGCTCAAGAGGTACAAGAGGAAGAGCTAGAGCTGGAGCCGCAACCCGCGCTGGGCACACCAGAAAGCCTGTCGCTACCGGTGGCGCCTAGTGGCTTCGACGACATCGAGGAGCTACTGACGGTAGCCGCCGGGGACCAACCCGAATTGGGCGACGAAGACGTCGAGGAACTCCTAAGCTTCCTACCGGAGGACTTCCCGCTGGCCGACCAAAGGCCAGAAGATGACGGCCTGGTCGAAGAGATCGGAAGGGACGCCGACTGGGTAGTCGCCCCGCCAGACTGGCAGGTCGACACCCCGGGCCGCGTGGTCCCCACTGGCTTGGTGGTGGAGATACTACGCCGCCTACAACGAACCAACAGGATCCGATGCAGCGCTTGGTTCTGGGACGAAAAATACCAGGTCCACAAGAGATCACTCGCCGGACCGGTCTGCATCCGCCTCCTCCCGGAAGAAAGGGGGGGGGGGGGGGGGGGGGGGGGGGGGGGGTAACGAACCCCAAGGGGACGTTACAATCCACCACACCGCACCGGCCATGGAGGAGCCTTAAAAATTAAGAGTTACAACCACCCACTTTAATTACATACAATTGTTAAAAGAATAAGTCAATACACACCTCATACAAGAACTACCCAAACCACCCACTTTTCTTCCACTGCGCGCGCGCCGTTCGGCCACGTGACTACCCCCCCTACACCCATCCATAACTCTCCTACCTCTACCTTTGTAACCCAAAACTTCCCCCTTCCACTAAGATTCGATGCGACGGTTTTCTTTCCCACAAAAGAAATCGACCATCGATGCAGCGTCAGCACATATCCCCCCCATCCATAAGTTTAAGTCAGCCTAAACTTAGGTTCCGAGCGTTCTAGCAAAAGAAGTGCAAGACACTTACTCGGGAACCCGGCCGCGAAACAGACGTTGCTCCGCGTAGCAATTTGCATTAAGATTCGTACGTTAAGTTAACCAATCGAAGAAATAAATAAACAGACCATCAATCAACAAAGCCCACTGAGTAAGTCTATATTTCTTTCCGGGTGGGAACAGCGATTCGCAATCAAGGATATCGCGGTAAGGGCCTGCTTCGATCCTCATCTTTTTTTTTGACCCTCCGATAGGCCCCACGAGTGTGACAACGCCTCGTACCCCTTACTTTCCTCGACTCTACGAGTGTGACAGCGCCTCGTATCCTTTGCCCTCCGATAGGTCCCACGAGTGTGACAACGCCTCGTATCCCTTATCCTCCTTGACCCCACGAGTGTGACCACGCCTCGTACCTCTCATTATCCTCTCAGTCATTCTGTCATTCAGGACACTCTTACTTCTAGCCTAGTCAGGGCCGGCCCCGTTTCTGATAGAGGTTCCTGCAAACTACAAATTTCTTGTAGTAGGATCCTGGAAAGACTGAGTTTACCTCAGCCTGAGATAGGAACATTACAATACGTACAAAAGAAGATAAGCCAGTTTATTCAAAACTATATCCGCATCCCATGGGGGTCAATGACTTTGTCAAGAAAGAAATTAAAGACTTAATGGACAATGGCATCATTAGGCCTTCAAGATCACCGTATAATAACCCAACATGGTTTGTCGACAAAAAGGGATTTGACGAAAAAGGGAACAGAAACAAGCGAATGGTGATTGACTTTAGGAAGCTAAATGAAAAAACCATCGCTGATAGATACCCAATGCCCAATATCCCAATGATATTGTCAAACTTAGGCAAAGCCAAATACTTTACGACATTAGATCTAAAGTCCGGCTATCACCAGATTTACCTAGCAGAACAGGATCGCGAGAAGACGGCCTTTTCCGTAAACGGCGGAAAGTACGAATTCTGCAGACTACCGTTCGGGTTGAAGAATGCGGGAAGCATCTTCCAAAGAGCGATAGACGACGTACTGCGTGAACAGATTGGCAAAACTTGCTATGTCTACGTAGACGACGTGATCATTTTTTCTGAAAACGAAAAGGATCATGTGGAGCACATAGATTGGGTTCTAAAGAACTTGTGTGAGGCTAACATGAAGGTTTCAAGAGAAAAAACCCATTTTTTCAAACAAAGCATAGAATATCTAGGGTTCATCGTGACTTTGGGTGGGGCAAAGACAGACCCGGAAAAGGTAAAGGCGATACAAAAATATCCAGAACCAAAATCTCTGTACGAACTTAGGTCATTCTTAGGATTGGCCAGTTATTACAGATGTTTTGTCAAAGACTTTGCAGCGATTGCAAAGCCATTGACAAACCTGTTGAAAGGACAGAACGGGACCGTCAGCAAACACATGTCAAAAAAAACAACCATAGATGTTGGTATCCCAGAACGAGATGCGTTCGAGAAATTAAGGAATGTGCTAGCCTCAGAAGACGTCACTCTCAGATATCCAGATTTCAAAAAAACCATTCGACCTAACAACCGATGCCTCTGCCTATGTCATTGGCGCAGTACCGACCCATAACAATGATTTCAAGGGCATTAAAAGATAGCGAGACGCATTATGCCACCAACGAAAGAGAACTATTAGCTATAGTTTGGGCCCTGGGGAAACTACAACAGTACCTATACGGTACAAGAAACATTAACATATTCACAGATCACCAGCCATTAACATTTGCGGTGTCTGATAGAAACCCCAATGCAAAGATAAAAAGATGGAAAGCGTATATCGATGAACATAACGCAAAGATCCACTACAAGCCGGGTAGAGAAAACCACGTAGCAGACGCACTCTCGCGACAAAACGTGAATGCTCTGCAAAGTGAAGTAATATCCGATGCTGCGACAATTCATAGCGAGTTATCCGTGACTTATACGATAGAAGCCACGGAGAAACCTTTGAATTGTTTCAGAAACCAGATAGTTTTAGAGGAATCAAGGTTTTCTCTAAAACAAGACTTCATACTCTTTGGCGAAAACACACGCCACAAAATTCACATCACTAATAGAAACGAGCTCCTAAACGAAGTTAACGCAGAAGTTAACCCTAAGGTGGTCAACGCCATATATTGTGATCTGCCAACGCTGGCGTATGTCCAGCACGAGCTAGTGAGAACCTTCCCGTCAAAAAAGTTTTGGTATTGTAAGAATATGGTAACCGACATAGTTGACAAAACAGAGCAAAGGGAAATTGCCACAACAGAACACAATCGGGCGCACAGAGCCGCACAAGAGAACGTTAAGCAAATTTTAGAAGAGTATTACTTCCCAAAAATGACCAGGCTGGTTACAGAAGTTGTGGCCAACTGCAAAATTTCGGGCCAAATACGGGGCCAAATACGACAGGCATCCGAAGAAACAGGTTCTCGGAGAAACACCAACGCCATCGTTTTCAGGCGAGCGGTTGCACATTGACGTTTTCTCGACTGACAAGAAACAATTCTTGACATGCATTGATAAATTCTCAAAATTCGCAGTAGTGCAACCAATACTGTCACGTACCATAGCGGATATAAAAGGCCCTATCACTCAAATCGTAAACTTATTCCCCAAAACAAAGGTTGTGTATTGTGATAATGAAGCAGCATTTAATTTAGAGACCATTACATCATTATTAAAAACTAATTTTGGGATTGACGTTGTAAATGCACCTCCATTACAAAGTGTTTCTAATGGCCAGGTGGAACGATTCCACAGCACATTGTCGGAAATCGCTAGATGCATTAAGCTGCAAAGAAAGATCGACGATACCGTCGAACTGATTTTACTTGCAACTATAGAGTACAACCGTTCACTGCATCCAGTGACAGGCAAAAAACCGATAGAAGTGATACACTCATCGACTGATGAGTTTAGGGAAGCCATTAGAGCAAACAGATACAACTAGACAGAAATAACACACGCAGACAAAACAGGGTGTTTGAGGTAGGAGAAAGAGTCTTCACCAAGTCCAAAAAAAGACTTGGAAACAAACTCACCCCCTTATGCTCAGAAGAGGTAATTCAAGCAGACCTAGGAACGTCTGTACTTCTTACTTATTAAGGGGAGGGTGGTCCACAAGGACAATATAAAATAGATATTAGCTTAACATTCATAAGTTGGCACTAAAATTACGAAACACAGATAGGTTAATCAAATTTTATTTTCCCTTGCAGGCTTATTTGGTCGCTTTTATTTTTAATAAATACAATAAATGCTCGGATCACCGACTATTCCCACTCAAGCTACATAACCATAGTAGATGGAAATGTAATGATTTGGGAACAACATGACTATGCTAGACATTCAAGTAACCTGTCCGAATTCTTAAGTATAATAGAAGAAACAGAGAAATTGTCCGAGTATTTTCCGCAGTCTCATATGAGAAAACTACTAGAAGTAGATGCAAACCATACTAGAAGCCTTTTGTCCGTTCTAGAAGTGCATCATAGAATTGCCGCCAGAAGCTTGGACTTCCTTGGACCAGCACTTAAAGTCGTAGCCGGCACACCAGACGCTAAAGACCTAGAAAAAATTAGAATGACCGAAACAAAGTTAATCGAATCAAACAACAGACAGATAATAATAAACACAGAGACCCAGAAACAGATAAACCAGCTCACTGATACGGTAAACCAAATAATTAAAGCAAAAAAGGCTGATTTGATAGACACGCCACATTTATACAAGGCATTATTGGCCAGAAATAGAATGTTAATAAATGAAATCCAAAATGTAATGCTCACAATCACTCTGGCAAAAGCCAATATCATAAACCCAACCCTCTTTGATCACGATGACCTAAAATCTGTGCTTATCAAACATCCCACAGAAATTCCTATAGTTAGTCTGATGGAAGCGTCTAGTATTAAGATTCAACAGTCCGAAAATATTGTCCACATTTTAATTAAATATCCCAGAATTAAGCTTATATTATATGTAGAAAGGTCAGCATCCTCCCCGTGTCCCATTAGCATACAATACTTCAGCTTCAAGATGACACCGTAGCTGAATGCGACAAGGACGTTCTAGCAGTAACAAGCTGCACCACAACAACCTACGCATCGATCTGCAAGTTGGCCACACACGACACCTGCGCACGCGAGTTGCACGCCGGACGCACCTGGAAAGTCACCTGGAAAGTATCACGATGGTAGACGACGGCATCATGGTCTTGAACGAGAGTCCCGCTAACATCAGCACCGATGACGGCTCAACAATATCAGTCAACGGTACGTTCCTCATCACATTTGAGCGCGTAGCTGTCTTAAACGGAACGAAGTACGTGAACCAACGTGAGATCATAGACAGGATGCCGGGCATAGTAGCTTCGCCAACACTTAAACTCATTGGCCACGACCCAGTCCTGAGCTTGCCACTACTACGAAGGATGAACAACCGCAACCTAAAAGTCATCCAGGAACTTCAAGAAGAGGTAGCATCGGCCGGGTCACCTAAGGCATGGTTTGCTGCCGCGGTTGGGTTCAGCCTGAGTCTGAGCCTGAGCAGTTTCATCTTCCTCTACCAGAAGTTGAGGAGAAGACGAGCCTCACAGAAGATACAGAAAATCGTGGACAACTACAAGATGAACGGGGACAGTCATACTTCTGAGGGGAGAATAGTTAACGAGTGCCCCTCGCACATTGTTGTGTAACCTAAATAAACGCAAATGTTAGCCAACAGTTGCACTCAAGATGCCAAGTCAGCGAAGTTCAGTACAGCGCCCTGAATGTGACGGTCCACCGGCGGTAATCTGATATCTTGCACATGCAGCAAGATCAGCATTATCGCTTATGCCAAGTCGGCTTGCCGACTGTAGCTTTGTAGTTCTAAGTACATATATTTTGTAGCTTTGCATTCTTTTGCAATTAAATACTTTTGATTTTGCTTATGCTCCAGCTTGCTGGTGGCTCCTAGTTTTAGTTCTGTTCTGGTAACGAAAGCTAACGCTCGTTCAATAAACCTTGCTCCGGCAACAAGCAGTAAACACTTTGAATTATTAATTCTATATCGCTGTACCACAAGGCCAGTGATAAGAGAGACAGTTATATCTCTAACATAATCTTCATAAAGGATTCTATACACGGAACCCGCGTGAGGACCACCGCATCAAGCAGCTAAAGCTACTTGGACAACCGGACCACTTAATTTATACACAAAAAAAAAATATAAATAAAAGAAAATAAAATAACTTCACTAGGTTACGTTATTTTTCAAAAGGAGGGAGATGTAGTATTCACATATATCGAGGGTACACTGTACCCAGTAACAAATTAACTGCAATTCTTTATTGCATAAACACAAATCCATCAGCGACACTTTGTCGCTGACATAAACAATTCCGAAGAGCCCAACACATTCCCAACGCAACGTAATACGATCGCACTTGAATGTAGCGGGCAACGGCCAGACCCTAGTCAGCATAAATGCAGGGTTCTGACCGTATATAAGTTAACAAGTAACATTCTCGGGCCACCCTAATATGTTTGGCAGCACCCTAACATTCTCGGGTGACTCTATTATGTTTGAATCTGGCCTAACATTCTTGGGTCAACTTCTGCACCCAGAGTGCTGATGCAGCAAATGTCGCTGAAGTGGGCTGCGCCCCAACACCATTGGCTACCAGCGATCGCCTGACTTTTGGATCTGTTGCATGGTCAGCATTTTTCGAATATGTGTGGCCGGCTCGCCGGCTATGTTTCTAGATATTAGTTTTCAGTTTTGTATGAATCAATACTACTCCGGCTTAAGCCGTTAAAATATCATTGTTTTACTTTGCCGAGCCACAAGGCCAGTAAAAAGGAAGGTAGTTTCCTTCCACCATAACCTCCTAATAAGAAATAGCGAAGTCGCCGACCGGCCGACACGCACCCCTCCTGCAACGGAGCATCAATCGCACTGCCGCCGCCACCCCTCTGCGTGCAGCAGACTAACGCCGGCCCATCGCAACAGCCGTCCCCCCCGCCAACGCGATCGGGAAAGCAGCGCCCCTCAGCTACAGCCGCCTGTCACCGTCCAACACGAGGGACACCACCTGATCACAATTGGCGCTAAATCGGATTTAAATTATCTTAAGGAAAAGAATCCACGTCCCAACGAAAAACATGTTAGTGACTGTTCGGAGAAAAAAAACGACTTCAAAAGTGATATTAAATAAAAACGAGGGGGAACGCTGTGAGCCGCGGCAAAGGCCGCGGCTCTATCTTATACCCGGTACTCAGTCAGTATATAAGTTAACACATCCGGTTAGCAGTTCAGTTCAATGCCCGTCGATCATGCAATTTAATAATGATTGCGGTGCATGTTCAGTGTTGAACTGCCGAGCTTTTTCGGCAGCGTAGCTTGCGAATTATTAAACACGGGACTTTAGTTTGATATAGTTTATTTTCAATAGCGAAAGTCGTGTTGATAGGATAGCGAAAGCGAGATTAGCGATGTAGAGTTAGCCGGTTCAAGAGTCCAAAACTGCAAGAGGAGGCGGGCCGAATTGCCCGTTCCCTAATGCAAGCGCGACGATTGAAGAGTCCAGACGCTGCAAAGGCAGGCGGGCCGAATTGCCCGTGCCCTAATGCGAGCGCAACGATATCCAGACTGATTTGAGGGCAGGCGGGCCGAATTTCCCGTGTCCTACTACAAGCGAGAGTGCAACAGATCCAGAGGAGAGAGCAATAGCGAAGACGAAAGATCAATATAGTGATAGAAAAGTCGAAAGAAAGAAGGAAAGAAGACGAAAGAACGGCTGGGTAGGCTGCTGCCGTGCGGGAGCTTATATGTATATATGTGTGTACAATGTGCAGTGCAGTGGGCAGTACAAACAACAAACAATAAAAATGGAAAAAACCCAAGTTTATTATAAAGCTTAACTCATATTTTCACGATACAAAGTACGCGAAAAGTAAAAAGACAACGTGCCGTAAAACCCTCGGTCGTTCTCAAATTTATTGATCTAAAATAAAAAAATAATAAAAAAAGTACCGTAAAACCCTCGGACGTCTCAAATTTATAAAAAATAAATAATAAAAAACAAAATCAACTCAACAAGGCCAGACCGGCGCAGCATAGAAGACAACAACGACGACGTCATCAACAGCAACAAACAGACAGCAGCTGAATTAAACTAATTTGAATTAAAATAACCATGTGATAAAGTGCTCATTTTTATTTCAAATTATTACTTTGAAAATCCGATACGTTTCAAATTAAATTATTTTTGAAAAAAAGAAAAAGAAAATTGTTAATAAAAAAGCGTATTTATAAATCAATCTTTGTGAGAAATTTTTACTGACCCAAAAAATCAAGCAACCTCATGAGCGATAGTGAACCAGAGGAGCTAGTGTCTGATATTGATCAAATTTCCAAAGATTTAAGCAACTTTAGGACAGAGCAAAGCGCTGCCAACAGTCAAAATACTGAGGCAAATTGGTGGTCCGATAAAAAAGAAACATGAATATTGATGCTGCAAGTTTAAAAGTCTTAATGGAGACTGCAGTCAACGCTGCACTCGATCACCAGGCAAAAAATGTTGAGCAAAAATTAAAAACAGTTGAAGAAAAATTTGAGAGTACTCAGATAGTCGCACCAGAAGTTACAATTTTTAAAGATGCTGAGATTGATACCAGCATTAAGTGTGACGAGACCCTCGATGTAGTGAAATCAATCCCCGACTTCGAAGGGAAACACGAGACATACATACGTGTCTTGGCGAAAATCCGCGCACACAGCCTATAAAATTTTCGAGCCGTATCAGCGTAGCTAAAAACACTACCAGGCATTGGCCATTATAAGAAATAAAATAAAGGGCCCTGCAGATATGGTGCTGTCTTCATATAACACACCATTTTGTTTCCATTTTGCAAATAATTATGCTGTAGTATGCACATATATCGAGGGTACACTGTACCCAGTAACAAATCAACAGCGTAGCAATGGGCAGCGTTAGGCCAAGCTAATCCATAAGAGAAGTGTAAGAATTATTATTGAAATATACTTGACTTCGACCGGACGTGTCAAAGTCCCACGTAACAAAGAAACCTTTTTCACTATTATTATTGGACCTTGTACAATGCGAAAAGTCTGGAAGACAGGGCTCAGCGAAATGAGCAACGTCAACAAAAACAACAGACTATGGACAGCTCACAAAATAACAGCGCAAAATAATGGCGCAGTACAAAAGCATGATACACCGCAGCCAATAGAAGTGAATTCCATTCCATTCCATTCCAGACAGTTCGTCTAGGTTTAGACAACCCACACAATACCAAGCGAATCAAGCGGTCCCTGCTTACTCGCCATTTCAAAATCAGACTCAAAAGAGGGCAAATAGCGGCACAGCCAGGTTCACAGGCCCCAAACAACAAAGAATAAATAATATTTCGCAAGAAAAATATCAATATAATCAAGGCGAGCAGGAATACGATGCTATGGCTGAGGGTGAGGTAACAGATATTGAGGACGAATCTGCACAAACGGACGAAATCAATTTTTTAGGCGTGACTCCCTGCTACCATTTGTAGAGCGAACGATAGCAGGAAGAACCATAAAATTACTGATTGACACAGGGGCCTCGAAAAATTATATAAAACCGCTAAAAAGTTAGAAAGGTGTAATTCCAGTAAAAAAACCTTTTATAGTAAAGTCTCTTCATGGCAGTAATTCAATTTAAAACGAGAGGGAACGTTGTGAGCCGCGGCAAAGGCCGCGGCTCTACCTTATACCCGGTACTCAGTCAGTATATACATATGTACATACATTTATGAGCCTACGATCTATGAAATTTATTATATGTTCTCAAAAGGGACGAAAATAATATTTAAATTAAAAAAATTAATTTTTTGGAATTTTTCTACATGTTTCCATTTTTGTTTGCATATGCCTTGTATATCTGCGCCTACATTTCTACATGACATGTATAACTACATATTTGAGACGTACAAGTGTTTAGGACAGAGAGAGTGAGGGAATGAGTGAGTCAGCGCTTGGCAGGCGTTGCGTAGCCACTGAAATTTAATTTGTTTCTTCTGGCCACAATATTGATCCGATCTGATCCAGATTCGGCAATCTGTTAGATATGGTAATTTTTCATGATTCTGCGTTTTTGGTTTTCATTTATCTTAAAAATTGTGGATTCCACAGATTTTCGTCTTTTGTGGGGGCGGAAGGGGGCGTGGCAAAATTTTAAAACAAACTCGTGCTGGTTTGGTATCACAGGAGCTTGGATAGAAAGTTTGGTTACTCTAGCTCTTATAGTCTCTGAGAACTAGGCGACACAAAATACGAATGGGCAAAGCGGATGGGGCCGCGTGTGAGAGAGAGCGAGAGGGAATGATGACTTTCGAAATGGTTTTCTTCATTGTAGCTATAATAATGATCCGATCTGATCCAGATTCAACACTCTGATAGAAATGGTCATTCTCTATGATTCTGCGTATTTAGTTTTCTTGTATCTTCAAAATTGTGTGTGCCACAGACTTTCGTCCTTTGTGGGGGCGGAAAGGGGCGGGGCGAAATTTTGAAATACACTTTGAGTAGTGTGATAACACAGGAGACCGAACACAAAACTTGGTTACTCTAGCTTTAATAGTCTATGAGATATAGCTGCAAATGAAGACGGACAGACGGACAGACGGACGGACGGACGGACGGACGGACAGACAGACATGGCTATATCGACTCAGCTATTGATGCTGATCAAGAATATATATACTTTATGGGGTCGGAAACGCTTCCTTCCGGGCGTTACACACAACCGTTATCCGCACAAATCTAATATACCCCTATACTCTTCGAGTACCGGGTATAACGAGGGGGAACGTTGCGAGCCACGGCAAAGGCCGCGGCTCTACCTTATACCCGGTACTCAGTCAGTATAGACATACAAGTTAACAACTAAACATATAAGATACACTCTCACAGTCATACATTGTTATTTCTAAGTACGCAACACACAATCATAAGTATTTGGTTGCCCTCAGCAACAAATACAACAACACACAGCCTTAAGCATTTTGGTTGGCCTCAGCAACAAAGTAGCATTCTTGTAAACAATGCTGACCCGCTGCCAAGAGTTCTGCGCACAGCAACTGAAAACGGACACCCGTGCTGCTTGCGCAAGATTGCTGATTTCTGTAGCCTTTAGTCTCAATCTAGATCGCAACATTATAAGACGAGTGAATGATTAAACTCCAGCATTGCCGTCAATAAACATTATTTGTGTTATCAATCATAGTTGACCATGTCCAAGACGGGCAACTGGGAAAGTTCCCACAACCTAATCACATTGTTCCAATAGTCACCTCTTGGATTCATCACCACCTCACAAGGAGAAGAATCACCTGTTGGATTCATCACCACCTCACAAGGAGAAGAATCACCTGTTGAATTCATCACCACCTCACAAAGAGAAGAAGTCACCACCGTCCGACCAACCACACATCTTCGCCAGACAACGAAGTTACGACGGAAGACTTAATTTACATATATGAGCTTACGATTTATGCAATTTATTATATGTTCGCAAAAGGAACGAAATAAATTTTGGGCAAATAATAATATTTCAAAAAATGAAGTCCAATTTTGTTTGCATATGATTTGTATACTGCTTCTACATTTCTACATGTATAACTACATATTTTAGACGTAAAAGTGTTTACGACAGAGAGAGAGGGAATGAGTCAGCGCTTGGCAGGCGTTGCGTAGCCACTGAAATTTAATTTGTTTCTTCTGCCATAATATTGTTCTGATCTGATACAGATTCGGTAATCTGGTAGATATGGTAATTTTCCATGATTCTGCGTTTTTGGTTTTCATTTATCTTAAAAATTGTGGATTCCACAGATTTTCGTCCATTGTGGGGGCGGAAAGGGGCGTGACAAAATTTTGAAATACACCTGTGCTGGTTTGGTATCACAGGAGCTTGGATAGAAAGTTTGGTTTCTCTAGCTTTTATAGTCTCTGAGAACTAGGCGTCACAAAATACGAATGGGCAAAGCAGATGGGGTCGCGTGTGAGAGAGAGCGAGAGGGAATGATGACTTTCGAAATAGTTTTCTTCATTGTAGCTATAATAATGATCCGATCTGATCCAGACACTCAACACTCTGATAGAAATAGTCTTTCTCTATGATTCTGCGTTTTTAGTTTTCTTGTATCTTCAAAATTGTGTATGCCACAGACTTTCGTCCTTTGTGGGGGCGGAAAGGGGCGGGGCGAAATTTTGAAATACACTTTGAGTAGTGTGATAACACAGGAGACTGAATACACAACTTGGTTAATCTAGCTTTAATAGTCTATGAGATATAGGCGCAAATGAAGACGGACGGACGGACAGACGGACGGACGGACGGACAGACAGACATGGCTATATCGACTCAGCTATTGATGCTGATCAAGAATATATATACTTTATGGGGTCGGAAACGCTTCCTTCTGGGCGTTGCACGCAACCGTTATCCCCACAAATCTAATATACCCCTATACTCTTTGAGTACCGGGGTATAAAAAAATGTTTCTTGCACCTTTTTAATACCACATCAGATTTTTTTATTTTACCGAATCTTGCAACGTTTGAAGGCATAGTAGGACTTGATCTACTAAATAAAGTAAAAGCTACATTAGACTTCAAAAACAAAAAAATACACACTGAATTTGGATCTGAGGTAATTCAGTTTCTAAAGTGTGCAAACGTCAATTTTACAGAAATCAAAAATATAGAGGCCCCAGAAAAAATAAAAATGCAATTTCAGGAAATGCTACAAAAAAGAACTACTGTCTTTGCAGATCGTAACAAAGCCCTGCCATATAACGTAAACATTGTCGTGACCATACGAACTGAAAATGACGACCCAATCTACTCAAAACTGTACCCATACCCAATGGGGGTATCCGACTTCGTAAACTCCGAAACAAGCAGCTTGTTGAAAGACGGCTTAATCAGGACATCTAGATCACCATATAATAATCCGGTGTGGGTGGTAGATAAAAAAGGAACAGAGGAAAGGGGAAACAAAAAGAAAACATTTCACAACACTCGACCTAAAATCCGGATTTAATCAAATTCTTCTGGCAGAAAAAGATAGGGAAAAAACGGCTTTTTCTGTAGGAAACGGGAAGTATGAGTTTTGTCGATTTCCCTTTGGATTGAAAAATGCTCCCAGCATTTTTCAAAGAGCTATAGATGACGTGCTTAGGGAAAACATCGGAAAATCGTGTTACGTTTACGTTGATGACGTAATTATTTTTTCTGAAACCATGGAAGAAAACGTTAGGCACATCGCATGGGTATTAGACAAACTATACGACGCAAATATGAGGGTTTCAAGAGAAAAGTCCCAATTTTTCAAGGAAAAAGTAGAGTATCTCGGATACGTGGTCTCTCGAGGCGGCATTTCGACAAGTCCCAGTAAAGTTGAAGCAATTAACAAGTTTTTACAGCCGACAACCTCGTTTCATGTTAGATCATTTTTGGGCTTTGCAAGCTACTATAGGTGCTTTATAAAGGATAATGCTTCAATGGCTAGACCGCTGACAGATATTCTCAAAGGGGACAACGGCAAAGTTAGTGCTACGAGATCAAAAAAAATACCAGTTAGCCTTGATGAAAATCAACGCCTGGCATTCGAGAAACTAAAAAGTATTCTTGTATCTGAAGACGTTTTATTACTCTACCCTGACTATCAAAAACCATTTGACTTGACAACTGACGCCTCGTCCACTGGTCTGGGAGCAGTCCTATCTCAAGAGGGAAAGCCGATCACTATGATATCCAGAACCCTTAAGGACCCCGAGTTACATTTCGCAACAAACGAACGCGAACTACTTGCAATAGTGTGGGCCTTAAAATGCCTAAGAAACTATTTATATGGCGTATCAAATCTTAACATTTACACCGATCATTAACTCCTGTTCTTGATAAAAATGAACAGAAGGAAATAATAGTCGCACAACATAACAGGGCGCACAGAGCAGCGCAAGAAAATATAAAACAAATACTACAGGACTATTTTTTCCAAAGATGACCCGCTTAGTAAACAAGGTCGTTGCAAGCTGAAAAGTTTGTAACAGAGCAAAATATGACCGACATCCTCAAAAACAAACAATTGGCGAGACACCCATTCCATCGCAAGTAGGAGAAATCCTACATATTGACATTTTTACAACTGACAAAAAAACATTTTTTAACTTGCATAGATACATTTTCAAAATTTGCTATCGTGCAACCCATAGCCTCCAGAACAATAGTGGACATAGAACCCCCAATTCTACAACTTATGAACTTATTTTTAAGCACAAAAACCATATATTGTGACAATGAACCCTCATTAAACTCTGGTACAATAAAGTCTTTACTAAATAACCGTTTCAATGTCCAAATAGCAAATGCCCACCATTACATAGTACATGGGCAAATGGGCAAGTAGAAAGATTTCACAGTACCCTTGCAGAAATTGCTCGGTGTTTAAAAATAGAAAAACAACTAAATGACACAGTTCAACGGATACTTCAGTCAACAATTGAATACAACAAAACAATACACTCTGTCACCAACAAAAAGCCAATCGAGATAATACATTCTTCTGCGCCAGAATTTGAAGCAGAAATAGGAGAAAAGGTAAATAAAGCCCAAGAGGTTCAAATGAAAAGGTTAAACGAAGCCAGGAGAAATAGAACCTTTCAGGTAGGTGAAAAAGTTCTTCTAAAATCAAACAGGCGGCTAGGTAATAAATTAACGCCCCTATATGAGGAAGAACAAATAGAAGCCGACTTAGGAACAACGGTTCTCATTAGAGGGAGGGTGGTCCATAAGGACAATTTAAGATAAGTTTTTATTATTTTAACTTTTTACAAATTCCTATCACTACTTTTTTTCAGGATTTTGATCATGCTACTTCTGGTAACAATCTCTGCTGCAAAACTAACCGATTACTCAAACTCGGATTACGTCCCGCTTGTGGATGGAAATGTAGTCATCTGGAAGGACTATGAGTACCTCAGACACTCATCAAATCTCAGTATGTACTCGCAAATAGCCGAGGAAACAAAATTACTAATGAACCATTTTCCCCAGTCTCACATGAGAAAGATTTTAGAATCAGATATAGGCCATATAAAAACACTTTTAGAAACAGTAAAAATACACCATAGACACGCAAGGAGCATTAACATTCTTGGTACTGCCCTAAAGGTGGTAGCGGGAACTCCGGATTTCGATGACTTCGAGAAATTGAAATTAAATCAGAAAACTTTAATTGATTCAATGGACAGGCAAATTGTTATAAATACAAGAGTGCAAGAACAGATAAATAAACTTACAGAAACCGTAAATGTCATAATTGCTAACAAGAAAACAAGTCAAATAGATACCGGCCACCTCTATGAAACACTATTAGCAAGAGACAGAATTTTGATTCTAGAACTCGAGGCATTAATGTTGTCTGTAACCCTTGCAAAGATTGAAATTGTAAATCCCACTATTCTCGATTCTACAGATTTAAAAAATTTATTAAATGAGCACTCTACAGAAATAACAATTACTGATTTGATGGAAGTAGCCTATCTCAAAGTTCTGTTAGATGATAATTTCTTATATTATATAATTAAATTTCCTAGCCCTAGATTAGTTTGTAAAAAAGTAACTTTATTTCCTGTCCAAATAATAAACTTTGCGGGATACAACAACGTGGCGGATTGCGACAATAACATTCTGGCTATTGGAAACTGCAGTGCTACGCTCACATCAACGTTCTGCAAGGAGCTAGCCTTCGCAACATGCGCTCAACAACTGCAGGCTGGCACCACCGCACATTGCACCACTCGTCCCAGCCACCTCGCACAAATAGAAGTCGTGGACGACGGCGTCATTATAATCAACGAAGAAGCTGCAACGGTTACCATGTCCGGTGGCACGAAAAAAACGATCCACGGCACGTTCCTGCTGACGTTTGAAGACGAAGTGAAAATAAATGGGTCTTTGTTCCGGAACTCAAAAGCCACAGTTCAACGACACCCTGGTTCAGCGTCTTCGGCTCTCCTAAATATCACTGGTCATCAGGAAGTTCTGAGTCTGCCATACCTGCAAAGGCTGAACATCGAAAGCCTGCGGTACATCAGTAACGTCGAGAAAAACCTGCTAACGACACCCGCAATCTTCACCGGGGCTACCGTTCTGGCTGTAATCATCTGCCTCTATCTCTGGAAACTACACCGAAACCACGTGAATGCCAGAAAATCAGCTTCTCTGCGGATTGCCATCGACAACTTTAAGAAGTCCGGAGACAGTGAGGGAGGAGTTAACACATCCGGTTAGCAGTTCAGTTCAATGCCCGTCGATCATGCCCTTTAATAATGATTGCGGTGCATGTTCAGCATTCTTTGCAGTTACTCTGCATGCCGTTGCGACATAGCTGCGCGTCAGCGACAAAGACCGTCAGCAACGTCCCATGCGCTGGCCACCCGAAATGCGATCCGTCTGAATGGAGCGCTGGGTCAGCACTTTAAGTGACAGGGCTAGCTTTCGAATAAGAATACTTTGTACTTAGAGTTTAGTTGATTTTATACAATAAAGCTGAACACTACATTAAAAATATTAACTTATACATACATATATGAGCTTACGATTTATGCAATTTATTGTATGTTCGCAAAAGGGACGAATTAAATTTTGGGCAAAAAATAATATTTCAAAAAATGAAGTCCAATTTTTTTTGCATATGATTTGTATACTGCTTCTACATTTCTACATGTATAACTACATATTTGAGACGTAAAAGTGTTTACGACAGAGAGAGAGGGAATGAGTCAGCGCTTGGCAGGCGTTGCGTAGCCACTGAAATTTAATTTGTTTCTTCTGCCATAATATTGTTCTGATCTGATACAGATTCGGTTATCTGGTAGATATGGTAATTTTCCATGATTCTGCGTTTTTGGTTTTCATTTATCTTAAAAATTGTGGATTCCACAGATTTTCGTCCATTGTGGTGCTGGTTTGGTATCACAGGAGCTTGGATAGAAAGTTTGGTTGCTCTAGCTTTTATAGTCTCTGAGAACTAGGCGTCACAAAATACGAATGGGCAAAGCAGATGGGGTCGCGTGTGAGAGAGAGCGAGAGGGAATGATGACTTTCGAAATAGTTTTCTTCATTGTAGCTATAATAATGATCCGATCTGATCCAGACACTCAACACTCTGATAGAAATAGTCTTTCTCTATGATTCTGCGTTTTTAGTTTTCTCGTATCTTCAAAATTGTGTATGCCACAGACTTTCGTCTTTTGTGGGGACGGAAAGGGGCGGGGCGAAATTTTGAATTACATTTGGAGTAGTGTGATCACACAGCAGACTAAATACAAAACTTGGTTACTCTAGCTTTAGTAGTCTCTAAGATATGGGCGCAAATGAAGATGGACAGACGGACAGACGGACGGACGGACAGACAGACATGGCTATATCGACTCGGCTTTTGATGCTGATCAAGAATATATATACTTTATGGGGTCGGAAACGCTTCCTTTTGGGCGTTACACACAACCGTTATCCCCACAAATCTAATATACCCCTTACTCTTCGAGTACCGGGTATAAAAAACACAGAAAATAATAGGCATCGCGAAAGCGGGCCACCCAATACCAATAAAAAATGCTGGCAATATAGAGATCCAAATATTGCCTGCGATAGTGACGATAGCGAAGAGTTAGGATATCACCCCCAAGTTCCGACGCATAATCAGATAGAGATGGATGCCAATCAAGTAAAAGAATTAGTAGGAGGCGTAAAGAACCGTTTAAAAAGAGCGTTTGATCAACAAATCCAAATGATAAAAGATCAAGTTAGTGCTTTAAAGTTAGAGGCCCCTGAGGTAGAGGTTAATAAAAGAGTGACCATCTACCGCAATATAAAATGTGAAGTGAAATTAGATATCGTGAAATCCATGCCAATGTTCGATGGTAATCACGAGGATTATGTGTCCTGGCGACAAGCAGCCATAGATTCATACGAAGTTTTCAAGAACTACAAAGGTAGTCCGGCACATTATGAAGCCGTAGCCATTTTAAAAAATAAAATCTGCGGAACAGCGCGAGCGCTGCTTACGTCACACAACACGGTGCTCAATTTTGACGCAATCATAACCAGGCTGGATTGCACGTACGCAGACAAAACATCCCTACGGGTGCTGCGTCACGGCTCCAGTGAAATAAAAAGCAAATGCCTAATGCGCATCTTTGGGCTAAACGCCCCATTCCTTTTGATAGACACACTAAATATATTCGACGCCATTATAGGTTCCGACTCGCTAACGCAAGCGCGAGCGGTATTGAATCTGAGAAACAGCACAATCAAATACGGAAACGTTACTGACCAGCTTATGTTTCACGGCTGTGACAATGTAAATTTCACCAAAGTCAATGACCTGGTGGTTCTAAGTTCGTTAAAAGCCGAATTTAAAAAGATGATACTGAAGATAATAAAAGCCTTTTCGACCTTTAACGAGGCCCTCCCCTTTAACACCTTAGTCATCGCCAGCATCCGAACGGAGAATGACGAACCAGTCTACTCCAAATTATACCCCTATCCTATGGGAGCAGCTGAGAAATTAAAGAACTGCTGAAGGACGGTATAATCAGGCCTTCGAGGTCGCCATACCCAATATGGTGTAGTATGTTGTATGCCAAATGAGCATATGCCCACAGTATTGTAGAGTATACAATATTACAAGTGGTCATATGCCCAACTTAAAGTAAGAGTATCATACTCGTAACATAGTGACACTTTGTTGCTATGTTTATGCAAACATATGTGCGCTGAAATAGATCGTCCACTTATGCGGACTGGCCGCAACGCGGGATCGCCAGCGCAAACACTTTTCCAGTATGTGCCGTATGCATGTACTTATACATAAACACATAACTACATACATACTGCAACTCTCTCTCTCTGCCGAAGTTCTTAGCGGCATAAGCATAATACATATATATATGTTATACATAATATACATAACCGTTTCTCTGCTGACCAACTGTCGGCAGCGCAGCGACGAGACTTAGACTTACTTAGAACTTAAGTAAAAATGTAAAGCACAGATACAATTGAACGTTGGGCGCGGCACCTTTGCTGCTCCTTAAGAATAAAAGATTACTTCAAAAAATAAATGAAAATCTTTTAATACAATGGGTTGAAAAACGAAATTTTTTACTACCCTGGTCTTAAAATCGGGGTAGATATACTTGGCTGAAAAAGATCGCGAAAAAACCTCGTTCTCAATAATCGGAGGAAAATACACGTTCTGCCGCCTACCTTTTGGACTGAAAAATGCGCGAAGCAGAACAGATCGGGAAAACGTGTAACGTCTACGTGGACGATATATTCATTTTTTCCGAAAAGGAAGATGACCTTGTCAGAGACATACGGTGCTCAAATGCTTGTGCGAAGCAAACATGAGAGTGACCAAAGAAAAGACCAAATTCTTCAAAGAAAGTGTAGAATTCTTAGGTTTCACAGTCACCAGGGGCGGAGCAAAGAGCGACACAAAAAAGTAAAAGCAAAAGCAAGCAAAAGAATACACCGAGCCAAAAACCCTCTTCAGCCTCAGGTCCTTCCTTGGCCTTGCAAGTTATTACAGAAGTTTTGTCAAAAATTTTGCGGCAATCGCACGACCACTAACCACCATACTCAAGAGAGAAAATAGTACGGGCAGTAAACACATGTCAAAGAAAGTTGCGGTTGAGTTTGACGAAGCACAATGCAGCGCATTTGACCGTCTGCGAAACATCTTGGCATCGGAAGATGTCATACTCACATACCCAGAGTTTAAGCTACCATTCGATTTAACCACCGATGCTTCGGCAAGCGGCATTGGGACGGTCCTGTCACAAAATGGCAGACCGATAACCATGATATCGCGCACACTAAAAGATTGCTAACTTAATTACACTACAAACGAGAGGGAGTTGCTAGCCATAGTTTGGGCTTTAGGGAAACTGCAAAACTACTTGTATGGCGCTAAGGAAATAAATAAGGAAACAAGTTCTCAAAATTCGCAATCGTACAGCTCATATCTTCTAGTGGCCATAGTAGAAGTACGAGCCCCAATCATACAGTTGTCAAACTTCTACCCGAACACCAAAACCAAATATTGCGAAACGAACCCTCATCCAATTCGGAGACAATTACCTTCTGCTGAAAAATCAGTATGGCATCGATGTGGTCAAGGCTCCACCTCTGCATAGTAGCTCCAACGTCCAGGTGAAAAGATTTCACAGCACCTTGGCAGAGATCGCAAGGTGTATCAGAATCGACAAAAAAATCGTAGAATTAATCATGCGAGCATGATATACAGGACTCTAAATTCGCTCATAGACCAGAGGCTTTCAGAGGCGATTAACGCGAATAACTAAGAACTTAAACTGGCGAATAAAGCAAAAATCGACAATGCACAGAACACCAGTTTAAGCAGGAATAACCCCTCAATACAGGACAGAGTATTAGAAGTGGGTGAAAAAGTATTCCCAAAAAACAACAAGAGGTTAGGAAATAAAGTAACGCCTCTGTACGCAGAAGAACGCGTACAAGCAGACCTGGGAACGTCTGTTCTCATTAGGGGGACGGTAATCTACCAGGAAAACTTAAAATAATCGAAAAACCATAATAGCAACCATTACAGATCTAGCCTTCCTATACCCGCAGGTTGCTCGGAATACCCCTCAAAATCTTCCCCACGAGAAATGCGCGGATCACCGATTTTTCCCACGCAAACTACATATATTCCCATACTGGATGGGAGCGTGATGGTATGAGAACAGCGTAATTACGTGAGACACTCAACCAATTTTTCCGAATTCATAAACATCCTTGACGATACCACTAAAATGTCCGAGTTATTTCCCCATTTACACATGCGAAAATTACTAAAAGTGGATAAAGAACACGCCCGAAACGTATGGTCCACATTAACAATACAGCATAGGATGGCTAGATGCCTAGACTTATTACGAACAATACTGAAAGTAGTGGCAGGTACCCCGGACGCGTCGGACTTCGAGAGAATGAAAGCAGCCGAGGCCCAGCTCATAGAATAAAATAACAGACAGGGTATTAATTAATTCAGAAACGCAGAAACAAATTAATTTACTAACGAGCACAGTCAACAAGATACTCAAAGAGAAAAAAGGTAACCTAGTAGACACAGAACATCTGTATGAAACACTTTTGGAAAAAAACAGGATTCTATCCGACATTAAAATTTTCCCATCCAGTAACATTATCAATATTTTAATCGATTATCATAGAGTTAAGACTTTTTGTAAGAAGGTTCTTGTTTTTCCCGTGGCGCACAACAACACCGTGCTACAAATGAATGACAATATTGTATCAGAATGTGACGAAGGGGTACTGGCCATCACTAAATGCGCCACAACGCACTCCGCAACAAGTGCGGGAGTTACCAGCTCAGCACCTACCCTCGCCCTTCCCCATCTGAAACCTCTACGAGCTGGCTACAATGTAGAGACCACCAACAACATCGACTCACACCACCAACTCACACCCGCTCCAATGGCAACAGCGGACGCAAACCCCAACGTCAGCAGATTCCTGGCCACTCTGAATTAGGAAATCAGCACTATCGTAAAACCATATCTACCCAAAGTTATAATAAAGAAACAGAATGCTTTCATATTCAAAAACCAATCGGACGTGTATTCATTAAACCAAGATACGGGATATTAACATTCTTAATCGGGCAAAACTACATTGAGCTACAATTCCAGGAAATATCTCACACTTCATCATAACTGGCGCAGTCGGAGACCTTCGTCCACGAACGGGACTCTAGTAGAAAACACCAGGAACACCCTAGAGTTCACAAGAAGGCGGAGGAGGATCCAAAAGGATGTTCTGGAGGATTACAGTAGCGGCACTATTGTAAGAAGATATACATAAATACCTACGTATGTGAATAAGAGTGACTAGAGTGTTGATATGAAATGGAGGAAATGAATAAAATAACAAGAGAGAATTGAAAACAAAGAAGTAGTGAATGGAATGATTGAAGAAATGTGAGTAGTGAAATAGGGAGCGAAAAATTGAGGATTTAGCGGCAAGTCAGCCCAGTCAAAATCGTTGAAAGATATTACAAATTGAGTGCAACATAAAGAGCCAAAAGCCAAAATTACTTCAACCAGAAGCATTCCAAACAAAATGAAAGAATTAATTACAGAAATACTTGTAAAAGGAGAGCAACGAAAAGGGGGCCGCAGTAAAGGTTACCGCGACGGACAGCGGATCGAACGGTTGCAGTTGCGGTTGGTTCGACGTCGACCCGAGCAGCCGGCAGAGGCGGTTGGCTTGGCGTACGAGCAGTCGTAGCAGCGTTCGGAACGTTGTTCGGCGCGAGGCGATCGACTGATCGAGCGGTTGCGTTGCGTTGGACGGAAGTCGGGTCGATCACTCGGTATGAACGAACGGTTGATGTATGTACGGCCGCTGGCAGCGAAGATCAGACCAGCAGGCAGTCCGATGGAAGGGCGATTCGATTAGGACAAGGTGAGCTCAACCAAGTTGGGTCGGAAGACCGGTGGCTTACGGCGAGTCCATACATGTGTACGCAACACATAAAGACAGGGCCGGCACGAAAACGAAGGGTGCCGGCGGGCCCGAAAAGGGCCACGACATAATATATTAAAGATATAATAAACGGAGTGAGGGGTTCAAGCGCCCATAGAGCAGAGCCCTGTAACGCACAGGGCGAAAGCTCAGCATGGGGGGATAGTAGAGATACGACAATGGTGAAAAACAAGAAGTAGAATAAAGAAACAAGAGAAAAATTTCGACCACTCACATATGTAGGGCGAAGTACTGTAACGCACAGTGTATACGCCTAGTATAGGAGTGGTTGGAGGAAAAACTACATACGCTACGAAAGACACACTGTTCGCGTATGGCTGCGAATACTGTAACGCACAGTATAGCAGCTAGCTTCAGGGTGTAGATAACGTCGGAAAGAGAGAAAATAAAAGAATACTACGAAGTGTTAAACTGTCCGCGTATGGCTGTGAATACTGTAACGCACAGTATAACACTTAGCTTCAGAGTGCACAGTAGTGGAATAAGAAAAGGAAGAAATGTCAATAAAGAATGAATAATAAATTAAAATGAAAATGAAACCTATTTCATACCGCACTATATAGTACTAAAATGTCAAAGAAATACTCTTTTTTTTTAATGATTGCAGACTCTAATAAGCACACCTAATAATAACTGGCACACCGAGAAACTAATATTAATTAACTTAAGCACACGAGTACACACACACACACGATATATAATATAGTAAAAAAAAGTATATCATAACACACGTAACATACATATATGTATATATACATATATACAGTAACATACACATATACAATAAGTACATGTCAGTGAGAGGCAGTACCCAGAGAATCATTCCGTTAGACAGAGCAATCTTAGAAATTAGCAGGGAGAATTAGGTAGTGGCAGAGATGGCCCAGGGAAGTAGTCCTCCATCCTCGACACAATAAGGGTCATAGACCTGGTAGCGGTCACACCCAGGAATGAAGGGGAGGCTGGCAAGCTTGATCACTTTATAAAGTCGGTGGAAGAGACCCTAGACATGATAAAGGAAGAGGATAGGTCAACGATAAAAAGGGTAGCCCTTAACGCCATAAGGGCTAGAATTGTAGGAGACGCCAGCAGGAAGCTGGAACTTATCAACGCGGACTTACATTGGGAGCAGATGAAAAAGGCGTTGACGGCTCATTTCAAAGACAAGAACAAGACTTAGTAATGAAACTAACCTTGAATATTGGTTAAAGAAGAAGCTGTTTGGAAGCAGCTAGAATTGGAACCTTTGTTCGCTAAAGTGCTCGAGTTGAGAAGTGCCATTATTAGTGTGGTAAAGGCGATTGACTTACCTACGGTGACAAAGGAGGAGTTGGTTAAATGAGTTGAAAGCATGGCGCTGACAGCGTTCCAGTCGGCAATGAAAGGACCGATAGGAATGACGATTACGAATATGGACATAGACGATATTGGACAAGCATATGACATAGCTAGGAAGGAGAAAAGTGCCTATGTTCCGGAAGAACCGGAAGTGAAAGTTGAGAAACAAGAAGTAGTAGAGGAGCAGGTACATACATGAAAAGAAGCAACCCCCAGTGCAGGAACAGGAAAAGAAAGAGGATGTAGTACAAGAGGAACAGCAAACGATGGGCAACTGGCCCCAATACCAGTTGGGGGCACCATGCAATCTCCGTTTGAAATGCCCTTCCCAATGCTGGATGGAACCGGGATGTCCAATAACTCTGGACAGCCGTTCCAATCGAACAACTCTAGACAATCTTTCGGCAATCAATTTGCACCCAGTACTTCAATTAAAAGTGGAGAACGGGCAGCAGCAAATGGCCAGCTACATAACATCCAAGAGAAAATTTTCCCAAAGAGCCTCAGACCAACCACAGGGTATTTAGGAGCGAGAAGGGTGCAATCGACCCTACCATATATGTATAATGGTAAGGCTAGCAACAGGCACAGGTTCCACATTTTCATTTTTAACACCAGAAGTAATACCTGAAGATTGTGCCCAAAGATTGCATGCTCCGGTCACGATAAAAACAGTTACATAAGCGCACGAAGTGCATTCAGAAATACGATTGAAAATGTTTAAGGAGCTAGGTGGGGAAGGCGAGATAAGAATGCTCTTATTCAAATTCCATAATTATTTTGACGGATAAATCGGAATAAATATTTTAAAACAGATAAGAGCAACAATCGACATACAGAAAACACAGTTGAGAACGCCATCAATAGAAACGCAGTTGTGGTTAAAGCAGTACAAAGCGACGGAATTATATACGATTGAAAATAATTATACAAGGGCCAGTACAACTGCAAACTGGGGAATTTTTAATCAACAGAACAACTGTAAAACCCGATATGGAAATATCAGAAGGAATATATAGGGCAATAGAAGGGATGAGCCTAGTGGAGGTAGTAAACTACGCAGAAGAAGATCAGCAACTGTTATTAGATTAACCACTTATAGTGGCAGAATTTAAGACAAACGAATATGTAGAATTGTATAACATCGAAAAAGGAAAAGGGCATTACACAGGAAAGGTCCCATTTGACAAAATCAGAACAGAATCAGAATCACCTAAATAAGGAAGAAGTCAACGAATTAAAAAAGTTATGTAAAAAATACCCCTCGGATTTTTAGATGGAAGGGGAACAATTATCCTTTAAAAACGTGGTTAAACATCAGGTCACAACAACGGATGAAATTCCGGTTTATTCTAGACCGTATAGGTATTCGTTCACCGAAAGAGAAGAAGTAAAGAGACAAATAAGAAAGAGGCATAGCCACTCTTCGTGGAGTGCTCCAGTGTGACTAGTCCCGAAGAAAAAAGACGCCTCAGGACAAAGAAAATGGTGAATGGTGGTTGATTATAGGAAGTTAAACGAAAAATTGATTAAGTACAGATACACAATGCCGATAACACTACTCCACAAAATTCAACTTTTTTTTTCTGCTGGTCAAAAATTACTTTTCCTGATCAATTTGGAGATATAAAATTTTTTAAAGAATTATGATTTTTTTTCATGGAGTAGTTTTTTTTAAAGAATTTTTAAAAAATTTTGTATTTTTTGTCATAGTTATTGCTTCTATTTGTCACATAACTTAAGTTTCCTACAATTCCAAATTCAAATACATAAGCGAAAATTGACATTTGTACTTATTGTGTGCACAAAATCTAACATTTCAAACTTGTATAAAAATTCAATATTGTATTCATATTCAAAATAAGTAGTAGTAAAAGAAGTTCCAAATTTCTCATGAAATACATGAAGAATAAATTTTCCAGCAAATACCAGCCGCATATCGTTAATAAAAATTAAACATTTTTTTTATAGATTTGATTCAACATTAGATTTCGCTTAACCCAGAAATAAAAATGTACATCAAGATATTACTTATACTCTATGAAGAGTCACACATTCACACATTCACAGTTACCAAAATAGCCCGTCCCATTAAAGATTTAACAATCCAATCCAGGTATCCTTTCATTCAAAACTATTCAAAAACTAACGAGGGGGAACGTTGTAAGCCGCGGCAAATGCCGCGGCTCTACTTTATACCCGGTACTCAGTATATATGTACATACATACATACATACATACATGAGCTTACGATTTATACAATTTATTATATCTTCGCAAAAGGAACGAATTTAATTTTAGAAAAAAAATAATATTTCAAAAATTGAAGTCAAACCATTTTTTGAATATTTATACATGTTTCCAATTTTGTTTGCATATGATTTTTATACTGCTTCTACATTTCTACATGTATAACTACATATTTGAGACGTAAAAGTGTTTGAGACAGAGAGAGAGGGTATGAGCACTAACGATTGATTGTATGACGTATTGTATTATACAATGATATATTTGTGAATATATATACATATATCTGCTCAATATATTAGTATATTCTATATTAAACAATGTTAGAATCTAAAGCATGTACAAAATAACAGTTATTCTGGTATTATAATGCAAGCGTCTTCAAAAAGGGCCGACTCCAATAATGCTAAAGTGAAGGGTGGCGCGAGCACAAAAATCAAAACAAAGTTGGGTGAGCGAAAATTTCAGTTGTGCGCTCATACACACTTGCAAACACGCAAAGTACATGAGCACACATACACTCTCACGACTCTAGGGAGCTGACAACACATATGCAAAAGTACGTGAGAATGCATGAGCACGCATACACTCACTCGGGAGCTGATTTCTTATTTATGGTGCGGTCAAAATCAGTGTATGAATTGTCCCGTCTATATATTGTATGGTTAGTGGTATGAGTCAGCGCTTAGCAGGCGTTGCGTAGCCACTGAAATTTAATTTGTTCCTTTTGTCCATAATAATGATTCGACCTTATCCAGATTCGGCAATCTGTTAGACACGGTAATTTTCCATGATTCTGCGTTTTTGGACGAATGAAGACGGTCGGACGGACAGACGGACGGACAGACAGACATGGCTGTATCGACTTAGCTATTGATGCTGATCAAGAATATATATACTTTATGGGGTTTGAAACGCTTCCTTCTGGGCGTTACACACAACCGTTATCCCCACAAATCTAATATACCCCTATACTCTTCGAGTACCGGGTATACTAAAATTATATATTACGAGTATTTAATAAAATTAAAAACCAGAGCAGGCATAAATTTGGTATTAGTATTTTACAATATAACCGTAAAAACATACCTGTGGCCAAATACCAAATTTTTTTCCATAAATATCCGACTATTTCTTCAGTAGAAATGGAAATTAAGACAATAACACATAGTTATTAATCCGCAATAAATTCTTGCGACCAATAACCAATAATTATTGAAAAAAATACACAAAGAATAAGTGAGAACTAATTTTAGCTTTAAAATGTTGACTAAAACTGTGTTCTGTTATGTTAAAGTTTACGTAAATGGGTGTACCTATTATTATGATCATGTGAATGAATAATTTCTGTATCCGATTTGATTCGATTGTGCGATATGCGATATCATATGCTCCATTGCTATATCAATTGCGAGCGTTCAGTTTGCTGGGTATGTTCTTACATAAATATGTGCATATACATATACGAAAACTTAATATCACAAGAAAAACACTTACGAATTATTATTCCATTCAATCACATAAACATCATCCGTTGAACACAGTTTTTCTAGAATAAAAGACACATAAGTGGCTGAACTGGGCTGCGAATCGCTGCCACTCGTCCCTCATTGCACCATCAGCATATTTTGTTGGTTGCTAGCCACTTGGGATTCTATATGCGCACACATACTCATACATACATACATATTTACTTCATACTTTTTTCCATCTACATACATATGCATATGGAAGCCTCTCTCAATCCGCAAGATACAATTATTATTATCGTATACACTTCATACGTATTTTAAGGCAGATCAATCAGTACAAAAAACATTGGAGCAGAATTGCTTAAAAATGTGCGATATTGTAAAATGTGGATTCTAAATTGGTTCGCTCTTGGAAAGTGTATACAAGCCAGACCTCGAACTTAATGAACGAAAAGACATAGAAGAACTTCCGGTATGTGGTTTCTTACCAAAACAAAAAAATCAAATCCCTGACTGGACACAAAAGAGTATCTGGTGATCCGACTCTCAACCACACAGACGTGGTGTCGCATAACACCATTCCTTCTGCTCAGCTAAAGGCAATAAATGCATTCAATAGTCTAACATAAGTAAGTATGTATATATGTATGTATGTAATTATATATGTATGTATGTATTGTGTAGCTATGTACATAAATATATATACATATGTACTTTATGCCGGCCAATCGCAATAAAACCAAGCTCAATTTCGGTCCAGATTGGAATATTTTCAGACTCAATTATTCAATTTTAAATTCCAAACGATCCAGCGAAACAGAACATACATACATAAATCATGCTGACATTACATGTTGGTATTTCACAAGGTATTTCTTTATAGGAATCACAGCCCATTTCTTCCACTTGTCTGTCATGTCCATTCATTTTTCAAGCATACCTTGTTATTCCAAATTCGAATTTTTGTAATTATTGAGCTGAGACACTTTAGACTTTATATACTTGTTGTATTGAATGCACTTTAAAGATCATCAGTTCAGGGAATTTGAGACCCAATTGAGAAACACTTTGATATATTTTTCCTTTATCTTTCCTTTTTTCTTAAACGGAGCACTAGAAAGAAAATACCACCGCCCTCACTCGCTGCCAAATCGGAATGGTTTTCGAGACCAGTTTGTCGACATGTTGCGCGTAGTTTTTTGAGATTCTTAAATTGTGTTTTATCGCTGCATACTTTTAGACGCCAGGAACGGAACTAGTTACTTGTCTAGCGCATATTTTTGATCGTTGTATATTTAAATGGGTTCTTAAATGCGACGACAGGTGTCGCCCCTGAGACATGTAGGTATTCTGTGGACATTGTGTAACAAGATTTGCATTTGTAAGCCCTGTACTACTCAGAGAGTACATGTGTATATTAGACTTATGTAGATGTAGGTAGGTTAGGTTAGGTAGGTAGATGTAGGTAACATGAATGTAAATAAAAAATCGGAAAGAAATCATTTTAAAAATATAATTGAATAAATTGAATTTGTATTCCATTACAATCATATAGTTTGAACAGATCTGGGAAGATTTCAGTTCGGTTCAAAATAGAAAGCCAGACTTGGATATTCGAAATTATTCTGCTTCATTGATTTCGATCATTTTTCGTATACTCAATCATAAAAGATTCGCCAGAAATAGACCAAAGAAAAGTTACGGTAGTTGAAATTTGACTAATAGAATCCGGTTTTGCTAAAAACTCATAGATTATATCACCAGAAGGAAAGTCCAAAATGTTTTTAATAAATTTAATAGGAATTCTTTATTTTTCGAAAACAACACTAATCGTTCCTCGAAATTGGGTTCGTTATAATCCATACTGTTATAAAGAGGCAATAATCTTAGATTAAGTAATATTACATATATACAGTATTCAGCTATGGACTATAGAATAAGTACTAGGCAACTACTCTGTAATTTGATTCCCGCCCTTCCTTGGCATTCAGTAATATACGTACATATGTACGTATGCATGTGTGCCCTCGTTCGGGTATACATATGTATGTACATACGCATGTGTCACTAGATACATATGTATGTACATACATGTAAGTATGAATGTACTAACAT
Source organism: Drosophila affinis (assembly GCA_037356375.1). Classification (NCBI taxonomy): domain Eukaryota; kingdom Metazoa; phylum Arthropoda; class Insecta; order Diptera; family Drosophilidae; genus Drosophila; species Drosophila affinis. The sequence goes on along the minus strand of CM074802.1, from coordinate 37,023,047 downwards.
ATATACGCGGGTAAAACTATGTATGGTTATACGTACGTATGTATGTACATAGGTACATTTAAAATTAAATCATTGAGAGTGGTTCTGTTCTGTTATCGTTTCAGGCTATGTACAACTTTGGACTAGATGCTGTGGTTGTGTGGAGGAATATATTTACAATGCGAATACCGAGAAGACCGAAAGATGAGGAGGTTTGAATGCATCGAATGCTCTACAAATTAAAAATACTAGGTGCTTACAGCTGAAGTAAATACAAAGCCACAATGCTATTAGTAAGGCTATAAGTAAGCCAGCCGATATAGATATACAGATACAGCTATATGTAAGTCGCAATTCATTATTGATGTATCGCACGTTGAGCCAACGTTTGGGTCTAGTCCGTCAGTGGGTCAAAATAGGTCAAATATAGTTTTCCGTTGCGCTGCCTGTTGGGGAAAATCTCTTAATTCTCTCTCCTCCTCCGCAGTGGTCGCCTTCCCCGTACTATATGTGTAGAATGGCTTCCGTTGAGGATATCGAGCGGCTGGTACTCGACTTGGACGATGTTTGTGGCGACTCCACATCCTTGCTCTGTTCCAGATCAAGATCGATCACCAGGCAGTCGTAGGACGGTGGCGGCAGCTCGAATTTCAACACGCTTTCATAGCTTGGAGGCAGAGAGTCCACAATGCGCAGCACATCGTTCTGGGAGTTAATCTAAATAGCGAAATTGAAATTAAGAGTCAGCGACGGGACCTCTTTACGGTGTAGTCTCTACTTACGTGCGACATTGCTCCATTGGTGGGTCGATTGCCGGCCTCGTCTATGGGCCCTGCCCAGATGCAGACGCCCATACGATGCGTGACATAGCCACAGATGATCACGCTGATCACCAACATTCCAATACCCAGCGCAAAGACAAGCCAGCGCGACTCGACGCTGTTGTCGCGTAAATTCTTCTCCAACTGCAGGGCGCACAGAATTAGGACGGGCACTGCCACCATGGCCACTAATAGATCAACTATCGGACGCTGTGTGCTAGGTCCGGCGTTGAGCGGAGCTCGGCCCGTCCCTGAGTGAGAGCCAAAGTTATGGTTGCTGCTGTTCGGCGTCAGTGTAGAACGGGCCACGACTGTATTGTGGTTCTGTAGCACCATGCTGAAAGGCAAAGAGGGGGCAGAGATGTTTTAGTCAGTCTATTCTCATGTTTTTTCGATGGGAACCTAGGGTAATTGCTAATTCTCAATGAATAGGAGGTATGAGACCCGACCCTCCTTAATTCGCCCGATTCCTCCCCTTTATGCTACTTGCGAGCAATCGCTGAGATAGTCAAACAATAGCTTCGTCTTTGATAAAGTCGATTATATTTCCAAAAGTAATTCCCAATTTAATAGTTCTTTTCAAACCATATGTATAGCTTTTAATGCATTTATCTGTTGAAGACATTTTTCAGACGTCTTTCCTCTTTCAGATCTAGACTCTTCTGACGTTTTTTAAAGAGCTAAAGATATAGATAAGAAGAACTTCCATGGCTTCCAATGGGTGAGCTATGTACGTACATATGTACCTAATACATAATATAATATCTGAAATTTCATCCGACTCCTACCTACTACCTCATACTCCTATATGTATGTACATATTCATGTACATTGCCAAATATTATTGTATATAGTATATACCCGCCGATCATACACACATACATATGTACACATGTATTATTAACATACTTGTGGATACATACCACCGTTACCACACTACGAGTGGTGTGGCATGATGTACGGGGTCATACCTGGGATCAAAGGCGTTAATCAGCCACAAGTCATAGACGGGGCGCATTTCAATATCGATTCTCTCTATCTCGTTCTGTGTGATTCGTTTAATTGGTATCAATTGATTAATTTATTGCTGCGGTCATTTAGTTTTTTGATTACATATTGATTGAATGAATCAAAAAGTAACGAATTGAGTATGGATATTTGCTCTTGGATATCATATCTTCCCTTGAATCCATCGAAGGGAAGTTGGAAGTGCCCAAAGTGGGGCCAGGGATCAGTTCTAAATAGTTTATCTTCCAGGATACCTTTTGGTTTCAAAGTAAGAAACCTTTAACCGTTTTCAAATAAGAATGATTTTAGTAGGAATATAACACTTCAAGAATACATTTCGTATCCAGTTCTGCATTGTGTGTGTTTATTTTTTAGGCTTCGAAAGGGCACATTGTTAATCAAAAGTCACTTTTAAAATGATATTAAAAACCTGCTCCCGTATGTATGCTTTTCCCGGGAAGGCTCTTATGAATCTGTTATTCACCGGCTCGAACTCTTGGCCAAACTGTTGACCAGATGAGCGAATCTAGCGAGAAACAGCGAATCGAAGCCAGAAGAGATCAATGGGATCGACATCTGTGTCGCAAAATGCAAAATGCGGCGCATACTCGTAGTGTGATCGCCTTCCCTTTCCCACTTCATCAGTAGTCGGACAAGCTTATCAACATGAAAAAGAAGAGGAGGGTTCGGACCACAAGTGCAAGAGGGTGGTTCACTTTACACCAGCGATAAGGAGAGGCCGATTTCCGATTGCACCGATTGCACGTGATATTAGCTATTTTTAAAGAAAACACTTTTGAATGCATTATATTTCCACATCAGTTGCCAAGGCGGCTTCTGTCAATTAACACTTGAGCATTGGGTTTCGGTTTCACAGGCAAAAACAATAGAAATTAAATAGCAGCCAGCTTGGTCGGGCTGAAACCGATTTGGGGCGAACTGGGCCGGTCAAGTGTTTCAATACAACTGGAAAAGCGTCCCCACAGCGAAGAAAGCGAACATAAACGGAATAATATGTCTAGGGCCGTACTCGAGTGATGGACTACTGACTTTCGCGATACCCAGGACTCACATAAGTGCAGGGCAGGGAATGATATACCTTTGAAATACAAAACTATTTGGAACTCACCAGTATACAATGCAATATATATCCATGTGAAGAGTGTGCATATGTTTATCATACCCCAAAAAAACCAAAAAAACCAAAATGCCCAAAATGCCCAAAACACCTTCTTCTCAAGGGGTAGTGGTTGCACCCGAAACCATTTAATTGCAATTCAAGAATGACAAGCGAAGCAGAAAATACTTCTTTTTGTCAATGCGGTCGTGTGCGCAGTCCGCACAATAGCAGCGGGGAGGGGGTACAAGCGAGGGTACGAACGCAAGTAAGGGGCACTGGGTATGGGGCAAGGTGTAAGAACAGAAAGAAAATAACGATAGCAGGGAAGTTATTAAGGTTCTTGTCGCGCTTTATCTAGCAGCGAAACAAAAGCCCAGCAGAAGCAAATCCAACAAAACCGGTTGCCACGAGCTCGACACGACTTGTTCAATATATGAACCTATTTTGAACTTTATCTGAACTCTGCCAGTAATACTGCAGAGGAAATACCGATACCGCAAATGGTGGTGATTAACGCTGAAGTTTTGAGAGTGTAGATTGGTCCACCTATTTAAAAAGATTTGCTTAATCAGAAATCTGAAAATGTCCCTGAAATAGAAATAAATGCATGTTAAAACAAAGGTTCTGTGCAAAGTTATACCCACATATGTACATAGCTGCTAAGCTGAGGACCGAACTAGTTTGCAAAGAAACAGATAAACGGACTTAGCTATACCATTTCGGTTGGTAGTCTTGATAGCTTCTGCAAACTGTGTAACCGAGCTTTAGCGACTTAATTACCTTTAAATATCTATTAAGAAATGCACCAAAAGATAGTCTTCTCTGGACCCTTCTGGGTCTTCTTTTTTCTGCCTCTGCATCCCTCGATTGCTCACATGAAAAATGCAAATATGCAACTTTCCATAAGTGTGCATCATTATCAGTTCAGACAGCTTTGGATAAGAAGCTGATAAGATGCCTCTGTCTCTGTCTCTGCTCTTCCGTGGCAGGGCCTGTCCTCAAATACAACCGGTTATAAATACTTGTTATTCGCCCTCGTTCTGGTCGTACCGTACCGTACCCTCTTTGAGGAACTTCTCATTAACAGTTCCATTTCAATGATTTAGTGCCAAAATGTGGAAGTTGTCGTCGTTAATTTATAAATCTTTCGACGATTTTGGGGCGAGTACCCACTTTTGGAACCAAGATCCGTTACAAAGTGTAAGGACTTTTATGGACTTCGATTTACGTAAGAGAGTCGTTGTCCGAAATCAGAGCGCAACAACCTTTTTTTCCTATATTTTTATAAAGTTAGTTTCGTTGAGGTCGGTTCTCGGATAGACATACTTATATACAGTAGATATACATACATAGTTACATGCGTATAATTAGTATGCATGTATGTGAATTATAGAGCAAAACTTTGCAAAAAACAAAATTGTATGATATCCAGACAGATATCTTACGAAAAATTGAAGATAAAATATCATTATTGAGCTATCCACTTCCGTCTTGCGTCAGAATCAGTAGACTTCCGTTCAGGGCGTACCTCTGCGCCCGCTACCCCCTTGCGCACTGCCAGATAATACACGACGTACTACGTGCCCAAAAGAATTTAAAAAAATTTTTGCATATTTTCATTTGTGAATGAAGAACATCGCTTCAGCATCAGCTCGAGTCAATGACCAGATGCTGAATACAATTAAAGGCATGTATGTACGTGCACTTGATAAGCTCGTATAAATGATCATGCAGGGAACTCCGTCAAGGGAACAAGGCAGAACAACCAGGCCCTCAAATAGAAAATCTCCATGCGTTATTGCATGTCACCACCAGGCCCGTAGTCGTCAAAGTGTCATCTACACGACGAAACGAATAAATTTTCCAAATACAAATTATACAATTTAGCCTTGTGACTCTAATAGACAGACACGCCCACGAAAAATACAACCATTGAGGGAAACTGAATGTTCTATAGGGGTATAGCACTTGCAGACTTCACTATAGACACCCTTATCGTATACAAGTTTCTTTTCTTTCTCGAAATGTGCAATCACTGCGTGAGTTTGACTTTGACAAGAGAATAGAGTGTCAGCTGAAAGCTGGGCACTGGCCCAGAAACCCAATTGGGTCCAAGTGCAAAGATCGTAAATACGTATCGTATATTGGACATACATACATATGTACATATGTACATATGTGCATAGATGCAGATATCGAATTACTGATGACCATGCTTGACTTTTCTTCGAGTTAAGTGTAAGGTTCTTTTTTGAGCAAGCTTGCACTTCCAGTTTTGGACCGAAACGTTTTGTCTTTTTGTCTCTTCGTGAGGGTCTACGGATCTTCAATCAGCTCGGTTGGGTAATGCAATTTTGTTAATATTGAAAATTGAATCTGTTCATATATCAAGAAGATTCTTAAAACCATAAAACAATAACAACGAGTGTATTTCCCTATTGGCTTTCGTATGATTTATGCCTTCATTGCCCGATTCTTGCTTTCATGCCTGCAGTTAGCCTCCTCGTTGCTCTTCTCATGCTTATCAATCCCCTCCGATAAGAACGGAGACTGCTAAAGTACCTAGACCATATATTGCTTAAGCTGTATGAAGATCAGGGGATTTTTTAAAGAATCACCGTGGTTTTCCCATGTGAGAAGATACATATACATACATATGTATATAGAAATATGGGGAGGTGCAGTATGTGTTTCTATACTTCAATATGTACGATTTTGGAACACTTTATAAGTTCGTTCCAAGTGTTTTCGAATGCTAATGCATGCCATTTCACAGAAGTGTCAGAAAAGTAATACACGAGTACCAGGAGTAATATTTGGATCTGGTTACGATTAAAGTCGGGAAATATCGACGGCAATAGTCTTCCTACTTTTGTGAACCTATGCTCCCGACCTCCCTCACCATTATCAGTCGTGTGGCAAGCCATAAAGCACACACAATCGCAACGACCGCACTGTTTTTAATTGTGACAGCAAGAAGAATCATAAAACTAAAGCAGAGACAAAAGAAGCTTTACGAAACAGACGCCCACAAGGCGGAACAAATTCTTGGGAATCGTTTGGCCTACTTAGCAAGGGAGTTACTTTGATATATTAGTTCATTTACGTTCTCAGCCATACGCATGTATGCATGTACATACATACATACAAATACATCCATATGTATGTACATATCTATGTACGCTTACATGTACGAGTATATGTACGTATGAGCCTTCCATATCTTAAGTGCTTTACATAAACCAGAATGAAGCAATGACGACGATTTCCCAGAGCGATCCAACCAAAGCGGAGAGTACGAACGAGTATTATTAATGTCTTAATTGATGTGATCCGAGTGTTGTTATGTATATTGTGAATCGGTGATATGCTGAGGCCGTTGTTGATGCCTTTTGATTGCCCGAATTGCCTGGGAGTCGGGTGGGGTGGATGGGTGCCCTGTGAGATAGCAGCTTCTCATTGACAACTGAGCATACATATGTACATGAATATATAAATATGTGGAACTTATTCAACTCTATAACTTTTTCCGGTTTTTCTCCCATAGTTCCTGTTTGGTCACGTAGCCAATTTGACAATAATTGGAACCATCGTAGAAACAATATTCTTTTACATTTTTTCCTCGTTTTGTGCTTTTGTTTGCTGCTGGACTACGTTAGAAAATATACACTTTCGTACATATGTATGTACATATATAAACACATACATGTTGTGTGTATATGGCAACTAATAAAAACCACAAGATACACGAATATTCTCCTATTGATAAATTGTATTTATCTGTTGTTCTCTGGCTGATGATTCGCGTTCTCCTTCCCATATAAATACATATAAACAAATGTACACAAGTACGTACATACACACAAACATATTAAAGAAAAGCAATTTATATGGATGTTTCTTTGAAATTTGGAAACATTTTTAGTTCCACCATGTTAACGGATCTCAGTTGGAATTTGATATTTTTATGAAATCTTTCATGGAATGGTGGTTGCATCATGTTGCATGTTCTTTCGGAACACCACACGATGCGCTATCGCTACCGAAAGGCAAAAACACCTGTTTTTCTTCATTGCTTTTGGAATAGTTCCAATCTTCTTTTTCACATATGTACACCCTCATGCACCTATGTATGTATGTACATACATATATGTACAAATGTATATTTACATATGAACACACTAAAACACAGAGCATCGTTTCAGTCGTTGTCTCTCCTCCTCTTTTTCCTATTTTGTGAATTTTATTTATAGCCGTAGAATGAAGGGTGAGGAGTAAACATGTTTGTCGGCATTTCGTACTCACTTGAAAATTTCTCTGTTCGCTTTTCTTCCTCTCGCTCTCGTTTCTCCGATTCCACTCACTCTCTGCTTGTATCTCTTTGGTGACTGGCTTCTGCTCTTCTTCAAATCGAGTTGTCTTTTTTGCACATTTGAGAACAACACAAAACAAAAAAAAAGAAACAAAAACAAAACAAAATAGTACAACAAAAAGCCCGAAATCGTTGTTGTTATATCGAATTATGCACGCGATTGGATTGGATTTATGATTGTTGCCACAAGTCGGTGCAGCGGCAAGTTGAATGGACTGTATATCTGTGCTGGCTCTGGGTGTATTCGTAGTGCTCCTCCTCCTCGCTTTGGTTGGGCTCACCGCTGCTGCTGCTGCTGCTGCTGCTGCTGCTACTGCTACTGCCTACTCTCTCGCAATGGATCCAATGCCCGTGAACCATCACAACTATTCCACTATGGGCAAGTGGTTGATGGTCGCGGAGATCGTTGCCTGCTAAGCCAGGATCGCTATTGATTGGGAACTGATGACCTTTGGACTGCGGACTGCAGCGAAACGCGGGGCGAATACAACCGAAGACGACCGGTCTAAGCGTAGGAACAACGTTCAAATAAACTTGTGCGCTCGGAATCTACAAATTTTTTTATTTTTTCCTCCTTTCATCTGATTTTTCGAATCAGTCGCGGAGATCCGTTCGGGATGAACCAAGGCGAGCATTGACTAAGCAGCAACTGTGCCGATCGCTTTTGCGTCTGTTCTGACTTCGACTCTCTCTCTCTACTGACGTCTGCTGCTCACGTCGACGTCGCACAGTGGGGCATTTGGAAGGTTTTTTTCTCAAAAAGAATTTTTTCTTCTAAACTATCAAAGATAACATCACAATCAAAGAAGTTTCGGTAATTTCGGAAAGATAGTCCGTAAAGCTGTAGAAGTACAGTATAAAGTATAAAAAAAATTAACATCCATACATATGTCTTTTTACTTAACTGAGAAAGCTTTTATACAAATCGGATAAATATATATGTGTGAAACATAGCATCGTAACATATGTATGGGATTAATTTTTTGGTGGAATACTTACTTGAATGAAAAATATTTCAGATGCTATGCGAAGTTGTTTTGAACACCATCTAAAGTTGAAAACGTAGCTGAAAAAACAGCATTGCTAGTAAACTTATTTCCTCCACTGTGCGTCGACGCACACTTAATGACGTTTTTGTTGCTTCTGTAGAAAAGATTCTCTGCTGTTGCTGTTCTTGCTCAGCTTTCTCTCTCCGTCGGAGATGCGCAAGAGCAAAAAAGTGGTGATCACATGCCAGAATATTATTTGCATTTGTTCAGAAATAAATTCGTGGAAGTTATTCGCTTGGTACGATTGATTTTAGTATTTTAATTTTGATGTATTTACTGCATATATGTATGGACATATGTACATTGTTTATATACATACAATATACATACATATATACCTAAATATACATATGACTATTTTGAGTTAAAGCTAAGCCCATTCAGAGCTGGCATCACTAGAACAAGTTGCGCTCTCTCGTACCCACACAATATTCGTACCAGGGTAAATTTATAAAAAGATATGGGTTATCTGAGTGACTGCCTCTTTCTGAGTAAAATAGACATAGAAATAATAAGAGCAAAATAGCGGGATAGAGAGGCTGACAAACAGCTTATGCTACAGGGAGATTATAGGTCTCGCCTGTGCTTACGCTTTAGAGCTTTGACATGATCAGCACGCTCTGAACACTCTGACTGCCTCACCGCACAATGGAACGAATGACTAAAATTTGGAACATGTACATATGTACATCCTTAGCTACTAAAATATAAAATAATATAATATAATACTATTACTAAAATTATATATTCTTAGTACAGCATTGAATTAGATTTACTTGTACCAACGAGGGTCTTAGTTTGGTTACTAAAACAAGTTAGTTTCCAGACTCGTCAACTTTACAAGCAGGTTGTTCCAAAACGTTTCATATTATTGTTGACGTCGTGTAAGTACATCGAACATTGAATTTATAATATATAATATAATATATACAGTACATACATATGTACATACATACATACATGCATACATACGTATATTATTGTATCTATGTATCTTTTACTTGAAATACTTTTCTCTATCGAAACCACTGCGGCACGACCAGTTGTTGTTGACCATAGTCTAAAAAAAATACATAGCTAAGGCTATGGATATTAAAGGCAGCCTGCGTCTAAAGGCCATGCACTATTAAAAGTATGACTGAAAGTATTATTGTTACTTTGTGCTGAATTTTAACATTTTTTAAAAACTGATTTATAACATATAAGTTGGTTTTGTTTAATATTAAATATTTGTCTATCAGTCATTTAAATTTAAATATTTTTTGAAAAAAGCACTGGTTAATCTGAGTCTTTGCTGCCTTTTCGTTCGAAAGTTGTGTTAACGTCGCTTTGTATTTCAATAATTCATTTTGAGCATTGTTGATTCAAATGCTTTTTTTCCATCATCCAGACTTCTAATACAAACATCGTCTGTACTTGGTAGCATAGAAATCTGAATTCGCTATAATTTATTATTTATTTATTTACTTCAATCTTCCTGGGAGTCAGCCCATGCAAGTTTTCATTTTTATACGCGGTACTCGATAAGTACTCGATAAGTATTGGATTGTGGGGAAAGTGTGTGTGCGTAGTGCCCAGAAGGAAGCGTCTCGGACCCCAAAAAGTATATATATTCTTGAACAGCATCAATAGCCGAGTCGATATAGCCATGTCTGTCTGTCCATCCATCCGTCTGTCCATCTTCATGAGCGCCTAGATCTCAGAGACTATAAGAGCTAGAGCAACCAAATGTTGTATCTAGTCTCCTGTGTTATCACCCTCTTTTCGCCCACAAAAGGACGAAATTCTGTGCCATGCACAATTAAAAAGTTACGAGAAATCTAAAAACGCAGAAACAGTATCGGCTATACATATATTAATGTAGATTCGCGGCCCTAACTGCGCCGTTCAACGTTCCCGCTCGTCTATTGTACGAATTTGAGAAAGTCTTTTTGTTTACAAACAAATTTTCAAAGGAAAAATAAGTTTTAAGTGACTGGCCAGATAGCTGATCCGATTGTTTTTTTAAATAGGATTCGTTAAATTCGTATGTGTGAGTAGATATCCAGTGTTTTGATTATGAATTGCTGGTTATAGAAAAGTAGTTGATTTTTTTCTATAACAGTGTGTTCAGATTTCAGTACCGCGTTCTACGCCCGAAGAATAGAAATTGCGAGCTCAGGGCTCTTTCTGCGGTGAAGCTATCTTGTCGCGAAACATTTGACAAGGAAAAATATCTCTAAGAGCTTAAAACTAAAATACCACAGATTATATGTATAATCCATATTATTAAATCCATATATATATATATATAATAAGTACATGTGTACCTCAGGGAAAGAAGTACATACATATATGTGCACTTTTAAATTTGCTTATATTTTCTCTAAAGTTAACGATTTTTTGTAGGTATGCAAGTTTGTGTTCTTATCTACTATGAAGATCTCCTACTTCAGTGGCCCTCTTTGGGCTTCATTCTTTGTACCGTTTTTAATAATATGTGTAGCAACTTGTGGTTTTCATGGGCAATAAGTATGTATATGTTAAAATTTAGATTATTTTGCTATTGAGTGTCGGTAAGCTAAGAAGTGTGATCTAAAAATATTCTTTAAACAGCGGAACGTAAGTAAAATTGTTTTTAAGTGTTTCGAGAATAAAATGATGGAAAATAATTTTGATTTTACGTTAGAATGCCCTGTGGGACACATTTCTCAGATGAAGATCGCGGTACGATCAAAAGGCTGGCCGAATCTGGCAAGACAATTTCTTATATTGCTTCCAGACTAAATAGGCATAGAAACACAATAATGAACTTTTTCAGAAATCCGAAATTGTATGGAAAAATGAAGCGGAGCGGCAGGCCCACTGAAATCGATGCACGGTGTTAGAGGCGAATTCGGCGTCTAGCTGTTCAAAACAAGAAGTCTTGCATGGAGATCAATGGTCAACTGAAACATGACATATCCAAAAGACGTATGTATAAACCAAATTATAAACGAGAACGAAATGGTTACATACATATGCTTCCCGCCACGCTGTACCGAGGCTGCTGAAGCGTCACATAACCGCTCGCCTAGAGTTTTCTGAAAAGTACCTATTTTGGTCAGGGGAGCAGTAAAGTTATATTTTCGGATGAAAAAAAATTTAACTTGCACGGCCCTGACTCCTGCCAAAAGTATTGGCGCGATAAAAGGCAACCACGGCAGGTCTGCCATAAACGAAACCACGGTGGAGGATCCTTAATGGTTTGGGCCAGATTTGGGTATTGGATTTGGGGAAGTCATCACTTTGTTTTATACCAACGAGAACAAATGCAGAAATGTATATAGAGTTGTTAGAAACAGTACTCATCGAATTTGCTGAAGACCTTTACGGGGATGAGTGGATCTTCTAGCAAGACAACGCGCCAGTCCCCACGGCACATAAAACAAACGACTTTTTGGCAGCTAGGAAGATACCAATATTGCAACAGCCAGCGATCAGCCCGGACCTATACCCAATAGAAGATCTTTGGGGAATACTATCCGATAAAGGTTTTAAGATTGGCCGCCAGTTTGATACGGTAAATGGCCTCAAAAAGGCATTGATCCAGGTATAGGATCAAATTAACCCTGAAATTCTATAAAATTTGCCAACCTCAATGCGAAACCGGATTAATCAAATTTGTATTAAAAATGGAAAGCATATCAACTATTAAGAAGTAAACAAAAATATATTTAAGAAATGTTTCCAATAGTGTTTTGAATTTTCATTCAGTATGCACATATACTTATGTCATACGAAGTTAAAGTTTCTTATTCAATTTTAAGTTATCCTAAAAGTTTACAGAAATAAAATTGTTATTTTTTTGTTAGTATGTAGTCAACGACAATGTCAACGACAATGTCATCTAGGCGTTGACACCCGCTAAGCCGAACCCTTTATTTTCTCTCTGTTTCCTTATTTTCCGCGCGATCGTAATAGATCGGCTCTGCCGATCGGTCGAACTACAAGAGAATTTGGTGTTTTTTCTTTTCGACTCTTTTGCGCCTGCGTCGGCAGAGCATTCTTGCTTTGTTCGCCTTGCATTTGCCTATTACGTTACATTGTTACACTTGTGCGGAAAGAGTTGGTAGCGAAAATGCAGTGATTTAGTGAAAAATATCTATATTATTTATTATTACTAGGTAAGTGCATTGTTTAAATAAACATAAATGTGATGTACGCGTGGTAAATTATGAAAATATCAATTGCATATAATGTTAAATTTGTGAAATTGTGAAAAAACTAAGTTAAATGTATCGCTGCATTTATATTGTATTTATTTATTCTTCTTGTATGCTCTTTAATTGTTGTGCCCTTATGCTCCTACTAATATGTATAGTATGGATTAAAAGAAGAATAAAGAAATATAATGTGAATGCAAAGCCTGCGGTGGGCCCGAAATTTCAATTTTAAGCAGTCCAACAACAAAAACAGAAAATAAACCCTTATGTACATATGTATATGCGAGGCCTGAGTCAAGCAGGTACATATTTTGGCACGTGATTTGTTTTTGTTGTAGGAGTAAGTGCACAGAACACCGCTGATCTACAGTGAGCATTGCTTTTTGTTAAAAAAACTCTTTTACAAATCAAACATATTTTTGGAATTTTGATCTTTACTTTCTTATGTAATTGCAACCAAATTAATAGTATTTTATAGAATAATCATTTTATTGATAGATCAACAAAATACGGAACACAATGGAGACGGGCGCATCCTGGAAGGACATGGAAAGTAAGTCTTTACAAGTCAAAAAACTAAACAAAAACATAATAAATTAATCCATATTATTTCAGTGGCGACGCAACTGAAGTTATCGAAAGAGCCTCAGGGATCCCCAATACTGACATACATAATTGTAATTTTAAATAGAAGCAAAAGAAAATAAATGAATATACTGCTTACTTATATACGCCTTACTTTTTCATTTAAAATCTTCACTTATTATATCGCTTATTTTTTCGAGAACATCATCCCTTGCTGTATGCCATTTTTTTCGGCCAAATTCATCACTTATAGTATACCTTATTTTCGAGAAAATCATCACTTATAGTAAGCCTTATTTTTTCAAGAAAATCATTACTTATAGTAAGCCTTATTTTTTCGAGAAAATCATCACTTATATTAAGCCTTATTTTTTCGGACTTCTCGATGACCATGTCATTCCCTATGCTCCTAGGACATCGCAATGTTAAAGTGAGCAGTTCATCGTTCCGCGCGACATCACTTATGTCATCTGGGGTGCTCACGCTGATATCTATGTGTGAGCACATTTGTAAGCGATGGCCCGTACTGCAGGGTATGTATGTACATGTTCGTAGTTTTTGTATTGAAATTTAATTTATTGGTCTCGGGACCTTTCTGTGTAACTTCACGTATGTACATATGTGTGTTTTTTTTTTTTTTTTTTTTTTTTTTTTAATTCTGTTTATTTACACTTAAATACTATCTTAAGGCTAAAAGTATGGCAGATGTATATGTATGTATGTATGTATATACATATGTATGTATGTATGTATGTATGTATTTACATATGTATGTACGCATATACCTACAGCTTCTCTGATACAGAAACAGCTGAACAAGCTAATATGCAAAGTTCGTATTTATTTGTTATGGACTTTATAGATGCTGCTAAATATCCAAATAGCCATATCACAATAAAACGAAATAGTGCCACACAAAGATAAGTTTTAGCTGTTTGATCACAAATCTGATCTGTCTGCACTGGATTCATGAAGTAAATAAATATGTACATATATACATACTATCTATGTATGCTGTATGTACATACATACATATTAGAAAGTTAGATATATAATATTTCCTTATTCTGCCTGTTACATACCCTTCCATTCAATATGATTCAAATACATATTCACATAGGTATATGTACAAAGTGTTTTCCCAGTCCGTACGTCTCACCTTAAATAAATACACCTTGGTTCCAACTTTCTTGCTCTCTTTGGGGTCGCAGCTTCTTTGCTTTGCTCCCGGCAGCGCATAGATAAGAAATGCCGTTACTGTTGGCGTTGCCTTTGTCGCTTATCTGATTGCCAATAAGACACATTGAGTCGACAATGAGCAAACGCCTGCGTGGATGTGGCTAGTGCCTGGTGCCTGGAGAGTTGTTTGCTTCTCGATCTGCACACGCACACAAAAAGCGCAGTCACCTGATAAGGCAGACTCCCCCTCCTTCACTCCTGGCTTTTCTTCAACCACAAATGCCAAAACAATTCCCCTCCTAATCTATGTACTTGCTACGAAAGTGGTAAAGTTTTGCACTTACGAGTTATTGTGGTACCGAGAATCTTAGATAGTATTTGATATTATATGTACATATGTATGTATGTATGTATCCCAATATATATGTTCATATGTAAATAAGTGTGAATAATGAAGTTTTAAAAATACTTAAAACCTGAAGATTCCCACGAATCCCCGAAATATCTTTCAGTTGTTCTTATCAGTACCTATAGAAATCTGTTGAATTGGCATACAAAATCCGGATTGCGTCATTGCTGATTTCGTACATGTGAGTTGAAATCAAAATATTGTACATATTTTGAGTCAATGGATTATCAATGCAGCAAATTAAATATCAAATAGTCAATTACCGCCGATACAAAACCAGCTGAAGTTAGCATAGAAATGGGATAGAGGTACAGATATGTCAGGATAATTTAAATACCGTTACGCTGACGATAGGCTTAGTTTGATGTCCACACAACACAGTGCAATGACTCCAAAAAAATAGAGCACAGATCAGAAATCATTTCCACGTAAGAACAGGATAGATAGAGAGAAAGAATGACTCCGCTGGACCCATTTTAGGTTTTATTGCAGATACGTGATCAAGTTGCTTCCCTCTCACCATCCACACCCAGTAGGGCGAGTAAGACAATGAATTAGAAAAACGTTTACAAAATGCTGGTCACGTCCAAAGTATCTATGCATGTACATATGAACAATGTATCTGTATCTAACCCATTACTGCGGCATGCAAAAGCCTGCCAAAGCGAATAAGCGACCAGTCACACAGATAGGCAATGGCACACCGGTACTAAGATAAACGAGCCATATCCTAAAGACAAATTGATAACACAATCATCTTTATTGCGCATGTGCGGGACGGGAAGTCGCATCGCTTGGGCTTATCGCAACCTCACTGAAAAAATTAAGGTAAACAACAGCCATTCGCTTATCAGAGGTCGAGGCAGAGACGACTTTACGGATGCACACACTGATATCATATAGCACAACATTTTCATATGTATATATATGTGTAGTTCGCTTATTGGCTCGTGGTTAGAAAAAAAGAGTATATTGGTATACGGGTGATCTAGGATGAGTCCAATCACACTATCACGGGGAAAGTGCACTATTCGTATTTGAACTGGTTGCAGCTCCGTTAAGACTGTCGGAAATATGTGATATTGCACAAGGTAAAAAATCGGGTATTACTTTACCAAGAATGAGACCGATTTCTTTTGATAAATTTGGAGAAAAACGAGGGGAAACGTTGTGAACCGCGGCTCTACTTTATACCCTGTAATCAGTCAGTGTATACATTTAATGGATGCATCATATACATGATTTATGATTTTTTATGCCAAATTAATTTAAAAACGAGTGGGAACGTTGTGAGCCAAAGGCAAAGGCCGCGGCTCTACTTTATACCCAGTACTCAGTCAGTATATACATACATATATGAGCTTACGATTTATGCAATTTATTATATGTTCGCAAAAGGGACGAATTAAATTTTGGGCAAAAAATAATATTTCAAAAATTGAAGTCAAACCATTTTAGGAATATTATACATGTTTCCAATTTTGTTTGCATATGATTTGTATACTGCTTCTACATTTCTACATGTATAATTACATATTAGAGACGTACAAGTGTTCAGGACAGAGAGAGAGAGGGAATGAATCAGCGCTTGGCAGGCGTTGCGTAGCCACTGAAATTTAATTTGGTTCTTCTGGCCATAATATTGTCCCGACCTTATCCATATTCGGCAATCTGTAAGACACGGTAATTTTCCACGATTTTGCGTTTTTGGTTTTTTTTTATCTTAAAAATTGTGGATTCTACAGATTT
This sequence comes from Drosophila affinis, assembly GCA_037356375.1. Lineage (NCBI taxonomy): Eukaryota > Metazoa > Arthropoda > Insecta > Diptera > Drosophilidae > Drosophila > Drosophila affinis. The sequence goes on along the minus strand of CM074802.1, from coordinate 37,006,592 downwards.
TCGTCCATTGTGGGGGCGGAAGGAGGCGTGGCAAAATTTAGAAGTACACTTGTGCTGGTTTAATATAACAGGTTGATTGCTCTAGCTCTTATAGTCTCTGAGAACTAGGCGTCACAAAATACGAATGGGCAAAGCAGATTGGGTCGCGTGTGAGAGAGAGCGAGAGGGAATGATGACTTTCGAAATGTTTTTCTTCATTATAGCTATAATAATGATCCGATCTGATCCAGATTCAACAATCTGATAGAAATAGTCTTTCTCTATTCTGCGTTTTTAGTTTTCTCGTATCTTCAAAATGGTGTATGCCCCAGGTTTTCGTTCTATGTGATGGCCGAAATTTTGAAATACACTTTGAGTAGTGTGATAACACAGGAGACTGGATACATAATTTGCTTTCTAGCTTTCATAGTCTCTGAGATATAGGCGCTAATGAAGACGGACGGACGGACAGACATACATGTCTACATGACTCGGCTATTGATGCTGATCAAGAATATATTATATATACTTTATGGGGTCGGAAACGCTTCCTTCTGAGCGTTACACACAACCATTATCCCCACAAATTTAATATACCCCTATACTCTTCGAGTACCGGGTATCGGCAATCTGGTAGATATGGTAATTTTACATGATTCTGCGTTTTCGGTTTTCACTTATCTTAAAAATTGTGGATTCTACAGATTTTCGTCCATTGTGGGGGCGGAAGGAGGCGTGGCAAAATTTAGAAGTACACTTGTGCTGGTTTAATATAACAGAAGCTTGGATAGAAAGGTTGATTGCTCTAGCTCTTATAGTCTCTGAGAACTAGGCGTCAAGAAATACGACTGGGCAAAGCAGATGGGGTCGCGTGTGAGAGAGAGCGAGAGGGAATGATAACTTTCGAAATGGTTTTCTTCATTATAGCTATAATAATGATCCGATCTGATCAAGATTCAACACTCTGATAAAAATGGTGTTTTTCTATGATTCTGGGGGGCGTCCGAAGGGGGCGGGGCGAAATTTTGAAATACACTTTGAGTAGTGTGATAACACAGGAGACTGAATACAAAACTTGGTTACTCTAGCTTTAATAATCTATGAGATATAGGCGCAAATGAAGACGGACGGACAGACAGACATGGCTATATCGACTCGGCTATTGATGCTGATCAAGAATATATATACTTTATGGGGTCGGAAACGCTTCCTTCTGGGCATTACACACAACCGTTATCCCCACAAATCTAATATACCCCTATACTCTTCGAGTACCGGGTATAACAAGTATATGCATAGGTACATGATGCATTTGTAACACTACTCAACAAAATTCAACTTTTTATTTCTGCTGTGCCCCAAAATTACTTTTTCTGATAAATTTGGAGATTTAAAATTTTCTTAGGAACCATAGTTTTTTTCTAGATTTCGTTTTTTAAGAATTTTTAAAAAATCTGGTATCTCTCATATCATAACATATCATATCTTTCCTCAGGGAATATATGTGCACTTTTTAATTTGCTAATATTTTCTCTAAAGTTGACGGTACCTTTTTTGTAGCTATGCAAGTTTGTGTTCTTATCTATTATAAAGATCTCCTACTCCAATGCTCCTTTTTGGGCTTCATTCTGTGTACCACTTTTAATAATATGTGTAGCAACTTGTGGTTTTTATAGGCAATAAGTATATATGCACATTGAGAGTATTGTGTCATTGAGCGTGGGTAAGCTAAGAAGTGTGATATAAAATATTCTTGATTAAACGGACCGATTGTTTTTAAATGTTTCGAGAATGAAATGATTGAAAATCATTATGATTTTACGGTAGAATGCCCCGTGGGACACATTTGTCAGAGGAAGATCGCGATATGATCAAAGGGCTGGCCGAATCTGGCAAGACAATTTCTTATATTGCCGCCAGACTAAATCGGCATAGAAACACAATAAGGAACTTTGTCAAAAATCCGGAATATATGGGAAAATGAAGCGGAGCGGCAGGCCCACTGAATTCGATGCACGGTGTGAAAGACAAATTCGGCGTCTAGCTGTTCAAAGCAACAAGTCTTGCATAGAGATCAAAGGTGAAGTGAAACTTGACATATCTAAAAGACGTCTATAAACGAGAGGGAAAGTTGAAAGCTACGGCAAAGACCCGGTACTCAGTCAGAATATATGTGATCTTATGATTTATGTTATTTATTATATGTTCGCAAAGGGGACGAATTAAATTTTAGCCAAAATGGAAAATTTCAAAAAATTAGGTCGAACCCTATGCTAGATTTTTATATATTAAAAGTTATCTGTTTCCATTTTTGCATCAGCTTCTACAAGTCTACATGTACATGTAGAACTACTCTTACGAGACGTGTAAGTGTCTGCGAGAGAGAGAGGGAATGAGTAAGCGCTTGGCAAACGTTGCGTAGCGACTGAAATTTAATTTGTTCCTTCTGTCCATAATATAGATCCGACCTGATCCAGATTCGGCAATCTTGTAGATACAGCTATTTTCCATGATAATGCGTTTTTGATTTTTTCTTATCTTAAAAATTGTGGATTCTGAGTATTTAGTTTTCTCGTATCTTCAAAATGATGTATGCCATACATTCTGCCATACGCTCTTTGCGGGGGCGGACCAAATTTTGACACGTACTTGGAGTAGTGTGATAACTCAGAAGATACAAAAATTTGGGATACAAAAATTTGGGATACAAAAATTTGTTTGCTCTAGCTTTAATAGTCTCTGAGATATACATAGGCAATAATGAAGACGGATATACAGACATGGCTATATCGACTCGGCTATTGATGCTGATCAAGAATATATATACTTTATGGGGTCGGAAACGCTTCCTTCTGGGTGTTACGCACACACTATCACCACAAATCTAATACACCCCCATACTCTTCGAGTACAGGGCATAAAAACCTCCGAAAAGAAGAAGCTTGTACAGAAAATAGTTTTTAGTGCTATTTTTGTTGATGTTCTATTTCGCTTCTCTTTCGAAAATTGCCTGACATAATAAGAAACGTTAGGATTAAGAGAGTAAGGACACTTCTCTCTAAAATTAGACATGTAAAGCTACTCGATATTACAGTGCAACAAATGTTGGACAGTCGGCATGCTATGACAAAATAAAGACTATTGTATCCAGCAGAGCTATTTTTTTCGGCGCCACTGTATATAGAGTGCAGCTGGAGTAGTTTTAACACTTCTTTATTAAATACATTTTCGCTTTCAAGTTGTTCGTTCGCCAATATTCCGAAAAGTGAGTCCGATTCGATCGGCGCTCCCTATACAAGCTTATCGATATTATTATTATGTTCTCCTATATAGAGTATCGATGGTGTGATTAATACCAATGCGCTGTGTGTACTATTTAAATGCTAATAACGTGACTAACTATTTCTTATTACTACTATACTGATACAATAAAGTAGGCAAAACTTCGGCATTTTATCCATTCACATTCACGTTCTAATAGTTTACAGCAACCTCACCTGTTCTTCTCAGAGTGAAGTGGTTAATCATCTTGAAGAATCTCCTTGTCACTGATCTTATTGCACTTGAAGAAGACCCAACGTTGACAGAATCACCAGTTTCTCTGGCCATCACTGCAGCTGACCAGCCAACCAAATATATTTTAGAGTTTGGAAGGCCTTACTACTACTAGTATTTTGGACATACAGTTACACACACAAATCTGACCAATAACTGCGACCACAGTTCAGTGCAAACATACATACATATACATATATGTACACTCATGGACAAAATAATAGGTGTGAATTTTTTTTCTTTTTTACCTTCTTATATTTCATAAATACCTTCATTTATTTCAACAAATCATATTTTTTCCAAAACTTATATTAATTGTCTTTAAACAAAAAGTAAAAAAGGTTTCACAAATCCTTTCATTTACAAGAAAATTAAAATTTTTCTTAAATCGGTCAATTTTGGCTGGACACAATAATAGGTGTGCGAAGATAAAAATTTAAATTAAATCGATATTTCACTAGTTTTGGTCTTGTTTTATATTAAATTGATTATATGGCAGCTAATAGCCGGTATATGCACCATTATTTTTCAGGAATTCCTCCATTCCTTTTGACATGGAGGATATTAACTTGCGATAAGTTCCAATTGGAATATTGTACCATTCTTTTGGACAATATCCCAAAATTGGTTTCTATTTGGACAAAAAGTCTTTCCGACGTCTCTTTTGAGTTCATCCCAGTGATTTTCAATGGGATTGAGGTCCGTGGATTAACTTAGCCACTCAAGAAAAACCTCATTTGTTTCTGGCAACCAATCCTTTACTACTCGAGAGGCGTGTTTCGGGTCATTATCCTGCAAAAACTTTCATGAAAGTGGCATGCTATCCTTGGTATAAGTCTGCATTACCATGTAGGATTACTCGCAGGGATCCTTTGCTTCTATCGGACAATTTTCAGATAAGGTAAAAAAATTCCTTTATTTCATAGAACCTGGTGCGGACCGGAGAGAGAGAAAAAATGGCGTTATATCCTCTGGGATCAAATTCTTTGCCTTTCAGACGACAAATATTCATTTTGGCTTCATTATCAAATAAATGTATCTTGGTTTCGTCACTCCAGACGATATTACGCCATTTTTTCTCTCTCTCCGGTCCGCACCAGGTTCTATGAAATAAAGGAATTTTTTTACCTTATCTGAAAATTGTCCGATAGAAGCAAAGGATCCCTGCGAGTAATCCTACATGGTAATGCAGACTTATACCAAGGATAGCATGCCACTTTCATGAAAGTTTTTGCAGGATAATGACCCGAAACACGCCTCTCGAGTAGTAAAGGATTGGTTGCCAGAAACAAATGAGGTTTTTCTTGAGTGGCTAAGTTAATCCACGGACCTCAATCCCATTGAAAATCACTGGGATGAACTCAAAAGAGACGTCGGAAAGACTTTTTGTCCAAATAGAAACCAATTTTGGGATATTGTCCAAAAGAATGGTACAATATTCCAATTGGAACTTATCGCAAGTTAATATCCTCCATGTCAAAAGGAATGGAGGAATTCCTGAAAAATAATGGTGCATATACCGGCTATTAGCTGCCATATAATCAATTTAATATAAAACAAGACCAAAACTAGTGAACTATCGATTTAATTTAAATTTTTATCTTCGCACACCTATTATTGTGTCCAGCCAAAATTGACCGATTTAAGAAAAATTTTAATTTTCTTGTAAATGAAAGGATTTGTGAAACCTTTTTTACTTTTTGTTTAAAGACAATTAATATAAGTTTTGGAAAAAATATGATTTGTTGAAATAAATGAAGGTATTTATGAAATATAAGAAGGTAAAAAAGAAAAAAAATTCACACCTATTATTTTGTCCATGAGTGTATATGTACGTGGGACTGCACAGGGGTTTGTTTTTATGTTGACTAGGGTCATTAGAAGGACTAATATGATTTAGGATTTCCTCTGATAATTTCGATCAATCTGAAGATCTCTTATCTAACCCACATTTAACCACACTAAACAATTTTTTTTATTTCGTTAGCGTTATAATTATTATTACTTTTTGTTTGTTTTTGCTTAAATTGGCCTTTTATTTAATTGGATTTAGTGTTTTTTCTGAACAATTTAAAATAAACGCGGCTTCTTTTCGGAGTATTCCTTACTTGAAGCTTATATTATAACACTATGCGACAGTCATATTTAGCTTTTTAGAAGACAAAAATTAGGTTGTAGGCCTGGTTGAGTAGATCACTTCCACATGTTTTACTTAGAATTAGCAATATACTCATAATCCTCTTTAAAAATTGACATACCGCGATTTGGTAAATGCGCACTTTTATTATTTTCACTCGGTACCTGCAACACCGATATTCACGGTACGAACTTTCGCATGATCTTACAGTTGAAAACCTGAAGATATACCGACCCAAAGTTAAAGCTTAATGAAATTTACAATGTTTCTTTAGCTTAGTCTTTTTCTTTAGTAATATTTTGTGTGGTAGGGTAATTTTCTTAGACGTCAGTTCTTTATTGGCATTAATTCGCATCAAAATCACGGTAAGCAATACCTAAAGGCTACGTACAACCTAATTTGTGTCTCGGGGAAACTAGATTCAAAGAACTTAATTTTGTCGCACAGTGTAATTATTGTTTTTCTGGTTGTTGTTGTTAATGCAGCTTTGTTTCATGATAAACTAAGAAAATCGCTCTGTTTTGGTGTCTGGTTTATTGCGGGTGAATCGGTTCTGCGTTCAGTACATACATCTATATAGAATATTTATTTAATTATTTGAATATTTGTTTACCTGGGAAGAGGCGAAACAAGTGAGAGCTTTGCCACATTTCTGAAATTTTTTTTAATTTACTCCTTGGCTCAATATATTTTACAAGGATGCTTTATATTTCATAGTATCTTTTAATAGCAGTTTTATACAGAGGTGGGTGGAAAACAAGACGGAATGGAAAGCTGAATGGAAAGAACACCTTATATGTAAGTTCTATATTCAATATAGCAAAACATAACGAGAAGAAGCCAATCAGAGTACGTTGACCCATAGATTTGGATTTGATTTCCTTTTAAGTACGACTATTTCATGTTTCCGAAATTGATTTAAGTTTTACTACTGATACACAGACGCACATTTAGATATAGTTAGTATGTGTATATTGTAGTATATGTAATTATTTAATTTATATATGTACATATGTATACATACACATATGTATAGGCATATTTATATTTATTATTCTCTTTGTTTAAGTTTTAGACACCATTTACAAACATACAGTTGACACCACTACAGACGGGCATCCATTATAATTAACGTTTAAATCTGCTTTAGTTACACATACAAACTTTTTTTTTAATTTTATTCATTTTTTTTTCGCATGTGCCTTTTTTGTGCACATTACATATGTATGTATGTATGAATATTTCATATAGTTTTAGTATTCCGCCTTTAGTTTACTTTTCATTTGTCTTAATTCTAGGTCGAATTGCTACTTCAAAGTGTGTGGAGGCTTTCCTCGAAATCAGCTTGATGTTAGTATAAATACATTTACATATATCATGGTTTAGGGGATTTCCCTGGATTCTGATCTAATCCGCATTCGTAGAGAGAGAAAAGAAAGGGAGAGATAGAGTCAGAGACAGAGGGGAGCGAGCGAGGGACATCCAAGCTCGGCTGGCAGGCACTCTAGTTTATATGCTCTCCCAGCTGGACCGTCCCTACTAATTCCATTATTATAAAGCTTTCCTTTGACTAACTTTCTATCAGCTATCACACCTTTGACCTTTGACCATGACCATATCTATCCTAACTATCTCGTGTTCTTTTTGTCTCCAGCTGAACGTGACTCTTCCTTTCTCCCACTCTGTCTCCCGTCTCTTATCCAATAACTAATATTCAAGCGCAAGTTTCTATTCTATACATTCATTTAAAATTAAAGCCCTCGCTCTCTTTGACAGAAGTGCAGGCACGCTGGAAAAAAAAGTGCTGCAATGAACAAATAAATTATATAATGAATAAAATCCTACTTATGTTTTTCTATCCTAGAGCTATGGTAATGCTTCTGAAACACGATACATGTTCAAGCAAGTCACACGAAAATCCTTCGGCAGAACACTTTTCGGTGTGATGAGGAACTCAAAAAAGGTGAAATGCCGAAGTGTGTATGGCCTGGGAATAGGTGGACTAAGGAAATGCTTCTTACAAATGAAACTGACCGAAGCTGCCTGACGGGAAATGTGGTTGATTTTGTTTTATCTCGTTTGCTTACTATTTTTTCATGTTCAGGGCTAGTTTTCCATTGATTTTAATTTTAAGCTAATTATTTATGAGATTATAGTTCTTAGAATCGCTTAAATGTTTTCTTTCCTAGGTTACTCACTTCTTCCTCTTCTGCGATATCTGATTCGTTTAGTGTTTTTGGTTATAGTTTGTCAATTCATTTTGTTTTTTTTACACTTGTTTTTTACGTTAAGATTGCATTTTTTCGTATTTTTTTTACTACTTTTTTCTTTGGTTGCACTTGACAATTGAGTTAGAGGCTTAGACTTTTTGGTATGGTGTTTTATCTTAGGTTTTTTTAAATAGTCATGTGCCGAAAATTTTTTGTACAATTTTATATATGTTTCTATATTTATATGCATCATTTAAACGAGAATAAGGTCTCGGCGGTTTTTGGTGTTGGCTCTGCTTCACTTCCGTTTTTGGTTTCACATTTTTATTTTGTGTTTGTCCCCTTTTTCTACATTCTCTTGGCAGTTTCTTTTTTATCTTAAGTGGTGTTTTCGTCAAGAAAGAAAGAGACAGGTTCAAGAAAGAGAGAGGGTAGGTGGAGTGGGAGGACTCAGAAAGGGAATGAAAGAGATAGAAAGATAATGTATGAAGAAAAGTGCTTCCAGAAGGAGCGTGAGAACGTGGTGTGGAATGGTTTTATTGGAGGGAAAGCAGAACGAAGCCCCTTTCAAGGTCACGATGGGCACGTCAAGGTAACTTATAAGTACAACAAATACTAATACGAAATATCCATAAACGAGAACACGTGACACAGTGGCAAGTGATAAATACGTAACATCGTTAAAATACATACAAATACGAGTATGAATACCTGACTCGAGTATGTATCAATTTCCTTGCCCCCGCTAACTTTATGGAGCTCTAAATCGTAGCAGAAAAATTCCAACACTTCATCTGTCCTCCATCTACATTTCCGATCCGGTTCCACTACAGCTCTAAGAAAAACGCTTCCAAATTGCGTTCCAATCCAACATCTCACTTAACCTGGACGAGTGGCAATCCACGGAGTGTCTCTCAACGTTTAACGCCGAACAGATTCGGTATGGACTTGATCTTCTTTCGCGAGCAGTTCAAGTAGTCCTTGTACATGTCAGAGCGCAGGTACCGGGAGTACGAGTCGCTCTTCATGAGGTGGTAAACATGCGAAGCGGCCACATCGAAGCACCAGCGATTTGGGCCGTTCGGTGAGTTGACTGCCTCCCGGGCCAGTTCCACGGACCTTGAATCCACATTTACTGGGCACGGGGCGTCGGGAGCGAGGAATTCCTGCCAGATCTTGTGTATGGCCTCTTTGATCTCAGACTGCGGCAATGCCTTCATCTCTTGCACTGATTCCCAGAACCTGAGCAGAAAAAGAGCAGAATTCATTAGTTGTCATATCTAGTCTTAATATCTATTTCGCCCACTTCAGATTCTCGCCGCTATACTCCTTCTCCAAGAACTTGGTGAACTGATCACGTCCGATGGCATCGTTTAGTAGCTCCCGCAGACTGAAGGCCCAACGCTTTACGCGGCGAACAGGAACTTCTTTGCTGTAAAGGAGAATAAATTATAATCAGTAGTAGTCATCAAGGGATCTGCTATAAGACTTAAGGCATGGTGCTCAATCGAATAAATTCCTATAGAATTAAAACATTTTTTTTCAAACTTTCGCACTGCTGAAAATGTAATGTAAAATGTGGATATGGCCAAGGTTTCTCATTTCCCCGATAAATCATAAACAGAAATTCTTTGATTGCAAATACAAAAGCGAAACAATTTTCATAATTTTAAGGCCAATATGTTATTATCTGTTATTAAACAAAATTTAATCATTTTAATAAAGAGTAAAAAATAATATATTTGTTTTTTACGAAAAAAATTGGAAAAATGTTTAATTAATTTCCAATGCATATTTAAATGCCTGTATCTGCTAATCGAACATAACCCACATACATACATCTGTATGTACATGTGTATTTAAGGAGGACTAGAGACCTTAAAGAGGTAAATTTTCTTTCGGGACCAGCCTATTATATGACTACTTCACAAATCAGTTGGGAATCACGTACCTATTCTTCTCCGTGTCCCACATCTCTGTGCTGTCCGTTTGCCAGGGATTGGGCAGCTCGGGAGAGGTTATAAAGTAATCGAACTCATTGTACTGATCGTAGTAGGCAACCAAACTGCGAACCACACAAATTCTGTATTAAACGAGCTGGGGAATGTGGACCAGCACTTACGCCTCGGCCGCCTTGGAAACTTTGATTGTGCGCCGCTCGAGCTTCTGTTTGCGCAAAGCAATGATGCGAGACAGCTGCTCGACGGGATTCTTGGCCACAGAGGCGCCGGAAGAACCAGTTCCATGACTGGAGCCGCCGCGTCGATAGGCCTTCTTGATGTCGATCTCGGTTGTGTTGACGCAGCCTGGCATGGGACGGTGAACGTCCCAAAAGGCGCGTTCTTGTGAGTCGAGCACCTTGCGCTCCAGCTTATCCCGCTTCTTGGCAACTTTGCTCTGGGACTCGGCCTGTTGGCGGGAATGCGAAACATAGAGAGGGTTATGGATCAGTTCCTGTTCGATACCTACCTGCATGAAGATGAACTCCCATTTCCGGGAGAACATCTTCTGCAGTTTGGCCAGGTTTTCGGCTTCGTAGTCGGCCAATTCCAGCCGCGTTTTGTTCTGCATGGTTCGCTTGCATAGATACACCGCATAGTCTGTGTTTTCCGGTTCCCAGCAGTTCGACGGCCAAAAGTAGGGCGTCTGAAATCTGGAAAATCATATTACGAAACCTGCCGAAAAGCATGCTGTGGATTTGGATCGCAAACCTGTAGAAGGTGCCGTCGTTCTTGACTGTCAGTGCATGATCGTCGATTGGAAATATGTAGCCGTGCGAGCTTAGAAGGTGCGCGAAGTGCAGCGCCTCCGTCACATCTTCCACATCGAAGTTCTTCAGTATCCAGGCCACCAGATCCGCGCCCGTGAACACTGACGGAACCTTGCTCATGAACGCTTTCACAGTGCGCACGGCCACACCGGTCGACTCCGCTTGCATCTTCTCAATAATGGCTTCTATCTAAAGTGGGCAAATAGTTCGTTCAGGTTATTATATCTATTAAATATTTGAAAAAAATTGAATAAATGTGACGTCTCTCATTTGACAAAGAATAATCTGAATACCCTTTGTCGGCGATATATGTACAGATCGGTATGTCTCACATCGACAATTTCATTTATTGAGATTAAAAATAAAGAAATATAAATTATCATAACCCCCACCTTTTTGTACACGAGTATATTGGGTGCATCTTCGTTCCTATTACTGCGCTGGTGCTGTGATGACGACTGCATGACCACCATAGACGGCGTAGCCTGCTGCTGCGATGATGAAGCCGACGACGAAGACTGCTGATGATGGTGATGGTGGTGATAATTGCTGTTGACTGTCAGCAGGCCGCTGGACTTGCTAGCCGAGCTGCCGCTGACCCCCGCCGATGTAGTGGTATCGCGGACATTCACCGTCTTGGCAGAAGGGGGTGGCGTGGCAGCTGCCGCCGAAGTGACCACACCTCCTCCTCCATTCACCGTTGCTCCTGTTGCTGCCGTAGGGGTGGGCTCTTTGCATGAGCTCGCAGTGGCCACCACCTCCTGGATGTTGGAGTTGCTGTTGCCATTGGCCAGAGCTTCGGGGGCAGGAGTGGGAACTGAAGTTTGAGTTTTAGCTTCAGCCGGAGCTGGTGTCGATGTTGCAGCTGCGGCGCTGCATTCTGCTGCGGCTGTGGCTGGTGGGGATGTTGGAAGTGGGCTAGTGCTCTCCGCGGTTAGATGTTTTTCGGCGTTGCTCATGGCCAGAGTGGCATTGGTTGCTTGTGTTTTGTCTGCCTCCGAGTTCATTGTTACCATTGTACAACCAGCGTCAAGTCCTGGACTCGGCGAAGCTAAAGCTATTTATAATCGCCGTGCTGCGTGGGAGCCGGGTCGCGTAGGTGGTGAAGAAAGGGGGTTGGAGGGGGCCCCTGAGCTATTTTGGCCTCCTCGTTGTGTGCGTGTCCTGTCCGTATCCGTGTGTGTGTGTGTGTGTGTGTGTGTATGTGTGTGTGTGTGTGTGTCTATTCATTCAGGGAGACGGTGATCTACTTAGTTGCGGGGCGTTTCTTCCCGAAAAAGTTCCACAAGTTCACGTTCACCTGCTGCTCCTGGTGGTACTGTCGGTCATTTCCTCGGTTTGCTTTTCATCTTAACGAGATTTTCCATTCGCGTTGCGAGAGGCTTTCGTTTTCTTCCGTCGCTCCCTTCCACACCACTATGTGCAGGAATTTTCTGGAGTTACAGCAAGGCACAGGTCCAAGCACACACACGCACACACACACGCACGTACACGAACATACACTTCCGAATGGGGGGCTCCGACTTGGCTTTTATTATATTTTAGGGAATTAAATTGTTTCTAGAATAGCATATTATTAAGCAGTTTAATTTTCAATTTACTGGGGACTCGAACTCCTGAGTCGAACTTCTGCCGTTTTCTGTTCTGCTGCTTCATTTGCTGTTGCTCCGCTCTCCCGCTCTCGTTTTTATTTGTAAAAATCTCTCTGTTGCTCTCTGCTACGCTCTTCCCCACGCACACAAACACGCTTTCTCACTCTCTCAGCATCTAGTTTAGCTTTCGGCCTGTAATCATTTTACGGCCCAAAGTCAATTCAAGTGCCTGTGTAGGTCCTCGTCGAGGGGGGGAGTCATTCGTACCTTTCTGATATGGTGCCTCATCGATTTTTGTTCAAGCCTCCCCCATCTAATCTGCTCACTGGCTCCTGGCGCTCTCCTTTCAACTGCGCATGCACCGGACTTGTTTACATCGCTCAGCTGCTAGGGTTGCAAGGTGGCAAAAAAGCATCGACAGCAATGTCAGTTCAAATTCTAGATTTCAATTCGATTCGCTTTATTTCGATAATAAAAATTCTTGTCTACAAATTTGTATTACAATAATCAGAAAAAAAAATCGTACAACTAATTTTTTATTATTAATATATTCGGTATATTCGTACGCTTATGCATCATGTTTATTAGTTGCATAACGTAATTGTTGCAGCGCTGTTGTAAACTTACAGTGACCTTAGTTGTTATGGCTTTTATTAAAAATTTCGCATTGATTTTGGAAACATTCGAAGGGAAATAATAAATAGTACATATGTATAGTGTATATGGTGTATTAGCATGTGTGTATGAACAGGATTGAACAGAAATTTACGACTAAGCTAATGAAAATCAAAGAAATCAATGATCCTTTCTTCTCCCCTAAAATAGGTTTTTTGTAACGCACGAATAACACATCGATTATTTTGCGTACACTTCATCGCTATATATGTACATAGGTTTACAGATATACATATGTATATTTAATGTTGCTATTATATGTATATAAAAAAATATTATATATATATATATATATATATATATATCTGTGTGTGTTTTGATTTGCTTATTAGTTAAAAGCCTTGAAGCGATACGCGATATGTATGTATGTATATCGATGCTTTTCACAAATGAGGCAGGCTAGTGAACAAGCCTCAAATTATAATTTATCTTAAATGACCAGCTCTACATAATATAATTATTAATAACACTAGTCGACACGACTTTTCCGCTGTCTCCAAAAACGACTTTTTCTGATAGATTTGGATGTTTAAAAATTTTGAAGAATGTTTTTTTTTTTTTTCATGGAGTAGTTTTTTTTTAAAGAATTTTTTAAAAATCTGGTATTTTTTGTCATAGGTAGTGCTTATATTTTTCACATAACTCTCGTTTCATACAACTGGTTGTATTGAACTTTGCAGTTAAAAAATGCTGATAAATGCAGCTATAAATCCGACTCAGACACTTTGTAGCAAAAACTTAACGTCTGGCAGATATTAAGCTTCCAAATTTAAATTTCATCATTTTTTTCGGTATTTTTTATCCGAAGTTTTGACTTTGAAACTTCTGGAAAAATCGAAAAAAAATAAATGAATGCCTTGATTTTTGGTTTTAGATAGACACATTAATTACGCGTCGTTTAAGGTATCGCTTATAAAAATATAAAATCAAACGGCTAAGTTATAGCCGTTTGACCAAAACGACCCAAATCTCATTTTATCTGAAAAAATACCGTCCGGTACGTTTTTGGTCCAACTTCCAAAATGGGATTGCAAAAAACAAAAAGGACCTGTAATTTTGGTTTTACCGAGTCTTAGGTATTTATATATATCGGATATATATCCTACCTGGTCATATTTATTTGGGGTGTAAATGTTGTGGACAGTTTTATTCCTTATTCCTTATACCTAAGCCTTGGTGAGGATAAATATACATAAATACCTGTTAGGGTCAAATGTTGACCTTTTTCCTTCACAGGTGCTGGTCCCGCAGATATTTGACCTTTCTTCTTCAAGCTATTCATAAAAATCTCTGTACCTATAGTATCCCTGCCTCAGTGTAGTTCTGACTTCCAGCAGAATACGATAGTGTGTTTTCGAAAAATACCACTTGTTTCTAATTGAAATGGACAACTCCAGCCGGTCAACTTCATGTGCTGGCCCCCAAATTCGAAAACTACTAAAAGATGGTGGATTTGAAAATATTTTATCTACGAATGAAAAAGCAGCCTGGAACTCGTTCCGACTGGTTACAACAAATTTTCTTGGTAACAGAAAGATGATTACGTTAATATCGTTCAAGACCTACTTAAGAATTATGAACAAATTGGAGCCAACATTTCACTCAAAAACCATTTCCTGCACTCCCACTTAGACTTTTTCCGCCAAACCTTGGGGATGTTAGTGATGAACACGGAGAGAGATTTCACCAACAATTAAAAGCTATGGAACGACGGTATCTAGGTGTTTGGAATGAGAATATGTTGGGCGACTATGTGTGGACTCTCATAAAAGAATCTGACTTAAATGACAAAAGAAGACAGACAAACCATTTTAAATATAGTAACAAGCAATAACAATAAAAATATTTAAGTATCATAACACTTAAATAAATTCAAGTATTTTTCGGTATTTTTTCCGATAAAATGAGATTTGGGTCGTTTTGGTCAAACGGTTATAACTTAGCCGTTTGATTTTATATTTTTATAAGCGATACCTTAAACGACGCGTAATTAATGTGTCTATCTAAAACCAAAAATCAAGGCATTCATTTATTTTTTTTTCGATTTTTCCAGAAGTTTCAAAGTCAAAATTTCGGGTAAAAAATACCGAAAAAAATGACGAAATTTCAATTTGGAAGCTTAATATCTGCCAGACGTTAAGTTTCTGCTACAAAGTGTCTGAGTCGGATTTATAGCTGCATTTATCAGCATTTTTTAACTGTAAAGTTCAATACAACCAGTTGTATGAAACGAGAGTTATGTGAAAAATAGAAGCACTACCTATGACAAAAAATACCAGATTTTTTAAAAATTCTTAAAAAAAAAACTACTCCATAAAAAAAAAACCATAATTCTTAAAAAAATTTTAAATCTCCCAATCTATTAGAAAAAGTCATTTTTGGAGACAGCGGAAAAAAAAAGTTGAAATTTGTCGAGTAGTGTAATTATTAGAATATAACTCGGGGAGCAAACTTATACATTTTTGAAAGAATGAAATCGATGTAAGCCATAAAAATCCCATGGTAATATTTGTATGGAATGAACTAGTTTGGTTCTATCCCATCCCCATTTTCCATCACTAATTACTTGTGCCTCCTCCCCTATGAAAGGATGTAAATGTTGCCAGACCCAGTTCTGCTGATGTGGTTGTAGTGAAAGGAAGAAATGGAAACAAAGTAAATGTAGCCGCAAAGCAAACTTTGGGCATCTCGCAATATTGGCTCCACCTTAAATAAACACATTAATGGTTAGCTCCTGGTAGAGCGTGACGCGTAGTACATATACACACTAAATATTTTTTAGCTGTAAAACCATCGCCATCAGAGTTTACGGACAAGGACAATGTGCCACTGAAATACTTTGGTCGGAAGCGAGAACTTCGAATACTTGGAAAAAAAGAATCGAAAATAAGACATAATCAGCAATTTCCAATTTCCTTATGGGAAAAGGTAGGCTTAGTTGTGGATTGTCCTTTCCATAGATCACATTTTGACATTACGCTTATCAATGACATAGAAACCATCTTTATCTCCATCTCCATCGTCTACTGCTGCTGCTGCTGTTCCTCAATAAACTGGGCACGCGGCTGCCGCGACGTCTTCTCTCGCTCTGACCAGAGCGGACCCCCCTGGCCTTGGCCACTCTGGGCCTGGTAAGACAGAGGCGGTGGCGGTGGTGGAGGCGCTGCCAACTGAGCCTGTGGCACGAACTCCGCGTGAGGGTTAAACTGATTGTTGGTGTTGTAGTTCACCAAAATGTCGCTGGCCAGGCTATGGCCAATGTTGACGGCCCTGTCCGGATAGGTCTGCGCGTCGGGATGCACCTGAATGGACTGTGACTGCTGCTGGGTCTGCTGGGGAGGATGTTGATGCTTGGTGCGCCAGTGCTTATGCTGGGCTACAGGCACCAGACGATAGAGAGGCTCTCCGGCCGGGGCACTTGGATAGCTGGGTACGAAGTACGGCGGATAAGGATGGAGATGTGGATGAGGATGAGGATGCGGATGCTTACTGCCTTGGCGCGCGCGCTTGAACTGGGGCGGAGGACGCTGCCAGAACTGCAACGTACCTGTCTGAGCAGGACTGGGCGGACGCAAATGGACTCCTCCCCGGACCTGATCCTCCATGTAGTGTGGACCTGGGGTGCTGAAGATTTGGGGGTCGTAGATCTGTTGCTGCTGCTTGCCTACTCTTAGTTGTCGTTCGGGTAGATACGAGTCCTCCGTGGTGTCCAGCTGAAGCTGCTGGTGCTGCTGTTTACCCACCCTTAGCTGTCGCTGGCGAGACGGAGGAGGCTGATATACGATGGCCTTGAAGGCATTCTGGTCCTGTTCGTCCGCACTGTAGTTAACCATGGGTAGGAAGGGCTGCTTGTCAAAGTCTGGTGCATGGAAACGATCCGATCCGGTGGCTGCTCCTGTAGCTGGTGCTGCCGATATTAGGTTGCTCCTCAGAAGCTGCCCCAGGGCGGCGTCGTACTCGGCATTCAGCTGATGCTGGGAATTTCGCGGCTTAGGAGTGATGTTCACCACATCCGATACGTCGTTGGACGGACTGACAGAAGCCTTGTAGTGCAGATGATGATGAAGATGATGGCGCTTTGGCGATTTGGTAGGCAGAAAGTCTTCGATAACATTAGACTTGATCGACCCCGGTTGGCGTTTGGCTTCGAAGTACTCGTAGTAGATGGGGTTGGACTTTGATAGCGGCGGATTCGTATCCTGGTCCTTGCCCTCCGTGGAACTGGGTACAAACACCAGCTTGGCCTGAGGCCTGGGCGTGTAGTTTATGGGGTAGATGGGTATGGGAACCGCCACGGGCACAGGCACCCGCTCAACGTACTTTGGAACAGGGTGGTGCTGACGAGGAGGAGTCGGCAGGTAGCTGACGGCATTGTACTTGGGCTTGTACGATGTCCGAAGCGGTAATGGGGACGTAGGTGGACGTGCCGTGGTGGTGCTAGTGGTAGTTGTAGTGGTTGTGGTTGTGGTGGTGGTGCTCGTAGTGGAGGTGCTGCTACTTGTGGGTGGTCTGCGTGTGGTAGTGGTTGAGTGGATGTCAAGGCGGCTAAAATGATCCGGGGGAGGGGGGAGAACAATGCCAGGAACCAGCGGACCCGGTGGCACTGGATTTGAGTAATTGCTTTTGTATACAAAGCTATAGGCCGGCGGATAGTATAGTGAAGGGTCATCCTCATCGAAGTCGCTGCTGTTCCCAGGAAGTACCGCAGTATTCCCTGGCAGGGAGCCGTTTCCATGCAGACCGTTGATCAGCCAGGGCCCCAAAAGCGGAGGGGACGATGTCAGCAGGCCATTACCCGGGGTCGTTTCGTTGGGGTAGAGCAGCCACGGGGCATAGGGCGCCGGATAGACATAGGGGGGCGTAGTTGCCTCAGACGCTGTTGCCGCTCCTGCCCGGGAAGAAGGATGCGACGAGTGGGCCGGGGTGGTAGCGTAGCCCTGGTTGGACGCCTGCTTGGGTAGGTCAGCGGATAGCTTTGCATTGCCATGCGGCGGATGGAGGATCTCGAGTTGATTATCTCGGATAATCTGCAGCGGCCCATGCGGCTCGAGCTGCACGGGAAAGGGAGGCGGAACCGCTGGATTTGCCGGCAGCTTGATTTGGCGCGGCGGCGCATCGTAGTCATCTATAGGCGGCCATTGGCCACCGCCATGCTCCTCATCCTCATTGAGGCTGCCTCCTTTGATCACGAGCAGGTGATCTTCAGCCAGCCAGATGTCCTGCTCGTTGAGTCCCCCGTAGTTGCGTTCGTTGTCCAGCGGCACCTCGGAGTTGCGGGCATAGCTTAATACTCCTGGTCGCTTGGGTATGCGGCGAAACAGCTCCTTTTCGATCAGCCCGTATTTGCCATCCCTTACCTGGTCGGCCAACGTCTTTTTTGCGTCCTCCTTCGACAGCTTCTTTGATGGCGCCTCGGCTTCCTTCCCCGATCCTGCACTCAGCCGGAGGATCCCATTGTCCCAATTGGTAAAGTCATCCGCTTCATTCAGCAAAGCCTCGTCATCGTCGTTGTCGTTTTCATCGGGATATGGTGGTGATGGTGATGGTGACGGTGTTCGATATGAAGATGGCTTGGCGAGACGATAGCTGCTGCTTGCCTTGCCCTTGCCCCGCATCGTTGGTTGTCTCGACGTGGAGATGGACCTGGCTGTGGTCGTTGTTGGCAGGGAAGTGGAATGTGAGCTGTTGGCACTCACCGCCGACACCTCGTAGGTGGAATGTCCTTGTGCATTTTGTATGTGTCCAGCCACCAATCTCTGGATCATGCGCGGCCTGTCAACGAATGGAGATAATCGATGAGAAATATATGTCATGGAACTAAAACAATTAACGGCACCCAAAGTGGGCCGGCAGCAGAAAGCAGTATTAAAGCGAAACGACATATGTAATGACAATAGAAGGATATCTTCGGCAGGACGATCTGACAGTTGACAGTCTTAAAACTGTGCTGTCAAAAAACTCGTTTGATTCAAGATTTTTCAGCAGGTTCCCTACAAATAAGTGTGTAGATTTTTGTATAGATATGATATGTAGACACGATATCTCTGTATCCTGATATAGAGACATAGCTTATAAGATCTATGAGATCTCAGACTCACGTTTTAAGTGCGCTTCCGCGAGGAGCCAAACTAGATGCTGATGCGAAACTGGAACTGGATGTGGCCATATTGGCGATGTGGTCAGAGGGGTTGGAATTGCTGGGCAGAGCATGAGGCTGGCTCCAACTGCGGCGGATGCTGTTGCTGCTGCTGCCACCGAATTCGCTGTCGCTGATCAGCGCGGGCGTGTCGCGCGGCTGACGCGCACCTCTCATGCTTCCTCGGTCCCGCAGATACCTCGCCGAAGGTGCGACTGTTGTACTTGTTGTAGTTGTTGTCGTTGTTGTAGTTAAGCGGCGACGCTGTTGCGGTTGCTGCCGCTTCTTGTCTGCTGTCTGTGGTAGGGGCGTGGTGGAGGTTTTGGTGTTATTGCTGCTGCGGCTCAGACTCCGACTGCGACTCGGGAACAACGAGATTTCAATTGATTGCGTGGTGGGCGGACGGCGCTGTCGGGGCGCCCGCAGCGTTGGCACTTCGGTGCTAGTCGTAGATTCTGCCGCTTCTCCTCTGCCCCGCTGCCGCGTTGCTGCTGTTACCTTTGTTATAGCTGCCGCCGCCAGAAGAGTTATCACTATCAAGTGCAAGGTTAACGATGCCATCTGCGGTCGAAAATAATAAGAATTGGATAAATGCAAAAATCGACTAGAAGTGATGCTAATAATCGTAGTTCACGTACTCATGATACGTGTGGTGTGAGAAATACATATTTCCACCAAAGACAAAATAAACACTGTTTATATTGTCTTTGTTTCCACCATCTGCTTCATGTGGAATTGTTTTCTTTGTCAAAGGTCAGTGCTGAGACAGTTTCTCAGAATGCTTGACCCGACAATCATTTGATTACACATTGGCCGAGCGGCTTCTTTTGGTGGGACATTTACACACATGTTTATTTTGTACGTACATATGTATGTACATACATTCATAAGTACCCTGTAATTCTGGCTTGGGCTACTTTCTCATATTAACGAGCCCCTTTTCTAATTCAAATAGACTAGTTTAGGGTCTATTATAAGCTTGTGTAAAGAAATACATTGGGTGGGACAGAATGTATCTGATCTCACACAGTTTTATTTAACGTGGCATATTCCACAGGTAGGGATTAAACCCACGGTGTCTCTTATATAAATATAAGCACAGGAATCTGGTACGATGCGCCAATTAACGGCCATACATTTTTTTAGCTCTAGCTATGTACATAGCGTCTCATCCTAGTACCAATTGAATGTATGTTTTGTCGGACATACAATCCCCCTTGGTAGGGGCAAGGTGCACCTAACACCTCTTCCGATCTATTGGTCTCGGCACCCGGTTGAGAGCGCAATGGTTCCCTAATGGTTCTCCTAATGGTTCTCCTAATGGTTCTACCCGCGTATATTTGGGTTTCAAACCATAGCCATCACGAACACCCACAAGGGGGCCTACCTCACATTGGGCGGGACACTCGGGACACTCAGGTTTGGCCCATGACTGGTCCACGTCAACTAGTTGTGGGCCAATCGATGCTTGTGCAACGCCGGCAGACTCTGCCTAAAAATTCTTTTGCCCATTTGCTCGAAAACAGCCTATCCCACTTGGACTAGCTCGGGGCGCTGTAAAAAAATGTAAGTCTCCAAATCGATCAGAAAAAGTCATTTTGGCCGACAGCGGCAAAAAAAAAGTTGAATTTTGTCGAGTAGTGGTATAAGTTAATTACTGGCTATAAAATTAAGTTAAACTAACAAAACTTTCATTCAAATATTAAACGCAAGCAATATTTAGACTTTAGTAATTTATGCATCAAAAATACTATACCACCACCCTTCAACATTGAAATTTAACAAAATTGTCTATTATAAATGTATTGATCAAATGAATCCAATAATTTTGTCAGTTTTTTTTTATTAGGTCACACATAACGGTTTCTTAAAGTCATCATTTTAGACCAAAATACCGCCAAAGGGGCTCAGTTCTGCATTTGAATGCAGCTTCAATATTTCACACGGATTTACATATATGTACATTAGTTTAATTAATATTAATAATAATAACAAAAACAGAAATCTTTTCTTCAAAACTATTTCTCAAGGTGGAGCATACTTTAGAACCATACAATTTTCTTTAAGTTTCTTAAAAAAAACGTACCATAAAAATGTCATAGTTCTTTAAACATTTCTGGGGCATTGAATCTATCAGAAAAAGTATGGCTGATGTTGGGTTTTGTATGGCTGTTGACAATTGTTATTAAGGCTAATCCAGCAGCTTGGCTTCGCAATAGCAACCTTAGGCATGTTATTTTGGGACTTCGAGAATGTAAATTATTGTGACATGTATTTGGATTAGCTCCTTGAGTAGCTCCCATAAACATTGAGTGCTCAAGAATGTTTGTTGTCATGAGCCGAAAGTGTTTCTGATATCTACAATCCATATTTATTACGTAAGCTATAGTCGTGATAAACTTAGT
The DNA here is from genome assembly GCA_037356375.1 of Drosophila affinis. Classification (NCBI taxonomy): domain Eukaryota; kingdom Metazoa; phylum Arthropoda; class Insecta; order Diptera; family Drosophilidae; genus Drosophila; species Drosophila affinis. The sequence continues at coordinate 36,985,133 of CM074802.1, read as the reverse complement.
GGTTAACTAAATCTTAGAACGCACATACATTAAGCTACACAAATGAGAACTTCTGGTTATAATATTTTCAGGATAAAAAAAAAATTGATTTTAGATCGATCGTTCATATGACAGCGTTATGCTATTCGTCTAGAAGCCAAATCCACCCTATTCTGATAAATGATGATAAATTCATAAATGAAAATATGCAAAAAGTCGTTGGGATAGCTTTAAAACAGACTAGACGAATGGACCAATAGCTATCATATCAGTTTCCCACTGCTCACACTCGCTGATGCCTAAAAAAAAAACGGCTCCGCTTTTAACTACTATAGCTAGTTAATAATTATAATATGTATTAGCCCTTGATATGCATTGCAGCATGTTGTTATCATCTTTCACCTTCGAGTTGGAGTACTGTAGCGTTCTAACTTGTTTCCAACAATAGCGTTCATACTTTTTAATTTCAAAAGATCCCATGACCTGTCAGTCCATTCGAGTACTTACTCGTATATGGGTATATGTTTTGGCAAAAGTAGTTCGCTCGGCCGCTTTCGCGGAACGGATTTCTCCGGTGGCACTCTTACCTGCACTTGTCATTACCAGCTCCTCATTTCAGACACTCGACTGCTGTGGCACACGCAAACACATGGGAACACCTGGCCACGCCCACCTATTGTTGACGGCGGGAAAGTTGTCTTGCCACCAGAAGTCGGGCGATGTCTTTGTTCAGATCTAAAATTTGACCTCTGACCCCCATCGCCAGTTGACGAGCGTCCGGGCCTGCGGACGTCTCTGCCGCGCTTTCTGTGCGATTCAGATTCTATTGGCTCCTCTATTCCTTTGCGCTTGTAATCCGGTGTGCGCAAATGCGGACTTTGAACTCTATGACTATGACTATGAAGCAGGCGATATATTCTAGTTTTTACCTGAACCCAAAATAATCAGTGGATCAGTTGTCATTAATTTACTAGACGAATTCGTCACTCCACTGTAATGGTTGTGAATAAGACAACAATGGATAGCCATACCTCTGGAATTCACAATTTCACAACAACTGAACACTGGGCTCCAATTTTCCCACTGGGCCGAAAATCCCGTATTTTTGAAATTTCAATCGGCCCAGTGATGAAATTTGACCCTTGCGTATTGGGGTTGAAATTTTTAATGCAGTACACATTTTGATGTTTTCTTTCAAAGACCTAATATTTCAACACATATGTAAATTATTTGATCGTTTTTATCATATATGCACCTATTGTCACGATTGAAAAGGCGTTTTAGAATGCACAGCTTCATCTGCCAATTGATGTCGAGGATGCTGGCTTCCTCGAGCAGCTCACAGATAAAGATCAAGCCTCCTCGCAGGAACTCCTTGTCCCAGAATAAGGTCTCCAATTCCATATTCAGGACTAGGACAGAACTGTCACGCACTCGGGCTCCTCGTCGTCCCAATGTCACAGGTCCCATATGAGAGCCTTGTATGCATTGCAGCCGAATGATAAACCCTCCGTATTCTTTTTCGGGCACACCTGCATACCAACTCTCCTAACATGCAGTAGATATCATTAACAGAAAGAAAGAGCATGGGAGCAAGTGCCACATATCCCTCCATTTCTTAGTGTTGGTTTTAGCTTGTTATTAAATCATAGTTTCCTATACATAGGGCATAAGTCTTGACAATAAAGCATTTAGAATTTACAACTCCATTCCGCATCACCAACACAATATCACAATATCACAGAATTCGAATCAGGTCCTACTATTATTATAGCCATAATGAAGAATACAATTTCCAGTGGTTCTCCACAGACAAGTAGAGTTCGTGGCGTAGTCTGCGGGGAACATATAACGGCTCGATTTCAGAGTTTACTGCCAACAATAAGAGAAAATAGCTCAATGGACACCCTACGAGACGCATCTAAAACAATTCAATTCCAGCGCAGCCCGTCACTGGACGCCCCGAAAACGGCGGAAGCGAAATCAAGGACACAACTTTCAACAAATCGAATCACACATAACATTCTAGTTTTGTTTTCTTAGCTGTCGGTGGGTATTACTCATACGCGCCGTTTTTAATTGGCCAAAAGCTGCAAAAGCGCGACAGGTTGAAGACTCTTGTCTCCACTTTTTATACCCGGTACGCGAAGAGTATAGGGGTATATTAGATTTGTGGGGATAACGGTTGTGTGTAACGCCCAGAAGGAAGCGTTTCCGACCCCATAAAGTATATATATTCTTGATCAGCATCAATAGCCGAGTCGATATAGCCATGTCTGTCTGTCCGTCCGTCCGTCTTCATTAGCGCCTATATCTTAGAGACTACTAAAGCTAGAGCAACCAAGTTTTGTATTTAGTCTGCTGTGTGATCACACTACTCCAAATGTAATTCAAAATTTCGCCCCGCCCCTTTCCGCCCACACAAAGGACGAAAGTCTGTGGCGTACACAATGTTGAAGATACGAGAAAACTAAAAACGCAGAGTCATAGAGAATGACCATTTCTATCAGAGTGTTGAATCTGGATCAGATCGGATCATTATTATAGCTACAATGAAGAAAACCATTTCGAGAGTCATCATTCCCTCTCGCTCTCTCTCACACGCGACCCCATCTGCTTTGCCCATTCGTATTTTGTGTCGCCTAGTTCTCAGAGACTATAAGATCTAGAGCAACCAAACTTTCTATCCAAACTCCTGTGATACCAAACCAGCACGAGTTTGTTTTAAAATTTTGCCACGCGCCTTTCCGCCCCCACAAAAGACGAAAATCTGTGGAATCCACAATTTTTAAGATAAATGAAAAAGAAAAACCAAAAACGCAGAATCATGGAAAATTACCATATCTACCAGATTGCTGAATATGGATCAGGTCGAATCAATATTATGGCCAGAAGAAAAAAATTAAATTTCAGTGGCTACGCAACGCCTGCCAAGCGCTGACTCATTCCCTCTCTCTCTGTCGAAAACACTTGTACGTCTCAAATATGTAGTTATACATGTCATGTAGAAATGTAGGCGCAGATATAAGAACAAAGCATATGTAAACAAAAATGGAAACATGTATAAAAATTCCAAAAATGGTTTGACTTAATTTTTTTATTTTAAATATTATTTTCGTCCCTTTTGAGAACATATAATAAATTTCATAAATCGTAGGCTCATAAATGTATGTATGTACATATATACTGACTGAGTACCGGGTAGGTAGAGCCGCGGCCTTTGCCGCGGCTCACAACGTTCCCTATCGTTTTTTTTTTGTTTGGGTCTTTTCGGAGCGTTGGAGGTGCCCACAAGTGCAGGCGCCAAGCTCTAAAATGCCTGTTGTTGGGCGCAGTTGCCAAACCCGAAAAGACATCGACAACCGAAACCAAAGTCAGCAATACAGTACACCGCAAAGTGCAATAACAATAGCAGCAATAGCAAAAACAACAAAAACAACGAAAAAAAACTATGCTAGCAACAAAAGCAAAAAAAAAAAATGAAAATAGAAACAATCAAATGGAACGTGATTCGAAACCAAAACCCAAACCCAAAACCTAAACCGAGACCAAAGCTAAAACTGGACCTGGAGTCGGTACGAGTCGGGGAGAGGAATGCCGGTCGGTAGTGTATCGTGTGCCTGTCCAGTGCGCTCCAATTTTTGCCTTAAATTTATTTTTATTTTTTTTATTTTATTCGTAGAACGAGCCACAACAGCAACAGCAGCTACAAAAAATTTGGCGGCAGCAGCCAAATAGTTGTTTGGTAATCAAAAAAGAAGTTAAAACAAAAAACTGCCCAAAAAAAAATGTAAGAAGGCAAACATTTTTGAGGAAACAACGACGTTTGATTGCTCTGGAAACTAAATTCCATTGAAACGTTTTTCTTCTAGCTCTAATAGTAAGCTCTAAGTAAACAAAGTAGGCAATACATTTCTCTCTAGAATTGCCTATTGCTTTAATTAATGTTAGTCGGGAAGAGTTAGTCAACATGGCTGATGTGTTATTTGAAATATATTTTCCTAGTCCTTCAAGAAGTTCGTATGCCGCAAAGTAACTAATTTTCAGTGTAGGGTAACATAAACAGTAAATAATGAAAACTGTTTGCGTGCTCTGCGGTCCCTGCCTAACGGTGCCTATAGTGACGGGGCGTCCAACTCCAACTCCCACTCCCCATCCCCATCACCATTCCCATCCAGTTCCACCTCCCTCTCCACAATACCCCCTGTGCTGGAAGGCGGTCAAACAGCGTCGCCATCAGAGATTCGTCATATAGCGACCACGTTCAGGCCAAGCCTTGGAGTTGCCGCCGGCGACTTGCAGCCATTTCCATACCCTTGCTAGGGGTACATGAACTACTTGCACCGCAGCTTATATTCATCACATAAGCACATTCAGATGTACGTACATACATACATACATACAAATATGTACATATGTATAATCTAGTATTATTAACTATGTACATATATTCCTGAAGCATGTACATATGTATTCCGGTACGAGCCCGATCGACCAGGATCGAGTTACTACATCCTGAGCGTTCAAAAAAGCTCTTCGCTTTCTTGGCATAGGACAATGTATGTATGTATGATGCACTGCGGTATTTACATATGTACATATGTACATAAGCTCGTTTGATTTGTTCCCTTGAATTTCTTTCAATTCTTACAGCTGCCAGATCGAAGATCTGTTTTATACATGTCACTAGGGTATCTGCAGTCGTTGCGCCCGAGCACGCCTTCGGATATATGTATGCATGTGTGTATGTATTTTTTTGGCTTTTGCATTTTGAATGAAAGGCAACGTCAGCCAAGGCAGCGGCTGTCTCTGGCTATTGGCAATAAATAATTCTTTGTTGTTGCTGCGCCTGTTGGTTTGCTTAAATTTAATTAGTTTATTTGAAAGCAGTTTGGGGCGATGGTGTCATAGATTAAATTGGACTCAATTCATTTTTTCATTCCCTGTCTGCTATGGCTTATTTGTGTTTCGACGTTGCCCAATATTAACTAATTGTTCTTTTTCTCAAATTATTGCTGTCTAGGATTATCTGACATAATTTTCAAACGAAAAATTTGTATCCACTTTCAAACCAATTCACGCCCAATTGAGAACTGAATTGAGAACAAAGAAATGGCTGAAAATTTGATGAATGGAGGCTGTTATGGCAATAGAACTAACTATAACCTCCCCCTGTTCGACGAACTTATATCCGCTGTGCTCTAATTAATCGATGCTAGAAGAACAATAGAAGTAGCAGAGCAGCAAGTCCATGACAATGAGCTACGAACATTATGTGCGTAATATTTTATTAAATATTTCCGCCCGATTTTTGGGCTATTTAGAGCAGAGAAAGAAATTCGCTCTCTGATTGTGCAACCGAATGAAATGGGCCAGACATGAAATGTTGTAAGTTCGGTTTGAGTGTAACTAGTGAATCGAATTGGAGGGAAGGTTAATCGCCGACGCCTCGGCGTGATTGATAGGAATCGAAAGGGGCCAGACCCAACGCGTCTGGGGGATTGCATTGGCCAGGTACAGATTTATGGATTATGATAGATGCAGGGCAAATGAGTAAAAACTAAATAAAATATTCAGATACTTGCTTATGGTAAAAAAAAAGCCAATTGCGGTCTTCATTTCAGAAACGCACAGACACAAAGACAGAAGAAACCGAAGACACAGGACTCTTTCACTTTTCTGTTAGGCGTCTCGTTTAGAGTAGAGCGAAGGAAAGGATAGCCAATAAGAGTGAACTTAATAGATAATTATCTATTCAGAGGAATTCCCTTAGGGAATCTTTCGGTCACATTATTCATATTCATATGTTTCGGTTTCCGTTTCTGTTTTATTCTTTTGTTTTTATTCGTATTCCGATATGTATTGTATATTGCATGGGAATACATGCATTCCCTCGACATGCCTCCATCAAACACTAAATATACATATGCATATACATATGTAGTACATATGTATGTATGTGTGCTCTGTGCTCCATGAAAACATTGCGCCAGGAGGCGTTACTGTGGGGGCGAACTACGCTGCGAGCCGCGCTCCAGCAGTCGACCGGTCCGGCAACTGCTGATGCTGGGACACGGGTGGCCCCAGTGCGGTTTCCCCAGTGGATCGTTCGTGGCTCAGTAGGTGACTCTGTGACTCGGAGACTCTGTGACTCCGAGACTCGGTTTAGTTTGCATACCCGAGTACGAGGTAGATTCGTATTTGCCGCCAAAGAGCCGGGCGATTTCCAGCTCAAAATCTGTGCTGTTTCGCGTTTGTGTCGAAGCTTTCGTTGCTGCTGCTACCGCTGATCGCAATGGTCTGGAATTTTAAATAAATTCGATTTACTCGTAGTTGTGCAACATTTTCCTTTACTTTACTTCTCACTGACACTGTGTCGGTGACTTTGGTGCCGTGCGGCCACAACTTTTAGTGAAAATGCATGGTAAATAAATGGGGCAACATACAAGTATGTAGGTCCGAGAAAAACCGAACACTCCAGTGGGAGACAATTTAGTAGGTAATATCGCACACAGCCGTCTTCTGAAGGTTCTTCGAATCTGATAGATATTCTACTGCGCTCTTTTAGTTTGAGCTCCGTATGAAGCCTTACATATTATTATGCTATATTTATCACCAAACCACATCGTTTTTGTCTAGAGATTCTGTATTCTTTGTCAATTTGAAAAAAAAGCACTAAAAAAGTACGACAGAATGTAATCAAATCAAAATTAGATCATATTGAATTGATTCCTATATATAATGCAATCAAATCGACGAACTAAGGTCAAGATCGAGTTAAAATGCTATTTATTTCGCTGGATATTTCGACCAAACTCCACCAGCTGGATTTCCATCAGCTTCTGTTATAGCTACATACATACATATATGTAAATATGTACATAGTATGCAAATAATGGAATGGAGTAGAAATGGAATGACCCTGACATAGGATCGGATAGGATCGGCCATCGAATCAAGCTTTCGTTCGTTGATCGTAGAATATATACATATGTATGCATAAGTGATAATATTCAATGATAGCACAATGAGATGGATCTAATCAATATCTTTCCGATTATCGAAACAAACCTAACTCTGGGCTCTAGGCTCTAGGCTCTAGGGTCTAGGGTAAACAATCCCTGTAGAGTGCTTTGCGTAAGTGCTCATCAACTTTTTACACATTTTTGTTCGTTATTTTCTGTTTTGGTTTATTGGCAACGAATACGAATATCACTAGGCAGCAACACCAACAGCAACCCCAACAGCAACCCCAACAGCAACCCAAGCAACGTTCCATCTCTATTGTACAAGTACGACCGAGTGCTTGTGCATTATTTCATTCTGTATTCCATCGAGTCTGGTGTGAAAGCGAGAGTCCGTAGTACGAGTAGTTTCTGCCGTCGCGACGTTGTTACGTTGTTAAAGTTATGCTCGACGCGTAACTGGGCCAGTAAAAACAAAACAAGACAAAAAACTAAACAACGAGAAACGTTTACAAAATATTCATTGATTCAAAATGTGGAATTTCTGGGCTTATTGCTTCTCATTTTTGTTGCCTTTGCTTATGGGGGTTCAGTTTGTGGTTTCTTTGGGTAGGCGCTTGATTGATCAGTTTCTGGAGTGTTGTAATTTGTAGGGAGTCTTACCACGGGAGCTGCGGAGCCACGCTAACTTGATTTTATACAACACGAGTAGGCTATGCGCCCCCCATCCACATCGACATCCCAACTCTTCATTTCACTAACAGGCGCAATGCCTCGTATGAGCAATTTGGTTCAGGTTTCTGGTTAATTTCAACTTAAGCCAGGCCCGAGTGTTAAAACAGTGCAACAGAGCAGAGCAAAGCAGTTAGGTAGAACCTTGTGTCACTACAGGTAATCGGAATTCAGAAGGAAGAGAGCGGACCGAGAGCAGCTGCCTCAAAAATGTTGGGAGGGAGGAGCGCGAATCGAGCCATTCAAAAATCACTTGATCAGAGCTCAGGGTGGGAGCAGACAGACAGCACCGTTTTCATAGCAACTGGGCGTGGGGAGCGTGCCCCAAAGCCAAAGCCAAAGCCAAGCAACTTTACATATTATGCAAATTGGCAGCGCCTGGCCAGAATACGAACTCCTCGCCTGGGTCTCGCGGGTCGGACCTTTTCTATAATGATTGTGGTCTAATGACAAGCTACTTAGCTGGACAGCGTTGCTGTTTGGCTGTTCAATTTGACGATGGCTTTTGATCGAAAGAGCGGCAGCCCCCGCTTTAGGATTATGGGAACAGAACACAGGCCGAACAACACTCCATATTTTTGCATCGGGGTTTCTATATATATAACACATACATATGTATGTATGTATGTATGTATGTATGCATGTATGCATTGCGAATGCCGTTTTTGAAAGGCTCTTTATTACAAACAACGAAGGAAATTCGCACATGTATGTGCCTATGTACATATGTATATGGGTATGTAGAACTGATTAGTTCTTGTTCATAATAAGATAACAAACAATGCAATGCTGATACCTTCTGTCCCAAGTCGTCATCTCATGAGATCGTCACCTGTGATAACCTTATTCGTACAGGATATTAGGTGCGTACACATTATCTAATCCTTGACAATTGCAACCACAGATGTTTCTCCACTATTTCCTAAGCGGCTTTTAACCACGAATATATATCTACATATATATATGTACATATATATGTATATGCATATATGAATATATTTATATGAGCATCCATACAATCCCCATATACATATATCGTGTGTTGTTTGCAAACTTAAAGCACTCAATTTTAAAACTCGAAAAACCCATTCTTCCCGTTCATACATGCTATTATCCCAACCAATCCCATTTCCCAATACGATCGGTAGGTCGGTTGGCATTCCTCTGGTAAGTGTCCGCTCTTTCCACCATTTTCCCACTGTATTGGCTTCCTGCTTAGATCTTATCGGACCTTTGTATGGCATACGACATGGTTCTATGAAGCGATCGGGACCGATTAATTAGTCGATCATGCTGCAGGGGGCGTCTCGCTTCCATGGTGGGTGTAGCTGTCTTTCGTAATTGGAAATTAACCACATTTCATATGCCAATCGGCTTCGGGCGAAAGAGTGTTGACTTTGCACTGAGCACCGAGCAACGAGCAGTCAGCACCGAGCACTGAGTTGGTAGCGTAACCAGTTAAGCCGAGATCGGGAACGGGACACATTCTTCAGTTAGTATCGGTGACAATTAGAGAGCAAATTATGCTAACTAAATAGGCGACGTGCAAAGCCAAGACTCATAGCACACAGCAGGAGGGCTCCCAGCTCTGGGCGTGGTTCGTTGGCGTTATTCCAGTCCAATCCCAGCCAATCCGATCCGATCCAACTCAGGTCACCATTGCATAAGTATCGTTGAGCAATTTTCCTTTTTTTTCTATGCCCGTGCCTGTGCTCGCGACTGACAATTATAATTATAGATTATCAATGAGCCACGAAAGAAAATTCAATTTTCAGGAAAATTTGATTTCCCTTTTGGGATCGGGATCGGGATCGGAATTGGGATTGGGATCTGGGTGGGTGGCTGCTTTTGAGTAGTAAACCGGCTAGCCCGTGGAAATATGTCACTTGGCTGCCAAACCAAATAAATAAACGCCGTGAAATGCCTCTGTTGCTCTTTTGCTGTTTCTGTTACTGTTACTGTTACTGTTACTGTTGTGCCTCCTGTGGCTGTTTCTTCTCATTGCGTCACGGTAGTTAAAAGGTGTCAATCAATGCCGGCTGACCAGGCGGCTAGGCACGAGCGACTATGAAGCATGAGACACGTAGCATGCACAGTCGGAGTCGGAGCTGGAGCTGGAGTTGGAGTTGGAGTTGGAGTTTCCCCCTCTCGCTAACTGTGGCTCTGCCCAAGCTCAACCGTTTAGTGGGCTCAGGCTACTCCACTTGCGGTCTCAGGTGGGGAAAATTCGTATGCACACTTGAACTAGTTGGGATCTACATCCATATTGTGATACTGTGAATATGGGTTGAATAAATAAAGCTTACATCAAAATAAAACGTAACCTTTGTATAAATCAGAGAAGTATTACTGCACTATGAGAACAGTCCTCTCGTTCAGTTGCGAGCTGTCTTCTCTCTCTTCTTTCCCCTGCCCATGTGGGCACTATCAACATTTAGACGGCAGACCAGTTCCCTTTTGCACTTACAAAAGTTAATGCATTTCCGTTTCCGCGGGCAGTTATCCAAATGCTTTTTGGTTCTTTGGTTTCCTATGGAAGTGTGCGAAAATTCTAGGGTCTTTGCCACTCACCTTTGGGTCTTAAGATATCACAGAATGGTTTTCCGCATAAGATAAGTGTAAACACTTGTGCTTGTGAATCCTTCAGTGGTGTGGTTCTTGTTGTTTTTGGGGTTGTTGTTGGTGTTATTCTTCCCCTGCGGTCTCTCAGTTATCTTGTTTTAGCGTGAACCAAAAATGCAGAAATTTTCCAGCTGTTCGTCGTGTCTGCTGCTGGATCTTGTTCCACTTTGATCTGGTCGTATACAAGCTTGATAGAGTTATACTGGCTGCTTTTATTGTCTCGTGATTCTGATTTTGTTTTTATGATTTTTGCAAATTAGTTTTCGGAGTTGTTTGTAGTGGTTGTTGTTCCTGTTGTTGCTGGACATGTTTTCGATGGCAGCAACAACATGACGCGGCGTTGAGACGGTCAATCAATGAACTGCAAAATATAACAACATAAATCAAATAATTATCAACAAATAAAGTACATAATTGCAATTACGTTCATTTCTTGTAGTTTTATTAGTTTTTAGTTTTTTTTATTCTATTATCTAATGCTTATTAGCTTATAAATCAGATCATTGAAGCATTGATCATTGTGGCCTTATCCAATTAAATATGGCTTAATGATTTCCGATTGATTCCAGATGCCAGGCAGCTGAAAACTGCAGCCAATGTGTTCGAGACAATTAAAGAACATCGAAACCGCTGGAACCAAGTAGAATTTATCTTTTCATCGAGCGTTTAATTACGGAGCCTGAAGTTTCTCTCCACTCCCCTCCCCAACCCTCACCAATTTCAACTCAAATTCGGAACCGCAAAGAGACTGTAATAGAAGGCGAAAGGCGGAAGCGGGCCGATTCCACAGACTGGCAGAGTGGAAGACTCTCTTGGCTAGCTGCTGGGGCAGAGGGAAGTCAAGTCGCGTCGATGAAACACCTGGAGATTGTCACAATCCGTTTGGATGAATGTCCAGCATTTTGATGGTGTTCACACTCACACACTGGCCTCTACCTTCCGTTCCATTTAATTGCGTTTCTCCCATCCACCTATTCGCATTCTCCACTCTCCATTCCCCATTCCTCTTCCCTTCCCTTCGCGGGACACAGACTTAATTGCAAAATACTCAAAATGAATGAAATATAGGAAAACGTTTTTTTAGCTGTTTGCTCAGTACATCAAAATTACATTAGGCTGCATAAAAATATATATATGTATGTACACACATCCAAACAGATGCATAAATAACATATGTACATACGAATACGTATGTATGTATGTATGTATGTACATATTGTGCGAGTGTACTGACCTATATATTAACGGCTGCCAGCTGACTGTGATGTGTTAATTAGTCAAATGTTGGTCAACACTTGGCTTGGTGTGGTTTGGTGTGGCTTGACTTGGCTTACTTTGTGTGACTGGGTTGTGCGGCATGGGTTTTGAATGTGCTGCACTGCGAGTATGGTGAGAGTACGTGTGAGAGGTGTGCAAATGCTGGTATGGCTATTGGGAGGATACACTGTGTGGTATTGCAAATACTATTGTAGCATCATAAATACTGCTCGATTGGCGATTCCACAAGCAACCCGCAAGAGAAAATTGCGGGCAGGGGTAAAGATATGGAATGGTGAGATAAGTCAAATATTCAGGCTATGGAAATTGTCTAGAAGGGTCGCCATCCAGTCCGCGGAGGGCAACAATTGTACATGTGTGTAGTTTGTACACCTGTGTTCATACAATTGGAGTGCCGCACCGCACAACTTTTTTACACATAAACACATATTGTTTATAATTCCTTTGCGTTTGCCCTCCTGCCGACGTTAGACAAACACAGATGAAATCTGCTGTTCCTGCCAATAGGATTTGAGTCCATACTTCTTGAACCCCTTGAATACAGCACCATTGTTGCCTGTATTTGCTCTCCTTTTACATATCCAGGCGCACAAGTACGTTAAAAGACGGAAAACCAAACAAAGCAAAAACAAAACAAAAATGATTTAATAAGCTGTCGAACAACCGGATACCAACAGATTCCAAGTCGAGGCTGAAGCTGGAACAGAGTAAATGTTTTGCAATTTCCCTAAGATTTTCATGTGTCTGTCGGGCAGCTTGCCTACATGCCTATTCGTCTGTCCGACTCTCTGGCTCTGTCTCTGTGTGGCATGTTGCAACCTGCAATCGGCAAACGTCAGCCGGCAGCCAGTAAAGAGACAAGGGGAAAGGAAACTGTGCGTGTGCCACGACCTCTGCTCCATGTGGTTTCTCACTTAAACGGCACTTGAATGTACACTTTTATTTACACCCCCACCCTCCCTCTCTGTGCTAACTTTGAGCTCCATTAAATTAAAGTAAAGCCGAGTCTCTTAATTGATGTTGGGGCTTATCGTCAGGCGTCTCAATGCCTCCGATAGAGGTGTTGATGATGTTCATCATGAGCAACAGTCAACACCACCTGATTTACGAGTTCCGTTCGCAAAGACTGCAGCCCGCAGTGGATGCCACTCGACTCATTTGCTGCACTCATCGAACCCATTCACAGCCAGACGAACGGCAGACTATTCGACGACCAGACAAACAGCCAGACAGCCAGACAGCCAGCTGGCCACTGGCAGCTCTACCAGCAATAATTGTTTTTTTATTGTTTAATCACCGACACCTGCTCTTTGATTTGGGCCGTTTTTCTTCATGCCTTATAGAGCTGTAGCCCCCTATAGCCCCCTGCAAACGGAAGGCCTTATATACAATCTTTGATTCGGATTGAGATCCCAACATGATTAGACAGAAAACTTGTTTGGCCATTCCGCTTCCAATTTGCAAGATTACATCATTTTTGACTGGGGCGTGATCTTTTTCAAGATCAGCCCTATAATGTATGTATGTATATATATGTACATATTCTTGATCGGATCGGCCTCAATAGACGAGTCGATATAGCCATGTCCTCAGAGAATATAAAAGCTCGAGATCCAAAAATGTTGTGTGCACACTTCTAAAACGCTAGAATCACAGTGAATCACAGTGAATCACAGTGAATCATGATTTTATAACCATTTCGCCACGCCCCTAGCGCTCCCACAAATGGCGGTATAACTTTTTTCCGCTCGCCTACTCAGACAACCTCATTCACCTCCAGTGTAGGATGAAGACTTTTCTAAAATTCGGGTCAAATACATGGACGTTAGGTGGAAAGAGGTGATGTGTACATATATATGTCTGTATGTTTAGTCACTATTCGTGACCAACGGAATATTTTCGAAGAGTGTCAATCTGCCGATGCACTGTTCCCAGCTCAACTGGGAGGCCAAGGCAACGGAAATATATTTCTCACTCCCACTGCATGCTCTTCCCATAAGGCTATCTCTGTTTTTTCCCGTATACGGCTTACATTTGTGAAGTCACAGTCAAGGAAAAAATTTTATCTCAAATATCATCATTGAGTAGCGCTTGCTCATTCTCTCTCTTTCACACACGAAGGCGGAGCGGTATAAATGTAGAGTCGCGGCCCTAGCTGCGACTCGCAACGTTCGCCCTCATTTCATCATGGCGATCTGATAAGTCGCCAGTAGGATATACATGTATGTACATATACTTAATAATATTCGTCAACATTCTAAGTTAAGACTCCCTTAACTACGATTGGGATTCATATCAAATGTTGAACAAGAAAACATATGAGAGGAAACTTATAAGATCAGAAAAATTTTCTGGTTCCTACTAAAGAAAAACATTTTTATTTATCTATGTTGGCGAAGTTTTGAACATTTTTTTAGGGGATTTGACAAAATGCTTAAATAATAAAGATTAATTTGATAACAAAAACTTGCAGGAATACAATTTAGAATTTTCATCATTTCTCTTGTCTTGTATGCATATAATAGCCATAAGGAAATGTGAACAGTTGTACAGTTGAGAAAATCGGATCCAAGTACCAGTCCTAGTCCAGAGGGAACGATATACTTGATGTTTGATTAATGATAATCCATCTCCTTTATTCAGACTATACTTTATTAAAAACGAGAGGGAACGTTGTGAGCCGCGGCAAAGGCCGCGGCTCTACCTTATACCCGGTACTCAGTCAGTATATACGTACATACATATTTGAGCCTACGATTTATGAAATTTATTATATATTCTCAAAAGGGACGAAAATAATATTTAAATTAAAAAAATGCATTTTTTGGAATTTTTATACATGTTTCCATTTTTGTTTACATATGCTTTGTATATCTGCGCCTACATATTTGGGACGTACAAGTGTTCAGGACAGAGAGAGAGAGGGAATGAGTCAGCGCTTGGCAGGCGTTGCGAAGCCACTGAAATTCAATTTGTTTCTTCTGGCCATAATTCTGATCCGACCTGATCCAGATTCGGTAATCTGGTAGATATGGTAATTTTTCGTGATTCTGCGTTTTTGGTTTTCATTTATCTTAAAAATTTTGGATTCCACAGATTTTCGTCCTTTGTGGGAGCGGAAAGGGGCGTGGCAAAAATTTGAAATACACTTGTGCTGGTTTGATATCACAGGAGTTTGGATAGAAAGTTTGGTTGCTCTAGCTCTTATAGTCTCTGAGAACTAGGCGACGCAAAATACGAATGGGCAAAGCAGATGGGGTCGCGTGTGAGAGAGAGCGAGAGGGAATGATAACTTTCGAAATTGTTTTTTTCATTGTAGCTATAATAATGATTCGATCTGATCCAGATTCAACATTCTGATAGATTTGGTCTTTCTTTATGATTCTGCGTATTTAGTTTTCTTGTATCTTTAAAATTGTGTATGCCACAGATTTTCGTCTTTTGTGGGGGCGGAGGGGGGCGTGGCAAAATTTTGAAATACACTTGTGCTGGTTTGATATTACAGGAGCTTGGATAGAAAGTTTGGTTGCTCTAGCTTGAATAGTCTCTGAGATAAAGGCTCAAATGAAGACGGACAGACGGAAGGACAGACAGACATAGCTATATCGACTCGGCTATTGATGCTGATCAAGAATATATATACTTTATGGGGTCGGAAACGCTTCCTTCTGTGCGTTACACACAACCGTTATCCCCACAAATCTAATATACCCCTATACTCTTCGAGTACCGGGTATAAAAATTACAGTGGAGTGACCAATTCGTCTAGTAAATTAATGACAACTGATCCACTGATTATTTTGATTCATAGTCATAGTCATAGAGTTCAAAGTCCGCATTTGCGCACACCGGATGTGTAGCGACCCTTTGCCGATCTGGCTTATTACAAGCGCAAAGGAATAGAGGAGCCAATAGAATCTGAATCGCACAGAAAGCGCGGCAGAGACGTCCGCAGGCCCGGACGCTCGTCAACTGGCGATGGGGGTCAGAGGTCAAATTTTAGATCTGAACAAAGACATCGCCCGACTTCTGGTGGCAAGACAACTTTCCCGCCGTCAACAATAGGTGGGCGTGGCCAGGTGTTCCCATGTGTTTGCGTGTGCCACAGCAGTCGAGTGTCTGAAATGAGGAGCTGGTAATGACAAGTGCAGGTAAGAGTGCCACCGGAGAAATCCGTTCCGCGAAAGCGGCCGAGCGAACTACTTTTGCCAAAACATATACCCATATACGAGTAAGTACTCAAAGGGACACACAGGTCATAGAGACTTTTGAAACGAAGCAGGTAAGAATGCTGTAGCCTATACCCTGACTCTAAGGTGGAAGAAGATGACAATGTTTCCGAATTGATTATTGTTTTATTTAATTTTATCAGACGTATTAAGATAGTTAGCTGTGACAAATTCCAGTTCTATTAGGTATTATGCAATTATGTATAATATGCAGTTTGGGGTAGCATTCCTCCTGTCTGTTCCAATTACACTAGTCGACACGACTTTTCCGCTGTCTCCAAAAATGACTTTTTCTGATAGATTTGAATGTTTAAAAATTTTGAAGAATGTTTTTTTTTTTTTCATGGAGTAGTTTTTTTTTAAAGAATTTTTTAAAAATCTGGTATTTTTTGTCATAGGTAGTGCTTATATTTTTCACATAACTCTCGTTTCATACAACTGGTTGTATTGAACTTTGCAGTTTAAAAATGCTGATAAATGCAGCTATAAATCCGACTCAGACACTTTGTAGCAGAAACTTAACGTCTGGCAGATATTAAGCTTCCAAATTGAAATTTCGTCATTTTTTTTCGGTATTTTTTACCCGAAATTTTGACTTTGAAACTTCTGGAAAAATCGAAAAAAAAATAAATGAATGCCTTGATAGACACATTAATTACGCGTCGTTTAAGGTTTCGCTTATAAAAATATAAAATCAAACGGCTAAGTTATAACCGTTTGACCAAAACGACCCAAATCTCATTTTATCGGAAAAAATACCGAAAAATACTTGAATTTATTTAAGTGTTATGATACTTAAATATTTTTATTGTTATTGCTTGGTACTATTTTTAAAATGGTTTGTCTGTCTTCTTTTGTCATTTAAGTCAGATTCTTTTATGAGAGTCCACACATAGTCGCCCAACATATTCTCATTCCAAACACCTAGATACCGTCGTTCCATAGCTTTTAATTGTTGGTGAAATCTCTCTCCGTGTTCATCACTAACATCCCCAAGGTTTGGCGGAAAAAGTCTAAGTGGGAGTGCAGGAAATGGTTTTTGAGTGAAATGTTGGCTCCAATTTGTTCATAATTCTTAAGTAGGTCTTGAACGATATTAACGTAATCATCTTTCTGTTACCAAGAAAATTTGTTGTAACCAGTCGGAACGAGTTCCAGGCTGCTTTTTCATTCGTAGATAAAATATTTTCAAATCCACCATCTTTTAGTAGTTTTCGAATTTGGGGGCCAGCATATGAAGTTGACCGGCTGGAGTTGTCTATTTCAATTAGAAACAAGTGGTATTTTTCGAAAACACACTATCGTATTCTGCTGGAAGTCAGAACTACACTGAGGCAGGGATACTATAGGTACAGAGTTTTTTATGAATAGCTTGAAGAAGAAAGGTCAAATATCTGCGGGACCAGCACCTGTGAAGGAAAAAGGTCAACATTTGACCCTAACAGGTATTTATGTATATTTATCCTCACCAAGTCTTAGGTATAAGGAATAAGGAATAAAACTGTCCACAACATTTACACCCCAAATAAATATGACCAGGTAGGATTTATATCCGATATATATAAATACCTAAGACTCGGTAAAACCAAAATTTCAGGTCCTTTTTGTTTTTTGCAATCCCATTTTGGAAGTTGGACCAAAAACGTACCGGACGGTATTTTTTCAGATAAAATGAGATTTTGGTCGTTTTGGTCAAACGGCTATAACTTAGCCGTTTGATTTTATATTTTTATAAGCGATACCTTAAACGACGCATAATTAATGTGTCTATCTAAAACCAAAAATTTCATTCATTTATTTTTTTTTCGATTTTTCCAGAAGTTTCAAAGTCAAAATTTCGGGTAAAAAATACCGAAAAAAATGTCGAAATTTCAATTTGGAAGTTTAATATCTGCTAGACGTTAAGTTTCTGCTACAAAGTGTCTGAGTCGGATTTATAGCTGCATTTATCAGCATTTTTTAACTGTAAAGTTCAATACAACCAGTTGTATGAAACGAGAGTTATGTGAAAAATAGAAGCACTACCTATGACAAAAAATACCAGATTTTTTAAAAATTCTTAAAAAAAAAACTACTCCATGAAAAAAAAACCATAATTCTTAAAAAAATTTTAAATCTCCCAATCTATTAGAAAAAGTCATTTTTGGAGACAGCGGAAAAAAAAAGTTGAAATTTGTCGAGTAGTGTTATCAACACGTTTATAATCCATAAAATATTTATAATTTATAATAATTTATAATTTATATAAACTCTAGAATATTTTGGAAGGTTCTGTTACTCGATTGTGCGGTTTGTACGATTGTAGGGCTTGTGCGGATGCCCACTCTGCCGCAGTCGTTTTCTAAAGCCGGCTTCTTTGCTCCGAAAAACTCTGACCTAAGATTCAAGAAGATCATTGATAACATCCGAGTGATCAGTCTGCGCTATACGTATATGTATATTATTACTTTTACCTCGCACTTTCTGGTATTGTGTCGTATTTGGTCTCAATGGGAGCAGAACTTTTTGAGCTATTGAAGTTGCGACCAAGCAATTGTATCCCATTTGTGTAAAAATACACATATGTATGTACATACATAAGCATATATAAATAATAATTAAAAGGATCTGGCTAAGAGGACACTGCACCATTGACACCCTTCTAAGTTTGTGAAAGGAACCATTGACAGATCGTATAATTTGTACAAAATAACTTTTCGCTTGTGTTGTGGTTGTGTTTGTCTGGGCGGGGGCTAGGCTGTAGGCAGTTTGGAGCCCACACAAACATTGGCTAACGCACAACGGCTGGGTAGACCATGGGACATGAGACATGATCGTTATGCAGATTTACGACTTCAACACTTGGAACTGATAGTTTTACCACTCCTCTCCGGTCGCACTGTCCGCAGCCCCTCTCGAACGATTTGTTGTTAACAAAGTTGTTTGTTTATGAGGCGCTCGGCTTGAATTATTGCTAGAAATTAACAACAATTTAGCGGTTCAGACTTGTCGCCAGCTCCAATAATCATTAGCAACGACACTTGCACTAGACAAAAGTCGGATGCGTGCGAGTATACCAGACAGATAGCACTCGTATATAATATGTATGTGCATACATATGTACATATATCTATATTAGCCGACTAGCATATGTTCCCCATATCTATGTAGGCCTCTCCTCTCGGTTGGTCCAAGTGGGCGTCTCAAATTGACTTTAATTAATCATTTTGTCATAGTAGTCAGCTCTAATTAAATTCAATTTAAACTAGCCAAGTGTCTCTGGGTAGCCGGGCTACGATCAATCGATCGATCGGACGGTCGGTCGGTCGGTCGGTCGGTCGGTCGCTCGATCGGCCAGTCAATAAAGTTTTCTAGATGTATGAAAAATAATAATTACACTATTACGAAATGTGGCCTCACCTCGAACCGAGTGTAAAGCGCTCTAATTGTTTTTATATGATTGGTGCAGGTATTTTATATTTTCTATATATTTAGAAAAATATTTATTTGATGTTGTTAATTGCCGCCTGCTGTGGGCCCTGCAGAGAGAAAACCCACAAATCATGGGAAGCAACTGTTTTGTTTTCGTGGAAATCAAAAATGGTTGCTCTCCGGCAGGTGTAGACAGGAGGGAAAAAAGGTCTAACAATCTGTTGGCCAACAAAGAGTTTGGGTCCTCCGTCCCGACGGGTGCACCAAGACCAGGATGTGTGAGTCTAAGAAAAGCAAACATTCCTACCGCAAAATTATTGATCAAATACTCTCCCAAAGGAGATATGTATGTATACCATAGGGTGTGATCGATTTTTAGCTTTAAGGCTGGGGCAACAAATTGCATTTAAACAGACTGAAAGACGGACAAGACATGGCCGTGCAACTTTTCCATAGCCCGAAACAAGTAGCCTGGCCCCCACCATTCAGCCTGCAGTCACAGATTGCGTGAGCTAGTTTTCCCCCATTGTCCCTCTCCACTGTCCACATGCCTTATACATATGTATGTATGTATATGCATTGTACATATCTGTGCTCCGCATCAGTGTCGACTGCAATTAAGTGCTGGTATCGCGAAATGTGACCGGGCCAGAGCCAGGCCAAGAACCAACAGCTCTCCACTGGCCCTCCCCTCTGACCGCCGCCTCTGCCGGACAACCTCCGCCTTGTTTTTGTCGCTCGTCTGGTTTATTGCACTTTTGGCAGCTAATATTTATTAGCCACAATTATCGGCTGCCGTCGATGGCTGGCTGTTCTAACAGTACACGATCTTTTGGGCACGGCTTCCGGGCCATGGCAGGCAGTAGTACCCGCAACATGCAAATGACTCGCCCAGGCCGAGCTTGGCTCTCAGTAGAGGCGACTTGACTCGCCCTGGAAACTGATTCGATGGGAAGAAGTGAAGACATGATTGCATTATGGCCATGGCCATAAAAATGCCAGCTCATCTTTCACCACACAAATCATCAAATGAAAGACTTGGATCCGAACAATCCATCTTTCCCTGTTTTTGTATCGTGAAAAGCGGCGCGGAAATTATGACGCGCTTTTCTTTTTGGCATTGAATGAGCGATGAGCGAGCCAAAGTGAATGTCTGCTGCCGTGCAAGCTGCTGCTGCAACAGTAGCAACTTGAAGTCAGTTTGTGGCAGGTGGCCAGGCAGCAGCTTGGCTCCATCTTTTGGCCGGAAACATCTACAAATTTGAGCTAAATGGCGCCGTGGCACGCGCATCACCATCATCAACATCATCACCATCAACGTAATAATCGAGGTGGTGGCATTCAACTGATTCATTTTCATTTTCGGTGATTATGCTGATTGTTTTCTCTTTCTTGTTTGCTACTCCTTTCGTGATTTCAATTTTTTCTGGCTTCGTTGTTTCAATTTTCAACTATTTTGGGCAAGCTGAAAAGAGCTCTCAGGTTCAGTTGCTTCGAAGAATGAAGTAAACATTTTTTAAATACATTAGAAAATTAGTAGGTATGTATATAGTATGTTTGAATATATGATATGTGCAGTGTATAAACAATATCTGGATAGACAAGTGGCAATGGCTGCCACCATTCCGTAGTCTGATTCTGATTCCGATATCTATTCCGAATCCATATGTCAATGGCTTCTGTCGGTTCTCACAGTTGCCACACATTGTTTTTATTACAGTCGGCTGTCGACGGTAATTAACTGCGATTTAATTACCAGTCGAAAAGAGGCCGAGAAATAAGACTGGGCTTGCTCAGCCGTTGCTCAGTGCAAATATTTATTTGTGTTATTTGCTTCTTTGAAATTAAATGCAAATGAAGAGAGCAAAGCATGTCTGAATGTCTGAAATTGTTGCACGGTTGCGCATGCTTGTGACTTGATTACAACAACAAAATGTTGACAAAGACTTTTAGTGGCAGGTAGCAAATAGCACCAGCAATGGAAATAGCAATAGCAACAACAGCATCAAAAATATGAAAATTACGGCGCCGCAAGGCAGAAAAATAAAAGGAAAATACACTGAATGCTCACGCATACCAAACAAATTATAGCGGGGCCAAAAACCCGACCAACGGCGAAGGAGAGCAGGGGAGAGGCAGAGCCAACAGGTGCATTCCATCTTGCGACATTCCAAGGGGGGTTTTTTAATTATGAAATTTCTTATTACTACCAGTATTTGAGTGTGCATAAATGGGCTTACGAGAATAGTCGGATCGGCCACTCGATTTCCCTACGAACCAAAAAAGGCGGATGCCTTTTACTCAAGGCCTTTTCAGCGCAGTACAGTGCAGTGGTATACAAAGGCCAAAACAAATAAGGGATCGATTCAATGGAAAAAGCTGCCGATACTCGTATGTACTCTATTGAAACCTACAACAAGCTGTTAGTCAGAAGAATTTAATTATAGTAGATGTGGATGCCACTCAAATATGGCCGACAATAACTACGATTAGCAAAGGCTTTCAGCTCTGCGTGTTCTCAAAGAGGTGTGCAATCATAGATCTTTTTACCGAACCATGTGGGGGATATTGAGAAGAAATTTGCAAGAGCCGTGTATTTGCAGATTAACTTTTGAAAATGTCAGCTAGGAACCGAACCTTGCGAAACAAATCTTGGGAAGGATGGGTAGGCTCATGTATGGATAATTTTAGCAATAGAAAGCCCAGGACCTGCAACAGAGAATCATTTGAACTGTGCAAAGGTTTTCTTTTTTGGTGTTATTTTGATATTTCATTCTCATTCCCATTTTCCAAAAGCCTCTAAAAAACTCTAAAAACCAAAAAAAGACACTCATAAATTAACTCAACATTTTCATTGTCAACGACAAAGCAGCTACTTATCGCATTTAATTGGGATTACGAGTATAATTTGTCTGTTTACAGCTGAGACAGCGGAGACCAAAGACGGCAATTAAGCCAACGATTAACAATAATTTCGATGTGAAACACTTTAAAACGCCATAAAACAGACTTGAGAGTAGGAGACAAGTATGCGAAGTTGGAATCGCAGATACAGTGTAGTGGAGATGAGAGGGGACGGGGGGAGAGGAGAGTAAGTAGTATATTTTAAGGGGGAGGGGAGCGATTTCGAGAACGCAGAGAATGTCCCACATTTGGTCATGGCACCACGAGCGTAGCTCGGCCCAAAAGTAGTCAAGAAGCGTGAGGCCAATTCGAGCAAAAAATGTTTGCAACAGGATGCAATCAATGTCACAAATGGAATCGAATTGAGTTTTATGCCCCCCGCTAGAATCCACCGAATAATTGAAGGCAATAGATTGCACAGGAAGCGCATAAATTGATTCGGGCCGAATGAAATTGACATTTCCCAGAATCAAGAGCAGTACCGATAAAATCAGTCGACTTGTGCTCACTTATGACAGCATCATTATGGCGCGACAGTAGCCAGTCATCTTGGCAGCCAGGCGGGACGACATAAAAACAGATGGCGATCTTATCGATTGACATGCGGACAAGTTGATCGACTGATGGGACCACCAAACCACGCACTGAGACTGCAGCAGACTGCCTGTCCGGCTGCGTCCAATCTAACGTTATCGCTGGCGATCGCCACGATTTGGACATCTGACACCAGAGGTCCGACATGTTTCTAATAAATCGAACATTGGCAAACACTTACCTATGTAGATTTCATGAGGCTCAACAAGTACATTTGTGTTATTTATTTTTCAAATATTACCCACTCAATCCTCCCTTCAATCCATTTCCCCCTCTTTGCCACTTGTTGAATATTTGATACCGTTTTTGATTGAGCGATTTAATTTTGGGGCCTTAATTTCTCTTTTGCATCTAATCTGTTGGACAAATCCGCCATATGCTCGTAAAAACAGATGAACTGATGAGCTATGTATACGCTGTACTCTATACTCTGTAGCTTATGGAAAGAACTGAGCGAAATAGTATTCATACTCGTCGAATTAGGGTACAAAAAGCATTCCCTTCTTATTATTATTATTATTTATAATAGGGTAAGATGGGGTAAGGTGTGATATTCATCTAACGTATATTCTACTTTCTCCCTGATAGCTCCCATATAGTTATGTGGTGTATCCATAAGCAAAAGTTCTGGTTTTAATTTACATAGCTGTTGCAGATCTGCGAATCTGCCATTTTCATAGTATTGTAGAGTCTTGTAAACATTTCAAAGGAGTATTGACCTCCTTTAGTCCGTTTAATTCTTTGCTGACTAATTGGATATCATTCAAATGCATACTGGTCCCTGTCTGAGTCCGACTGTCGGAGTGTCTAAATGTCTGAGTGACTGCCTCTCCCCGGAGATTTACATCAACAGATTGCCTGACAACGGGGATGGCCGTTCAACACTTACTTCGACTTCAATGCGAGCTGAGCTCCAGATTTGAATACGAATGCAAGTGCTCAACTCAGATACAAACAATATTTGTGTGCTTATTGTAACCTTGAGTGCGTAGTCAAACCCGTTGTGGCCGTATGGGACGGGACGGGATGAGACGGGCATTATCCCTCCCTGGGCGAACATTTTCTGAGACTGGGCTGGGCAGGCTGGCGGAGTCATAACTAAGCTTAAATTCATGCCAGAGAAAAATCAAGCAGCGCCGACTCAAAAACGCAACTAACTCCACTGAACTCGAACCGAACCGAACCGAACCGAACTCGAACCGAAAGCGAAAAGACCAATTGAATAAATTGAAATTTTCATATACATAAATTCTAGTAAAGGGAAGTAATTAATTTCGACGTTTGTATGTATGAATGCGTGTATGTATGCATGTATGTATTTACATACATATGTGAGGCCTGGGATGGCTGAGGCTGGATTTGTTTCGGCACACACCATACTCGTACGAGTACAGCGAAAGACACACATCACAGCATATCGAATCGCCGAATGCCGTGGCGTTAACAACACAATTAATACTCGTTTTCGTGATAGTTTTTATTGGCTTAGCCGAGCTTCGAGTACAGCCAATTCAATTGGCCTAATGACTGCAACGAATTTGACAGCAGCCTCCAGACCTCAGACTGGCCTGTAGCCGTTCTCGGATAGACAAATAAAATACTATATGATACTACTACTAAAATACTAGCCATAGAAATATTTGGAACGCTGTCGATGCAGCTAATCAATGGCCCGCTGGTGGTCAGCGGGCTGTTCGTTCCGAAAAGTATGCAAAACGGTCGTCGCCGTAGCCGTCATTGTTGTTGACAACGTGGATTGCATGCACAAATACAAATACCCATACCATACCATACCATACCATACCATACCATACCATACCATACCATAACATACCATACCATACCATACCATACCATGTCATACCATACCACACCATGCCATACCATACCACACCATACCACACCATACCATACCATACTAAACCATTCCATGCTATACCATACCATACCATACCATACCCCGATATTCAGATCTGCGCTTATAAAGTCAAAGACTACAAATCATTCAGTCACGCCAATGAAATTTACATAAATATGAGCAGACAAACAAAAGAAGGAAACAAATGTTTAGCCAACCAAAAGCCATCTTGCTCGCTCGACCATCAACGAACAACAAGTTCTCTGGTCTCTGGCCATATCCATAGCCAGATCATAGCCACTAGCAGCCAGTCATCCCATTCGGATATTCCCTAGGGACTAGGGTATTCAAACTGCAGTTCATCAGCTGGCAATAAGCATAAGGCCATAAAACTGACGGCTGACTTAATGGAGTCGTTTGAGCGACAAAATTGCTTAGTGCGGTCTGCAGACTGAACCCCTCCATGGCGGTTAATTTCCCTTTTCCCTTGGTTGGCCACGCCCATGCCATATTTGCATCGAGCAGTGCACAAGAAACAAGAAACCAAAATCGACCAAATGCAGATAAAAAAGAATGCTAAAGTTCGTTTCTTAAGTCTTTCGTTTGGCCGCGCTTAAATTGCGCAAAAAAAGGCAGTGGGAAAAATAAACTAAAATAAAATAAAACTCCTGAAATCCCCGAAATCATCAGACTCTTTATTTTATTCGCTAGTTCGTGCCACAGCAAAGACAACAGCAACAGCACCAGCACTGCCCCAGCATTTGAACGGCCAGCATCTGAACGGCCGCACGGCGAAGACAGCAAAAAGTTGCCAGGGCAAGTACATTATTTTGCCGAGCCTGGGGATAATTGTTCGTTCGGCTATCTCAAATATGTTTGTTAGCTTTTCGTTCCCTTACACCACCTCCAGCACCACCAGCACCTCCGCAAGTGGTGCTCCCATTTAAAATAGCGAAGAAAAAGGAAACAAAACACCAATCCCAGTAACGAAACAAAATCAAAAGTAAGACAAAATATCCAGCAATCATTTTTTCAACGTAATATTTGCTTTTAGGCGATACTTTTACGGGTATATGGGGGAACAGTGGGCGTGTCTGATTCAGTCTTAGAATGCGGTAGAGAAAGGCCTGCGCAGGCCCTGCCATCTCCATCGCCATCGCCATCCCCATCTCTATCCCATGCCCAACCCCAGCCCCCCCCCCAGCCACCAAAAATATCGAATGGAACTCAGTGTGGCAAACAAATTGGTGCCAAGGTTGACCCGAGACAACAAATAAAGTCCAAAGCCATAATTAGATCAAAAGTCATAATTTTTCTCGGTTGCTTTTTTGCGTCTATCGTTGCTGCTCGTCGTAATTGTTGCAATTGTTGTAGCAACAAACAAGCAACACAACAAACCACAAAAGGTGCCCAAAATAAAAAGCCGACTGAAAAATCCGAAAGAAACTCTTTTACGTGTACGAGTATCTACCAACTATATGTATATGGGAGCACTTAATTTTGTCAAGCGACTGCGGTGGCTGCTGGTCTGGGTCGGGTCCCTTCGTGGCAATAGACTTCAGGTACAATACGAGTAGAGCATGTTTTGTAGGGCAATCTGCCAGAGCTTGGGAGCTTGCTCCCAATTAAAATTTTATTGCGTAATTTCCCACTGCCCCCAACCGGATAAACTTTTAACTATAAGCCTTTTAAATTATAAAAAATTAAACAATCTATCAATGAGCTATCTGCAAGACCGTAAGAAGAGGCATCGGAAAAATAAGACAGATTGGGGAAGGTGTTGCCGGGGAGTAGTCGAAGCAGGCTGGGTCGATGTAGGTGGAAGTTCACGGTATTGCCGTGGGGTTAGCCATGGTTCGCGGAGGCGTCAACTTTCCACTCACAAAGTGATTGGATCCTGATCTATTCGGTTAGATAAAGCAAAGCAAAAATACAGAAAAACAGAAAAAAGCAAACAAGCAACATTGGATTGGAAAGTGAAAGACAAACAAAGTGGATTCGGTCGGTTCTGGGCTAGGTCTCTGGTCAAAAGGTTAGGATCGTGGAGGTGGGGCCGTCCCCTGTGTTTGGCAAGGGAAGATCTAGTACCAAACCATCCGCAGCTGGTATGGACCTGTGCCCCATTTGAAATGGGTGAATCTGCAGACCTCAATCATTTGGAACCGATTATAATTGGCCCTTTTTACAGCGCTAAAGCTTCCATGGACCATTAGCCAATATAAAATCAAAAGTTAAAAAGTTTACAATTTTCCCTCATTTCGGTGCCACTTATACCAATTTTCACCACGTTGACACTACCCAGATCCAATTCATTATGGAATGAAACGCATACAGAACGTATGGAACGCGTTGCTGCAGTACGCGTAACGCTCCCTTGTATGACATTCCAGATGCAGATTCGAAACTGTCCTGTCCCTATAGCGGTTCCTATGATAGGCGCAATGAAACCACTGGCGACGACGACGAATTTCAGTTGCATACATTCGAAAGCTTATCTAAAATATGATTGCTCTTGGTAGCACCCACTTGGTAGCACCACCCAACAGCTTTAGCTGACGCCACATTGTCCCTGACCTGGCCTTGCCCCATCGATCAGTGAATTGTCATTCTGTTGCAAGGGGCCGACAGAGCTCTTCTACCATTGCAATGCATTGTACGGTGACACCACCTAACCAACTAGAGATCCGACCCTCCGAGCCTCCCTCTGCACCAACAAATTGAGAACCGAGGATCGAATCGTGACGAACTGCGGGCAAATAGAGCATAGCCATGCCAAATGTTTGACCAACTGTGTCTGCAAAAATTTGAAAGTAATATTTTGGAGTTGGATACTCTTGGATACTCGAGATGGACACCCAAATGGATGAATGTGTTACACCACAGTACCACACAGTGAACCACTCCGCCCTTCCCGTCCAATGCAAATGCAGTACGTACTCGACGGTATCGCCTTTTGGAGAGTTCTTGCATAGCTGACCCACGCGGTATCCATTCGATTTAACTTTGTACGTTTTGTTTTTGTATGTGGCGCGAGGTCTTGACATTGTACCTTGAGCGTTGTCATGATTTTCTGTTGCAGTGGTTGTTGCTCCAATCCGCTGGGGAGCTGGAGATTGCTGTTGTCAGAGTTGCTGCCGCTGCTGCTGCTGCTGTTGCTGCACTGCTGCTGTAACTGTCATCAGTAAATGTAAATGAAAAGCTGCCAAAGCAAATCAAAAGCAAAAGCAAATTGTTTCGCCGATTCAAAGGCACGGCCATCCAGCATCGGACGTCTACACACCCAGTGGGCGTTCCACATACGAGAGACCCAGCCGATCCCATCGAATCCGATCTCATTGCTCTCGGCGTTGTCGGTGGCAGTTGATGTTGCTGTTGCTGTTACTGTTGCTCCAGATTGTGTGACTCATGAGCAGGAGAAGGAGGAGGAGAAGGAGAACCATGTGTGCGGCTCCCCTTGTGGCTGATTGAAATTACTCGGAGCAGGGCTTATGTGGAAACCAAACGCTGACTCGGTGCGGTGTAAAATGCCATTGCAAAACACTGGCAGAAACAGCAGCACCACACCAGCAGCACCACTGACTGGAATTGATAAACCAAATAACTCGCATGAGTGGTTGCTCGTGGCTGTCAGTGGATGGTTGCTGTTGCTCCATGGAAATTCTTGTCAAGGTTCATTTGGCTGAACATGCCTTCTTGGTTTAATTAGACTTTTGCCCACCGAATTTTGTACTTTTCGAATTCTGTTTGCTTTTTTTCAGCGACTCGGAGTCTGCCAATCGGCAGCCCTTTGATGTTGTTGCCCAAACGGGTGCGAACCATAAATGATGACGCTTGGCCAAATGTGGGCGAATGGAAATTAGCATTAGCATTGCCTTTGCTCTCGCAAATTGCGTTACTCACATCACGAATAAAATGTGTGAGGCTTTTCGGCTTCTGGAATCTGGGATCTGGCAGATCGGAAAAACTCAGAATCCACTTTTCTTTGTTAATCCGTTTGGAATATCAAGCAGAAGCTATTCTGACTGTGACCACATATATTTAGTGTATTCTTGAGCACGATTAGGAGCAAAACAAACCCGAATAAATGTAGCTTTGCACTGACCGCCATTGCTGCCCGCCGTAAAGGACCGCCAAGCGGTGCCCATTGGGAAAAAGTCTTTTGATTTCGCAGATAGTTGAGAAAAAGCAGGAATCCGCTATTTGACCATTCTGGTAGGTATAAATATATTTCGTATTCGGATTTGATAATAATCTTTCCCACCTTTAGAGATCGTAAAAAAGTCTATTTACTGTCAAAGCTTGGTAGCAACGAGCATACATATGTACATATGCATGTATCAGAATGATCAGATTAGTCAATATTGCTGTATCTGTCATGTCTCCGTCATTCCGACAGTGTAATACCTTACTACACAGTACAGTCCACATTCTATTAGTTGACTTTATACATATGTACATGTATGAATAACCCACAAAAGATTGCTTAATGGTGAAAAACAATCATTTGATTCTCTATTTAGAAAATGTAATATAAAATATCACTCTCCTGTCACAAGTTGTTCCAATAGAGCTCGACTCGATCGGTCGATCCACAGATCTACAGTTTTGTCCCCAGAAGTATAACTGTCCCTTTTCCTTCTGTTTTTTGTTTGTTCTTGTTTTGTTTGTCTTTCTTTTTTGTCACTGCTCCAACTGTTGCTTCTGCACGCCTACCAACGTCGCAGATCAGCTCAAGTTTGATGTGGTACTTCGAAGCATAAACGAGTATGCGGCAGAGATAGACAACGGGCCATTGCAGTCATCAATTTCCAGTTGCCAAAAGGTAAACATGGCCAAGGTGTCCGAGGCTTGAGGCTCTCGGCATTATTATGTATATACAAGAAGCTGTCGGCAGGCAGAGGCAGACCAAGCAAAAGGCAAAGGCAGCCGAGGGGCACAGCCAACCAGCGACAGGAACAGAAACAGAAACAGCATCAGTATCAGCTTCAGTACGATCCGAGTACGAGTACGAGTACAAGTACGAGTTGGAACATAAGCGTAAGCAATAGTGCAAGAAAACAGTTTGCAATAACTTTTCGCTTACAAATTTGCCAAACAATGCAGATCGCTGGGCACGAATTTGCAGTTGGACTCGCCACCGGTCGAGAGTTTCTGCCCCGGACTTGGTTTTGGGCTTAGTCTCCGTGTCTGTGTTGGTGTCGCTGTCGACTCTCGGTACCCGGCTATGCTGCATTGATGGACCTTTTTCCCCAGTGTTTGTGTGTGGCTGTGTGCGCGTCTGTGAGTGCGTCTGTGAGTGCGCCATTAACGGAGTGAGGGGCAATTATGGCTGCCCTGGGACTTGGTCGCTACTCGTGCCACGCGTCCGCATTTAAGAGACTAGCAAATTGTGTATGTGCCCCATCCCCTTGCAACAGTCGGCAGTGAAGCAGTGATGCGGCCCGCAGCAGCGCTCATCAGCTCAGACGCCGAATGGGGCTTTTCTATGGCTAAATCGGAAATCGGCATAGCGAGGTTCTGCTGTGGCTATACATATGTAATTATATACATACATTTATATAGATTAAACGGAAGAACACTTTTTTGGGCAATCCGCTACGGAAGCACATTTTCAAAAGTTTACAAAATTTTGCAGGGCTGACGATTTAGTTTCGGTTCTTTTTTCCGTGGTGGCAGTTTCACAGCGGACATGGCAAGAGACCTGCAGAGAAATACCTCAGAGACAGAGAGAGGGAGGAGAGGAAGAGGAAGAGGGAGTGGGAGTTGTCCATGTTGTCCAGTTATCCATGCACCTCACGCAGTGGCCGCAAACGAGAGCAAAAACACCCGCGGCTTCGGTTTTCTTTGCCGCTTAGCGCCCGTTGTCCACGATTGTCCCCATGCCCCATGCCCCATGCCCCATGCCCCACTCCACGTTGCCACAGAGGCACACAGGCACACAGCCACACAGCCACACAGCCACATTGCACTCCGTTCAGTCGTTCCCGTGTGTCCACGTACCAACATTGGCCTAATGTTGCACATTGTATGCCGAGCTGATCTTGTTTATTATGCAAGAAAGCTGCCAAAGTGAGCCAGCGACACACAGGTACGAAATGTACGAAAGCCCAAGCCAAAGCCAACCCGAAACAGAAACAGAAACAGAAACAGCGAAAGGGGTAACACCAACAGCAACAGCAACAGCAACAGCAGCAACAGAAACAGAAACAGAAACTGCCGCAACAATCACAGAAAGTAAATTTACAAAAATTTCAATTGAACAGCATGCTGTATAATCTGCATGGAAGCCAAAAGAAATTGATACTCTCGAGATACATACATATACACATGTACATAGCCGACTGTTGTATAAAATATCTTATGACGAACACCATATACTCATGCTCATATGTACTTAAATAAGGCTCAATGAATGTTTTACGATTTTAGGCATACAATCGGATGTACATATCTAACTTAAGCGTGGAAGACAGTGTTTTTATGTACTGTATTTAAAAATTAAAACGCGGATACTGTGTTAAAATCGGAAAACAGGAAGTACTTACATGTGTTTATTTATATAATGGCGAACAAAGATTTTTAATGCGCCTGACTGTTGTAACTTGGCCATATGGTAACTTTTTTAGGACAAGGACTCACACCTATGTATGTAGTTCTAATTCTGGGTAACTGATCAATATTCGATCTCAAAATACCTCCCATGGTCGCCAAAATGATAAAAGAAACAACAGAATAGGGATTTCATTCTGCATTTTCCCAACCAAGGTCAACCGCCAGCTGCAATTGTGCGAATTTGAAATGTATTCACGAACGCCTTCCATTCAGAGCATCGTTCAACGGTTGAAAACAGCTTCAAAATTATAAAATTCGAAACACACAGGAACTTTGCAACCTAGCGCTTCGGTGCCTTAGGTATGAGAGTCTATGGGGACAAAAAATTCTTCATTTCTGCCTTCCAGACTTAAAAAAAACCCCTTAAGTATTCCACACACACATATGTACATATATGTATGTATGTACATACGTATGTACATATTTGCCTATGTAATGTTGCATATTACATATTGTAGCGAAACTATTTGGTTAATAAGTTTATTTTGTATGATTTAATTCAAGTTTTCGGAACTCAGTTCCAGAGTCAAAAATTCATTTTCGATTGGGTTGAATAGGAGCATGAACCGCTAATCCAAAGTGTTTGCATTTGCATCACTTTCACCAGCACATGGAACTCCGCCCATATAAAGTGGCTTATTTTTTTGATGTTCGACTGCACCCTTTGCAATCGTCATCATCATCGTAATACATATAATATGCGAATGTGTACATATATATGTACATACATTTTCATACATACATATACACATGCATAAGCCTGGTTTTCACACCGATCAAATTCGAGGTAATCAAAAAGAAGAAGTCTGTTCAGAAAACTGTGAGGCCGTGCCAAATACCGTTATACCTGTGGCTTTTGAAAAGAAAAGAAGAGCGACACTGACTCCAAAGATCAAATCTTCCATAGGGCATATATGTACATACATATGTATGTATACATACATATGTATGCATGAATTTATGTATATACTTTACGTATATTTTCTTTATTATCATTATTTTTGGCTGATACCCTTATGTACATGTATGTGCATATCAAGGAAACTTCTTTAACTGAATTCGGAGCTACACTATTTCTGTTGATTGTTGTCCCCACCAGAGAAAGATTGGGGCAGTAAACAGCAAAGAGCAATTCCACATGTCCACATTTCCACAGTTCCAGAGAACCGATCGCCTGTTGTTAGGGAGCTCACTCAGTTTTGCGTTCAATCATGAGTTTCTTCGGCTTCTCTAAAGAGAGCGGTGCCTTCGCCTATCTCTCTCTCTCTCTCTCTCTCTCTCTCTCTCTCTCTCTCTCTCTCTCTTTCTCTCTCTCTCTCTCTCTCTTTCTCTCTCTCTCTCTCTCTCTCTCTCGTACATTTGCATGTGAGTACATATTTGATATATGACAGATTCAAGAACGAATGAAAGCTATTTTGATAATTTTTGAGGGATAAATGTCAACCAGCTTGTAGTGCCAGCCGATCAAGTTGGAACATGGCGGAATGTGGAACAGCTAAGGGGTGATGTCGGCCCCACGGGTTCGCGGGAGACGCCTGGCGCCTTGGCACAGCAGTCGGTCCAGAAGTGGGTGGTGCAGCACGTAGGCCTAAATGTGAATACAAGATTTGCTTTTTTCGCATATGGAACAGTTGCACCCCAGCAGGCAGCAGATCAGAGCGAAGAGGCACGGAGGGACAGGACTGAGGTGTGAAGTCACCTCCAAGCATCGACTACCAACAGACGCTGTTCTTTTCTGACACAGAAAACTGGGTCGGGTCAAAAGGTAAGTGATTCAAAAGCTGTTTAGTATTTAGTTCAGCCAGAGTTCGAGCCGGGTCTGTGGTGGAAGTCGGAGTTGGAGTCAGACAGAGAATACAGATACACAGTTCCCTACTTATGGTCATGGCTTGGACCCTTTTCTCTTTTATATCAAGCTCTACTATTTATAGGGCAACTGTAAGTTGGGCAATTTACAGAGCCGTACTCACCACGACAGATTGGCGAAAATGTGTTTGCCTTCAGTTTTGCATTCGTATGTATATTTTCCAACATTTCGATCGTACGTGATTTGTATTCCTTCCTTTTCCCTATATTCTGGAATTGTTTAGAATGGTCTTGGGCTAGTATATTTTCTTAAAGTCTCTCTAGTATTTCAAGATAAGTCAGTACCATTTTTGAATCAGTCAAGATTGCCGCTGACACCGTACACCTATTGAGATGTTGAGATCCCCGCTGACAGTGGTCTGTCAGGAAAAGTTTTCCTCAGTTGTATTTGAGCTTCCTTTGAACTTGAGGTGCTATTCCAACATTGTGTACTCTCTTCTATCCTTACACGTATGCCAAAAACCCTTCTGGTCCTACTAATTGTGAGCATCCCTGCTCCTAACAAATGCTCCGAAATGGGATTCATATGATTTATGATATAAAAATAAATATGTATACATACATACATACTAAGCGTGTACATGTGTGTCTCAAACATTCATTTATATAACGGTCCTAAAATATAATATCTTTATGCTTCCTTCTAAGCATTCGGTCAAACTTTTGTAGGTAACACTACTCGACAAATTTCAACTTTTTTTTTCCGCTGTCTCCAAAAATGACTTTTTCTAATAGATTGGGAGATTTAAAATTTTTTTAAGAATTATGGTTTTTTTTTCATGGAGTAGTTTTTTTTTTAAGAATTTTTAAAAAATCTGGTATTTTTTGTCATAGGTAGTGCTTCTATTTTTCACATAACTCTCGTTTCATACAACTGGTTGTATTGAACTTTACAGTTAAAAAATGCTGATAAATGCAGCTATAAATCCGACTCAGACACTTTGTAGCAGAAACTTAACGTCTGGCAGATATTAAGCTTCCAAATTGAAATTTCGTCATTTTTTTCGGTATTTTTTACCCGAAATTTTGACTTTGAAACTTCTGGAAAAATCGAAAAAAAAATAAATGAATGCCTTGATTTTTGGTTTTAGATAGACACATTAATTACGCGTCGTTTAAGGTATCGCTTATAAAAATATAAAATCAAACGGCTAAGTTATAACCGTTTGACCAAAACGACCCAAATCTCATTTTATCGGAAAAAATACCGAAAAATACTTGAATTTATTTAAGTGTTATGATACTTAAATATTTTTATTGTTATTGCTTGTTACTATTTTTAAAATGGTTTGTCTGTCTTCTTTTGTCATTTAAGTCAGATTCTTTTATGAGAGTCCACACATAGTCGCCCAACATATTCTCATTCCAAACACCTAGATACCTTTTAGCTTTTAATTGTTGGTGAAATCTCTCTCCGTGTTCATCACTAACATCCCCAAGGTTTGGCGGAAAAAGTCTAAGTGGGAGTGCAGGAAATGGTTTTTGAGTGAAATGTTGGCTCCAATTTGTTCATAATTCTTAAGTAGGTCTTGAACGATATTAACGTAATCATCTTTCTGTTACCAAGAAAATTTGTTGTAACCAGTCGGAACGAGTTCCAGGCTGCTTTTTCATTCGTAGATAAAATATTTTCAAATCCACCATCTTTTAGTAGTTTTCGAATTTGGGGGCCAGCACATGAAGTTGACCGGCTTGAGTTGTCCATTTCAATTAGAAACAAGTGGTATTTTTCGAAAACACACGATTGTATTCTGCTGGAAGTCAGAACTACACTGAGGCAGGGATACTATAGGTACAGAGTTTTTTATGAATAGCTTGAAGAAGAAAGGTCAAATATCTGCGGGACCAGCACCTGTGAAGGAAAAAGGTCAACATTTGACCGTAACAGGTATTGATGTATATTTATCCTCACCAAGGCTTAGGTATAAGTAATAAGGAATAAAACTGTCCACAACATTTACACCCCAAATAAATATGACCAGGTAGGATATATATCCGATATATATAAATACCTAAGACTCGGTAAAACCAAAATTACAGGTCCTTTTTGTTTTTTGCAATCCCATTTTGGAAGTTGGACCAAAAACGTACCGGACGGTATTTTTTCAGATAAAATGAGATTTGGGTCGTTTTGGTCAAACGGCTATAACTTAGCCGTTTGATTTTATATTTTTATAAACGATACCTTAAACGACGCGTAATTAATGTGTCTATCTAAAACCAAAAATCAAGGCATTCATTTATTTTTTTTTCGATTTTTCCAGAAGTTTCAAAGTCAAAATTTCGGGTAAAAAATACCGAAAAAAATGACGAAATTTCAATTTGGAAGCTTAATATCTGCCAGACGTTAAGTTTTTGCTACAAAGTGTCTGAGTCGGATTTATAGCTGCATTTATCAGCATTTTTTAACTGCAAAGTTCAATACAACCAGTTGTATGAAACGAGAGTTATGTGAAAAATATAAGCACTACCTATGACAAAAAATACCAGATTTTTAAAAAATTCTTTAAAAAAAAACTACTCCATGAAAAAAAATAAAAACATTCTTCAAAATTTTTAAACATCCAAATCTATCAGAAAAAGTCATTTTTGGAGACAGCGGAAAAGTCGTGTCGACTAGTGTAATTATACCCGTTACTCAAAGAGTATAGGGGTATATTAAATTTGTGATGATAACGGATGTGTGTAACGCCCAGAAGGAAGCGTTTCCGACCCCATAAAGTATATATATTCTTGATCAGCATCAATAGCCGGGTCGATATAGCCATGTCTGTCTGTCCGTCCGTCCGTCCATCTGTCCGTAAGTCCGTCTGTCCGTCCGTCTTCTCTATATCTCAGAGACTATTAAAGCTAGAGCAACCATATTTTTTATTCAGTCTCCTGTGCTATTACACTCACTGAATTGCGGAAAAGCAGTGAGCTTACTCAATTGTATTTCAACATTTCGCCCCGCCCCCTTGCGCTCACACAAAGAACGAAAATATGTGGAATCCAAAATTTTTAAGGTATGAGAAAACCAAAAACGCTGAATCATGGAAAATTACCGTATTGACCTACCAGATTGCTGAATGTAGATCAGGATCGGATCATTATTATAGCCAGAAGGAACTAGTGAAAAGCGCTTGCTCATTCGCTCTCTCTCTCTCTCTCTCGCACACGCTTCCACGTCTCATTTATGTAGTTTTACATGTACAGTGGCTCAAAGCCAAAACAATGCAGTGTAAAATAAACTGTTTAGCTGTGGTACAGATTTTAAACTAGAGGAAAAACAAAATGTTTAAACGCACCAAAGCATCTAGAAACTTGGAATCCGACTTGATTTCCGGTTTGGCGTTTAAACATTTTTTGTTTTTCCTCTAGTTTAAAATCTGTACCACAGTTAAACAGTTTATTTGACACTGCATTGTTTTGGCTTTGAGCCACTGTACATGCAGAAATGTAGAAGCAGATGTTATCATATGTAAACAAAAATTGAAACAAATATACATATACAAATTTTACAACTGCTTCGACTTAATTATATGAAATTTTCTTGTTTGCCCAAAATTTAATTCGTCCCTTTTGCGAACATATAATAAACTGCAGAAATCGTAAGCTCATATATTATATGTATGTATGTATGTACATATGTACATTGAATAGTTTTCTAGATTATCATAAATATTTCTAACAAATACATGTGCATACATACATACACATGTACATATGTACTCATTTATGTGGATATAATATTAACAGGATGACGCACTGCTTCAGAAAGTTCTCCCAAATGACAGCCAGCAGAATGTTTTGTCTGTGTAGTTTACAATTTTTATTTCAATTTCAGTCACAACCTTGGCCTTGCCTCGATTCCGCAATTCAGTTAACTAGCGAATCATCCTTTACTTTAACCGGACTTCCCTTCCTACAGAGTGGCACTGAGAAGAGTGGCTACCCAAGCAGCTCTGGGCTTTCATGGGCAAGGTC
This sequence comes from Drosophila affinis, assembly GCA_037356375.1. NCBI lineage: Eukaryota > Metazoa > Arthropoda > Insecta > Diptera > Drosophilidae > Drosophila > Drosophila affinis. The sequence goes on along the minus strand of CM074802.1, from coordinate 36,948,117 downwards.
GTCTGCCAGTTCGGAATGAGCATCGGATGACCGTCTAGATGGTTGCGGTTCAGTGGGATCGGAAGTGCTTTACTGTTTTGTTTGTAGGGTTTCAGGCTGGCCAGCCCAACCCAGCCCAGCACAGCCAGCAGGCCAACGTTGCCGAACTGCATCAAAGTGATTGGAGAGAAGATCTAGTAGGTTGAATGTTAATGTATATAGAACAATGGTTGAACCAGCCAGCGAATGACCGACTAAGCGCTTAAATTTTAGGTTCGCAAGTCTTGCTGTGGCTTGATTGGCTATTATTTATTAGAGATGTATTTCAGCGCAATAGCACGGGCGTGCATATTATATGAATTATATGCAAAATAAAAATACAAAATACAAATAAATCTTACCTCAATCTCCAAATGCCCGCTCGGCAGCTTAATTTCTCCGCTACTCCAACGCAGGTCTACAACAGAACAGGTTCAATATCGAATCTTTTTTGGGGTCTCAGTCTGCTGTGATTATTACTTTCAACTTTTGTATGATGTGTACACTTGCAGGGGGTGAAAAATATTCTTTTGGGTTCTTTGGACTGCACAATACGCAAATGATCTAATTTGCATACAAGAAATGTGTTTCTCGTTTTTATATGTACATATGTATATGTATATGTACATACATATGTATGAATATTATTATTTGTATTATTTTTTTTCCGTTGGCTGTTGTTGCTGGGTTTTATAATTCCCGTCTGGGCGCGGCAACAACAATACTAGGAATAAGTATATTTCAAATTCACCGAGAAAGACACGGCCAATTCGCAAAAAACCGAAAAAATAAGTTGAAAAAAAATAGCTCTGAATGCAAAAAAGTTGCGATTAACAACGATTCAATTCATTTAAAACCATTAACTGAGGAAGCAAAATTCTGTCGATGGATCTGGCAAAAATTTAAAATCACTGATTATAGGAAAATTGCACTAAAAACTCCAGATACATCGCAAACGTATCCCACATACATACATACGAGTATATACATATGTACGAGTATATTTGACAGCTTAAATTTTTAAGACACTGCACTTCACACCCGTTCAGTCGGCTACACTTCTCTGTGTTAGCTCCTCAGTTAGCTTAGTTGCCGGCGTTCGTCAAGCGCGGACTTTAGCATGGGGCTTGGGAGGGAGGTCGTCAGCTCCGGCCGAAAGCTCAACACTGATTGGCGAGGCAAGCGCCAGCCACACGATAAAACCCAAGCGAAACAGTCGTTCCGAATGTCTGCTGGAACGACTGGGAGCGAGTGGAACAGGGCAAGATCGGGACTTGATGGAAACGAGACTGGCAGCGAGCGGGGGAAAGTGTGCCTAAAATATACCAACAATAGGCAATAGGCCTCTGAAATAAATATTAGGCTCTGGATTAGCCTGACCGTGGGTGTTGGAAGCCAGTTTAAGAGTTGCGATTATCGCGAATATCTGAATACGAGTGCGTGTCACATCGATCAGGAGTGAAGGCTCTACGTTGTCAATTCACAAAATTTTTTATAAAAGATTTTTAAATTTTATTTTGAAATTGTTCTTTAAAATATCTGAAAAAAGTTACGAAAGTAGAAATTCGCCAGAATTTAAATTGAAGTTAAAGGACCATTTTGGATTTTAGTTTCGCGTATATGTATGTAAATTCAAGATTATTTTATTTTTATTAATAAAATTTTGGTCGCATATGTACATACATACATATGGAAAACGTAACATTTTTCAAAATGTCTCAATTTTGCCCTTTGCGGCCTCCTTGGTCTCTCAAATTCGGTGACTTCCTTTCTGTTCTACGTCTTTGTTCCATAATTTAGGCCCAATGATACATAAGTACAAGGACGGAAGTTGCAATGAGCAGAAACTAAGGCAGAAAAGAAAAACTACACAAATGGAAAATCGAACCAATAATCGAAATCATTAGACAAAGGAAATCTAAAGTAATGACTGCAATGACTCCAACTACAATAACGAGAAATAACACTGGTCCGATTGAATCTAATTGGGGGAGCGGGTGGCGAGGTGGTGCGGTAGTGTGGTAGTGCGATGTGTTGAGGTCCGTTGGGTGCGGCGCCAACGCTAAACATAACGGCACAATTATAATCGACTTCAGATACATACATATATGATACATACATGTATGAACGGTAACAGTTCGCATATGTATATTATAATTTAACAGTTTTTTCCTATCTTTTTTGCCACATTCTCCAAGGACAAACAACATTTTAGTGAGCGACGACGTCGCCGGCGGCGGCGGCAAACAGCACCAGTAAGCCAAGATTGATCTACAAAACTTAAGCTTTGAGCCGAGTTTTTCGCGTTGCCAACTTTCCTTTTTCTATCTATGTATGTCTATAACGGTGTATTTGTGTTGTGTGTCTGTGTTTGCGGGCGCGCGTTAAAACAAAAACAGATACTAAAAAAATAAAGGAAACGAGGGGAAACGTTGTGAGCCGCGGAAAAGGCTACGGCTCTACTTTATACCCCAATATTTGTTTCCAAAAAAAATTTGTAAGCCCGGGAGAACGTTGTGAGCCGCGGCAAAGGCTCGGCTCTACTATAAACCTGGTATTCAGTCAGTATATACATACATATATGAGCTTGCGATTTATGCAATTTATTATATGTTCGCAAAAGGAACGAATTAAATTTTGGGCAAAAAATAATATTTCAAAAATGAAGTCCAATTTTGTTTGCATATGCTTTTTACATCTGCTTCTACATTTCTACATATTTGAGACGTACAAGTGTTTGCGACAGAGAGAGTGGGAATGAGTCAGCGCTTGGCAGGCGTTGCGTAGCCACTGAAATGTAATTTGTTTCTTCTGGCCATAATATTGTTCCGACCTGATCCATATTCGGCAATTGTGGATTCCACAGATTTTCGTCCTTTGTGGGGGCGGAAGAGGGCGTGGCAAATGTTTGAAATAAAATTGTGCTGAATTGATATCACAGGAGGTTGGATAGAAAGTTTGGTTGCTCTAGCTCTTATAGTCTCTGAGAACTAGGCGCTCATTTGGACGAATAGGCAAAGCAGACAGGGTCGTGTGTGAGAGAGAGCGAGAGGGAACGATGACTTTCGATGACATTAATAATCCGATCTGATCCAAATTCAACACTCTGATAGAAATGGTCATCATCTATGATTGTACTATGATTCTTCTATGATTAGTTTTATCGTATCTTCAAAATGGTGTATGCCACAGACTTTCGTCGTTTGTGCGGGCGTAAGGGGGCGGGGCGAAATTTTGAAATACACCTGGAGTAGTGTGATAACACAGGAGACTGGATACAAAATTTGGTTGCTATAGCTTTAATAGTCTCTGAGATAATGAGAAGACGGATGGACGGACGGACAGACAGACATGGCTATATCGACTGGGCTATTGATGCTGATCAAGAATATATATACTTTATGGGGTCGGAAACGCTTTGTTCTGGGCGTTACACATATCCGCTATCACAACACAACTAATATACCCCTACACTCTTCGAGTACCGGGTATAAAAAAGCCAAAGCTCTACGACAAAAAGGTGTGGCAACCTCGCAGCGTTCTGTTTTTCAGAGGGTGTGTGTGTGTGTTCGTGTTTGTATGCGTGTGTGCTTGTGTGTGTATGTAGAGGAACTACAGTTACACTTGCATTTACAGTTTACAGTTACACTTGCATTCACAATTTCAAAAGCCTCCAGCCTAAAATGGCATAAATAACAAAATTGTTTGGCTATTCAGCAGCAGTTTGAAAACAAAAGTCCGGCAAAAAAAAAGCAACAAAAATAAAACCAAATTAGATAATAATAATTTGTTACCGATCAGCGAAGTTTTTATACCCTAGAAGTCCAGTTTACGTCGATAATTATCGATTATAATCTGTAAAGAAAAGAGCACGCCCTTTTTTAAGGTTTTATTTTGTTAAATTAGCCCCCTATGGCACTTATTTTTAAAATGCTATACCCTGAAGAAGCATTTAGCTTAGTGCCAAGAAAGGTCCCATGGCAATAACGTACGATTTTTTTCCTGAACATAAGCACATACATATGTATGTACCGCGAAAAATTACCGTGTTTATGATCTGAATATAGATCTGATCTAAAGAAGCACTGCATAGGTTTTTCCAATCTTCCTAATCCCCCATTAGCTATGTTTTCCATCTAAGAGGTTTTCACACTTTTCTTTAGACATTCAATGCAATAGCTTGAAAGGCCTTTGCAAGCAATACATAATTAAATTGTTTCATGGACATATTCCTTCTAACTTCTATGTAAATCCAATTTAGTTTCTGGCTTACCAGCTAATCCAACAATGAAGTCCGTTGATTATAATATGTATTACCAATTATAATACTTTCCCACTCTTTTTCTACTAATTGGAGTCAGTAGCTTTTCATAAAACAAATTGCCCTCATCTTCAAAAAGCTGACTGAAAGCTGGATCCAGCAGCTGACTCTGATGAGCAGGATGATCGATGGAGAGGACGAATGTCACTCGGAGCAAATGTACATAAATATAAATGACATTCTAAAGGAATTTCTTTACTATCCATCTTGAACTAAATGAAGATATTAAGTGATAGTAGAATGGGAGCTAAGGGTGGGTGTGGTCGGATCGGATCGGATTGAAATGTATCCCAGTTTATGCATACAATTATTTATGCATATATTCAAGAAATGCCTATGAAAAGTGTACATCTATACCGGATAATGGGACCTTTAACCCATAGTGCAGTGTAATGGGAAATCATTTGTTGTGATTAAATTTTGGCGTTTGCCATATTGCTTGGAAAAGTATTCAATGATTTGGTGACAATTCACTTTTTGGATGTAGACTTAGAATTGTAATCGAATGCAAATCGGAGCGTTCTTTTGGCGTTTTTTGACTTTGAGCAACAACAAAATTTATGGCTAGGCACTTACCCGGCAGCAAGGTCAGAACACTTCCAAGTGGCGGCTGGGGCTGGGGCTGGGGCTGTGACTGCGGCTATTGGTGTTGCTCCAACTCGGAGTCAGGAGTGGAGCCAACAGGTCGAAGAAGCAGGAGCCGGCGGTCCATGATTCAGCGGCAAAGACAACGGCAACTGGGTTTTGACTTTGATTTGTTGCACCGTTGCTCAAATATAAATCAGCGACCAATTGCTCATTCCCAAGGCCGCCAAACCACAATAAAAGGAACAACTTTACACGACTGAAAATGGGACTGGCACTTGGTACTTGGACCTTATCCTAACCTACGCAGCCCCAACCATGTCAACCATCATGCCTTTCAACCGAACAACCGAACAAACGCAACAAAAGTGAAGTCAAGTGAAATTTTAGCCAATACAAGGGACACAAATGAGAAAGCAAGCTAAAGAAGAAAACCGAATAGCAAATAAAATTATGTCAAAATTTGAATTATCAGCTGGGAAAAAGAGCATACAAGACAATGGCTGTGCATAAATTAATTTTCCTATCAGCTTGCAGCTGCGGAAAAGTACACCCCGCATCAGCAGGGTTTTCACTTTCGTGTTTGCCATGTGGTAGCTCAGTTTCATGCTGCGAGAGGCGAAATGGTGCGGCCATGAAGATGAAGTGGCGAGAATTATTTCTTTTCTGTCAAAGAGATAAAGCAGTTGACACAAGCTGTGCACAACCACAAAAGAAATGATTTTCCTTTTTCTGCGGTTTTGCCCTTGGCGTGCGGTGAAAATGTTTCTCGTCAGACGATGAATGGAGAAAATTGCAGTTGAGGAAAATGCAACAGTGAAAAGCGGTTTTTATTTTCATAGTACATTTTCCCGCTCTTTTCCGAATGTGTACCATGTGTCATGCGTACAACATTGTTACTAGATGGATTGCATTTTGAATTGCCGCCAAGAAAACTATCAACATAATACGTATTGAAAACTATCGAAATGATAGAAAGCAGCTGTTTCACTCGAATTAACTATTCGATACTAAAATCAAAACAAACTAACAAGTTCTGAATATCTTCTGTTTTTATATCTTGCAAGTCCTAACACAGTCGGAAAATAATTGCTTTACAGCTAATAATAATTAGCTTTTACAATGAACAATGAGGCGGCGCCGGTGTATTATAGTGCGGAGACAGTCCGACGTCATCTCACCTGGCCGCTCGTGAACGATGCAGTCGAGTCAGCGTTGAAGGCAGTTGTGGCTTCAGAAAACCGTCCTCCTAGTGCACCTTACGTGAACCAGCCAAAGAGGAGCTTCACCGCGTGCCAAGATCCGGGCCAAGTCTTGCTCACAATGCCCGCCTTTGTGGGCAACTACACGCTGACCTCGGATGCCTGTTGTGGAGAAGAGGAGATGAGGAAGCGCACGACATTGGCCTGCAAAGTGGTTTCCTCGTTCAGTTCCAATCCCCAACGTCAACCGCCGCTACCCAGCATAAGTGCGAACATCTTACTCTTCAGCATTCAGACGGGAGAGCTGACTGCCATTATGGCTGGCACAGACATAACCACCTGGCGCACAGTGGCTGCTTCACTGGTAGCCACCAAGTTCCTTTATTTTCGTCGTTTTGGCTGCCGCGCCGAGCACGAGCGGGAGATAACGGTTGCTATAATTGGTTGCGGGGCACAGGGTACAATGCATGCATCGGCATTCTGTTCCATGTTCAAAGTGAAGCAATTGAATCTATTTAATCGCACCAATGCCAAGGCTTGGCAGCTGGCCGAGAAGATGAAGCAGGAGCTTGGATTCACCAGCCAGACCAAAATAAGTGCATGCAGTAGTCCCGAAGAGGCTGCGAAAAACGCCGATGTTATTTGCATTGCGACCTACTCGCCGGAACCGCTGGTCTTTGCATCAGATCTGCGCAAAGAAGGATCTGTCCACATTAATGGTAGGTCCAACATTTCCAGCATTGAGTTCCATTTGTATGCGTCCGTACATATGTATGTATGTATATCGTATTTATTTTGCCTAATTTACTTGCAGCTGTGGGGGCAGGCGAAGTCCATTACTCGGAGGTGGCGCCAAATATATACGAACGTGCCCAGGTCTATGTAGATTGCTTTGCCAATGCCGAAAGCGAGTTGATTGGACTTCCCGCACTCATTACCGCCGAGTTGGGATCAGTCATCATGAATGAGAAATATCCCGAAGCGTCAGCCATCACCATCTTCCAGTCCATGGGTTCGTAAATTCTAGTCCGTAAAGTGTTCGCAGCTCGTACGAATAATAGCACACCTCTAAAATCTATTTTCAGGAATGGCTTCAGAGGATGCTTGCGTGGCGCAGGCCTTGCAGGACGCTCTTCTGTCCGGCGTGCAGCCCAAAAACCGGTGATAAATTGCTAGATATTTATGTAAATTTGTACATACATATGCCTATATAGAAATGACGGAGCTGAGATGCTTTTGTTGAGGCATTTATGGCAGCTAATAAATATTTTATGTATATAAAAATCAATTGGAAACGTAACAATCTGTGTTTACAAACTACGCAATGCATTTAGCTTAGCATAAGCATTAAAGTTTACTTCCAAATCACAGTCACATTTGTGTCCTTCTCAATGTCCCGCTCAATGGTGCAGGGTGAAAGGCCCGTCTTGCAGCAGATCTCGTCGAAGCTAATGAGGCCCGTGTACATCTTCTGGCGTCCGGATGGCACCGATCCCGTGAACACGGGATACTTATGGATGCATCGGATGAACTTGTGCTGCAGTCCAAAAATGACCATCTTACGCTCATCGATGTTGTGATGCTGGGGACACAAGCGCTGGCAAATGGCTCTCAGCGTCACGCCGTGCGTCATCGAAGCATAGAACTGGAAGATGCGCTGTACGCTGGGCAGCGTCTTGTCGGGCTTGAGGGCCACGTACTTGCGACAAGCGTTGCTCAGCGATGCACTCTGGATGAGGTGCTTGAGGTTCTGGGTCATGTAAACGTTGCTGTATTTAAGGATGGGCAGCAGGTGCACCACACCGTAGTAGGCCAGATTCTGGATGCACGACTTGACTAAATCCGTCTCCACGTCCGCTTCGGCGGCGATTCGCGCCACATGATTGATTCCATTGATGTAGGGCAATATCTGGATAAGAGGGAGATGGAGGTATAAGTGAAAGAACTTTCAAAAGGTGTCAAAGTTATGTTTCATTATCTTACCTGTTGCGTGGTCAGGTCCCAATTTTCTAGCGGAGTGTCACGCAGATTAGCAAGCAACAAAGGCACCATGTGATCCTTGACCGCAGGAGGATCCGGCTTGTGCATCACAATCTTTAGATAAATCGTATTGTCGCCCTCGACAATGGTGGCTACCTTGCGCTCGTTCAGGTCTCTGAGCACGGTCTCGAAGATGTTCTGCAACCTCCGCTTGTCGTCCTCGCGCGACAGAAAGCACGATTCCTCCTCCATCATGATAAGGTACTCCGATAGCTTCTTCACTACGGGCTCATATTGCACGGATCGGGCCCGCGAATCGCAGACGAAGCACAGGTTGAATAGAAAGGCATTGCGGGCGTACTTCTGTTGGTCCTGTATACCCACCGGATAGCCAACAATCTTCACGTCCATGGCATTCACAGTCAGGATGCAGCGCTGCAAGTGCTGCTTGGGTATAATGTACACGTTAATGGCATCGAAGACATCCTTGGAGATGTAGTTATCAGGCACCTGCGGAGCGAGAAAGGATATATACGAAAGCTGGTTGATGGGAGGATTTTACGTACTCACTTGGCAGCTTATCTTGCAACCAGCTGTGGCATGGAATTCGCTTAGAAATATGCACCGTATTTTGCCCTCTGTGCTGCCGCCACTGTTCGTGCCAGCAGAGTCTTTAGTGCGAGAGTGCATGATTATCGCTGTTTTCCCGCTATCTTCTCATTTTTGGGCAAACTCTTTGCGATCCCATTCGACCGAGTCGAGAAACATTTATATCGTGCTATCTGGTGGCGTAGCCCTGCAACAGATGAAAGGCGTTAGTGCAAACGGCTGCGAACAATTCTCGATAATATAGTGCTGCAAAACGCGTGTTCCCAGGGCCAGTGCTGCAAAATAGTTTCCTGTGACCACTGTACAGAATTCGCCTTAAATTGGGTATAGTTTTTTTATCAAAATTAAGCAAAATGACAAACGAAAATGTTAGCGGTACAACAAATGTCACCGAACGCCTTAAGGTGGGTCTCCGCGAGGGCGTTACCTATCCCATCGTGATGAAGTACTGCGGCCACTGCACCATGCCCATCGAGGTAGGATAAATGACATTAGGCCGGCAATTTTATTCATATGCTTCGATGCGATGATATTTACAGTATTGCGAATACTATCCGGAATATGAAAAGTGCAAGGAATGGTTGGAGCGTAATATGCCCGATGACTTTGAGCGCCTTAAGATTGAGGAAGAGCAGGCTGCTGCCGACGGCACTGACGATGACAAAAAGCGCCAGAAGCGCGGTGGCAAGGGACTGCTGCGTGTCAAGAAGAAGGAGGATGTCCCCAAGCGCATCTGTGTGTCCAGAGCTGCCCGCGGCAAAAAGAAGTCTGTGACTGTAGTCACCGGCCTGAGCACTTTTGGTCAGTCCCCTCACGATTCCCGTATTCAGTGCAATCCGTCATTTGTTTTCTTTTGAATTGTTTACAGATATTGATCTCAAAGTGGCTGCGAAATTCTTTGGCACTAAATTCGCTTGCGGCTCTTCGGTAACTGGCGACGATGAAATCGTCATCCAGGGCGATGTCAAAGACGAGCTCTTTGATGTCATACCCGATAAGTGGTCAGAAATCGATGAAGACGCCATCGAAGACCTGGGCGATCAGAAGCGTTAAGCGCCAAAACAGTTTCACTAACAAGCAGCACATATTTTTGTCTTCTTTTATACGCTACAATAAAATATTAGACGTTAAACCATTTATATGCTATTTTTTCTGCTGTTCCTGCTGCTGCTCGGTATGCCCCTCTATCTGCGCTGACGCCGCGTTCTTTTGCTCAGCCTTTTTTTCTTTTAAAGCCTGGGTTTGGCTTTGCTGTGGCAGTTGTGCCGTTGGTTCCACTCCGTAGAAGTGCTTGTATGTCAGTTGGATGATTTTCTCATTCTCCTCGTCCGTCAACGGAGCTTTGTTGTCGTCAATCAGCTGCAAAATGTAAACGAAATTTGAACGCTGCTGATGCATACATTAATCTTATTACCCGTATCTTACCAATTGCGTGTGCAGCGGGCTGGTGGGCGGATCGTTCACCATTTGGAGTACTTCGTAGGGCTTCAGGCTATAGTTGGCCAGGTCTTTTATGTAGTTTGTGATGGACTCACGTGTCTGAGTCTTGCAGGGCGACTCCTCCAGATATTGCAGGGCCTGAAAGAGCAATCCCATGCGCTGCTGTACATTAAGTCATTTATAGCGATTATTTATACATACCTCATAGGTTACTGTGGCCAAGTTGCGCATTCCAAACTTCTTTTTAGTGCTTTTGATTTTCTGGAGCACATGCATGACCTCCATGTTCGTGAGGTACGAATAGGTGGCATTGACACTGAAATATAAATATTTGAATGGATTATTTGCTCCTCTTATTTAATATGACCTTAACTCACGTTTCCATCGTGACTAAATTGTCGGCCTTCCATACAAAATGTAAACATGCTGTAAGCGAACTAGTTCCTATGGAACAATTGCACCGCTTGACTATGGAAAGGTAGAGACAACAAGTAAAACCAGCCAAAAAACATTTGCAAGGCTCATACTCACCTCACCTCTGCTGTGACATGACATGAGGTGGCTTCATGAAGTTTTAATACCTGTGTAGTTACCATGTAATAAGTGCCCTCATGGTATATTAGACAATTGGGTAGATTTTACCTTGCATGCGTTGAATTTTCTGTGCCGCTTTTCCTGTTGTCCATACCCTATTTTTCTTTGAGGGACCATTTTATAAACTACCCTTATACGGAATGACATAAGGGAATTGAATAAATGTTTGTCCAACGAACGCAATAACTGATTTTATAAACTTTTTTATGTATACTTAATAGGTATGCCAAAATAATCTCCACATTTTGAAGCTATATCAATGAAATTTTGTAGCTTCTAGTCTTTCTACTGATACCATATATGTGTACCCGGATCGAGACCTAGGGGAATAACGGAAATTTAATTAAGCATTTAAACAAATTGAACAAATTGCTTCAAACTTTCTGCCTTAATAATTAAAAATTATCAAAATAATCGCGAAGGATTTTTGGCAAACTCAATGATGAAATTTCAGAAAATAAATGGCTTTTTTCATGTAAGAAATTTAATTTCGGGGTATGTCTGAACCCACTTCCTGACCTCTATCGGGGTTAGAATCGATCGATTGGCATCTAAATCTCTATTATTTTTTATTAAATTACCGAAAAAAGGCATGTAAAAGAGTGGCTAACTTTTGTAGTTCATGCGTAGTTCATCTGTACCGATAATTTAGTTTAGCCCTGTAAAAAAAACGGTCAGACCTTTTTTTGACGATTGAGGTTTTTTGAAGTTTTTGTACGAACTCCTTGTGTTGACTTTCCTTGTTTTACCCTTATTTAGACCGAATCGAATAAACGGAATTTTTAAAATTAGCCAACCTTGTAGAAAATTGTTTCATCTAGCATTTAAAATTTCTGTTTAGGGTTCAGTATCCTATTCAGCTGGTAATATTAAACAGAATATCAAAATCGAGGAATATGATGTTCGTCGGTATTTTTATGGTATATTTTCAAAATGAGACCGTATTTTTTTTGTATATTTCTGATTGTCGGACGGTATACTGTATCGATAATTCCGCTGTCGTACGGCTGTCCGCCAGTTTTTTCGTTCTTTCAATTCTAAAATTTATGTACGTAATTACTTGACTAAAGAAACAAACAAATAAATATCTATCCCCTTTAGATTTCGTACGTAAGTGAAGCCTTTACAATGACAACAGACAAGACGTCCTCAACAATCGCTGGGTGGCAAAGGGCAAAGCACCGACTGCCGAAGCGCCGATTAAATGACTTGCACCAACTCCAGCGCAAGGCTTCCCTCGGATCGCACCGCCATTGGGGCCACAGCCGTGTGCGTCGTTTAATTGCCGTCGACAAGTATGTTGAGCAGCAGTCTCCGCCTAAGCATTTGTGGACGCTTCAGTCCAGCTGGTACATCGTCCTGCTCGTGCTAGGGGTATTTTTTTGTGGCATAAGCTCCTACTATGACGGAGAGAATGTAAGCAATTTTATGCTCAACTACAGTAAACAGTACCAGTCCATCATCCACAACAGGCAAAACTATTGTGACCATACTCTGTCCCTAAAAGAAATGTTTGGCCATATTCGCCGGCATGTACTCAACCAAGGACCTGCTCTCGACCAGTTGGAAGAGTCTTTGAGCAAGTCAGAGTTTCAGTCAATTTCCCTGCTGGGATCTTCGGGCGTGGGCAAGAGTCTGACGGCTCGTCTGCTCCGGGAGCTGTTCCCCTGGCCGGAAAATGTACACACTCTGACCAAGAAGGATATCTCGGAAGCGCGCAGAATGAATTCGGTGCTCACCAAATTGGCCCTCTGTGGTCGCAATCTCATTCTGGTCGACAACATGGACAGCAAGGATCAAGAGATTGTGCAGGTGGTCGACGACATGGTCAGCAGCTTTGGCGAGATCGCCAGAAACAACAATACTCACAAAACAAGCCTCAAACGCCTATCCATAGTCTACATCTTTAATATCAATCGGTTGCTTGACGAAACTCCTGTTGAGCAATTCGCCACCGTGATGCAGTTGCCCCACAATCAAATGATTAAATATGACACGATCGAGCCGCATCATTTGGAGAGTTGCATTCGACATGAGGCGGCCCTGGAGAATCTGCATCTGGATCAGGAGTATGTTGAGGCAATGATCAATGTCACAGATGTCAAGATGTCTGGATGCAAGACAGTCCGCGCAAAGGTTTTAATCTACGGACAAACAAAATCGAATTACCGAAAAGACTGACAAAAAAAAGACTTTAAACCAAAAAAATGTTGGAATTCCTAAACATATTAATATAACAGATTTTACCTACGCATAAGTATATGTAGAAAACTCCAAAAATCGACAAAAATCTCCAAAATCGACAATCAACACCACTGATAAATTTAATTAAAATTATTTATATTCATAAGAGTGCAGTCCTGACAATGTAAATGCCTTAAATGTTACCAATCCCGAAAATGATCCGGAACAAAATATTTTGACATCCATGCACAAAATGTGGACGAAAATCATTTCCTTTAAAATGTTAAATAATTATATGAGTATATTAGCATATTTGTGTAGATCTGTGAAACTGCCGGGAGTACGCGTTCCTGACACCATAAATTATATATATTCTTGGTCAGCATCAAGAGCCGTGTCGACCTAGCTTTGTCTGTCTGTCCGGCCGTTTTGTTCGTTTTGTTAGATATCACAGAATATACATAAAAGCTAGAGCAAACAAATATCCCTCACAAAATCATGTTTTGCTGCGTCAGTTAAACCAATTTGTAAGCACCGTGTACTTTTGCAAACGCAGTTTATTTGATGAATTTATTAATTTAGCAAGCTGAAATGGCCGATGTCCCACTGTGCGGCAGTTGCGCCCTTCTGAGCGTACTGCACTTCTAGTACGAGACGTTTATTTTATAACCGGTACTCGAAGAGTATAGGGGTATATTAGATTTGTGGGGATAGTGGATGTGTGTAACGCCCAGAAGGAAGCGTTTCCGCCCATAAAGTATATATTTTCTTAATCAGCATAAATAGCCGAGTCGATATTGCCATGTCTATCTATCCGTCCGTCTCTCCGTCCATCCGTCTTCAATAGCGCCTATATCTCAGAGACTATTAAAGCTAGAGCAACCAAATTTTGTATCTAGTCTCCTGTGTTATCACACTACTTCAAGTGTATTTCAAAATTTCGCCCCGCCCCCTTCCGCCCGCACAAATGACGAAAGTCTGTGGCATACAGAATTTTGAAAATACGAGAAAACTGAAAATGCAGAATCATAGGGGTGACCATTTCTATCTGAGTGTTGAAGCTGGATCAGATCGGATTATTAATATAGCCATCATGAAGAAAACCATTTCGAAAGTCATCGTTCCCTCTCGCTCTCTCTCGCTGTGTGTTTTGCTCGTTCGTCCAGATGAGCGCCTAGATCTCAGATACGTACGTATATATAATTGTCAGACCTGCAGACCAAGTTCTGGCCCCCGGTTTGCTGGGAATGTCCAGCTCGTCCAGCTTTTGAAGCTGAAGCTCGTTTTCCATGTGCCACTTTTCACGAGAAATCTGTCGGTCATTAGAGCATGTGTCTAGTACCCCCATTTGGGTCTTGCCACCTCATCAAATTATCGGTAGGTGAGCTGTGATTTCTTCCGCTTGGCTTACTGGAATTACAGGGTAGTGTTTTTCGCGGAGTGTTGCCGCTTCCTTGTGGCCTTGGCTGCGCCCTTATCAGCTTTTGCTAGCTGGTATTCTGTCAGGATCGTCTTGGCTCATTGCCTCAGCTCGATCCCTTGGCTAGACGATAGGATTGCTGGATCTCGTCTGGTACTTTGAGACAGCACAGCCGCTAGTCGGGGTTGTCAAGGGTGCCCCAGTCCCTGGGCGCTTGCCAGCCGCAATGTCAAGCTGCTTGGCAACCACAACGGTAAACAGTTCACCAGTTGATCCCTTGTGCTGTTCGACTTGGATTGACCCGATTAGCTTTTCGGGCCCCTCTTCGTGCGGTTGGTGCCTGAAGCTACCGTCTTCAACTGAGTCTCCTTCTCCGTCTTCTCAGGAACTGTCGTCTCCTTCTCAGGCGTTGGTGTAGAGCGATACTTTAGAATCCGTACCGAGCTCTATTGAGTTTTTGGCAAGGGGCAGGAGGTGATTTAGACTGGCGGTCGGCAGGTGTCCACAGTTCGCATTAGCGACAGATCATACCCTCGGTCATGCATCTCTAGATAGTGCCCCCATGGATTTGCTTAATTTCACTGAGAGTTTTCTTTTCTCCACTCGACCACCATTAGCCAACATCCATGGCAGAGACATAAGCGTACCAGACACCCTCACACCCTCCCGCTGGCATCGGTGAGTACAGATACGGTGGGTGACGGTTCTTTCATGTAGGATTTTAGAAAAGCTTCCTTTTGTAGGCTACAAGTCTTTAAACAATTTCTTAAATCTCTCTTCAAGGGTTTAATATGACATAGTCGAAATCACATATCCCGCTAGCAAGTTGAGGACTTCCATCCGGCACTGGCTCAATCTTTGACCCAAATTTTTCCCCTACTTGGAGTCTGCAATTTATAAATTGTTTCTTTACGGCTCATATTCGTTATGATGGGAAACTTGTGTGAAAATTGGAGCCACCTATAAGTTACTCTTTCGGCTGTATGCTGATCCAGACAATCAGTAAGGGCAAACGGGTTTCTACAAATATACAAAATGTATCATTCTGAGAAGACGGATATTGACAAATTGATCATGAATAAGAACTATTTAGACTCTTAAGATTCTCAGTTATCTATATACCTTATTAAATGATCGCAGCGAAGTCCAAAGATCACCGAACAATGATAATAACCAGAGCACCCCTTCAGTGAATCTGCCACGCGCGGCGGCTCTTGCTGATATTATAGCTGTTGGCGTTTATGGCCAAGCGTATGCTGTTATTCTATTGTGAAGAAGCTCCCCCTGTCATCGGGCGTCGTGTGTCGGCCCGATTTAATATTTTATAGTCACCATGGCCTACAAAAAAAATCACATACAACAAAGCAGTGATAAACATCCAGTCAGTCAGTTGTCCAGGGTCAAGTGCGTAGTCATTGCCACTGTCCCACAGGCGCACACGACTTACGCGTGATATACGCGTAGTTTTTGCATTGAGCGGGTCTCATCTCAGCCTGCTTCCGGTCGAGTGGCGGGTGCCTTCGGTGACCTCACTAACGTCTACGGAGCGTGAATGTTGATGCATCTTTTGCTTACACCCTGTTCTCGTAGAGCACAGCCTTACGCCCAGGTTGAATTCGAATAGGTGGAGGCTCTAAAATACAACTAAAAGCTGTTCTCGTAGAGCACAGGCTTACGCCCAGGTTGAATTCCAATAGGTGGAGGCTCTAAAATAAAACTAAAAGCTCCCTCCGTTAACAAAATTCATAAAATTGTTTGATATCCACCATTTAAGGATTGAACAAAATTTATATCTGTATCTAAGATCATCTACATAAAAAAATATGAGACAATTAAAAAATGTACAAGTTAATTTGGCAATTAGTTAACAATACGAATGATGAAAGGTAATTGCTCTTCAATTACCCCACGGATATATAATGAGTGGCAGCCGTAGCAAGTCTGCGAGAATGTGCTACGAAATGGAGCGAATGCCTCAGTCAAGGAGGTACATTTTGCTGCTGGTGATCCTGCGTATTGCAGTTTGCACAGTGAGTTTTAACATTTTCTGTCTTTCTTTCTGTCCGATAATCGTTGGTATCAGTGCCAGCCAATATCGGTCTCTGAAGCATGAAAATGCCCTACCCTATACGATAAACGGAACTTATTCCGTGTAAGTTGACGAATTTGAGTCATTTTAGAGTTCTTTATTAAATGCATATGTAGCTGAAAGGCTATTTAGCGTTTCGGCTGTGGAATCGTACCATTTCTTAATGTCATCGTTAAGTGTAATCATACTACGAATGGGATATTAATTGTTACCCTTCTAGTCAGTCAACTATGAGATCATTGGTGATGAAAAAACAATGGCCATCGAATGTGATGGAATTGACAATGAGGGTGATATTCCGGTCAGGCAGATTCTGGATATAAGCGACGTGCACTTTGTGATTGCCGATGATCTGGAGACCTTGTACTACAGTGGCGATATCAAGGTGCTGATGGACATACCCCATACCCCAATCACCCTTCAGTTGGATGTTTTTCGCTGGATGCGCAGCCAGTGGCTACCCACACCTTTATCGATAAAGAGGGACAATTTCTGTCAGGCGCTCCTGGATCCGTGGGAGTTGTGGCATCCTGTGGTCAAGGAAATCCCTAGGAGCCAGCTGAAGTGTCCTCCAAATAAGTCAGTAAGCGACAGAAATCCTTGAGAGCCTGTGAAAGATAATGATGTTATCTAACCTGTGGTTATCATTCCTATTGGCAGCACGTGTACTCACTCAAAAATATCAGCAATCATTTGTTCGTGAACAATATGCCGTCTGCGGACATTGTCGGCGATCTCAAGGCGGTGGTCCACTTGAGCACGGATCAGCACAAGACTTGTATGGTGGTCTTTGTCAAGGTGTATGCGCATTGATAACATAACCATGACATGATATCTGGCTGCTTCTTTTATGGCTTGATCTGCCAGTTGCTCGACTCTGTTTGCTCAGCTTCAATAGCGCGTTCTCCGTTTATGATTCTAACTAAATGATTTGCAAATAAAACAAAATATTTCATATTCATGCACTCAAAAAAATGCCAGAAATGATTACCTTTTATTATTATTTTTTTCCCTTTTGGTTTTGTTATATTTCCCACTTGTTAGTGATAAGCCAGAACTGAAATGGGAACTTAGCCCAGTAATCCCCTTGTGATATTTGCCAGAAGCTCAAATGCGGCGCCATGCGCAGCCACATGGACTGAACTCATTCTTAACAGCGCGTGATGGGGTGGCCGTATCCAGTGCCGACTGCCGACTGTTGACTGCTCCGTGTTTCCCCGGCTGCACCCTGAACTGCGGCAATTTACGATGTACGAGTTGTGTAGATTCGGGTTCACATTTCCTGCTTCTTTCACACGAATTATCTATTTATTTACTTTGGTTTTTCTTTGCACGTGGTCTGCCAGGCAGTGCCTTTTGTCATGTGGAGCAGGGATCGATAACGGTATTACTTAGCTGTCAAGAATGCTCTGGAGCATGTATTTGGTTGGGATGACCCCAGGAGCCTATATGCCTGTTTCAGAATATGTGTTTTACTTAATACCGATTACAGCATAGGATGATAACCTGGACGAGGATGTGTATGAGATAGAGATAAAGAGAACAGTCTCTGAGAACTACGCGTCTATGTGCACCGATTGTCAATTTTCCGAAGTCAATGTGGGTTTTTAACTTCGCAGCTCACTCCTCCACTTCTGTTTTCCGCTTGCTGGAGATGTTTTATGGGTTCTACTATATTCATTTCTCTGTGCTACCGGTTTATTTGCTCGGGATTGTGTCATGGTAAACAAACGATTAGCTGACGAAAGATCAGTCATAAAAAACAAAACATTTCAAATAAGTATTAACAGCAGTCAAGTCAACCCGCACTAGCCTTGTCATGTAACATTAAAATTAATTTATTTATTTGACCTAATATGACTTTGAGTATTATATAAGAAGAGGAGATTTATATTATAAGAAGGCCCCCTTCTTAGAATTATTCAAGACCCGGACACAGAATATCAATAAGCGAGTCCGAGCGAATTTTATGTGCGTTGGTAAAGAGAAACATATTGGCACCGCTAACAGTTATTATTCTGCAATTAAGTTCGATGCCGGACGAGGATATTGATAATATGAACATATAATATTTGATGATTCCAGTAACCAATATTAAATGTGGTCGAATATATCAAAAAATATTTGACTAGGGATGCCATACGTTAAGTCAATTCTTTAGTCTTTAGTCAATCAGCAACCGAATATGTTAAGCCACTCAGTCTACGCGTATATTAAACTCCCGAATCCCACTGTTCAAATGCAAATTCAGATAGAGAGGCAAATCGGAATCGATATAAAATGCATCAATAACAATATGTATAATAATGGTCACAGCTCATGAGAGCCGATCGAATGTGCTTACATAAGTATGTAAATCTCATATATATTTATGTATGTATGTACATATGCCCATACTCGTACATACAGATATATACATACATACATACATACCTATGTATATGTTCATGTATATTAGCTTTCAGGCAGAAAGCGCTTTAAACTGGTAGTGACTTGTAATTGTCGGATCTGAGGCTGAAACTGTAGTAGACCGCAGTTGCGAATTCGACGAGGGTACAACACGAGCAGTAGTAGGCAGGATCGCATTGTTCGATGTCGTAACGGGGGAAGAAAGGGCTTGCCATGGGCTCCATTGTTTGTTAAAACCACTGGAGAGGAGTAGCCAAGCACGCAAATAAGTGAATATCTAGGAGAACACACAATACCTATAGAATAATATGTACATATGTATACTCGTACAAAACGGTAGCCAGGCCAGTGTACTGTATGCACATCGTTCATATACTTTGTATGTATGAATACTTAAACTACTACGTAACGTACGTACGCTCTGGCCCTGCCAAGCAAATTGCATGAAATAGGCGTCTTTGTTTATTGCATTTTTATAACAGCAAATAAATACTAAGCATGAGAACACTGTTACGAAATTTAAATAAATATAATTGCAGTTACGCGCTTAGGGAGCATTAAATGTCGCGCACGAATACTCCGCCATACATACATAGATACAGATGTTGCTGTTAAAGATGCACATCTGGATCCATTCGTAGTAGCCCCATATTCCCCGCCTTCAAAAAGAATTCCCCTTAGCAATCGAACGCTTAGTTTAATTTCACTCTTCGAGTATCGGGGCTTCCAGCCTCAAAAAGTAAATACATACATACATATATTCTAGTAGCCTACTTGATATAGCCAGTTCCATCTGTGTGCCCTCTGGCGGAGGGGGGCCATACTGGTTGAGCATGAATAGAAATGTAGGGTCGCGACACTAATTGAGAATTATAGCGTTCCTCCTCGTTTTCAATGAAAATAGTTATAGTTATTTATAAATTTACAAAGAAACCAATTTTAATATTTTCAATTTTTAAGCACTTGAGTCGAAATTTTCAAATTTGAGAAATTATTCGTGAGACCGAATAAATGACATTTGTTACGCAAATTCACCACTTTCTAACTGAATATTGGGCGATATAAACAACCGATTTTCGATCTTTTTACTTTATCTGAAAAGTTTGTTCAATCTTCATATTCATATTCATTCATATTCTTCATATTCATATATATTTAGCTATATTTATTGTACAAATATAGCTAAATATATCCAATATACTTATTCAATTAGAAAAGTTTAAAAAGTTTACATAATGTTGGTATTTTTTTAACTTTCCTAACTTTTGCGGGTAGTTGACACGTGATAGCTATGATATATACCTTTCATATGTACATACATACATACATATATAGTCTAAATTGCCCAAACTACCTCGCGGCAAGTATAAGGAAGAAGAAGATCGCATACAAATTTAGCTGTAGCCGTGTGTGTTGTTAATTGACAAAATTTCTAAATGTTGTATTATAAGTACTACCTGCCTATATATTGCATATTTCTTTAAGAAATGTTGAAAAGAATGTTGAAACTATTTCTGATGGATGTTATCCTAAATGTTATAAACTTCAAAGAAATGATAAATGTTACAAAATTTGCCGAATACGCATAAAACCAGTTCAACTTTTGACTGAATTGTATCCTCAGAAAAAACTTACCCCACGGTACATGGGATTTTGGCTCATGGAAAGGACTTAGTAGAGTATCAGTGCTTAATCATTGGTGAGCTGTCCGAAGAAGCACAGAAATGTAAAAACAAGGACTTCAAAAGGTTCATATACTCTAATACGTGCAAAATTTCTCGGGTTCGACAAAATGAAGACCTTTTTAACATGCTGGCAGCCTCATCGGATCCACTTCTTGCATCGCTGAGACATGTGCGATCACGAAAGGATTTGGAATATAGCAACTATAGTTGCCGAAATGTTCAGTTTATTAGATATTAAACTTATTAACCTTAATTTTGATGATTATTTTGTTGAAAATCAGCGATCAGTAGCAAATATTAAAAATGAACCTAACAAATTCACCCAAAAAAATGGATTTAAATTTGATGTTTTTAAGTTAGAAAATCTAATAAAAACAACTAAAAATGCGATATCGTCATTGAAAGTGTAAAAAAAAATTAAGTTATGATTAAAAACAAACGTTTTTAATTTGAATTTTACAGGTAAAATATGCTCGAAAATGTTTCTTAACTTTGACTTTGATTTTTAAAGTACCATAGATACCTGGCACTCTCGACGAACATTCGTTTTATAGCTTCAGAAGTTTTCTATTATTTGCTTTTTTTAAATCGCTTAATTAGTTTAGAAGTTATGATTTTTGAAAACCCCCACTGTGCGTCGGCCTCCGAAATATATATCTTCCCTAAATCAGGCCATACTAGATTACCACGAGTCGGATGCGCACTAGTAAAGGATACGATTTCTTGACTATATAGAAGGGGTTAGAAGCATCCGCAGGTTGCAGTTACTTAGATGGCCAGCATATGTCACATTCGATTGCCAAGTTGGCTTGGGAGCTGGTGAACACCACTTCAACGGCAACCGATGCAGGTAATTGGGAATTTACGGCGCGAATATTTCCAGGTTTGATGCAATTTGTTTTGAAATTTTAATTTGTTGCATATCGCTAACATCCTACCCACCCCAAACACTCCATTTGTCTCCACACCGACTCACTTCCCTCAGTTCGGCCAAGAGCAGACCACGGCAACCCACTGCACCACCCTCAGACAGCCCTCTTCTCATTTGATTAATAAAGAAACAGCATTTAATCAAAATGAGAAGAGCAAATACGAAGAGTACACAAAGTCCGTATAAGTACATATGTACATACGAGTATATGTACAACGTTTTGGGTTTTGCGTCTTTCCGTTCGCATTTGCCTGTTGAGTAAATACGGGTGTATAAATTAATATTAAATTAATTAAATAAATAATATTTTCAGGAACAAATAAATAACATATTTTATTGCGCAAAAAGGCAAACAAATAACGTAGAAGGTGGCGGAGTACAGTGAAGTGAATAAAGCTGAACACGCAAATGGACGTTGCGATGGCTTAAAGATGCGTTCCATCCACTCTACCTCACTCCAGTCAGCCACCTCCAGTCCATTCAATTCAACTCAACTGCCATACAATCCAATCAATGCAATCCCATTCCCATTCCTATTCCCAGTCATCTCCAAGTGAGAATTTTTCAAACAAGCCGGTGCACCGCGGTGGGCACGTGACCGTGATTTTGACATGCTTCGATGAGCAGTGTGGCAAGGGCAAGGGGCAAGGGGCAAGGGGCAGGGAAGTCAGGGAGGTGGATTAGTGTCTTTATTATTTGCCTAAACCATTTTCAATTATTTGTATGAAATAATTGATAGATTAACTAAATACGGCAATCATGCAATCGCATTTTTCTGATGAAGGTTGTCAGATTGCTGGATTGTTAGATTCCCTTTGGGTAATTTAGCAGATGCAGTAATTTCATCCATCTAATTGCCTATTATCATTGCGCAAACTGTACGAAATGTGACAGGGATAGTCACTAGATATGGTGGAGGAGAGATGGGGCAATGGGGCGATGGGGCTTTGGGATGGACGAAGCGCAACTGAGAAGCTCATGGAACACGATCTCCACTTAGAGCGAGCCTGATAGTATATACAATGTACGGTGACTCCCACCGCCGATGATG
Source organism: Drosophila affinis (assembly GCA_037356375.1). NCBI lineage: Eukaryota > Metazoa > Arthropoda > Insecta > Diptera > Drosophilidae > Drosophila > Drosophila affinis. Next base: position 36,925,599 of record CM074802.1, on the reverse strand, counting down.
CAGTGTCACATAAAAAGTTTAAGGTGCTACAGATTTTAAACTAGAGGAAAAACGAAAAATGTTTAAACGCCAATTTGTTTTATGTTTTATCACATTTAAAAAAGGAACTTTATTTGCTGCTTAATATTGCTCCGTTTTAAAAATAAAATAAAATCTTAAAATATATCTTAAATAGAAGTCCCAGTTTGAACGATGTGGCCACAAACCAGTTTAATATTAGGCGAATAAAAGGTTAAATAGGTATTTTAAGACTTGGTATGTAATCCCTTAACCTTTCTTACGGCTCTTAACCTACTATTCATGGAAGAGATCAGCTTCCGAGTGGTTTCCGAGCTTATTTTGCTGCATTCCTCTAGCAGAGCTTTTTTAAGGGCTTTTAAGAGCTTTTAAGGTCCCACAAATTTTCAATAACATTTAAGTCTGGAGACTGGGCCGGGGGAATTATCACGTGGGAGTAGTTCCAGATAAGCTAGGACTGCACTATTCCGGACGAATGTTTCGGGTCATTATCGTGGTACACGTCGGATTCCTAGTTTCTCGGAGATAATAAATCTCGATCACATCTGAAAACATTTCACATATAATGCGAAGAAAACCCAACTAAGTAGCACCCTGCAAGCTCGCAATAAGTACATATTTACTCGGAATCCAGAAGTTCTGAGCATACTCGATCAATCGATTGATACTGTAGCATTCAATTCAATTTAAATTTGATATTTTGGCATATAATAATTTCAAACGGGGGATAAAGTATCAGTTATCATTTACAGAAAATATTCCTCAGATTATACCCGGTACTCGAAGAGAATAGGGGTATATTTGATTTGTGGTGATAACGGATGTGTGTAACGCCCAGAAGGAAGCGTTTCCGACCCCATAAAGTATATATATATTCTTGAGCAGTATCATAAATTACATAAATCATAAGATCACATATATTCTGATTGAGTACCGGGTTTAAGTAGAGCCGTGGCCTTTGCCGTGGCTCACAACGTTCCCTCTCGTTTTTCTTTACAAACGCGGAACGAAACAAGAGAACAGCGATTTTTGCTAGCGATTTATTACTCTGTTTGGGCGGAAGCATTGAAAGTATGCCTTCTTTTATGTGCTTTGTCTCGAAGTGTTAAAGCAAACTGCAGCCGTCAGGCGTCATTCCTTAACCCCTGCCCCTGCCAGTCCCACCCACAGACTTTCGCCAAAACCAAACGGACCGCGACAAATAACAAAATTGGAGAATAACCAATGACCAAGCACAATACAAACGAGAGGGAACGTTGTGGGTACTTTATACCCGGTACTCAGTCAGAATATATGTGATATTATGATTTATGTAATTTATTATATGTTCGCAAAAGGGACGAATTAAATTTTGGTTCAAATGGAACATTTAAAAAAATTAGGTCGAATCCTATGCTAGATTTTTATATATTAAAAATTATCTGTTTCCATTATTGTTTAAATATAATTTTTACATCAGCTTTTATATTTCTACTTGTACATGTAGAACTACTCATACGAGACGTGTAAGTGTGTGCGAGAGAGAGAGGGAATGAGAAAGTGCTTGGCAGGCGTTGCGTAGCGACGCTCTAGCTCTAATAGTCTCTGAGATATAGACGCTAATGAAGACGGACGTACGGACTGACGGACCGACGTACGGACAGACAAACATGGCTATATCGACTCGGCTATTGATGCTGATCAAGCTTTATGAGGCCGGAAATGCTTCCTTTTGGGCATTACACACATCCTTTATCACCACAAATCTAATATACCCCTTTACTCTTCGACTACCGGGTATAAAAATCCTCAAAAATGTCACATTTGTCCAATTGATTAGCAAGGTGTTAACAGTTGCTCATAAAAGGTTGTAGACGCTGGGCGTTAAATTGATGTTTATGACAGATCAGATCGGATCGGATCGGATCAGATGAGATCCGACCATAACCCGACACTGTTAACTGGTTGTGACCGGTCGCTCAATTAAATCTTCGTGGTACTTTCACTCCCCACTGTCTGCAGAAACGTAGCCATTACGAATGTTACAGATTCCCGCGAATTGCCTTCCGTACTCGATTTTTTCCAATATTTTCATATGATTTTCTAACATTTACTCGCGAATATCAGCTTCGAAAGCTCTTTTCGGTGGAAAAGTTGGATGTGGTCGCGGTTAATTAATATTCAATTAGAGGCTCATATCAATTTGCGCAATGCAATATAAATACAGTATGTGCTGATTTTATTATTTGTTTGAAAAGTTTTAACTTTTGGCTGCAAATTTGCATTAGAAAAGTGCCTGCTAATTGGATACAATTTTTGGTCCGATAACACTAGTCAATAAAATTGACTTTTTTTCCCGCTGTGACCAATCAAACCGATTATTTCTGATAGATTTTAGGACTTAAACATTTTTATAGAATTATGGTTTTTTTTTCTAGGTTTAGATTTTTGTTTTAATTTTTGAAATTAGTTATTTTGTTTTCCTGTTTTTTTGCAGAGGTGGTGCTTCTATTTTTCACATAACTTAAGTATCTTATATCTAAAAGGAATAGAGATAATTCTTAAAAAAAAGTTAAGTCCTCAAATCGATCAGAAAAGGTCATTTTGGGCCACAGCGGAAATGTCCTAGCCCAACTGGATTTAAGTAGATTTTATTTTCCAAGGTATTCCTATCTCCCTTCGCACACGTGCCGGCTCGATCAGGCACGCTGATCTATTGATCATGAGCTGAGGTAAGAGTCGGATATAGACATTTCAATTGACTTGAGCCAGTCATTAGCAATTAACACTATGAACATACACTTTAGTCAAGCCAAGTGTTTAATTGGCAGCTTAGCAATCATATCTTTTAATTGATCTCTCTTTCTCCCAAGTCATATTTACACAATGCATACAGAAAGGCATACCCGCACAGAAGTATGCAGATACAGATACAGATCAATAGCGTCCAACTACAGAATGCCATGGAAATGGAAAGTTCTCGATCTTAAAAACTCCTTAACGGGTTCATGCGAATTGGTTGGCTGCGGCAAGGATCGTCGAGCTTATTGATTGACAGTCAACAACAACAAAAAGATGGGAAGAGGTTTAGCTTGGGCTTGAATCGAAATGAGGATAGCTAGAGAAGATCCGTACTAGAGCAGCCAAACCCTCAATCGGAACTAGTCGCACAACTCCTCCTAATTGCATTTCACTCTCGCATGTTTGTCGCCACATGCCACTGTTTTTGAGGGTAACACAGAGAAGATTTTCCCGTAGGCGCTGGACCTATTGATACCTACATGTACATGTATTACTAAGAGCCGCCTCCGCTCTCACATTCTCAATCTCTGGTATCTCTACAGATGTTTGATAGCTGGGATGGTATTCTGAGTATTTGGATGCCACTTAAAAGTGGTGCTGTGGCATTTGACATAGAGGAAAAACCAGCACTAATATTCAAGAGACACAGCCACAGAACCAGGAACTGCCAGAGGCTTCTATTGTGGGGATCAAAAAACTGCCAACCCTGAGACAATCAAGCCATAACAGTCTTGTCAGCCGGTTCTACAAATAATTTCAGGTGTACGCATCCGAATACGAATATGTATTTCCATACGCGTAGATGAACACATTCATGGGTACGAGTGTATGGCTCTTTTTTCTCGCGAAACGATCGTGTATGTGAAGACATTTTTGATTTCAAGACACATCTTATTATATATTCTTCTATCTGCTTCTTCTTTTCCTTCCGCTGCTGCCGCTCATTCCGATTGCGACTCCGAGTATATTTTGGTTTCGGTTTTTGTTCTCGAAGCAAACAAATCGGTCAACGGGCAACGGACTCGGGCACGTTTTATATTTTGCCAAAAGAACGCCAAGCAAAAAAAAAACAAAAAAAAATAAAAAATAAAACCGTTTAAATAAGGCTTCCGCAATGGCAAAACTCTTGGACCGACTTTTTCTCAGTCTGTTATCGTTCACCTGATGACCGCAGATGATTTCTGCCCTGCCGTACCGGGTTGGGTAATTTTTCATGAAATTTCAAAAACCCCGCCGAGTTCGAAGAACTCCACGCCCGCAGAAACCACAACAATAACAATAACAGCAACAGAAAGAGCAACAAAGCCTGAAAACAACATAAACAAACTAAAGGTAAAAATTTGCTGGCAAAATGGCCGGTAGATTTGGCTTATATTAAACTATTGGAAGCGGTTCAGGGGCCCTCTCCGTTGATGTCTGTTGACGTTGGCCAACTTCCAGTCGGCCGACTGCACGGCGGCACACACGAGTGAACAGCAGCGAAGAGCTCGGATCATTGGTATTTTTAGTACATATGAGTATGTGACGCTGATTTACAAGGTGAACCGGTAAGGCAGCCAAGACCAGTTCAAAACCCCAGCCCAAGTCGCCCCGGTTCTCCTAACCCATCCCCCTACCCCTCCAACTCCACTCCAGCCACACCTGATCCACAGCCACGATGAACCGATAGCAAACATTTTTGTTTCCAATGTTACGCGAGTATTTTTGGCAAAGTTTGAGAAACAAATTCCAGCTGCAATCCAGAAATTGTTTCTGTTCCGCTCCATTTTGACATAAGCCCACTCTACAGAGTTCGCCATGTACACCTCTGGGTCGACCAATATCTACTTATTTTCCGTCAAGCATCCTCATAAGAATAATGTTAACCATAACCATACTAATTTTTATCGTGGATCAAACTTCTATCACAATATGGGATGCGGGGCCCTTTGAGGGGGAATTGCCATAAAAACCATAAAATATCAATTAAATAAGAAAAATTTCCCCCTCCCCTTAAACTTTTTCCTATAATTCCCAAATAGATACGAGTGATATACATACATATTTTAAAATATTTACATATTATGAGTTTATGTAATTTATTGAAATATCTTATATTGGGTACTGTTTTTTATAATTACTTTTCCGTATTATTTTGAGCCAGTTAAATCGAAATTAAAACTTTAATCATAAACTAATTTTAAGTAGGAATAAAAAACAATAGCTTACATTTTTTTAAAATTAAGTCGAAATCTCAAACTTAATTTTTGTACTTTCCCTGCTGTTCCAGACCTAACGTGCATATCTACAAACACAAGCAGAGTATTAACATTTTGATAACTGCTTAATTAATTTCTTGTTTTCTGTCAAATGACGCATTCATTCGAGTGTTTTTCTAAACGTTTTTGTTTAGAGAAGAGACAAACAAACATCGAAGATACGACCAGAAAGGAGAAGAGGTTAATTAATTAATTAATAAAAATGCAACTCGAAATGCTTATCGAAATTTTATTGATTTTTGTTCATTATCGAGTGACATAGGTGATAATTATTCATGGGAAGAGAGATAATATCGCAGCGGGAATCATCCACATGAGCCAAAGAAGCCAGACACTTCAAGCCAGTTTGTGTAGGTGAGGCATTAATATCACTAGTCGGCACGACTTTTCCGCTGTCTCCAAAAATTACTTTTTCTGATAGATTTGGATGTTTAAAAATGTTTACAGAATGTTTTATTTTTTTTCATGGAGTAGTTTTTTTTTAAAGAATTTTTACAAAACCTGGTCTTTTTTGTCATAGGTAGTGCTTCTATTTTTCACATAACTCACGTTTCATAAAACTGGTTGTATTGAACTTTGCAGTTAAAAAAAACTGATAAATGCAGCTATAAATCCCACTCAGACAGTTTGTAGCAGCAACTTAACGTCTGGCAGATAGAAAGCTTCCAAATTTAAATTTCATCATTTTTTTCGGTATTTTTCCCCCGAAATTTTGACTTTGAAACCTCAGAAAAAGTCGAAAAAAAATATATGAATGCCTTGATTTTTGGTTTTAGATAGACACATTAATTAGGCGTCGTTTAAGGTATCGCTTATAAAAATATAAAAATAAACGGCTAAGTTAAAACCGTTTGACCAAAACGACCCAAATCTCATTTTATCTGAAAAAATACCGAAAAATGCTTGAATTTATTAAAGTGTTATGACACTTAAATATTTTTATTGTTATAGCTTGTTACTATTTTTAAAATGGTTTATCTGTCTTCTTTTGTCATTTAAGTCAGATTCTTTTAGAGTCCACTCATAGTCGCCCAACATATTCTCATTCCAAACACCTTGATACCGTCGTTCCATAGCTTTTAATTGTTGGTGAAATCTCTCTCCGTGTTCATCACTAACATCCCCAAGGTTTGGCGGAAAAAAGTCTAAGTGGGAGTGCAGGAAATGGATTTTGAGGAAATGTCTTGGACTTTCACAAGAGATGCATTTTGTACGTTGTGATGTCCCAAAGTGTTTATTATAGGTATTATATAGCACCATTATATTACCACCATTGCACATTAAGCTAGGACTGATAAAAAATGTTGTTAAAGCACTGGATAACGAAGGTGAATCGATGAATTACCTCAAAACTGTTTTTCCACGTCTGTTGCTGGCAAAAGTTAAAGAAGGCATATTTGATGGCCCCCAAATTCGAAAACTACTAAAAGATGATGGATTTGAAAATATTTTATGTACGAATGAAAAAGCAGCCTGGAACTCATTTCGACTGGTTACAACAAATTTTCTTGGTAACAGAAAGAGTGATGATTACGTTAATATCGTTCAAGACCTACTTAAGAATTATGAACAAATTGGAGCCAACATGTCACTCAAAATCCATTTCCTGCACTCCCACTTAGACTTTTTTCCGTCAAACCTTGGGGATGTTAGTGATGAACACGGAGAGAGATTTCACCAACAATTAAAAGCTATGGAACGACGGTATCAAGGTGTTTGGAATGAGAATATGTTGGGCGACTATGAGTGGACTCTAAAAGAATCTGACTTAAATGACAAAAGAAGACAGATAAACCATTTTAAAAATAGTAACAAGCAATAACAATAAAAATATTTAAGTGTCATAACACTTTAATAAATTCAAGCATTTTTCGGTATTTTTTCAGATAAAATGAGATTTGGGTCGTTTTGGTCAAACGGTTTTAACTTAGCCGTTTATTTTTATATTTTTATAAGCGATACCTTAAACGACGCCTAATTAATGTGTCTATCTAAAACCAAAAATCAAGGCATTCATATATTTTTTTTCGACTTTTCCTGAGGTTTCAAAGTCAAAATTTCGGGGGAAAAATACCGAAAAAAATGATGAAATTTAAATTTGGAAGCTTTCTATCTGCCAGACGTTAAGTTGCTGCTACAAACTGTCTGAGTGGGATTTATAGCTGCATTTATCAGTTTTTTTTAACTGCAAAGTTCAATACAACCAGTTGTATGAAACGTGAGTTATGTGAAAAATAGAAGCACTACCTATGACAAAAAATACCAAGTTTTGTAAAAATTCTTTAAAAAAAAATAAATAAAAAAATTTGTTTGCTATATTGATTTCTACCCGAAGAGACAAGAGCACCGCACCGCACTTATTCGTTGCCCTGCTCCTTCGATATTGGGGGAAGAACTGTACATAAATACCTTTAGTAGCTATTTATGTAAAAGGGGAAATCCCTTGACCCGATCATGTACGCAAGGAATGTCAAGACGTCCTTGCCCTTCACATACATATTTTTTGTTTTCGTCTCCTTTCTATCTCCCTCTATCAATACCTCTATCTCTCTCTCTCTCTCTCTCTCTCTCTCTCTCTCTCTCTCTCTCTCTCTCTGTTTCTGTCTTCCATAGTCAGATATTTGTTTGGTTTCATGGGTTATAGTGGCTTTTTGAATAAGTGCAGCATGCTTTAAAAATTGATCACTTGAATAAGAATCTGTTGAAATGATTGGTATCATTCAACCTTTCATCCTTCAGCTACAAATACTACAAGTACCCTCTTCGCAAGTCGTCAATTAATCCCTGCTAGAGTCCATTATAGGCTTTATATAGACATATATCAGTCGAATTCCATTTTTAAGGGTATAAAGCCGTCGGGGTCGCCGATGGGGTAACCTTCCGATTTCTTGTCTGGGTCTGTCGGGCAGACGTTTCATTGCTGCTCCCGTTGCTGTCGCTTCTGTGGCTGTCGTCGAACGTGTTGGCCACCAACGAAATTTCAATTGTGGAACTTTTATTCGCTTCAGATGTCATTGCTGTTGTTGCTGTAATTTATTGACTCGGATGCTACGTGAGTGTTATTGAAAATGGTCATTTTGTGAATGTTACTCGCATTGTCAGTACCTCGAACAGGCACAAAAGCCTACCTCCCCACCCATTTCATCGTTATACGATACGATATGCAGCCATCTCTTTCTGCTTGATTTGTAAGTTTAATGTATTCAAACATTGAACTTTTACGAGTATTTACTGTGCTGGTCACTTGCCCTACCCCTACCATACTCGATGAGGAAAGGGAAGGGGCCAGTCGCGGAGGAGGGCCTTCGAGTATGCTGGGCGTGGCAGCAACGGTTCTTGATTCCACTGCCGATATGCATAAGCCTCTACTATTGAACTATTGAATCTTAAACATATCTCAAAATAATAAGTACATACATATGTACAGTGGTGCTCATAGACTTAAGCCACAAGACTTCAACCAAGAATTTAAACGAAAATTAAGAAAAGTTTTTATTTCACAGCTTTAATTTTTTGTGTCACATTATGTTTTTTTATCAGTGTTCTAATAGAAGAATAACAAAGTTATAAAAATATATATTCAACGAAAAACTTAAAAAATCTGAGACCATCTCCAAAATGTCCTGCTCATATACTTTAGCCACCTTGAGTTAAAATGGTCAAACTTGTGTTTTTTCGGGGAAAGTTGTGCATACATATATGAGCTTACGATTTAGGCTATTTATTATATGTTCGCAAAAGAGACAAAATAAAATTTTGGGCAAAAAATAATATTTCAAAATATGAAGTCAAACCATTTTTGCAATTTTTTTTTCATTTTTGTTTACGTATGCTGTTTACATCAGCTTCTACATGTAATTGTATAACTACATATTCGAGACGTGAAGTTGTGTTAGCGAGAGAGAGGGACTGAAATTCAGTTTGTTCCTCCTGGCTATAATAGTAGTTTAACCTGATGAAAATTCGGCAATCTGTTAGATACGTTTATTTTCCATGATTCTGCGTTTTTAGTTTTATTTTATATTAAAAATTGTATATTCCACAGATTTTCCTCCTTTGTGGGGGCGGAAGGGGGCGTGTCAAAATTTTAAAATACACTTATATTGAAGTGATATCACAAAACTGGTTTGACTTAATTTTTTGAAATTTTCTTTTTTGCCCAAAATTTAATTCGTACCTTTTGCGAACATACATATAGTAAATTGCATAAATCGTAAGCTCATCTATATATTTACATATGTATGTATGTATGTATGTATACACTGACTGAGTACCGGGTATAAAGTAGAGCCGCGGCTCACAACGTTCCCCCTCGTTTTTCAAATGTCTATGGTTATTAATAAAACAATATCACCAGAAAACAAAGAATACAAATAATTATCGTTAGCCCTATGCAACTATTATCTTTATTTTGACCGAAACAGAGATTTTCTTATTGACTCGATTCCCAAATGTTTTATGGAATAATTGTTCTTCTGATTTGGGTTTCTTAAACAATTTTATTTGTTTGTAAACAATTTTTTACTTTGATTTATTTTGAAAGTAAATTTACTTTTTTAGTACTTTGAGTATGCTTGACCTAGTTTTTAAGAAGTTCGCAATTCGGAAAAGTTAATGAATGCAGCAATAATTAAAGAAAAATTTGTTGAGCCCCAAAGTTTATTAGAAAAAGTTGGCTTGAGGCAGTGGTCTATCAACTGTCGCTTAGAAGATCATGAAATAACTCTATAAATGTATGTACATATATATTGGGATTTTCACCATTACCATAATCTTTTGGAGTCATTTAAAGTAATTCGGCTCATACAGAAAGCCACGAACATTTTGTTTGCTATCACTTAGCTTTTATCGTGTCACTTAACTTCAAAGATCCACTTTAAAAAACACTCAGATTCACTTCTGCAGAAAGTAATTTAAATAAATCAAAATCAACGAGGGGGAACGTTGTGAGCCGCGGCAAAGGCCGCGGCTCTACCTTATACTCGGTACTCAGTTAGTATATACATACATACATTTATGAGCCTACGATTTATGAAATTTATTATATGTTCTCAAAAGGGATGAAAATAATATTTAAAATAAAAAAATTAAGTCAAATCATTTTTGGAATATTATACATGTTTCCAATTTGGTTTGCAAATACTTTTTACATCTGCTTCTACATTTCTACATGTATAACTACATATTTGAGACGTACAAGTGTTTACGACAGAGAGAGAGAGAGGGAATGAGTCAGCGCTGGGCAGGCGTTGCGAAGCCACTGAAATTTAATTTGTTTCTTCTGGCCATAATATTGTTCCGACCTGATCCATATTCGGCAATCTGGTAGATATGGTAATTTTTCGTGACTCTGCGTTTTTGGTTTTCATTTATCTTAAAAATTGTGGATTCCACAGATTTTCGTCTTTTGTGGGGGCGGAGGGGGGCGTGGCAAAATTTTGAAATACACTTGTGCTGGTTTGATATTACAGGAGCTTGGATAGAAAGTTTGGTTGCTCTAGCTTGAATAGTCTCTGAGATATAGGCTCAAATGAAGACGGACAGACGGACAGACGGAAGGACAGACAGACATAGCTATATGGACTCGGCTATTGATGCTGATCAAGAATATATATATTTCATGGGGTCGGAAACGCTTCCTTCTGGACGTTACAAACAACCGTTATCCCCACAAATGTAATATACCCCTATACTCTTCGAGTACCGGGTATAAAAAGGTCGGAAAGTATGCAACAGCTGTACGTCATGCTTATGACTGTACCAAATAGGAACAAAGATCCTTTACGCGAGGTGACTCATAAATATTATTTGTGCACATTATGTTAACACAAAGTATTAATTTTTCCCATTTCCAAAAGCCAGCAGTAAAATGAGCCAAATTATTCGAGAGATTCTCAGCTATGGCCCAACGGCATTCATATGTATGTACGTTTCAAATTTTTTGGCATATTTTGATCGATGGTGTGTCATTTGTCATAATGTTTAAAAAAAGACACAAAACGAATCGATGAAAACATAAACTAGTTTCGGCTCTCTAGGCAGAGGACAGGCCTCCTCCAGACAGACAAAACAATTCCCATTCCCATTCCAATTCAAATTTTGGCTTAAATTTTGATTCCGATTGCTAGATCAAAAGACAACAACAGAAACTGTTTCGCAAGACAAGCTGCGACTTTTTCATTGATTAGCGATAATCAAGCAAGGGTTGAAGGGGCTCTGCTCTGACCGGGAGGAGGATGATCACTTAGCGTGCAAGTGTTAATGGTCCACTCTAATGTCGAACGGAACACACACCGCAACGTCAATAGCAACGACAACGGCATGGGCATTGGCAACGGGAATGGCAGCTTTAATTGAAACATGCAAACAATGTTTAAATATTTTTCCCAAAGTGACGACTTGCCTCCACTCGAAGGGGAAGGCTAGGCAAAGTCTGGTCTGGTCTGGATTGGGGATAGGGGGCTGGTGGTTGGGGCTTGGAAGTTCGGGATGCGACTGTAGACTGTAGAGTGCGGTCTATGAATTTCACCTGGGATATCTGAAGCTAATATGGAAGCTATCAATTAGATATATCCGCCCATCTCCTCCTCTGGCTGGCAAATTGATGCTAATTGCAATTCGCGTCGAGCGAGACAAATATTGAGGAATATATTGGAAAAATAAAATAGTTTTCTCGGCTTCTAGGGGGTCTACTTGCCCCTCCGCTATTTGTTTAATTTGTTGCAAAAATATTTATATTTGAATTTGTGTTTTTCATGTACTTACTCCTACCGTTTAACAGACGGTTTTTTCAGCTTTTTATATGTATTATTTTTCCTCTCATTTCGTTTTTAAGCAGCTGTGCTAATTTTTTCCCGGTATTGTTTGGAAAAACTTACCCTGAGAGCGTTGAACAAAAAAAAGGCAAATAGTCGTTGAGTACATAAATGATTATTTACCCCAGGTGGAAAAAGTACTACGTCAATTTGTGTGGCGTGTGGCACAGACATCGGCAGCACCACCAGGCATTGGGAAGGTCGTGAACGCGACTTCAAAATGTATCTATATTCTATAATGATACGAGCACATTACCCAAACTCGTGCCAAGAAGTTTTTAGGGATGAGCTAAGACTTTAAAATGTACATAGTTCGCATTTGACATTTACGTTCCCAACCTATGGCCTATCTGCTCTGCTGATACTGAAGTTTGTGCTTCGGACCATGCCGAAAGAGGTTATTCGATTGATCTCAGTCAGTGGAGATCGGCTATGAAGTGTGCTATAGACAGTCTAATACCAAAAACACAATACTTGTTCAAATATGTGATGTACTCTTCGTAAATATAACTTGAACTTCGTATAGGCTCATGAGATGTTAAGCATCTCTCGAAAGCAGCGTATGTATTGATAGCTTTAGAAACCGTATCCGTATCCGTTAATTGGATAAGCCACTTGCGAAGACTTCACAAGTGTTGAATAATTAAAAATTCTTGTATTTCTCAATAGCGGTATTATTTGGCACAGAACGTTTTCGCTGCTTCTGCCCAGCTCTCAGCAAAATGCGGCTACGACACTTTATCAGAGCGACCGAATGGGAAAACAGTTGGCAGCTTGTATTAGGGTATGGTACAAATGTATATCTAGGACACAACCTACCAATCTACATTACCTGTTGCGTAAACAAAACATCGTTTAAGACCCAATTAATCTCAATCTCAATCTTCAACTTCAGGTTCAAGTTATAAAACAATTCTAGAACATCAGCAATTAACTTTCTCTATATTAGTTCCGATCAGCTTTTAGAGTCGATCACCAATTGCTGTCAAATCGTCTTTAAAAGTATTCCAATTCCATTAACGAAATTCAAGTGCACTTTAAACGATCCCCATGATTCAACGTAAATAAACCTTTTTTAGGACCTGGCCCAAACACTTTTCAACGGGGATGGTGATGTGGCCAGAATGAGATACAGGGAATACGCACGCAAGGTTAATGGAGGTAGGGAGGGCGAGAACCAAAAGAGGGCGAACCAAGGACGAAGGGCATTGAGGAAATTAATGAGCCATTGTTACAAAATAATACACTCAATAAACAGCAATCAACTGACGGACGGGCGGGCCAAAAAGGCTCACGCAATCTACCAGAGCTCGCAGCTTCGAGCTTCAGACGGTCTTGCAAATTACACAAAAAAGTAGAGGGCAGAGAGTGGAAACACAGCTGCCTTTGTTGGCGAATAAAATGTCGCATTAAGATCTGGCTAAGAAATAAAAATTGCAAATGAAGTGCAACTGCGGAAAACGGATTGCGGGCAAGCACTGACAATCTTGTGTGCCTCACCTCACTGGTGTGACCAAAGGACATTGCGCATACGCCACTGCAACCGTCAAGCGAATGGCGTAGACAGAGAAAAAACTATAATTACATGCACTCAAAAACACTGATGTAGGTCGTTTAATCGCTGAGAACCAACCGTCAAACGGGACGGACAGACGCATATGACACATCTGCTCCCCGGTCGCCTTTCCTACAAGTCACCGAATAAGACAAAGCCTCCCTATCAACACCGAATTTGCACTGAGGAACAGCTTTCTATAATCAAGAATTTGCTCTCGAAATCAAGAATAGAATTTTGTAATTAAAAAATGTTCAGGTTGTGCAAATATTTTTGATATTATACTCAGTCATAAAAGCTGACATTCTGAATTCCCCGCTTGAACCAGGAAAGTTCAGAGCACTAAAACTGAGCTAAAGACTTTCTAATTTAAGACTGCTATTATTATTTATAAGATTCCAGGTAATTGGTCGAGCCTCGGAGTTTCACTTCAACGGTTTGTTATATAGTGTCACTGTGTCCGCCGGTAGTAGGAATTCATAAATTTCTTCTCTCTATACGGTCTAAAAGTCCGTATGTACCTTTATAAGCCTTTAACGCTTCATCTCTTCATATCATAAACAACTACATCCTTCACCACACCCTCCATCAATTGGAGTGAGAAACAACCAGTTGGGCTTGCTTAATTGCTTGCATTCCCTTTGTCTCCGGAGTGCCTTCTCCCCGAGCTGAACCTGGTTAATGTACGAGTACGTCCTTGACCATCATGGATGCCAAAAAATACAAACAGCCAATAAATGTTTTTCTGTCAAAATATATTAAAGTAGGTTTAAGCTTTTGCCTCAGCTGTTGTTGCTGTTCTTCTGTACGAACATGCAACTGTAGAAGTTGCTCAGATCAGATTGGATTCAATCGAAGCGATGCCCATGCCCCATGTCACGCCGACGAAGCCAAAGCTGGTGCTGCTGGTGCTGCTGGTGCTGCCGAGACCCAGACCCACCAGACCAGTTTTCGATTGCATTGGGGCTACCGCGGCCGGACCCGGGCCAAAGATTTATTTATAGACACTGGAACTTGCACTGCACCGACTGCAATGGCTTTTAACCTCCATTTGGAACACGCGTCGTATGAGTTATGTCGATTATTCGACATAATTTTTTCATTGGACGGGGAGCTGAGGTGTACATATTTATGTACATTTGTTTGTACATACCTGTATGTACCGATGCGAAGAAGAAGGTTTTTTATCAGAAGAACTTACATTTTTCAAAAGCATACATTCAATTTTATTTTAGTTTTAGTCATTGAATAATAATAATGTCTTTAATAAAAATATTCAGGCGCTGTAGTTCTAATATATATAATTTGATTTATTAATTTTTTCGGCCAAGAGAAACGTGCGTCAAAAGGATTTTTAAATGATACTCGTATTATTTTAAATCTTAGTTGGAAAATATTTTATACTTTCCATAGCCAATCTTTAATCAGGTTTGGTATTCTTACTGAAGTTTCCTGTCCTCACTATAGAAGGTGGATTTGTTTTTGAAATGCTGCAAGGATATTCGGGAATTCATGCAGTTCTGTAAATCAACGAATGTTGTCACATTGAGCCTGTTAGTTGGTTTGGCTCGTTTTCAATATTTAATACCCTCAAAGGCGATAACCAACTCAAGCCAAGCCAGACCATGCCAGGCCAGCGCAGACCAAGCCAACTTAACTCAACCCAACCCCAACGCAACCGAACTTAACCGAACCGAACCGATCTGAACTCAGCCGATACCGGCCTGTCCGGATCGAACGAACGGTCCACCGATTCTAGTTTGAACCGGCCTCAAGCGGTTTCAGGCTGTTAGCGCGCTGTCGTCTCTGGCACCGCCAGAGGCCGCCGAAGTCTTGCCAGTTTCAATAATATTTATTTACATGCTCTAACAGAGAGTCACTGGTTTCACTGCAACAATACGCTAACCATGCCAGCACTTTGGGAAGTTGTAAACGGTCCTTGACCTTAATGTTAGTATCGTCACCATCGAATTCTTAGTGATTTTAGACAGGAGACCTCCTCCTCCGCTTTGCGTCTAATTGTACCTACATATATCTTTGGCTTTCTTAAAAATGTCTGGTAAATTATTGCGTCCCATTTATTTGCCATTGATGCATTGATGACTTACCCCAAAAGCATATGTTGTATCTCACTTCCAAGCGATAACGTTTTCTATCTCTCAGAATAAATCTTTAATTTGATCAAGACTCTAGGAGATCTGGAAGAGTATTCAGAATGGCGGCGTTGCGAAAAGATATATTTTTTTTTTGGTTTTGTCACTCATTTTCCGATTGGGATCGGAGGCGCCAAGACAACCGGGTTTGAGTGCTGCTGGTGGGACTGTGGGTGAGCTTTGGACAGATCTCCCCCTCATAGAGCTGAAGCCAAAATAGAGGAGAAACAACAATTGAAAGATTGATGGCTCTACGGCTGGCTAATGGCAGTAAGTGGACCGTAGTAGCGGTACACGTACGTCCCAGTCCACGCATCGAATAATGTTCGATGTCACCCCGGACCAGAATCGTTGTTCCCGGTACCACTCTCAACGCTAGTCCCTGCCACACTCCCTAGTCTAGACTGCCTTTCTCTGCTGTGGCGTTTCACGTGGGTTGGGTTATTGGCATACTTGAAAGCTATGGGCTATAAAGCTATACAGCTATTCAGAACCGAGCACGTGGAGTATAACAGTGAAATCCAAATGGAACTGGCAGGTAAATCGGCAAAACGGCTGAGTTCAATTTTAGATGCCTTACACATCAAATACTCCGTTAACAATAAAAAAACCATTCTAAAATGTTTGCAATGTTAAATAGATTTTACAGAACTAGAAAGCGGTTCATAATGAACAGCTACAACCATATCTGTTGGCTGTACATACGAGTATTTTGAAGACTGTCTCTCCGTCACCTGATTCCATCTCCTGATTCTATTGCACTCATTTGACCCTTGACAGTTTTTCTCTGGTTATAAATCTGTTACTATGTTTGTGCTATGAATTTCATGAATTCTTAAATTCGTGAAATTAAAATAGCCCCTGTTTATCTGACCTAGTCAAATACATGTAATCATATCAGCAGAGTTGCCAGACGTGTAATTTGTAAATTCTATTTTTTTTAAGTAAAATCCATCTAGCCTGTCCATCACATCACCTGCGCAACAAGCTCTGTCATCTCCTCTTCAGTCCAAAAGGATATTTTTAATTCTTCTTTTGCTTTTTAATTTCTTATTTATTTGTTTTTCCCGGTGTTGCCACCTAATTGGTCTCACCATTTCACGCAATGAGTGTGTTATCGAATATATGAAATGGTGTTTATGCACCCCCTTTTTTTCCCATTTCATAAATTGATTGCATGAAATGGGCCTAGCATAAACATAGTTAGTATGCACATTGTACATACATATGTACATATATACTTATAAATTGTTATCTTTATATTGATTCCCTCGTAGTTCATACCTAAACCTAATTCACACAATCGTTGACTCACTGCTGAATGTGGATTGAAGCGGCTTCAAGCCCATGGGGTCTGGAATGGAGCCGACCTGGGTCTGCAATCGTTTCAGTGCAAAGTTGTGTCCATTGTGGTGTTCCACGAGCCTGTGTCCGTCGTCCATTTGTTCGTTTTTTTAGGAGGAGGTTTTTCTAAATGTGGTACAAAATATATGGAACTTTCAGTATTTTCTGTGGGATAATGAGATGACAAAACAACTTCAGGCCTTGATTTTCAAATTTGTTTATTATTTATATCGTCCCCGAGCTTGAAGTTTGCAGCCTCTTTTAATAAACTGAATTAAGCAATAACTTGAATTTATTGTAATTTATGGAATTCTATATGGCTTATATCGAACTAGAAGAAATTTTGACAAAAAAATGAACGAAAATAAATAAAATTAAATGTCAATTTTTTGTTCTTACTTTTAGTATAAGTCAGGTCATTAAGTTTTTAATTCCATGTAAAATTTGTATGAAGTCAATCGAAGCAATCGAATCAAGCCCTGCAAATTGAGTTCGGAGGAAAAATATGGTTTCTAGTAAAACGTGTTTAAAGTTTGTTGCGAGTAAGTACTTTGGAGATATATAAGTATATGTATCGTATAAAAAATCATTTCCCTCATTCCACACATATGTATGTGCATATGTACATACATATATGTATTACTTTCAATTTTTGTGAATAAAATTGAATATTTTTTATTTAGAAGGATCTCCTCTCAATAAATTAATGAAAGGAAACGGAACGAGTCGAAGGATTTAAATAAACAAAACCGTAGATGCAGATGAAGAATTCTCAGCGATTTTTAACACTATTTACTTGGATATGCCATCGTAATTGTCTAACTTGAATATTCTGCAATTCGAGCTACATATAATGAATGGAGCCTGCACACAGGTGGGTCAAATGGGCTATCTAGCTTATATTGTTCGAAAACCGATAACGGTTTTTTTTTTTGTAATCCATTCGATTAACAATACGTCACGGACCCTTCTGATATTTTTTTAAAATTTTACCATCTATATTTATGGAGTTGTACGCTGTCAAAATACAAATACATTTTCGCTGTCGCAAAAACTTTTGTGAAAATTTGTACACGGTGCACAAAAAGTCTGTACTTAAAAAACAAAACAAAAAAATTTTAAGATAAACAACTTTTAATTAAGTTAAAGATACGAGTTTTGTCTAGGCTAAAACTAATAGCAGTTGGTAATTTGGTTTTAAATTGATTTAAAAACACTAAAATACCATTGCTCTTTGTTTGCGTTTTATTTTATGAGTTTTGAAGTTTCATTGTCAGCCTCAAAACCTTAACTTTTTCCCAGAATCCTACTAGAATCTGATTTTGAGAAACACATTTTATATTTTGTATTTTTTTTAGCAGTCATTAGAGATAATTTCAAGCACAAGTTTTTACTTGGAAATTTTAAAAACTACCAAAAAATTAATTTTAAAATAAATAGAAATATAAAAAAATGTATATAAAAGTTACCACAGTTCCCAAAGTATTTAATATAAGAGAAATATTTACAAAATTACAGCATTTTTTAAACAGAAAACAGTTGTTTTCTGAATCTAAATGATTAAAAAAATAAATAATAATAATTTAATTTGTTCGATAACTATAAATTTTTATAAATTTTAAATACATATTTTTTACAAGTGTATACTATATTTTTTGTTCAAATTTTTTGTTATTCTTGGTCACTACATTTACTTTAAATAACGACGGCTAACAAAATATGTGTCTTAACGGCAAAACCGTTTTTAGTGCATGTTTTGGACAAACATATGCTATACCGAATTAAAAAAAAAAAATGAAGCTGAAACGCCCTGAAGCTGATATCTCAGCTAAAAAATAGAACCAATTCAAGGTTGGCCAAGCCAAGCTATAAGATTTGTTAATAACCAATAAACGAAACAAACAGAATAGAATATGTTTGTCGAGAGTGCTGGGAAGGGCCTTCATACATATGTATATGTGCATATGTATGTATTTTTACTCCACGAAAGTAAAGTGCAGGACAAAGTTTTTACTCTTTTCCAAAGCTACATATAGTTATGTATGCTATAATATCTAGCAAACTTTAATCTTCAAATTATTGTGATTCTCAGATAATACAAAAAACTCATTTTACTTCAAAAGCATAACTTCTACTTCGAAATCTGCGTATCTGAAAGAGCATATCAAGCCTTACAACTGAAGCTTTCGCACAATATTTTAAGATCGTTAGCCGATAACGGTTCGAATTTCTTGAAAAAATTTTAAATAGGTAATGCCAAGAATTTTTTAAGTTCCGCATTTCACAAATTGTTTTTTTTTTGCTGCCAGATTTCTTTCACCCACTGTGCTGCATGTAGAATTTCCAGGTAATGCTGTCAACTATATATGAAATACTCTTTACTTTCCAAAGGTCGAACTTCCAAATCAAAATTTGAGATTGAACATCAAGCTGAATCCAGAAGTACCAGATTATGGTGCAAGTTAGATATGTACAATGTATATATACATACATATGTATGTATTTATGTATGTATGTATGTATGTATGTATGCGTGTATGTATGTATGTTCGAGCCTATAGTGAGTACGAACCAAAACACAGAAATTTATTTACAGGGACACGGACAGCTGAGACAGTGAACTTGAAGAGGTTATTAAAAATTCAAGTGCAGTAGCATGGGGGGCTAAGGCAAATAAAAATTGCCACTGACCCATTTTAGTATTAGTGGTTCGCTCAGATCGCTACGTTCATGTATAAATGCATGTGCTATTTACAT
The DNA here is from genome assembly GCA_037356375.1 of Drosophila affinis. Lineage (NCBI taxonomy): Eukaryota > Metazoa > Arthropoda > Insecta > Diptera > Drosophilidae > Drosophila > Drosophila affinis. Next base: position 36,905,918 of record CM074802.1, on the reverse strand, counting down.
TTATCCAGGTGTGCGTGCTGACAAGGGTTTTGTCGCTTTCTTGGAAATAGATTTACAGTTTGGTGATCATAAAATGATTTGCAATTTGCTAAAGCCCAACACAAACAGAACCCTGGCAAGAAGAGCCAGAAATTCTAACGCATTGTTATCGCACAAGCAACATCCATCCGTCTGCGGGTTAGTCAGAATAGGTAAGAGTGAGGGTGAGGGGGAGGTTGAGGGTAAGGCCAATGCGAAAAACGATCCACCCCAAATGCGATCTACTGTTCCCAGCCATATCTGATATGCAGATGCGAGCGGAAAGCTCCATGTGTAGATAGCGTGTCTTATCTTTGGGTTAGTCAGACCCATAATACGGCTAGATTTGAGAATCTTGTGATGACTTTGGAAGCTTCTTTGTTTTTCTGCTGTTCGTTTCGGGGTTTTTTTTGTCATTGCCATTAGACCAGGTTGTGCAATTTCGCACACATTTTATTAATCGGCAGCGAAAAGTGGCCGGACGGCTGGTGACTATACTTAGAACGGAATACGTAGTACGAGAATTTGGCGTGGACGCGCCACCAATTAGCACCCCATCAGAGTTACAGCTATCATGTGGTCTCCACGGAAATGTCATAAGATGTTACATTAAGTTGGTACTAGTTTTTTGTCACTGGCAGTAGCAGCGGCATGGCATCGCACTCCCCTTAACCCCCACCTACGATATACATTTGGGTGACGCATTCAAGAGGCCAATTGAATCCGTCTACCCGATATAATTGTATGTATGTATATATTCTTAATCGGATTCGATCTTGGCAGAATCAGCTTGGGGCAGATCAGTGCAGATTGATTGTATGCTCAAATAAAACTGGAGCTGGCGCTGGAGGCAAGGGGCTGGGGACTTATCGGGGATTACCAATGGGATGGCGTTAATGGGCTAATGAATAAACTAAAACTTAGCTGAGGGTCACCACCAAGTCGACACACTGATGGACACAAATACACTATATGTACATATGTACATTTTTTATGTATGTACATACATATGTACGTACATATGGGCATTTCTCTCAAGAGGTCCACCAAGGCTAAACAATTTAAATTCAATAAAAACGCATTTGAATACCTATAGTTTTCTCGGGATGTTATTTTTAAAGATATTGAAAATCCGCCAATTTTATTAATTGACATATAATTTCATTATCTTTGATCTGAAAACGTATTCAAATTAGCAAAAGTTCACTTCTTGGTAGTTTTTGTCATGCTTTCCATTATTATTTTCGCCTATAAGACAGATGATTCTTGATAAGAGTTTTTATTCAAAGTCTCCCTTACTATCTAAAAAACATCCCAGAAAGCCACGAAATTTTTGTCCCGTGCGACAGAAGCTTAAATTAAATTTAAAAAAAACTAGTCTTCAATGCAGTGCACTGTTTTTTGCAAATACATATCTCAAAAAAGAAACAGTAGCCCAAAATCGCTCTTAGCACCAGCTATAGGGCTAGTCAAATGATGAATCCTAACGGTAAAAAAATTTTGAAAATCGGTTCTTTTTTTAATTGTTACAGCGTGAAATGCGTATGAACGTCCAGTTTGACATCAGAGAAATGCCCTTATGTGTATTTATGCACATATGTATGTATGTACAATTTTCAATTTTCAATTCAATTTTTGAAAAGTGGTGCTATTACTTTTTTTGCCTAATTTGATCACTTTCAAGGAATTTTCTTAAATAACTTAAAAACGTTAAAAAGGAAGACGATTTTTTTTATATTCATATGTTTATAAGAGTCTTCCATTTCTAAAAATGTGCTTAAAGTTTCCTTAAAGTTAAAAATGTGAGTTTGGCAACTATTTAAAAGTTGCTTGTGGTGGTGGTGCTATTCTATTTTTCGCAACTGTACATATACGCCAAGATTGACATTTTCCATCAGCTACTCGTATAAGACTTAGATACTCATTGTATACACTCATGGAGTACATTTGGTACAGGATCAGGCCTGGGTTATTGTGAGAAGAAAATTTGAGTGAGTTGCAATGATTGCTTTCCTCGAAGATCTATTTTTGAGTATAGTAAAATAGACAATCTTTATGCTGTTGTTGTTCCTACCTATAAAGGTTTTAAGTTAATTTTCTCAAATTTATTCGACAAATGCTCTATAGCTAATGACAAATTCATTTGAACGTTACAAATTTAAAATGTATGGAACTTTATGCACTTCATGGTATTCATGGTCCAAGACTTGAAAACTTTTCTCAACAACTTACCCAGAAATTAAAGGAAGACCAAATGAAACCGAATCACCAAATTTCTAACCAGATTCGAGCAAGAAGAAGCGAAAAATATTGCGGATACGCGATATTGATAAATCGATATGTATTTTTGTATTCGTATGTATGTATGTACATAGATGTGTACAAATGTACAAATGTACAAATGTGTGTACATATGTATATACATACATATGTATGGATGTATGTATAAATGTATGTACATATGTATGTACACATCTATATCAATATCGATGCCTGGCAGATCTCGTGACGTTTGGCGATGACGGCGAAAGGCACAAACACAAAAAATATGACGAAAAGCTAGAACCAAAGTGGAGACACAAACACAAGCCGGGAAGGAGGAGCGGATAGGGTTGGGGACGACAATAAACAACAGTGTCGTTCATTCAAGCAACAAAAATAAATAATTAATAAATTTAAAATGAGACGATAAAAATTGCTTGATGGCTGTCGGGGCTGTCGGGGCTGTTGGGACTGTTGGGGCTGTTGGGGCTGTTGGGGCTGTTGAGGCTGCCGCTGACTCTTTGAATCGGCTTTTGTTGGATGTAGAAGGAGATGTGGGATGTGGATGGGAAGCATTGTTTGTTTGTTTGTTGTTTTGCATTGAACAATTGACGCCCTCGCCTACGGTGACACACTAAAGCAGATGGCGAGAAGGACCAGAGAAAGAGATGGATTATCTATCAATGGCGTTTCGCCAAATCTGTTTTTATCTCTTTTATTAACAGTAATTATCGCAAATTATCGAATTTATATGTGCTAACTGAACGTCCCATCGCCGCTACACACAAATCCAATTTCATTTCACACACACCTGCACACAAGCAGCCTGCTAAAGGAGGCGTGGCGTCGGAATCCAATAATTTCTAATGAAAGTTGAAAAGCGCCGCTTCAAGCGATTGGTTGGGACGTCAATCCCACAGAGTGTCAAGCCGCGGCTAGTATCGAACATGTTCGAGGCCCGGTCGAACCGCGAAGCAGCGATGCTGCGCGGCGGACTTGGGTACAGTGGGTCAATACAGGCTACTCATTTGTGCGTTACCAATGTTCTGTGCTATTCTCTATAGTATGGTTGAATTTTGGTTTCCACAAAAACCGAATCCTTTATTACCAAAGGCTACTAAAAACCTCAGATTAGACGAACCGTTAATTTAAAAGACTTCTTTTGGCTTAATTTGTTTAAGAATGTATGCTACCTTGCTTAAAAGGAAAAGTTGCAAAAAAGAAAAGAAACAGTTATTTTGCGAGTTATTCTTCATTTTCGTGCAATTTCAACGTTTTTCTACCCAATGTGCGATGCTATACTTTTGAGGAACGCCCGCCCATGCACGATACACACATGCACAGCTCGACGCTGAGCAGAAGAAAAAGCCGAAATCAAACACAATCGACAACCGCAGCAGCAACGAAAAAGAAACCGAAAAAGCTTGTGAGCAGTGCACCGCTCTCTTCTCAGCGCCAGGGCTCTTCGGCTGCCAGCGCCAGCGGCAGCGCCGAAGCCAACGACAGCGTCAACGCCAGCTACGACGCCGACGGCATGCAAACAGGATCTGAGCGTATATTACGTAGCGGTGGGCTTTAAGCCAACATCATTCTCCAGCCGAACGTCAACAACGGCAGCAGCAGATCCAGCGATCAGCGTCAAAAGAGCCACGATTAGCCAGCAGCCAACTGCTAACATCGATAACGAGCAGCTGTTTTTGGCCCAGTGTCATAGAGTTATCTGGCCGCATCTGCCCACAGAAGCAGCGATCCCCCGCATCGTCAACATCCGCAGCAGAATTGTCAGCAGAAACAAATGCAAAAGTGAAGTGAACTCTACTGACAGCGACGCTCTCTCTATCACCTCCACCTACTCTGGCAGTTCCTCTGAGCTCTCGCGCTCCGGATTCGTACGTCGTGCACCGTGTTCGCCGCGGTTCGTTTCAGACTCGTACTCGGATTCAGACCCGAGATCGAGTTCGTGCGGCACTCCGCTCGCGCTCCAAGTCGCGCCGTAAATTACTTGCAAAGTTAAATTTAGTCTCGGCTTTTAATACCGTTTTTGTGCGTTTTCGAGTTGGTCGTGTTTTTGTTAACAACAAAATTTCAATCAAAAATCAGCTCGAGCCAAAATAAAAAAAATATTCTGAAGAGGAAAGCTTTTCAGCTCTTCAGACGTTTTCTCCATAAGGAAAGACTTTAATGTGACTGCGAGAATCTTGAAATTGTGAAATATTTCCTGGATCCTATTGAACGATAATCCTGCTGACATTTTTTGTTTGCCAAATACCCGAACATACAAAAATTATATTTTTTTTCTGTTGAACAACTTGAACGGAGATGTAAGCTATTCGCCCCCGCCTCGCTTCCTGCTTAACATTTAGAACAATTGCTTTTCGACGTGGCCACCAGCTCCAAACGTCCAGCGCAGCAAGCCTTAAACAACGAAATCCAATTACATAACATTTAATTGCAAAGAGCTGCAATTTAATATCATAATTAAAAATAAACGCGTTCACATACAACGCACACGCATAAATTCGGCCGCAAGCATACGCACACAAGCAGCGTGTTAAAAGACGGAAGTGGATTTTTTCGTTCAGCGGCAAAGCGGCGCATCCTGTTTTGGGCTTTTCAACATATACACATACACGCACGCACAAGCAGTCTCTCTCGCGCACACGTATAAGAGTCGCGCTCACGTTTTCCCTAGAGATATAACGGTAAGTGAAGCTGCTATGCTATTGTTATATTGCAATATTAGTATACTCCTAATTTCGAAAGAGTAAGTACTCGTATTTGAAAGTGGTGTAGCCCGAAAGGACTAAAACGGTGAATGTAGACAATTCTGGCAAAATTCGAGATTTATATAATTTATTTTACAATATTAAAAAGGGAATAAACAGTACTATCAATACTATAGCTATAAATTAGTACTATTCGTCAACCCTTTGAACAGTTTTACAACAGCTGCCTTAGGGATGAATCACAAAATTCAACAATTAAATCAAAAGCAGTCCGTTCAAATAAGCGCTGCAAATGGTCTCACAGCCAGCTCTTAGTTGTGCCAATTCCATTACTCGTAGTGAACCCATTAGTTTCAAAATTCCAATGAGATTGTTGATCAGTTGATCAAAATAATGAAGATGAACATCCTAATACTTGTTTATACATACATATGTACATATGTATGCAGTCATTATTATATATAATAAATACTTAAATTTATATATGTATACATATATATAATTTTTTTTTACTGCCAGAAGGGGGACAGAAACCCTAGCCAAATGTTAATAATAAACAAACAAATTGCATAAGCTTTTGCGGCTTGTGTGAGGCCCAACCGCAAACAAACATAACGAAGGCGAATCCGAACAAAGAAAACTCTTCGAAGTCATTTGGCAATTCTAATAAATTCAAAGTCTGGGCTATTCCCCCCAGTTTAGAGGAGAAGTTACGGAGGGCTCGAGAGAACAGGAACGGATACAGATGAACAGAACTGGTGGGATCATCACAGCGGTGTTATCATACAAAGTGCTTCTAAGTTCCACTGCCACTGCCCTGCTCACACCCACCACACCATAGAGAATAGGGAATAAAGAATTGAGAATTTGGACCTGGGACCTGGAAGAACTACATCCACAGCTACCATACGGTGGTGGCCGAAAATGGTCATGTGACGACTCCTATCTGCTGGATACGTTCGTGATTTTGGCATGCGCACTGCATGGGGGTTATTTAAGCGCTCGTCGAACATGCGCAGCTTTTCAATGCCCGAGAGAGACTTATAAAGCAGGCAGCTCACACATCTTGCACACATTCACATACCTCAGAGGGGCCAGCGATCCGCAGCGGATCAGCTTAGAAAACTTTCACTGGCGGTCCAGCGGGACCGACTCCGACTCCGTCTCCGACTCTGCCTCCACTTTCAGCTTGAGCTTAAGTCGCATGAAGATGCGTTTCAGGCGGAAATCCGCACACAAATTGCCGACTTCCAATGGTAATTTGCATAAATGTTGTTACGATAACAAATCACCTAGAAAAAATAGCAGCGGGCGCAAACTATGACAAACAGACAAACTGAAATACTAATACTTAGTTCTAATTAAAAGTGGTTGGAGGGAAAAAAACTAATTAACATTTTTCGAGCGCAGCGCAAAGCTAAAAAAAAAAACACAAAAAGTTAAGTCAACACTATAGAGGTGAGAAAATCAATTCACAACTACAGACAGCGGCGAAGGCGAAGGCAGCGGCTAGTCAAGTGCCCACTTGAGTGGAAAATCAATGCACTTCCGCAAAAATCTTCAAACATACACACATACAGATATAGATACAGATATGCATACATAGGTACAGCAACAAATACAAACTTATTCGCAGGCGCAAGCATCAGGTCGAGAAATACTCGTACACTCAGAAGTGGGGCTTCCTAAACCCTATTCGAATGTAATTATCAGCAATTTATAGTAGCAGAATCCGGATCCGCTGCCACAATAATTGTACAAAAAATGAGCAACGGTTCTTTATGGGCTCTTACGTAACTTTTAAGGGCAGCGTTTAGCTAGAGTAATGAAGCAACATTTGTAAACGGTATTCTGCCCGTCATTAAAACGAGCCCACGAAATCAATACACTAATTAACTAAGTAGAAGCCAAAAATATTCTGGAAATTAATTTAACAGTTCGCTGATGATTTTATTTTTTTGGCTAACTAAACCTTAAGCCAAGCAATTATGTAACTAAAATGACTACTTAATTTGAGTCAATCAAGTGCTGCGCATTTTTTTGAATGCGTTTTGAATCCACTTCGGATTTGAACACCTTAAACGTATTTGGAAATAATTGAATAAAATGCATTGAATAGGGTTTATGTCTTTTTGAGAAGAATTCAAATCGAATATACACCTAAATACAAGGACAAGAAGCAAGAAGAACAAGAACTAGCAACGACAAAAATACAAATATTAAGGACAAATATTAAGGACATTTTATAAGACACTCGAGGATTAATCAATCAAATAGTTTCTTTCCAAGCAAGTACTAAAAAATAGGATACTCACAAAAGTGCTGCGCTTCTGTTCAACAGACAAAGATATATGGAGATGCAGATATAAATATACATGTGTATGTAGATAAAGATATAGATACGTATACGCAATGTGTGACTCACGCAATGCATTTTCATTTGACTTTGGGATACAAATTTCCTTTTTATTATTGGGCGCGCCTTTTCAGACGAAACTTTCGCCCTTTTGCTGGCTATTAAACAAAACATTATTGTTTTCATTATTGTTTGTTTTGCTTACTTATTTGTGTTTTTATATTCGTTTTTATTTGTAATTCATTTTTGGAGACTGCCGTTAAGACTGCCAACTCCTTTCGACAAGTGTTCGAGGCTATTGACGCTGCTTGTTGCATCAACAAAAACAAATTACAGTGACTTTCTGGCTTTCAGTCTCGCTGGCTGGCTGCCTGTCTGACTTTTGCTCTTGCTGCTGCTACCGCTGCCGTTTATACCCGGTACTTGAAGAGTCTTGGGGTATATTTGAATTGTGGCTATAGTGAATGTGTGTAACACCCAGAATGAAGCATTTTCGGCTCCGTCAATTATATATATTCTTGATCAGCATCAATAGCCGAATCGATATAGCCATGTCTTTCTGGAAATATTTAGGAGATAGATCTGGATCAGGTCGAATTCATTTATTTCATCATTATTTTAGCCAGAAGAAACAATTTAAATTGCAGTGACTACGCAACGCCTTCCCCGTGCCTTCAGAATCTCTCTCTCTGGCTCACATATGTATGTGTTTACATATATAAATTGACTGAGTACAAAAATAGAGCCGCTGCCTTTGCCGCGGCTCACAGCGTTTCCGCTCGTTTTGATACATATTGTGTTGCGATCGTTTGCACAACAATTTTGCGGCTGTTCTGCCGTGTGCCTGTGCCTCTTTTGCTCTGCTTCTGATTATTATGATGATGATCGGGCTGACAAGTTGACTTTATTACTCATACGCCGTGTGTGGCTACTTGTCTGTGGAGGTACGTCCGAGCCCAGCCCCAGGCGCAGACCCAGGCCCGGCACAGCCTTCTTGACACGGACAGTGCCAAATAGCTGTGTAAATATTTGAGCAACTCTTGTTAACACACTCCGCAAATAATTTATATAAACTTGAAATTAACATCAGTCATCAGCAATCAGTCAGCAGCCAGGCCAAACTGGAGCGACATCTGAAAGACAGTCGTCGAATCTGTATGTCGAATGTTATCACTTCATTAGAGCTGGCAACCATGGGTGCAGCTCGTCAAGACCACAATCACGATAATGATGAAAATGATGATGTTCGGCAAATCTCCCCATTTCATTTTGAACATCTCCATGTAATTAGCTAGCTCGCGATCTGCATGCCAGGTGACGAAAAGAACGAGGCGAAAAAAGCAAGAGCCTTTCCACCTGATAGGGATAAAAGGTAATGTGCAGGGCTAAATTGGGAAGTAAACGATTATGGGTACAGAAATACAGTGGAAAAATAACTTTAAGACAAAATACACATCTACTGATACTGCTATTGATACAGCATCCATCCAATTCAAGCATTGCATAAGCTTCCACCTCAAGCCCCCCTCTCTGAACTGAACTCGTCCGCATACATACATATGTATGTACATATATGTATACATACAGCAGTTGCCACTACCGGATTTCTTTTGTGAATGAAATTAACATGAAAACATGATTGTAACCTTTAGAATCGAAATTTCGAGGCGCTGGAAAAACTTCCACGATGACAATCTGAAAACCACTAGCCATAAAAGCCATGAGAAAACTTTCCATGAACAGCGTTTAGCGCACAGGCAAAGGCTCCAGCAAGTCTGATCTGATGACCGATATATGTACATATCCATATGTACATCCATACAATTTGCACATAAATACGTCTTCGTGGGGCTATCACGCAATTGCGGAACACGCTAAAAACAATCCAGTATCAGTATCAATGACAGCAGCAGTGGCGGTGGCAGGGCCAGGGTAGGTAGCAGTGGCAGTGGCAGGGTTAGTAGCAGTGGCAGTAGCAGAGCCAGAGTCAGTGGCAGTGGCTGGGACAGTAGCTAACCGCCCAACGAACGATCATTATCGTGATAAGGCGCGAGGTTTATGATCAGGTTTTTATTGTTATTTATAGCCAAATAATTACCAGCTCCGGCCAGGCCGATAAGAAGCAGAAGTCCCGGCCCTGGCACATACTATGTATGTATATGACCAGCTACTTAGTCAGTGGCCACGTAGCCGATGAGCTCAAGAAGCATCCAAGAGCTCGTGCCCGATCCGCGATACACGATTCACAATGGCCGATGCCCGATGCCCGATGCCCGGGGCTCGATCCCCGATCCCCGAGGAACGCCCGCCTATCCCAGATAAGAGTTTGTATTTATATTTCATAATAGTAATATCATATAATGATATGATAGTGAAAGACTAGTAGACTCCCGTCCCGCGTTCAATGGCAAACATTGAACTTTGATGTTGTTCTTATAAGCTTATATAACACGCTCAATATGCTCCATTATTTTGTATAATTGAAATCCGATCCAATGTTTTTTTTCGGGTATTCTGGTGGGTCTTTCCCATCGAATTCTGCGTCGCAGAAAGTCCGAACCCAAACAATTGAGGCAGAGCTAGAGGCTGGGCAAGCACTTAAGAGCCGACAGCAAATGCCACCAAAGGCCAAAGCAAATTCTTTTTTTTTGGCTAACAAATGAGCGAGTACTCGTTCTCGTACTCTTACTCCTACGCGTTTTCGTGTGTCCCGGACAGATGACAGGGCACTTTGAGGCCCAAAGAATTCGCTGGCCCGGCCCGGCCTGGCACCAGCTCCGGCCCCTACCCCAAACCTCTAACAGATCACATGTATCATGCAGGGGCCATAATCTTTTCACGCTAACGAGTGTTCTGGCCCGAAATAAGTTCCGTTTATACGAGTACACACAATGTGGGTTAAGTAAAGAGTATATGTATCATACGTATATATGCCCGTGCAGGTGCCTGTGCTCATGTCCGAGTCCGTATGTATAGCCGTAGAGTCGTAGAAGCGATCATACATCATAGTACAGCACAGCAAATCACATCACATCTCCCTCTACTAACGAGTATTCTTACGCTCATAAAGAAACAAAAGCAAATAAATACAACTACACACAAATGAAAATAAAAAGCACAGAAATTTATAGTTGACGCTGAAGCGGAAGTTATTATGACAGATAAAAAAAGCGCAAATGGAGGCGAACTAAAAACAAATCAAAGCGAAACTAATGCTGGCCTGGCTCAGCTAAAAAAAATGGAATTCAAGCAAACTGAAGCTCAATGCAATATTTTATTAGAACTTTGTGTGGAGTTTGTTTCACTCATTTCACTCTCTGCGCTAGCGTGGCGGCTTTTTCTGCTGCTGCTGCCGCTGCTTCTGATGCTGCTTCTGCTGCTGCTTCTGCTGCTGCTTCTGCTGCTGCTTCTGCTGCTGCTGCTACTGCTGCTGCTACTGCTACTGCTCCCACTAATTGCATTCTAATCGTAGATGAAGGTCTCGGTCTTGGACATGTTTAATTTTTTGCTCTGCTGTTTGGATACGAGGCGATACGCGTACGAGTACTAGGGGAAGTATATAGTTGGCCAAGATGTGCAAAAGGAGACATTCAGCATAGTGTGCCGCGGTGCACACGTTATGGGGCGAAAGAGATCTTTTCTTTGGCTTTGGCAAAGATGTACATTTAGCCAGAATTGCCTATCAAGTGCAATATTGTTATGGTTTATAAGACTTTCAAAAGGGATGGGAGTTATTTTCGACCAAAGACAGACAGAATGATGGAGGTGAATTCTTAAGCATACAGCCCTTACTATAGCTTTTTTATTTCCATTTTACATGGCAGACCGTCCGGTGTCGGTGCCGGAATTTCCCTTTCAATGTAGTTTGCTTCTTAAGTATATAAGGCAAGCTGTCCTAATCCCAGAAATAAGATAATTTCCGAGGCGGTGGTCTTTATTGACGGACATTGTGCAACACTTTTTATTACAATGCGCTCCTGTTGCGGCCTCTCGTGCTTCTATCGGGCGACAAGAGGCAGCGATAGGGATTGGATCGGTGGTTATCTTTATGGCTGCAGCGAAATCAATCAATTTAAATTTGATTAGGCTGTGATTTCCACACGGCCACAAGGAGACCACGGGAGAGGTCGTATCGCACCATGGCTTTGTATACGACTAAAGCGTCTCCTCACATATACATACATATTTACATACATGCATACATACATATGTATATGTATATGTACATATAGAAGCTGATATATGACGGGGGCTATGACGATTATAGCCTGGTTATACGGGTGGGTACTCGGTACCAATATAATATTTTATGGCCAAACAAATCACGCGAGCTCACTTGACGGAAATCGGCGAATGTCGCTTCACGTCTGAGCCTTAGTTCATATAATATCAGAATAAAAATACATACATATATATATATATATATATATATATATATATATATACATGTACAAGGGATGAGGAAAATCATTGTTATTAATACGATTATTGTGTGCACGGTTGCGTGTTAATTTTGCTGTGATTCCACCTGGGAGTACCTTTTTGTTTGGCGTTTTTCCCATTTTCAATTTGCAAAATACAATGCAAATGGCTCTGACCACTCTCCCTCTCCCGACAACAACCCTCTCCACCCTCATCCGGCCACCCGTCCATCCGTCCTTCCTTTCGATGGAGATTAACTGTTATTAGGGGCCTTGTTATCAAATCTCAAAATCAATTTTGATTTTGTCCACTTTTTGCTTTGCTTTGTTTCGGCTCTTTTTTTTTTGCGGCTTCTGTTCGACTGATCTCGTTGGCATTCGGGGGAACAATTAAAAGTTTGTCTGTTAGTTGAACAAAACAAGATTGTAATTACAACGCATATACATAGATATACATACATAAAAATGTATGTATGCACCTGCATAGATATAGATATAGAGATAGATAGAGAGTGAGAGAGTATGTGTGGCCTGGTACGAGAGTATTGTCATTGAGTAATTGTCGCACATTCGCTTTGGCCAGTTCAATCAACTCGTCGGCAGCAAAGCGAGAAGTACTCTGTACTAGTATTTTTATTTTCATTTTCCATTTTCTGGACGAAGTCAGCGATGTTTGGAGTTGAGACACTTCTTCTCAAATGTTCTTTTACCTCTATGTAAACAAAAGATATACAAACCTCTGTTCGATTTTCCTACACTCTATTTCTAAAAGGCAAAACTTTGACTGTTTTCACCTTTAATGTGTATGGTGTACTACTATGGGGAACTACTACAAATAGTATGCCCCATTTTATTTGGTTCCTGAAATATTCAAAATTATTCGTATACCACTCTCATTGTACAGTAAATTGGACAGATTCGAATTTGAAATAATTATAATAGTAGAAACAACAGCTCCACTTTTATTATCTTATTCCCAAAAGCCCAATAGAACGTTATTCTTTGGACGCAAAAGAGCGAGAGGAATATATATAATCCATAATCCATAATATATAATCCATAATATATAATCCATAATATATAATCCATAATCCATTAGACAATTGATCGCTCTCCATTCAGCTAAGCCGTTTGCGTTGTTACTTTAATTAAAATATATGGAGAGGGGGAAAACACAGGCAACACTCCTATACTACTCCCTATAATGGAATGAAATCAGCAGCTAAAAATATTGGCTATAAATAGGCAAACAACGAAATAAATTCACATATACACACACATACATACATATATAGAGGCACATATGTATGCATGTATACATATATGCAGATATATGAGCATGTATTTATGTATGGAACAAGCCCGGATCAAAACGGAGACGAAAAACAAAACCAGTTGAGGACACCGATCCGTAGTCGATGCCAAGTCTCCGTCTCCAGTCTTTGCCCAGTCCAGAACCACAGACAAGAGACGTTGGCATTCACGTGACCAGCAAAAAAATTGTCATATATAATATTTATTTATGGTGAATACTCGTACTTGCCATACGTACAAACATACACACACAAACACACACACACACACACACACACACACACACACACATAAAAATACATACATGTACATATGTATACGATTACGTGCGATTACAATATGCGAATACGACGAGTATGTGCATTTTTGGCAGGGTGGCATCGATTTCGGGAAAACCTGATTATCGGAATTCGTGTGTACATATATTCGTTTTTGATGTGCGCCTTCGGACGCTAGAATTTTTAATTAATCAATTGTTGAGCTGATATGATATGATATGATATGATAAGGGCTCACACTATTGGGGAGCCATAGCGAGCCATACGAGTGGGTAAAGATCCAAGAATTGCCAACAACGCGTTGATCATTATTTCATCAGGGGCTATTTTCCGAATTATCTGAGTTGGAAACAAACCTTAAGCCTTAAGATCCCATTGGGTTTATCGTCTATCGACGGGACTGGTATATTTAGCATGACTCATTTTTTGTATATTTTCAGTTTTTCCCGTTCGAGTCGTTTATCAATCTATTTCTGCTTAGGGCTTAACCTTCAAAGGCGAATGGTTTTTGTAGTGGTCGGCTGGGCATGATAAGCTGTCTCTATCAATCAGCCATTGACTTATGTCGATGGCCTCTCGTGTCTCTCGTGGCTCTAGGGCCTAATTGCACATTGAGTAAAAGATTAATTGACTTTAAACGATCTATTAACGAGCAGCCCTAGCACCCCCTTCAATGTATCGGAGAGATTAGTGGATGAGATTACTAAGAGATTTCACAAGCACAATTTATCTTGATACGAATATGTAGTACATATGTACATATATAATTATGTATCATAAAATGTACTAAGTTTAATAATCTAAGAGGAATATCCTTTGTTTTCGTATAATTTATTTTCCTAAGCATGTTCTTCCTCTATCCGCGACAAAACAATTGCCCAACACTGCAAGTTGTGCCTTTCAGAGCACTGCTACAACAAACTGAAATAACAAAACAACCAATGGCAATCAAAATGTATGGTTTCTTTCTGTTATTTATAGTATATTGGTTCGGTTTTTGTTTTCTTCTTGGAAAGTGGGTCAGCCAAAGCCACAGTCAAACAGCTAAACAGTCAAACTGCAAATAGTATGCTGTGGAGCTGGTTTGATCTTCTCCTAAGCCAGACGCATAGCAAGGCTTTATTGTTGTGGATGTGTGAATAAACCCATCGACAAGTCAAGTGCACTACCCTTCAACTCGGGCATCGTTTTGTTGACACAACTGCTGTGGCATGACAGTGCGACTGCGACAGCGACTGAGACTGTAACTGGAACTGAAGCTGTCACTCGAGCTGCAACTTTGGCAGGGACAGTCAATGTTTTTGGCTTTTCTGGGAGCACTTCATTTTTGATATGTCGATGGAAATCCTAGAGGCAATTCTATCCGTCATTCTTCATTAGCGGCTGTCACTCGAGTTTCGAGTGGGTCGGGCACTAGTCTAAAATTTTAATGATCTTATCCCCGCACACCCCACCGCACCCAGCACTCGGCCACTCGACTTGCTTTAGTCATTGGCACTTAAGTATGTATATATGTATGTATGGTAAACCTATTGGGCTATCTAGAACGACATTTGAGTATTCGGGCATTTCCTGAGAGATCCCAAAATGTACCGCAATTAAAACCATAAATAATACAAAGTGTAGGTAGGGAAAAATCCCTGAGCCCCAACCGTCTTTTTCCGCGTAACTCTGCCCAATCATTGATCAATATTTACGATCGGTAGCTCTCCGCCAAAATCACAGTTCACCTAATCACGCGCTAATAACTGCGATAAGGTGGCCATAAGACTCACGCCGCCTCTCTGCCGCCCCGATCATCGATAGGATGAGCCACATGGAGCGCTCCTCCACCTCCACCTCCGCCTCTGCCCTTCGTCTCTGGTTTCGATTGCCACAGACTGCTGCGGCCCGTGCGCGGTTATTAATTAGAATTTATGGTCTGGCCATAGTCGGGCCCATATACAGACAATAAATAGCAATTGTATATGTTGTTGGCCTGCCAATCTAATCGCCCAGACACGAAACGCTCTTTTCACGCTCGGCCAGTCCAACTCGACCGCTGAAGAGCTGCCTCGCCACAGGAGCGGTCTAGCGAGATTCCATTGCTGACAGCAAACAAAAGACTCGTTTCCGATACGCGACTCCTGTCCCAGAAAAAATGCGGACGCAATCAGAAAATCATCCAAATTGTATCCGAAACTAACAAAAAGTCAAGCTCGAACTCAAACTTTAATTTTTTGTGAAAAGTGGATACTTTTAAATTTAATTTATTTCGTACTTCAACGTATTACCAAGAAGTTGGCAAGCTTCAGCTTTAACATAGCCCTTGTGAAATTCATGAGGGCTCTTTCAGAATATAAATCGTCTTGAACCGCTCCTGATGAAGGCGCCAAGCGATTGGACACTAGACACACGCCCCATCACCAATCCACAATCGGCAAACGACAATTGACGATCGCTCATCGATCATCGACAATCGGATATTCAAAAGCGATCCGCATCGGCCAGAGCTGAGCTGCCACCGCAGCATTACCTGCCATATTACATCAGCTGGCTCTTCCTCTGCTCTATCTCAGAATTGGCCAAGCAAATCACGACTAACCAACCGAAAAATCAGCGCAACAGCAGCTACTCTGCCTGCTGCCTGCTGCCTTCTGACTGCTGCCTCCTCTGGCTGCTCCCTGTCTCTATCTCTGTCCGATTATTTACAGTTAGCTCCGTCCAGGAGATAACCTTGCCCGTATATATCTTGGTGAGCTCTTGGACCGCCAACTACGATTACCACGACAAAACGACAGCGACGCTGACTGTAACGCCGACGCCGACGCCGACGCTGGCAGCGACGCCTGCCACTAATCACTCCAATTAGCTAGAAAGTGCTTTTCGCTTAAAATTCGCACGTTGTCGCATTTTCTTGGCATTGTACTACTAGGCTCTGAAACAGCCACTTGGCCAGTCCAGAAAAGTTTTTTTCAGTTGAGTTCAGTTTTCTTCGATTCGAGCCGTGTCCCAGACGAACCCTTTATTGCGAGCATACTGTGTGAGTGACTAAGTGTGACGACGACATACGACCGAAAATCAACAAAACTAAAGCTCTCAAATGCAATTCAAATTGAAATCCAAAACGAAGTCAAAGTCCAAATCAAAATCAAGCTCCCGTCATTTAAGCTTCATTTAAAACTGCAAAAAGCAAAAATACAACGAAATCCACTCGAATTCGAATGCATGGAAAATTCAATACGGCCAAAATGGACCAAAAAGAAACAAAATAAAAAAAATAATCAATAATAATCAAATCAGAGACACCCATATAATATTTTTGGTTCCTCTGGTTTTTGGTTCCACACGTACCCCAGTACCCTACCCTGAAGTGAAATGTAGCGAACTGTTTTTATACCCGGTACCCGAAGAGTACAGGGGTATATGAGATTTGTGGTTATAACGGATTTGTGTAACGCCCAGAAGGAAGCATTTCCGACCCCATAAAGTATATATATTCTTGCTCATCATCAATAGCCGAGTCGATATAGCCATGTCTGTCTGTCCGTCTGTCCGTCCGTCCGTCCGTCCGTCCGTCCGTCCGTCTTCTCTATATCTCCGAGACTATTAAAGCTAGAGCAACCAAATTTTGTATCCAGTCTCCTTCCGCCCCCACAAAGGACGAAACTCTGTAGCATACACAATTTTGAAGATACAAGAAAACTAAATACGCAGAATCATAGAGGATGATTTCTATCAGAGTGTGGAATCTTAATCAGATCGGATTATCAATATAGCCTCAATGAAGAAAACCATTCCCTCTCGCTCGCTCTCACACGCCACCCTGTCTGATTTGCCTATTCGTCCAAATGAGCGCCTAGATCTCAGAGACTATAAGAGCTAGAGCAACCAAACTTTCTTTCTTCCGCCATCACAAAGGACGAAAATATGTGGAATCCACAATTTTTAAGATAAAAAAAAAGCAAAAACGCAGACTAATGGAAAATAATCGTATCTGCCAGATTACCAAATCTGGATCAGGTCGGATCAATATTATAGCCAGAAGGAACCAATTTAATTTCAGTCGCTACACAACGCTTGCCAAGCGCTTACTCATTCCCTCTCTCTCTCGCACACACTTACACGTCTCGTATGAGTAGTTCTACATGTACATGTAGAAATGTAGAAGCTGATGTACTAATTATATATAAACAAAAATGGAAACAGCCAAATTTTAATATATAAAAATCTAGCATAGGGTTTGACCTATTTTTTTTTAATTTTCCATTTGGGCTAAAATTGAATTCGTCCCTTTTGCGAACATATAGTAAATTACATAAATCATTAGATCACATATATTCTGACTGAGTACCGGGTATAGAGTAGAGCCGCGGCCTATGCCGCGGATCGCAACGTTCCCTCTCGTTTTTTCATTAAAGACGAGAATACATACATACATATTTATGTATTTACATAAGTAGTTTCTTCCATAGATAATTTCCATTCACTTCCATACTATATCCAGTTTGATGGAAAAACTTCAAAATGGTTTCTTCAAAATTCCCAATTTCATATCCATATTTGATAAGAAAGTAGGAGTATTTTACGAAGTAAAGCTTCAACGCAATTATTTGGGGAGCCAAAACATTTGCAGCTCCATACACACACATATTTCAGGCCCCCAAATCACGGTCCTAAACGAAATCAGCACAAATCCAACATCAGCTGCATGTCAGCTGAGTAAGAGTATCGGCATTATGTACTTTGCTCCAGTCGATCCATTCATTTCCCTGCTACACATATACTTATGTATAGCGCCAAGGAGGCAGTTTGGGTGAAGGGCCCAAGTCGAAGCCAAAGCCAAAGCCCAGACCAAAGAAAAGAAACAAAAACGCAAGCAAGCGAAACCAAAGCAAAGCCAAATCCAAAAACAAAAAAACATCTAAACGGAAAACAAATCATTTGGCACAAGCCAATTTGTAGGGCACTTAAGGCCCGATCTATAAGCAGGGAAGATAATACCGATGCGAACCGATATTTCGAAACGGACTGAACTAAAAGGAAAGGCCAATCCAATACAGAAATGATGTGGAATGTACATACAGATTTGTCGTACATACAGATTTACCCGCTCCAACACTGACGACTGTGACGACTGCTCCGCTGATATATTTCGCTAGAATAATAATTGAAGCTGGAATTGTTTTTTTGTGTGTGTATTTGTTTGTATTTTATTTTTAATGACGTTTGACGCGTGTTGCCTTTATAAAAAGTCCACTCACACGCAGCAGCCATAAAAATCTTTGGCTTAAATGTAGAAAACTACCAATTGCTGACCAATTTCGGGGACCAAATTCCTTTGACAATTGGCAGTATCACTACACCATATAGATATTCATAGCCATTATACAATATATGTACATATGTACCTATAGTATTATTTATATAACGTTCGTCGGCACTTTCGGTTTGATGCCTCAAATCAGTGAAAGTTTAGAAGAAATCGACGATATGAAATAAAGTATGGCAAATGCGTGCACAAGCTGGCCTGGCCCAATACTTTTCTGGGCACTAGAATAGGTTGGAGCAGCTTTGGCTTTGACCTTGGCTATGGCTAGGGCCAGTTCGACTTAGGATACGTAATTACTTAGTAGTTCGTGGAGCTGATGCTGACGTCAGATTTCAGCCGTTTGTCCTCCGTCGGCGGTAGCAAGGGCTTTATGAGTTACGGGTATATTAATAACGAATATGGCAAGGTTCTTTGTGATATATGGCTGCGGATTGTGGATGGGGTCTAAAACCCCACAAAACGACTGCGATCGGCGAAAACTACGCCGCAATCCGACGCAATGTGCTGTGGTCCATTGTCGCGTCATTTAGTCGCGTGTGGCGGGCCCTGAGAACCGAGCGCACACATTGGCTTCCCCGTCAAGGAGGAAGCGTAGCATTTAGCAGATACTCACTGGCTCGATCGCTGTTCGAGAAAGGGTTGAGTAGCCCATCGGCTGAGGGTAATCACGTTAATGTGAAAAGTCGGAGCCCAGCTAAATCTAATGGCAATAATTCATACGGTGGGTGACAGAAACAGAACAGGACAGTCTAAAATTTACTCAATTCCACAATATTTTAGACAAAATCGTGATAGCAATCGGTAGAAATAGCGCACGAAAATTCACTGTCCATTACAATCTCTGGTCCGGTGGGCATGGCCTGCATTTGCTTCTTAAAAAATGCATCCAATAACATCCCATGACTGTAGACCTCATCGCCAGGCTTATTATATTTAAAGCAATTGTAGATGATCAGCATAAAGTCGGACACCGCATCGCCGACATGGTGGTAGAATTTGTTCTTCACTCGATTTATGATGGTGGCAATGTCCATAGGCTTCACGATAACCTCGTAGTATTTTGGCACCCCAAGAACCACTGTGTCCACCGGTTGCATGAACTCCGAGCAAAAATCCAGCTTGCACGCCTCTTCAAGTATGGATTTCTTAAAGAAATCCAACTTATTTGTGTACTTGCCCAAATTCATGGGCTCTGGCCCTACCTCGAGCTGCACACAAGTCGTCGGAGGTTGCTCCTTGTCGACTGGGGGCTGGAGCGGAATCAGCAAAATGAAAAAATATGAGCCATACAAATCGTCTTACCATCTGCCTGGTCTGGACTGGCGAGCATGTGGACGACACGGAAGGGGCCGGGACCGACCGCGTGCATCTCAGCATCTTGCGATCCTCGTCGTACGGATACTCGACTCCCTTAGGGATAGCCTTCAATTGTTTCATGAAATACTCTTCCAACAACTGGCCACGTTCAAAGATTAAGCTTCCTGATCGATTGTATTGAAAGCAGTTGTGAATAATCAGCATAAAGTCGGACACCACCTCACCGACGTGATGGTAGAATTTATTGTTCAATCGCTTGATTATAGTCCCTATATCCATGGGCTGACCTACGATTGCGTAGTATTCTGGTGCCCCAACTAATTCCGTATCCACAGGCTTCAAAAAATCAGCAGCGAAGGCCTTTCCCCACAATTCATTAATCACATTTGTGCTTATGAAATGCATCTTATTGGTGTACTGGCCGAAATTCGAGGGTTGAGGATGCACTTCCGGCTGCACATATGACTCCATCTGTAACTTGACTTTACCTAAATCCTCCGTTAGAGTCTGTAGATTGGAATGGGGACGGGCGTGGCCACGGGCACGGTGAAATTGTTTAATGAAGCAGAACAGAGATCAAAATAGCCTTAACATTACCATCGTCTTGGTCCTCTTTAGTATAGAGGACTAATTAGCTTCACTTTTCAATAGAAAAACCTTGAATATCTAAGAGAATTGTGCAGGCAACATTTAATTTGCTTTTAACTCTGACTGACAGTTGAATACTGTCTGTACTGGCTCAAGGTATACTTGTACTATACAACGAAGATTTTCCAACACTGTATTCACTACCGTTGTTACACTGCTCTGTGCTAATTAACTAATTTACAAATTAAGTTTGTTAAAAATGCATATTGTTTACACAAGCAACCAGGAACGTTTTCATTCTGGATTCCACCGAAATAAACAATCCAAGTCACAGGGCACGCTGATGAACACTAATACCCAATATCCAGCAAGTAAATATACGTTGATCAACACTGGGTTGGAAATAAAAACAGTCTGAATGTTTTTTTATCGAGACACGCCCCTGTTCTTCCGTGTGGTCCCGTGTGCTCCATGAGCATCTACTGATGGTAATTTCACAGGGAACTAACTAACTAATTCATTAGCCAAGTCACCGACTTTAGTGGCTCTCCATTTGCGCTTCTTCTACATATAACGTTTTTCAAATGTTCTTATTTGGGACTTTTCGATGCTATGCATAAATGAATACTAATTTTTGGGTATTGATATTGTAAAAAGAAGCTTCGCAGCGATGGTCATCAGCGACATGATTTTACTCGTACATGCATAAGTCATAAATGTTGTGGCATATTTATGTTGAATTCTTTTCGATTCTCTTTTAGTATTCATTATTAGTATTATAATCATTTTGAGAGTCTCTGATGCCATGTCTGACCATAAAAAACTTTACCCAATTTTTTGTAGTATTGCTTGCTTTTTTGTCTGTTTGTTGCTGTGTTTGCTGTTATTCTTGTGTGTGTTGCCGATCCAGTTGAGGGGCCCGGATAATGGTCGGGTGCCGCCTAATTTTCAATTAATTAGACATGAACTTGAACTACAGTGGGGGTATGGGGCTATGGGGCTATGGGAACGGGCATACGTATGGTTATAGGTATGAATATGGGTATGGGTATCCCCCAGACAATAGCAATGTTTTTAGCCTATGGGAAGCGATAGGAACATAATCCCAGCAAAAAAACACGGCCGGAAGACTTTCCAGCCCTGCTCCGTCCTCTCAGAATGCCTCTGGATCTCAGTTGGACAAAGGAAATGGATAGATAACTATTCATTCAGATACATATTTATTGCCAAATAGTACTCGTATGTGTATTGTATAATTCAGCGTCAGCGTTAGCCCCTCAGAGTTCGGTCGGTCCGTTCCGTCGTCACTTGGACAGTCCCATCCATTTGTCTACGGCAATTATGGCCGACAATTATGGACTGGACCTGGGCAATTTCACAAACGAAAATCTTTCTGTTGTTGCTTGCTCGTATTATTATTATCATCATTATTATTATTGGTATTGTTATTACCGCTGTGAAGCTTATGTATGTACACACAAATGTACATAATATGTTAATATTTATACATCCTATACCTTCATACATATGTACAAATAACGTACCGGTCGTTGTCTCTCTCAGTTCACGATCTGCTAATGGGCTTATAATTATCTAGTTTGTTCAATTTTTCCTTTTGTCTTTTGTCTTGCAGCACACTCTTTCCTTTGGTTAATTAATTAGCCAGGTCCCCCCGAACCGAGCACCGAATAGAGCACACTCAAAGAAGGTAACGGAGAGCACAGAAATCCGGCAAGATGACTGGTTTTACCAACGGCGGATTCGAGAACGATGAGCCCGTCAAGGTGAGTCTTTCGTATTGTTTACTGGTCGGGTTGGTCCCTGGTCCCAATAAATCTTAATGAGCTCTGAGTTCATCTTTGAAGGCAAGGGGTTTGTTGCAAGTGCACGTCAATCTATGCAATATGGAATCAACGGCTATCTCAAGGACTTTGAAGCGAAGAAAGACCAAATAAAATGCAATTACATCAATTGTTGCTCCTGTCATTCGCTGTTCATTTCAATTTCAAAGGATAGCTAGGCACTAGCTACTAACCATTCTACGCATTCATCCCTTTAGCGAATATACAAAAATTGGTTCTGTTATCATTTTGGAAACATATCTTAAGCGAAAAATCCATTACATATAACATTAGAAAATTAGAAACGGTAAATTGGGTTTTTAGGGAAGAATATTCGAAGAGCGATCTGTTAGCATATGGAAATTCGTTCAAATATCAACAGTAGTGGTCCAATTTCTTAGACCAATTGACGATGCATCTTCATACGTTCAAGATCTATATGTACATACATATGTACATAGGTATTTCAATAGGTTTCAATCAAGATTATTTGATATATGTACCACCAGAAGAGTCACCGAAATCGTTCAAAAATCATCGGTAGTTCCCCGATTCGCATAGAACATTTGGGTTTGGGCCATGGGCCATGGACCGACAATTAAGAGACATTAAATATACCCATAAAACTCTGCCATTTGAAAATGTTTGTCATATTCTCACATATTCGTTGTTTTTTTTTTTTGTCTTTTGTCGTTCGTTCATGCATGGACAATGCCAGGCCGCTCTAATGTTGATTTTAGTATATGTATGTAATCGTGTAGCATGTGGCCTGTGCTATCTGTCATATATATGTACATATATTTAAGTATGTACATACATATATATGTACATATGTATGTATGTATATATTTATTTATGTAGACGCGGTGGTGCTTATGAGCTGGATTACACTTATCGAGTGTCGGTTCGGTCGCATGCTTTGTGTTGTTTTGGCCAGTGTTAATGACTCTGTTTGCCTTCGCCCAAGAAATCATGTTTTATAATGAAACGCGTCGATTTATTCATTATGGCCCAGATGAGAAGGAAGTATGACTATCGTATCCAATAAGACGGTCCGGGCCGGGCTGAGGCGATGCGGAGATGGAGAGGCAGATGATGCTCGAGATGCTAATGATCATTGGCATGTTGGCCCGTTCGACAGTTGGACAGTCGGCCACTCCTTGGATTTTAATGAGGAGAAATAAATTTCACCTCAAGAAACCAAAAACCGAAATCTGAAAACCGAACCACCGCAAGAAGCAGAAAAGAAATGTGACAGCAGAAAGCGCTTAACACGCTCTCACACACGCACCCCTGTACATACACATATGTATATGTACATATATTTCTGTATATATGCTCATGTTTCGTGTGAATAGGGCTGCCAACTCATCCGTGCGAGTGCTGCCAACTAATTCCTAAGATATTTGGCAATCGACAGCTCGAACAAAAACCAAATCACAAAACCGATTGCACAATTAAGCCACTGACAAGGTTTCATAATAAAATATTGCCAATTTACAATGATCCGAAACCACGCACCTCCCTACCCCAGCCCAAACCACATCACCTCAACCCACCCACAACCCACCTCCACTCGCACAGCAGTAATCAGTTCTAAACAACAAAAAACCCGTTTTCCTCGTTGTGGTCAAGACACAGAACCACTGTTGCGGCTGCGGTTGTGGGTGTGGTTGTGGTTGTGGTTGTCAGAGAATGTCCAGCAGAGAGCGAATTTATGTAAAAACAAAAACCCACAACAAGAGACATGTAAAGACTTGCTGGGAGTGGCAGGAGGACAGTCGCAGTGGCAGTGGCAGGGGAATGTGGCAGTGGAAAACGCGAAACGTGCCGCTTTTAAAAATAAAACGAAAATCTCGTGCTCCAAACGCGCGTGCGCAACATGTTGAGCACCGTAGGTAGCTAGCAACATGCTGCCGATCACCAGTGTAGACCGCCTATAGGCGCACTCACACATGCAAACACACACAAACACAGATACAACCACCTACAGTAACTGCCACTCACCTGGCAGCCAGTTGTAACTGGTTTGCAGCAGTTTTTGTTTGCTTATCCCAACTAGAGACGCGAGCTGTTGACGTCGCTGCTGACGCCACGGCGCAGCCGCCACTCTCGCATATCATTATGGACTCTTCCCCCCCGCCATCTTATTATTTCGCACCGTGCACTTGTGCTGCTGCTGCTTTGCGCTGCGTCGGGCATCACCAGCTGTTAGCGATTAAAGCCGCGTTCAACACACATACGAACACACATAGAGCCAGATAGACTGTCTGTCTGAACTGAGACAGATCGGGTTTCCCAGCAAGCTTTGCGCGTTGTCATTATATGCTAAAGACTGTTGCCGCATAACGGGTCAGCCAGCAATGCTCTAAAATTTAGAGTCTAAATGGTCGAGGAAAGCTCCTGCATGCTGCCTGAGATGGGAGAACTTGCTTGCATCGTCAATCACAATGGTTAGTGGTCACTAGACAACGAGCTTGTCATCCAAGTATCCATTGGAATTCAATTCATTCCAGGCATATGTATGTACATAATACATAATACCAGATTTCTGCTTACGTTAGCTAAGCTAATGACATGAAATAAATGCGTGTACATTGTACATATTGATGTATGTACATGCATTTTCTTCTCTTCGATTTCAGCTGACTCCTTTCGCCCTTTGTTAGAGTGCTCCAGAGTTTGGTTGGTTGTTAGTGGTTGGTAATTCTACCACAACACCACCCTTTCCATTTATTCCATTAATTTCCTTGCCTTGACAATCAAGCAAATATGTATTTCGGTTCCACTTGGTACCATTTGGGTGCACATGTCGGATGAGTAATAGGCGTATTACCCATTCTGTGAATTCTCTTCCACGGTTTCTGCTCTGTACGATGATAGTCTGGTGTTTTTCCAATACGAGTTCATTCAAATCAAACTTAACGAGTAGATGGAACAAGAACCAGAGCTACATACACAACTTTCGAGAGTTCCAGGTTCAATATTAATTGTTGATGGTGTTTGCTGACGTTGTTGTGAAGAGTATTACGTATTTAATATTAATGCTGTTAATGGATCCATCTTATTTGGTTTCCTCCTTAGTCCCATCAGTTTCCGTACCCCATGGGCTGCTTCGCTTTTTTTTATAATCATTTAAATGCAGTGTTATGATGCTCTCAAGCTTTGGGGGACTTTTTTCGAATCCGACGAAAGACTGCCTGCAATTTGCATACAAACAAAACGGGCTTTCCAGACCCGACCCCTTGGCCTCCAGCCCGCAGTCTGCTGTCCGCAGCCCCTGCCGTATCGTGTGAACAACACAGCCACTACTATTATCTGCTATAATTAAAACTATATTGTTAGGAAGAAAATAAATAAACTAAGTCAAGTGAAACAAAGCAGTAATCGCTTACGTCTTGCACAACGACGCGTGTGTCGATCGGCGTGTGGTTAGCCCCCACCACCCACTCGGGTTTTATGATCTTGCATAGTCTACAACCCACTGTCCCCCTGCCCATTGCAGACTGCCCAATGCCTCCATTGCCTTACATTCCTCGGCTCGGTCTTGGCCGACCGATGTAACCTTCTGGCCCTGTGCAGCGCATGCAAAATCGGCACCTCGCTCGATGTGCCGATGCGTGTTTCCTTTCGGCCAGTTCTCGGATCGATTTGGATTGTATCGTATGCGTTCGGTGGGTTTTTGGGGCCTGTGGAGCATTTTTATGGCCATCATTTAAAGGCCGCATCACGCATGCGCCATGCAAAAGCGCCCGCGAAACGCGAGCAAAACGCGTGCGGGCTTTTCAAATTGGTTTTATCTCTTGATTTTTAGAAACTAAAAGCGTAATATGCGCCCAGACATAAATAAATATATCTATCTACATATGTTGTGTGCAGTCTGCAGAGTGAAGACGCGAAGAGAAAACGAAAGCCACCGAAGAGAGTTGCCGAATTTTGGATACTCTTTTGAGTTACTAGTAAAATAAATACAAAAATTCACTTTACCTATTTATAAATGTAAATTGCACAATTTGGCTCATGAAATATTTTGAAATGAATAAAAGTAACGAGACATTTCCAGTACAGTTTCATTCAAGTAAAATTTCATTCGACATAATAGAATGGAAATAAATTTGTTGAATAGCCAGCTCTAAACAAATTCTGTTAAGTATCGGGCAGCCATACTCTTAATAAGAAAGTTATCGCAGCGAGCATAGTCTTAAAACGAGGAGATAAGAAAGAAAGTAGGATCAGTGGCAAGACAATATGCACCATCCCCTCCCGCTTCTTACACTCATTCCTCCACCTCCTTACCATGGACACCGTGAACGTCCACTGCCGTCGTGGACCCAGGCCCATCGAAACAGACTCTAAACCTGACGATCATCCATAAATGCTGATATTTTTCTCTGCGATTTTTCGTTTATTTTTAGCCGAAAGCTGGTTTCGAGCCCGACACCGCCTCGCTGCGAGAGAAAGTTGTGCTGAATCCGGCCGAGAAATGGCGCATCTTAAAGAATATCTCGATCATCTCGATCGCCTTCATGGTGCAGTTCACCGCGTTTCAGGTAAGGTTCCTTACCTAATAATTCCCAACCATCCCATGTTTCCATTCCCACTAACCAGTGTCTGTTTTATTTTTCATTTCGTTTTCTCTAGGGCACAGCTAACCTGCAGTCCTCGATCAACTCAAAGGATGGCCTGGGAACTGTCTCGCTGAGCGCGATCTACGCGGCCTTAGTGGTGTCGTGTATTTTCCTGCCCACACTTATCATCCGCAAACTGACCGTCAAATGGACTCTGGTCTTTAGCATGCTCTGCTATGCTCCCTACATTGCCTTCCAGCTCTTCCCGCGCTTCTACACCCTGGTCCCCGCCGGCATCCTGGTCGGTATGGGCGCGGCACCCATGTGGGCGTCCAAGGCGACCTATTTGACGCAGGTGGGACAAGTGTATGCCAAGATCACTGAACAGGCGGTCGACGCGATCATTGTGCGGTTCTTTGGCTTCTTCTTTCTGGCTTGGCAGTCCGCCGAGCTCTGGGGCAATCTTATCTCCAGCTTGGGTAAGCATCTATCACACAGATGCCAAACCGTGATTCTCTCTAACGTTTTCTTCGCACAGTCCTTTCCAGCGGTGCCCATGGATCCAGCAGCAGCGCCAACTCCACGATCAGCGAGGAGGATCTGCAGTACTGCGGCGCCAACTTCTGCACCACCGGCACTGGGGGACACGGAAACCTGGAGCGTCCGCCAGAGGATGAGATCTTCGAGATCTCGATGATCTATCTATCGTGCATCGTGGCCGCCGTCTGCATCATTGCCTTCTTCCTTGATCCTCTCAAGCGCTACGGAGAGAAGCGCAAGGGCTCAAACTCCGCCGCCGAGCTCTCGGGCCTCCAATTGCTCTCGGCCACATTCCGTCAGATGAAAAAACCGAATCTGCAGCTGCTCATCCCCATCACCATTTTCATCGGCATGGAGCAGGCATTTATCGGCGCCGACTTCACTCAGGCCTACGTGGCCTGTGCCTTGGGCGTCAACAAGATCGGCTTCGTCATGATCTGCTTCGGCGTTGTCAACGCCCTATGCTCCATCCTGTTCGGCTCTGTGATGAAATACATTGGCCGCACGCCCATCATTGTCCTTGGAGCCGTGGTGCACTTTACCCTCATTACGGTGGAGCTCTTCTGGCGGCCCAATCCCGACAATCCCATCATCTTTTACGCCATGTCCGGCCTATGGGGCGTCGGCGACGCCGTCTGGCAGACCCAGATCAACGGTCTCTACGGGCTGCTCTTCCGCCGCAACAAGGAGGCGGCATTCTCCAACTACCGGCTTTGGGAGTCAGCTGGTTTTGTGATCGCCTACGCCTATGCCACAACGCTGTGCACCCGCATGAAGCTTTACATCCTGTTGGCGGTGCTCACGCTGGGCTGCATCGGCTACGTCATCGTCGAGATCCTTTACAGAAAGAAGGTGAGTGTCACTTAGCTTCTCAGCCCGAAAGTAGGCAATCAATTGTTAATACCATCTCCATTCCCCCCTTTAGCAACGCAAGGTCAAGAAGCAGGAGAAACTGGAGGCTGCCGAGAAGGAAAAGGAGGCCGCTGCCGCGGCTGCCGCTGCCATTGCTGCTGCCGAGGCTAATGCGATCGACGGCGTCGAGGAGACCGACGACGAGCTGGACGATCTCGAAGAAGACATTGTAGTCACGCGCCTGTAATCGGTGAATAAGGTGCCGATAACTGTTAACTGTTCGCTCGATCGATCAATCGAATGATCGAAGGGAAGCGTTTAAGCCCCCGGCGCACTTAGTGCATTGATCACCCCCACTCCCCCACCACACCCCACCCCATCCATCGATTGTCACACACCATCCCTAAAACCCACTCCCCTTCTCTACACCAGCCCCCCTCCAGAGAAAACCATTTAGCTCAAAGACCATCCATACCGAGACGCACACACATGCCCCTCGATATGCATGCACTCACATGTGTGTGTGTTCTTGGATAACTTTAATTTGTATATAAAAAGAGAGAACCGTGAGAGGGAGGAGAAAAATAGGCAAGAGCAGAAGAATGAGAGAATAAAAGCAGAATATGCAGAATATATTTGCATGTGATGTGTGTAAGTGTACTCACGATCACACATCACGCACATAACACACAGACATACACACACACAAATATGCACGCATATGTGTGTGCGGGCCTCTTAATGCCTAAAAAATTGTTATTTTATTTTAAATCGTATTTTAACTATAGTCTCTACTATAAAAAACACCTTTTCTTTGTAAATTGATTTTTTTTTTTTGGTTGCCGCTGAGAGAACAGAAAGAAAAACGTGATATTTCGCAACACAAACTCCCACACTCCCACACAAACAAGTACAGTCACAACAAAAACTATGCGATCACATAGTCAAATTGTTGTAAGCCCTAACTGGATCTATAAATGATAAACATACGATAATGAGACGAAACAGTGCAAAGAAAGCTCTAATTAAATAATTATTATATCTATTAAAAAAGCAACAAATCCAGCAAGCAGAATGATATATATACGATTTTTGCTCAGTATTATGTTTTAAAATAAATTTAAGTGTTGTTTCCTGTTTTACCTTTTTCGTGAACGTAATCATTATTATGATTATGACACTCTTGTGGTTTGCGTTTGAGAAAACCCATTACATTCCGTGTTGGGGCCTTCTGCAGACAAAGATCTTGCAAGGGAACACGAACACTCAATCAAGGATCGATTCCCTGGCAGAAAAATCAAATCGTATTCAAATATGAGCGAGCACACACACATATAAATATATAAATACTTTTTCGTTTATTGAAACGTTTCAACTATATATTAGTGCAAAAATAAACACACACACAAAAACATTGTTTACAACAAATTTAAAAAAAAATTACACTGAATATTTTTTCTTTTTTTTTGCCTAGATCGTTAAGTAGTTCATTATATTATGTAAAATATATAAAATAAATAAATGAATATAAAACTAATGGTTGAGAGAAACCTCACTGTCGTCGTGATTTAGCAATTTGGGAGAGAGCCACGGGCTGTGGCGTGAATAAGTCACGCTTTGAACCAGCAGAAGCAGATCTACCTTATCTGGATCCACGTAAGCGCTTGCTGAATAACTGCTTAAGATAACACCAGTTTCCACCTAATTCGAAAGAAATATTTACGTAAGATGAGGGCTAACTAAAGGCGCCTTGGGGCGGGACTTTTTCGCGCAGATTCCTAGAGAGCAATTGCATCGTTTTCCTGGAACTGCTTGTTCTTGCGCCGACGGTTCGACTTGATCTTGCTGAGCACGCTATAGGCCTGCTGGATCTCGATGAAGCGCTGGTGGGCCTCGGCGCGCTGCGCCTCGTCCTTGACCTTGTCAGGATGGTACTCCTTGGACAACTTACGGTAGGCTGCTGTGATCTCAGCCTGCGACGCTGTGGCACTAACGCCCAACACTTTGTAGGAGTTCCGCTCGCCATCCACATCCAAGCTCTCAAATACCTCCTT
Source organism: Drosophila affinis (assembly GCA_037356375.1). Taxonomy (NCBI): domain Eukaryota; kingdom Metazoa; phylum Arthropoda; class Insecta; order Diptera; family Drosophilidae; genus Drosophila; species Drosophila affinis. The sequence continues at coordinate 36,875,472 of CM074802.1, read as the reverse complement.
CCAGGTCTCGTACCAGCCGTGATGCTGGGCATAGTTGTAGGTGTCGTGCAGAGCCTGCTTGAGGTCCGTCCACCAGGCGGAAGCGAGAAAGTTGTGAAGGGCCTCATGTATTGGCACCTCGCCACCATCCTCGTCCGAAATGGTCCCGTTGAAGTAGACGAAGCTGCCCCAAAAGGTGCAGTAGATCAGAATAGCTCCCGACAGTTTCAGGGATCGTTCCACGGGTCTTCCTCGACGTGGTGGAGTTCGACGCCATTGCTTCGAGATGCCGTCAAAGGTGAGGGCGGATACCAGTCCCGTCAGCAGCAGTGAGTAGGTCTCGTCGTAGATAAGGTACCGCGCTGGATAGGCCAAATAGGCGGCTAGGAGGCAGTGCCACCACACGCCCTGCTCGCGGCCAATGTTCCCAACCAGCCAGATTCCCAGGGACACGAAGATGGGAATGGCCCAGTGCAGTAAGGACAGGTCAAGACCAGCTACAACTGTCTGCGGTATGGCCATTGCGAACAGCTGTCCAAATAAGTGACCGATCATCACTTGGCCCACAAAGCGCTTGGAGGAATACGGAGGCCGCTGAAAAGCCTGCAGCTTGGCCACGAACGCCTTGACGAATCTCGGGTCTTCGTTGGCATCGCGCACGTACTCGGGTATCAGAAAAAGCTCACCCATCCAGCCAATGCCCATGTAGCCGCCCAGAGTGCATCCCCAAATGAAGGCGTGACGATCGCGGTGCAAATAGAGATGATGAAGGCCGAAGATACCGCCAAACAGCCAGAGAACATACGCGACTACCACTGACTTCTGGGCAGGCAGGGTGTTGGCCTCCGTTGGGGATTCGCGGTTCATCGACAAGCGTCCGTTTGGCTTGCCATTGATGAGCGATTCCTCCTTGGGCGAGGGCGCGGAAGTGGCGGTGGTGGTCGATCTTACCTTTGCTTTTGCCTTTACACTGTCACCGACCTGCTTTGGTGACACAGTCTGCTTGGTTCCCATTTTCGGAGTAGCACTCGGAACACTAAAGAAAAATTACTTATTTTAATACGAGTTTAGTTTGAGTGCAAGCAAAACTCTGATGAACTGACCCAATTTTCTCGTGAAGTGTGTCGTTGCGCACGCGCAGTTGGATGTAACTGTTCCAGCGGCGGGAAGGGAGTGGAACGGGAACCAGCGGCAGCAGTCGGCGCCCAACTTTCTCTTTTCACAAATTCTGCGCACGCAGCCAGCGCAGCAAGAACAGCCAGAACAGGCGGAGGAAGCAGTTAGGGAGCCGCACTGATGCGTTAAATTTCTATTAGTTCTTTACGGCTTTTATCCACGCTGCGAATTTAACTTTGACAAAAACAAAAATGCAGGTAAAAAGTGCACTAACGGCTTGTAAAAAAAGAACCACTTGTTGTTTTCTTGACTGTTTTTATATGGAAATCTCACTCTACTGTCTGCTGGGCTGCGATGGATCGGAGGGTTTTAAAATTGAAGTAACAGCACAAATCAGCTAAGGCGTCTGCTGAAATACCCTAAAGCGTAGACCAAAATCCCAAGAGTGAATTCAGCCAGGGCTGCATACGCACAATTGAGAAACCTGGAACTTCGGTTCCGCTCCTTTTCTCGTTTTTGTGTTTACATTTTTGTATTGATTCAATTCAGTTTTATTTGTTTTTCTCAAAATGCCTATATGCATATTGAGTATATTAATGCTTACACGTATAAAAATTATTTTAATACAATTTGACACGTGATTTTAAAAGTCTTTAAATTAACATTAACTTACAATTCAAATTGAAAATTAAATTTGAGCAAAAACACTCTTTAAAGGCTCTTAAAAGCTACAGTTTTTTGTTTGAGAATTTGTTATTTAGCTTGTTGCATTTGCTTGGGTTAATAAATAGTTGAAAAAAAACCTCTAGTCCTAAGGTTCCTTCCTGGACCTGGCCGGGAAATCATTACGAGTAGAGTGATGAGTGTAGTTGATGTTCCTGCCGGTGGACGTGGACCTGCACCTCCGACCCTCTAGTTGTTTTTCTTCTTGGGCTTCTTGGGATTGCGTGAGCGCGACTTGGCCTTGCAAAGCGGACAGATGGGGGCATTTCGATGGATTTGCTGATGGCACGATAGGCACGACTTCATCGGTGGTGGCTGCTGGCGGAGATTCACGTTGAAGTCCGAACGAAAAGACGGATGGTGGCCGATTCCAATCGACGGTGTTTGCTGAAGACGATTTGTGGGCGGAGGTGGAGGCGGCGGGGCCGAGAAATCGCCTTTGCCCAGACGTACAGCGGCAGCGGCGGCAGCTGCTGCAGCCCCAGCGCTGCCTGGTCCAGGGGGGGCCGGTGGCATAAAAGCGTGTCCTGGTCCACCACCACCACCACCGCCACCGGCACTTACTGAGCTGCTGCCGCCGCCACCAGACGTTGCACTGGGGGGCAGTGCGGTGACCGTTGCCTCCGGCATCAAGGGATGACGAGCGTGCGGGCGAGCTAGGGACGTTGGCTGAGTGACCGACGCTGCTGCTGCGGCTGCAGCGGCAGCCGCTGACTGGGCGGCCACCTTGAGGAAGTTTGCCTGAAAACGATCCTTCGATATGGGACTGCCTTCCTCCTCATGCAGGTCGCGCAGCGGGCTTAGGCCGAGGTAGTCTCGCCGCATATGATCGATTTGGTACTTGAGTGCCAAGTACTCCTCGTAGACGCGATTGGCCATGTCGAAGGAGCGCGTCTGGTTCTCTTTTGTCTGCTTGATGATGTTTTCCATGTCGTTGATGTCTGCGTGGATCTGGCGCAGTTCCTCCACGTGGGACATCTTCTCTTCGAGCAGGTGCTCCATTTCTTTGCGATATTCCTCCAAACACTTCTCCTCGTCGTCGCTCAGCTTCACCTCCTTGATAATGCGCACCTTAAGTTTCTCGAGGGCCAGCGTTTTGTCCCGTATATCCTTGATGGCCTCTAGCTTCGCATAGTAGTGTCGCTCGTTGGAGCTGGATATCTCGCTGGTGGCCATTTTGTGTCTGTGTGGGCCTTGTGTCTGCCCTGGCTTCCCCTTCCACTGGATAAATGTGTATTCTGTTTGATTTCACCTGAATGCACTGAAACTGGGATATTTGCAGCAGATGTTGTTATCATCGACGGCTGGTGTCACTTGGGCACTGTTTCAATACCGAAACTTTTATATTTAATTCTTTATTTATATATCAAACATTTGATTTTTCGCTGCTTTCTGTATAGTAAAGTCGGGTGATAGCGGTGACACTTTGAGAGCAATGGAAAAATCGATACAAATTCATCGATTGTTCGATACAGTGCTCTAAAGTGCGCGAAGAGGAACGGAACGGTTGAATCATCCTGTAAAAGTTTAAAGTCAGGAAAGTCAGCTTTGCGTGTATGTTGTGAAATAAACCAACCAACCAAGATAAATCAGTGTGTTATCGTCGTGCCTCTGCTTGAAAACTACATTGGTCTTGATTTCTAATCGATAGTAAGCCATAAATAATACCGATAGTACTATCGATGGTTTCTGCAGATGTAGTGTGTGTAAGAGCTATTGATAGTCCAACCGCGAACGGATCGTACTAAGTAGGTTTTTTTAAAGACAAAGAATCGATGCAACTGGTGGTTGTAGATCTTGTTTCTGTCCTTGTGTTCTGGTCATGATTTTCCAGCGTGAAGTGCGTGTTGCGGTTGTGTCAAGTGTTGTCCCATATTTATTCCATCCACATCAGCGACAGCCGATCGCCAGTCGACAAGTGAACGATACAAAAATGCGTTTGAGTATGTGTCCGTGTTCGTGTGTGTGAACGTGAGGTATTCAGAAAATTATTCATTCCTCGAATCATAAATAAAAGAAACGAAACAAAACGTTCAGCGGAAGGTTATAAATACGCGTATTATGTGAAGAACCACCCCGCTAAAATGTGTCAACAGGATCGGGTAGAAGTTCTCGCACATCTTCCGAAGATATCCTCCTGATACCAGACTTGTTTCTCACTTGGCCCATTCCCATTATTTTTTTTTTTGTGTTTCTCTTCTATTTTTGTTTGTTGATAAAAACGAGTAGCGCATAAATCGGATTCGTAATTCTAGTTCAACGTCAACACGCGAAAGGTATTATTTTGTATTCTTTTTTCTGGTTTTAGTTTCATTAAACCTGTAACACCGTCGACCACCCCCTTACCCTTTCACCTGCATTCAAATCGTGGACTCCTGAGATGTATATATGTATTACATATGTATATGCTGTACATACATATACATTTGTTCCCATTTGTTGATAGTTTTCGATACTAATATAGGCAAACGGTCCGCAAATATTCTGTTTGTTGTTAGAGCTTCTAACTGCTTATCGCTACAGCTTTACTGCCAGAGCAAAAGCCGGACCAAGGAGATAGCGGTCAGCGGTGTCACTAGGTGACACAGAACGGAACGGCACAAGTGTCTCTTGGCCCGTCTCTCACTTTCTCACTCTTCATTAACGTGGCACATTTCGCTGGTGCTGTCTGTCGATCCGCGCCTCTTAATTGTTTGACAACTTAACCAATTATAAACATATTAGGTTTTCTGGCACACATTCACCGAAGACCCTATCCCCCCTCGGCGCATCCGACACGCAGAATACTTACTCATACTCGTATCTGGCTATTATAATACGAGTAGAACAGTGCTATCCGTCGATCCAGTATTGTTGATAGATACGGCCCTGCTATACGGCTATACATATTTATTTATCTGTATGTATTTATGTATGTATGTATGTATGTATGTCGATCAGATCAGATGTTCTGTCGCACAAATAAACCTCAAACTCGCGCCAATGGATTTGACCGGGTACTGCCGGGTACTTCTACTGCATTCAGAACAGGCCATAAACCAGCTCATGGTTGGTCTAGACTAAGCTGAGCAAAAGAGATGGGGGGGTGGGGGGGATAACGATAACTGTCAGCTAATCATTGTCAATCCCTACCCTGGTCCCCTCCCGCAACAGAACATTGGTCAGCGCAGGCGCGACATCCACTTGGTTGGTTCGTTGGTTCATGGCTACGTCTGTGTCTGTGCGTGTCTGCGTGTAGATCAAATCACAAATCGAGGAGTCTTACATACATGCAACATATGTACGTATGTTCATACATACATATGTACTGAATGCGACAAAAAATGCCGTCGAGCAACTTGGAAATCGAGTCGCTCAGGCTGGAGACTCCAAGACTGTGTTATATAATTGGGGCCATGGCAACGTTACGCCAACAAAGTGTTCTGTGCCTATTTCCTCCGCAACTAGTCCGTCTTTTTGCACTGTGCTCAATGAATATGACCCCTCCCTCGCTCGGAAGGATGAATTAGAAAGAGGAGCTGAGAGGGCGACGACACAGCTCTTTTATGCGCACTGTTATCGCATTGAAAAGCATAAACAAATAAAATACAATGTTTCAACTCCCTTCATTATTCACATACACATACGCCTGCGCAAGCGCATGAACATATAAGTAGATATGTATGTATGTGTACTCGTGCGAGTATGTAAATATTTGTGTATGTATGTGTATATATATGCAACGGTTGGTCCATGGAGAGTAAAGTGCTAGACATCGGCACGGACGCTTCAAATAGTCTTTACGCTATCAGATTATGAGAATACTATTACGGGTATACGGGCTCACGGGTTCACGGGTAAGAATCCCTGATCAAAAACATAGTACATGTTGCACTCATATGTACATACATACATATGTACATACATATTTAGGTGAATCGCTTTGTGTAAGTGTAAACCATACCGAAACCAAGGCAGAAGTTCAACTAGTTTTCCATAAAACTGATGCAGCAATGGTTGAAGCATCTACTGGACTACATATATGTACATATTGCTGACTTACGAATATGTATGTAAATATTTAGCCATGCACAGATACATATATCATACATCATAATACGCCAATGATGGTCAGAAAATGAGCATACCCGCCACTGCCACTGCATAAAAAAGAACCAGACACTGTACAAACAAACAAAGAGGGAGAGTGCAAGTGATTCATCCGAATAAGCTCCAATTGCTTATGCCCCGGGCAAATGCACATGAACGCAGATTCATTTGACATTGTTTGCGAGATCCACGCATGTACCCATGCACATACATATGTACATACATACATATGCACATACATACATACTCGTACATGCATTTCAGATGATCATAAATATTTTCCCATATTTAATATTTTGTTTTGGCAAAATATCTCTCACAAACCAAACAACGGATCCAAGCTGAATTAAAGTTCTTAATGGTGTTTCATATGTACATACATATGTACATATGTGCATGCCTACGTACATATGTATCTACATACATACAGACACACATATGTGGAAAAACAAAACCAAAAATGGGAGCAAAGTGCAAGCCAACCGAAAAATTAAACCACATCAATTTTAAATTGCACTGAGTGTGTGCGAAATAACGGTTTATTTTATGTATTACATATGCACATACATACATAAATACATACATACGTATCTGGTCGGTATCATATGGTCATATAATGCGAATGTGCCAAATACATTACACTCGTATAGTACGAGTATTCCATATTGTAAAACTTTGCTGATATACATACATATGTACATATGTACATACAAGTGTCACAATCACAACTTTTAACCGATAAACTGCTTTTTAAGGTGCTCTCGGAATTCGCCAAGACGTATGTATGTACATACATACAAAGAAATATAAAAGAACCCAAAAAATAGTAAGATTACTCGAGAATAATTTGAATCACTTGAAAATAGCCGTTTTATAAAAGAGACAAGTGTTCCTATTACTTTTCACATGACTATACATATAATATGTTTAGTATTTCTATTTTTGAAGCGAAAAATGCTCGAAACAAAGAAGAACAGTGTGTCCGTGCTCCTGGTCTCTGGAACGGAACGCTCTGGACACCATAAATTTCAACTGGGATTCCGCCAATTACACTAGGCGACACGACTTGGATAGGAGTCAAAAGTCAAAGTCATTTTTGGAGACAGCGGAAAAAAAAAGTTGAAATTTGTCGAGTAGTGTTACCAACAGATTTGTGGGTACATGCATATGTACATACGAATGTACATATTTGGGAAATGTGGTAGTCGAAAATGTAATTGACATTTGGCTGGTATTTCTAGTGTGGTCAGCTAATGGAAAACTGATAAGCCAGGCTCCATTTTAAGCTCTGCCAGTACATATGTATGTACATACATACGTGTGTGGTTCATTCGATGCTCTGCGGAATGTACTCAACAAAGGGAGAGAAGAACAGAGGTCTGATTGAGAACTTGTGGCAGGCAGGCCCTGCCGCAGTCGGGGCCAGGGACTTTGCCTCGGAAGCGAAATGCGGTTCAGGTTCCCCACAAAACCAGACCCCAGTGAAATCTCCAGCAATGAGCCTGTGAGCATTGATAACGGCTTTGGCTTCAGCGATTCAGCGATCTCAACTGAATTGGTCTCTCTTCAGACCACCTTGTTCTCTACATATGTGCATACATACATACATATGGGCATTTCTCTGACGAGGTCTACCGAGGCCAAAAATTTTAAATTCAATAAAAACGCATTTAAATATAGTTTTCTCAGGGTTTTCTTTTTAAAAGATATTGAAAATCCACCAATTTAATTAATTGACATCTAATTTCATTAACTTTTATCTGAAAACCTATTCAAATTAGCAAAAGTTCACTTTTTTGGTATTTTTTTGTGATGTTTGCCATTGTTTTTTTCGCCTATAAGAAAGATGACTCTTGATAAAAGATTTTCCTCAAAGTCTCATTTACATATTGAACTATCTAAAAAAAATTCCAGAAAATTTTCTGTATATCGGTTAACGGAATTTTTGTAACATTTATAAAGCCAAGAAATTTTTGTCCCGTGCGACATGTCCCGTGCGACAGAGGCTTAAATTGAACTTAAAAAAAACTACAAACCATACATGCTTAAAATTATAACCATTTTAAAGAGTTATCAATGCAAAACATTAATCGGAAATTCACATAAATATATCGCCAAAACTTTCGCTGAAATCTGAGTTTGAATTGGTCGCCGCCAAAACCACTTCTATATTTGTCCCGTGCGAATACCATGCTTTTTTGCAAATATCTCGAAAACGAACAGTAGCCCAAAATCGCCCTTAGCTCCAGCTATGGAGCTAGTCAAGTGGCGAATCATAACGGTAAAACAATTTTGAAAATCGGTTTTTTTTTACATTTTTACAACTTGAAATGCGTACGAACGTCCCGTGCGACATCAGAGAAATGCCCATATGTATGCTTGCATGTACATACATACGCACATGCCTACATATATTATTGAATCAATGGCTGGGTTTATTTATCTGCTGAGCAGGCGACGTATAATTATCATTGTTGCGGCGATCGTCATTGTCATTGTTATCGCTGCTCTGCCTCCACTGCCGGTGCTCCCTCTTTGCAACTATAAATACATGCATATGTGCCTACATGTGAAAGCGGCATAAACGTATTTGCATGCACATACCCTGCAGTACTGCGTACTAGTTCGGCGGTGGTGATATCGCCAACCCCTCACAGACCACAGAACACCGCTGGTTCGCCGACAAACCCTACGCAATGTCATAGGACATGGGGACCAGTGACACCACTTCGTTTACCGCGTACTAGTGGTTTGGGTGGTCTTCTGGTGGAGACGATATGGGTATCCATCTAATGGGTGGTGAATTGGGTACCCGCCTGGTGGGTGGTGAAATGGGTACCCACTTGGTGGGCTAATAAAACGAGGAAAACAATTTTAAAAATGTTCAGTGTATATGTGACTTCATTTATTTCATAAATTTGTGTGTAGTTAATTTTTCTTAGGGTTGTTTGGGCTGTTACCATTCAAATGGATATTCTTATTTGTATCTTTAAAATCATTTTTGTTTTTCAGGTTTGGAGTTCAGATAGCCCAGTCCCTGTCTCTACAGTTACTGCATCTATAAATATAAAATATAAATAGAAGTAATAGGCGGAAAAATTAAAACAAAAAACCAATCAGCTTACCAAGCAACACTGCAGAACTTCCATATCAAAACACGGCAATTCCCAATTCCTCTCCATTTTTCTGCATATTTTTCTTTTAGTTCCTTCTTGAGTTGCAGTACATTGTAAAGTACTGACTTTTTTGTATGATAATCTGTAATTCACTTTTACTTGTCGCACTTGTAATTGAACTCGCGTTTCGTCACTAACTGAAGCCAAAAGCAAAGCAATAGAATATAATATTCCAGCAATGGAATGTCCGAAAGCATAAAAGAAAACAGGAAACAGAGCAGCGCAGCATCATTGCAGGCACCTGCTCTCTTCGTTTTTCTTCGTGTCTTTTGTCTACTGGTGAAACGCTGCAGCCCACCGAATTAGTACGATGGGTGGTACGCGGTGGGTTGTAGAGTGTCCAGAGATAAATTTTGTTCTATTCTTTGAGTGGGCCTACCAAAGGGTTACTTCGGAAGGTACCCGTGTACGAGCCACCCAAGTTGGTAGTTCGGCATGAGCAATCGCCACCGCCAGTACTGCCGGGATATTAACCTATGTACATACATACATACATGCATTGCATAAATGAGTACATATGTAGTACGTATACGTACTATGCTATCGTAATAAAATATTATCTTCAATCGTCGAGTATCCCGGTTTGGTACCGATTAGTGGTGGACAGCTAAACTGTCTCGATTTGGCTCAAGTGTAGGTTTCAAAGAAGAGATGCACGGCGCACAGTGGGACATCAGCCGAGAGGAGGTGCAAAAGCCATTTTCTGAGTGACCGCTTTGGATAATTTGATATTGTACATATGTACATACGTGTCTCTGAAATCTGTAAGCAAATTTGACTTTAGTTTATGCAATATGAGCACCCGTTGTTGAAAATTGTTTCAGTGTATTCAAATTATAATATGGAGGATTATTTAAAAAAAAATAAAAAACAAATCGACTTTATGATAAATTGGTTTGTGTCTGTATTTTTGTAAAAATTGCATGCATGCGTATATTTTATGAATAACGAAATTGACAATTAAGCAAAGATGAGCTTCAGAAGTTCAGAAGTTAGCACGTCATTTAGCAGGCTGAAATGGCCGCTTGTCCCACTGTGCGATTGGCGGCTTGCATCTGATTTTCCGGGAAAAGAATAGTAGGATGCCAGCTCATACATACACATATATGTACATACATATATACATGTATCTACATACATGTATTCAGTGTCCGATCTGTTGTGACTCACCCGCAGTCACAATCGCACTCACTTTGAACAAATCTATTTATCCAGCACATCCAATGGAAAGCGCAATACGCTCATACGAGGACATGCAAAGAGAAAACAGAATGAGGCTGCGAATGCGAATGGAAATGACTACAATGGGCATACTTAAACATTTATGCACAAAATCATTGAGCACCGCAGAAGTTGAAAAGTCAAGAGAATCAGGAGGCGAACGGGACAGGAAGACGAAGGCAGAGGAAAGGGAGAGCCCAGGGAAAACAGAACTCTCATTTGAAGTAGAGCGGCAACGAGAACAAATGCACCCCCAGCAGACTGCTTTGCTGCCATTTTAAAAGTTCAGGGAACTGCAACACAACACGCAGCTCCACCAGACACCAGACAGCCAGAGGGGAGGGAGACGGAACGACATGGTGGACCTTTCGGCGGAACTGCTTATATGTGGGGAACTACCCAGCTCAGTAGCAAGCACATGAATGTAAATGGTGCGCTTAAGTCCGTGCTCTCTTTGGTCACTTTCAGCTGAAATCAATATTCACCAGAAATTTAAACTAAAACAAACACGCTGACCTACGAAGTGAAAAGTGAAAGCGATCTGAGCGAAACCCGTCCAAATTTATTGATGACCGGTCGAAACAATTATCGATCGTTGATCTGATTGAGTCTGAGAGCCCGAAATTGAAGGAAGCACGTGTCTTTAATGTGTCGTCTGCCTTCATAGTATTATATATCGTTTTTAGTGCTTTATTTGGCCAATTGTTCACAGTCGCTGATAATTATCACTTTTGTACATATATGTACATACATACATATGTATATTAGGTATATGTATGTATGCAAAGCCTGGAACCATGCCCAACTACCCCAACCCCAACTCCAACCCTACTTAATCAGAATGTAAATAAATCTACATTTTAATAATTGATAATGAGATAATCGTCGGTGCTCGGACTAATTGGAGAAGTGCAGCCGTCGGCGGGCGAGGGCCAATCGCAACAGCCTGCGACGCTCCAACTCGTCCAGCTGCTGCCGGACGAGCAGTCGGTGCAGCAGCTCCACCTTGGCGTACTCCTCGACCCTCCGCTCCAACAGTCGCTGGTGCTGTGCGATCCGGGGATCGATTCCATAATCATTGGCGTCCTCTGGGCTGATCAGACCGGCGTCTTCTTCGGCTAGAGAATGGTCCGTATAGTAGATGGTCCGCAGGAGCTGCGTCAGTAGACGGACGAGAGTGAGCCAGAAATTGCACGACTTTTTGTACAATGCATCAGCGATCGTGGCCATACTGCTGGCTTGCATTTATGCGGTCGAGTGTGAGGGCCAACTATAGAGATCGAGTCTTTATACAAGCCGCAGGCACATGCAGCCCTTACCTGTTGAAAGCCCTCTGTATCTCCCTAAGTTCTCGAAATGCCTGCCAGGTAATCCCCGTAGGGGCTACCTGGACACCTAATGTACGATTTCATGATATCCCCGTAATAAACCCAAAAATAAAACCCAATCCTTTCGCTCACTTTCAGCCGAATCTGTCATGGAACAGGCTCCGCGGCCTGTGCCGGCTCCGCGGCGCCTCTGCACCGAACTGCGCCCCGCCAACTATGAGAACATCGAGATCAAGCCTAACAACAACAGCAAGAACAATACTGCCATCAGTTTCAAGAGGCTGAACATCAACGCGGAGAACCTGCACGGCAACTGTGCGGAGAAGAAGCTGCCGGAAAGTGGACAGAACAAGCTGCAAGTGCTGCAGTGCAACAACGCCGAGCAGCAGCAGCCCATCTACGGTCCCGACGCCAACGAGAATGTCCCAACTGAACCAATCTATGCCGCGCCCCGACCAGCGCCGAGACAGCGACAACCGCCGGAGGAGTCCCCGCAGCAGGAGTCGCCGGACGGGGTAGATGTGGACGCGGTTCCCCTACGAGCTGTGCGAACAGCACCCGAGGTGCCGCCGAAGCCGCACATCCTAGAGCAACGCTCGTCGATATGCAGCGAGATGGGGCAGCAGGGGGATGCGTCTCCGTACGGCTCGAACGCCTCGCTGGACTGCAGCTCACAAGGCTCGCAGAGCGGCAAGTTCAAGTCGCAGTCACCCGGGTACGTAGAAGACGTTGACGACGTTTATGACGTTGATCAGCGGGGTCAGCCATTGCCGGAAGATTCCCCTGCCCCGGGAACAACTCCGCCAACGCCACCACCACCTTCGACATCTTCATCGACGTCAGTAGATCCGTCCTCCAGCTGTGACCAAGAACAAGATCAAGAAGATGACAAGTAAACTTTACCGAAATGTTCTTCTTATACTAGATATCTCCCTTTCCTTCTCCTTTGGTGTTTCTTTAAACGGTTTCTCTGTTTTGCACCCTCATCTCTTTCCTAGTTCTTGAGTTTCCCACCATCCATCGTTTGACTAACCTAAAAATCAGATCTGGACCTGAATCTGGCTAATCTTTTGACATTTCGCGGATTTAATTTGCTAGTTTTTCCCCATCTCCGGTTATGGTACCTCGGGGAGACTCGAATGTCTTCAGCAAACGATCTCATGTTATTATTTTTCCACTATCCCTATATTATATAACCACATTTTACTAATATCGGCGCGAGCGATCGTAGCAAGTGAGCCGGGGTTTTTTCCCCTCGTAGTTACTGCTAGGGTTCTCGTAGTTAGGTGATCTGTATCTTCATATATGTACCTACATAATTCAAAGAGTTTACCCTCTATATTAAATCCTACCTCAAAGAATATTAAGATACATACATACATATGTAGATATATTCGTTTCGTGTAGATGAGTGTAACACTCAGAATGTTTGTGCATACATACACACATATGTATGTACATAGATTAATACTCTGTATCAACAATATCCGAGTCGATATAGCAATGCTTGTCTGTCCGACGTGAAGCAATCATCGGATCCAGTACCGATTCCGGCGCATACGTGTTATAATTACGTAGTATTTTAGTATTGTTAGGTTGAATAAACCATATGATTGCATATATGTATGTACATAGATATGTTGAATGAGTATCGGGTGTAAAAGGAAAGCTGCGACCCTTGCCGCGGCCGACATCGTTCCCTCGCGTTTTATTTGGAGTAGCGTAAACGTGGCATAAGAGGCGTTTATTAGAGCGTTTTGTTTCAATTCAAGATCAATGCAACCAGAGGAGAAGGCTATCATTGAGAGTTCTTTGCTAGCTGCATGATGTGGTCGTCCGATTTATCGATGCTGGATTCTCTTCCCAGCATTCCTATTCCTATCATAGACCTATTCCTAGCCCAATAGGTATTCCCTATTCTCATATTCACGCATTATTTGGTGATCTAATACACACACGCACGCACGCACACACATACACACACACACACACACACAGTCTTAATCTTCGACGCCAACGACCGGAGGAAGGAAATTGTGGAGAAGGAGGAACAGGCGGCGCCATACCCTACAGCGAACGGACAAAAAGGTAACTGGAGTTTTGTGTTGTGATGACCTACAAAACGCACCTAAGCGTAGAATGCCGTCGGAAGGGACCTCCAATAAGAAGTCTTACCAGCAGACTGCCCGGCGGACCGAGACAGCTACTCCCGCAGCAGACGAGTGGGCCCAGGTCAAGGGCAGGTCGCAGGCCCGACAGACGAGGCCACGTCCTGATGTCATCACCATCGAGGCAAAGGAGACGATGACGTACACGGAGATGCTGAATTTGGTTATTCGCAGCCAAAACTACGAAATGCAAAACAATTGCCACAGCCAGTGAGCGAGGTGAGAATAGACGTTGCCATCATCAGCGAGAATTACATCTCTCCGGAAGATGGATACTGGGTCCAAAGCTCGTCGCGTAAAGCAGGGATTTGGTCTTGCGGCAGGTTGCCGATACGGCCATCTGGCTGTGCCACATGTAGCCACTTCGTCAGGGCAAAAGTAGGTAGCGTCTGGATCTACAGCTGCTATCTTTCACCAAGTCAGAGTCGCCAGAGCTTTGCTGCAGTTGTGCACGATTTAGTTGAGCACGCCAGAGACCACAAGCCGTTTTTAATCGCAGGTGATTTCAACGCATGGGCCCAAGAGTGATACCTCCAAATGTAGTAGCTCAGACGCAATTGCAAAAGGACAAGCTCTGCTGGAAGCGTTCGCGACTCCTGACGTTGCCTTGCTGAACACAGCGAACACATACAACCGACGAGGTGCCGAGTCAGTTATAGACCCAACTTTTGTATCCAGCTTGCCTTCCCCCTGGCCAATCGGCGCTTAGGGAACGCCTACACGGCCAGCGATCACGAGGCGCTGGTGTTCTCAATCGGCGGAGGAAATGGTAGACCACCGAGGTCCCAAGTTTTTTGGAGGCGATGGCGGACCTGACAGTCGAAGGATCAGCGCAACAAATGGCTACACAGCTTTCTAATCAGCTGAAAAGCGCGATGCCAGCATGAGCCGGAAAAAACCTTTTAGGGGCACGCGGTCGCCGACCTACTGGTGGAACAACGGGATCGCGGAAGCTGGGCGCACCTGCGTATCAGCCAGATGGCAATATCAGATGGCTCGCAAACGAAATGACATCGATTGGCCACATGGCTTACTGCTAGGCCAGAAAGGCAATGAAGACGTCTAGCATAGCTAGCGATACTGCTTTCTGCAACTCTGCGACTCAGCAGAGCATGACCCTTGGGGAAGAGCCTACAAGGCACCAGTAAAGCAGGAGCGCCTTCGGACCCGGATCAACTGCGAAACATCGGAGGCGACACGCACCAACCTCCACATGAGGTGGAGTCAGTAAATATAGAAGAGCTAATGGCTGCGGTGCGCAGGATGAAGTCAAATAAAGCCCCAGGACCTGACGAAACCCCCAACCGGGCGGTAAGATTGGCAGTATCGTACAGACCGCAAGCGTTCGCCACGGCGTTAGGCAGAGTTTAAGTGGCAGAGGGAACGCGTTGGACGGGTGGCAGCAAGGGGGTTTTGCCTGATTGTCACTCTGGACATCAAAAACGCCTTCAACTAGTTGAAATGGGACTGTATCACCAGCTCACTTAGCCGGTTGGGCATCCCCTCAAACCTCCGGGCAGTAGTAAAAAGCTACTTCGATGGAAGAAAGCTTAATTTCGACACGGAGAGAGGAATACTAACCCACCTCATCTCGGCAGGCGTCCGTCAAGGCCCTCAAGGCACACGGCTCGTTTAGCCCGTATTTGGGGAGATTCGGCCACGAGAGCTCGCCACATTGCAGATGATGTGGTAGTGTCACAGAAGACGCGGAGCAAATCATCTTTGTGTCGGGTGCTTAGATGGCATAAGGAGGGAGCTATGGCATGCAGCGGGCGGCCAAGTTACGCCTACGAGCCTGGTGGAATCCATAATGGGAGACCCCGCAAATTTGAGGGCGTGGAATAATTTTGCCGCAACTTCGATCGCGGAATTGCGCAAATGCGAGAGACGTAGAAGGGAGAGCAACTATGAGGAACCATCGTCGCTGCGAAGCAATCACGATCCCCCCTAGCATAAATGAGTTAATTTGGTTAATACAATTTAGATACATTTAGGAACGTTTTGAGCCGCGGCAAAGGCCGCGGTTATACTTTATACCCGGTACTCAGTCAGTATATATGTACATACATTTATGAGCTTACGTGGCAAAAATTTTGAAATACACTTGGAGTAGTGTGATAGCACAGGAGACTGGGTACAAAACTTGGTTGCTCTAGCTTTAATAGTCTCTGAGATATAGGCGCTAATGAAGATGGACGGATGGACGGACGGACAGACGGACGGACAGACGGACGGACGGACGGACGGACAGACAGACATGGCTATATCGACTCGGCTATTGATACTGATCAAGAATATATATACTTTATGGGGTCGGAAACGCTTCCTTCTGGGCGATACACACATCCGTTATCATCACAAATATAATTTACCGCTATACTCGCACACACTCACACACACACACATACTCACACATACACACACACAAATTTCTTTTGTATAAGTACGTACTACTTGGATTTCATTTACTCACCAAAATGGAATTGGACGAACTCTCTCTGGCACTGTCTACCACAAGCAAACTAATTCTCTCTCTCTTTCTCTCAAATAAATTCAGGAATTTACTGCGATCCTTGGGCACCACCTCGAAGCTGCTAGGCGAGGCCATTGGCGAACGTATTACGTTCAAGGCGAAGGGAGCCAAGAAACGTCTGGACAAGAACCTAAAGAGCTCCTCGGAGGCGATCAGCAATCTCAGTGCTGACGCTGGCAGTCGCCTGAAGAATGTCAGCAGGCGATTTGGCTCGAACTTCACCTTGGGGGGCAGAGGAGGTCGGTTGGACATGGAAGCGGAGGGTGAAGAAAGTTCCATGGGAGAGTTGGACCTGGAGCGACGGCAGACCTTGCCCAGCACGGATGTCTTTAATGCGATACAGTTCTCCAGTCCCCTGAACCGGAATGTCGGTGGTGGAGGATTCTCCGATCTCCGGGATCAGGCAAAGCTCACTGCCAAGGTCAAAGTTAAGAATGAAGAGTCGCCAGCTGGGGGGGATGGAGCCGGGGATGATGGCTGCTATGAGGTACCCAAGGTGCAGGGGAAGCCACCCAGCTACGATGAGGCACTGAGAGCACGTCCCTCTCCACCTCCCCCGTTGGCCAAGAATCTCTCTCAGGAGCAGGTCCAGCTGCGGACGCTACAGCGACCCCCGATCCGCGACGATGACGCATCAACGTCGTCTCCGGCATCGTCCCTGCCAATGCCCGCGTTCCCCCCGCCGCGCCTCTCCCAACAGCCGGAGCAGTTCCGGCTGGACGCACTACAGCCGCCCGTGCGGCAGAAGCGCCGGAAGAACTACGAGCACATAGAGTTGCGACGTCCCCCCGTGGACTCCGCCGAGCTGATGGAACTGAATCGGGCAGCAGCGGCAGCGGAGCGAGAGGAATCGTTGCTAATCTGCACCAAGATTGCCGCGGAAGAGGCGCGTGCACCAAAGCCAGAGCGCAGCGATTCCTGGCAGTTCTACGGCGACGATGGCGACTCGCACCAGGGGGAAAAGAAGCAGGAGGGAAATTCTTCCCCGGAGCCGGTTTATGCCAACCAGGAAGCCACCTACGGGAAGCTTTTCGAGATGGCTACCGCGGAGACCAGTCGCGGCTGCAACTTTTTGACCCCCAACCAGCAGCAGCAGCAGCAAGAGCTTGCCTGCATCAGCGAAGATGGGGAGCTGGATAGTAACGACGGAGCCGTCGGTGGATGGTCCGCACCCCAGGAGCTGATTGAAGAGTTCGATCCGTTGATGAGCAGCAAGTGCTCGACGCTGGAGCGATCCAACAAGAGCAACGAGCTGCTGCTGCTCGAGCACCTGCTAGAGGAGGACACCTACGGCACTGTAAAACGTGAGCGAGAGCAAGACGATGTCAGCATGTGCACCTCCGAGGAGGAGCCGCCCAGTGGATGTGCGGCCACGACAAGTTTACGCCAGCCCCAGATTTTGCACCAAAATGCCCAGCTGTTGAGCGATAGTATGTTGGACCTCGAGCAGGAGCAGTTGGAAGCACGTGCCAGGCCCTATCTGAGCAAGATACCCGTGGAGACCGACGAAATATCCACGGTGGACTTGGCCAGCACTTCAAGAAATCGCACCAATTGGTTCGTGCCAGACAGTTCACTCCTCACATCCACAGCCACCTCCGCAACCAGCAGCAGCACAAAACCAGCACAACCAATCGAAGGCGACAGCCCACCCACCTACCTGGAAGCCATTGGAGGAGCAGGCACAGGTACACAGAATACCCCAGTGAGTAGCGAGTCCCGCTCAACGCTCAGCTCTCGTCTGCGGAAAACGATAACCACCTTCTCGAGCGTCAAGCTGCGCATGGATGTGATGAAGAGGCGCTCTAGCTTTAAGGCAGGGGCCCAAAGGCAGTCGGAGGTGAAAGTGGCCCTGCAGATGGTCCCCCGGCCCAGTCTGTCACCGCTTCTGGTGCGATACGAGGGTCCCCTGGTGCGATTCCCCTCGGGCGTGGTCGAGGATATACTCAAGGAGATGCAGAACCGCAAGGCCATACTCAGGGACCGCCAGTTCCAGACGTTTCTCGACCAGGAGATGAAGACGCCAAGGGAGTCGATACCCTTGGACACTATAACCACGCTTCAGTGCGTCAGCAACAGTCGCGTCACGGACACGGCGACCCACTTTTACTGCTTCGAGATCACGACATCGCAGCCGAAAAACGGAGGCAACAGTAACGGAGTGAGTGACAGCATGTCCTCAAATCCCAATCTGGTGATGACCAGCAGCTCGTCCGGAAACGTCAAGCAGCAGCGGGTCTCCCATCTGTATGGTGTTGGCAAGGAGTCCGAGAGGGGCGTATGGATGCAAAAAATCCTTGAGAGTCTCACCAACAGTATGCCTGTCAAGTACACATGCCACTACTACCGCGCTGGTTGGTGCTACCTAAAGGTGGGCGTAGCGTTAAGCTTCTCTCTGAGATCCCATTACTGATGCGTTGCATTCCGTTCCGTTTTAGAACTCTATCACGTCAGAGTGGAGTGGCACCTGGCTGGTGCTTCGCAAGAGCCAGCGTCGTCTTATCTTCGTGAGCGAGGCCACTGGGAATGTTGAGAAAATGGACTTGCGCAAGGCGCGATGCATAGGTAAGATCAAAGCTATAAAAGGGCTTTAGAATCTCCCCTTTTATTCGCATTTCTATCCCTCTAAAATAGTACTCAAGGAAAGTGACGAGTCCATTGACAACCTGCACGTAGGGAGCGGGCCAATGCTGATGATTGACTGTCCGCCATATGCTGTCTACATGATCATGAGCTCGGCACGGGAGACAAAGATCTGGCGTCATATTATTCGGGAAGTGGCTCACAACAACGGTTTCTCGCTGGGGGATCAGCAGTTGACGCGCTACGATGTGCCCGTGATTGTGGATAAGTGCATTAACTTTGTGTACATCCACGGGTCCATGTCGGAAGGGATCTATCGCAAGTCCGGGTCGGAGAACTCCATGCACAAACTGATGAGCGCATTCCGGGCGGATGCCTTCAATGTTGAGATAACCCGGAACGAGTACAATGAACACGACGTAGCCAATGTACTCAAACGGTTCATGCGGGACCTGCCCGAGCGCCTGCTGGGCAAGCTAACCGACAGCTTCGTTTTCGTCACCGAGCTAGATGTGGCCGCCGAGAAGATTCCCATCTATCGTGAGCTCCTCGCTCGCCTCTCGCCCATCGAGCATGAGACCTTGCGCCGGATCGTGGGCCACCTGGTGTTCATTAGTTCGCAGCAGACCAAGAACAAGATGAGCGTTCAGAATCTAACCATGATCTGGGGCCCAACGCTACTGGCCAAGAAGGTTGGTCGTCTGTCAGATCTTGGCTACTATATTTACTGCTGGTGTTATTTTCTGTATTTTTCTATTTCTCCAATAGAGCGATGAGCTAATTTACTCTCAGAAAGAGGCCGATGTTCTCAGCGATCTTATTCTTCTATACAAGAACCTATTCCCCATCAGCGCCGATGAAATTGTATGTTAAACGCTTACTCTACATTTCTAAATTTTGTTCATATTCGAAACTCAAAAAGTGCTATATTAGATTTGTGGTGGAAGTGGATGGGTGTTAATACACAGAAGGAAGCGATTCCGAACTCATAGAGTAGATTTATTCTCGATCTGTGATATCACACTGTTACAAGTGTTTCGCATCCTGTGGCATCCACAATTTTAAAGACACTAGAAAACATAAACGTGTTATCAAAGAAAATGACTATATCGCCGAATCTGGATCAGGTCGGATCATTATTATAGTCAGAAAGAAAAAATAAAATTAGAGTGGTTACGCTACCTCCAGCCACGCGACCTCTCATTCCGTCTCTCTCGAACACTCAAACCTCAACGTTTACGCTCGTTCTTTATATGTATGTTCTATTTTATTTAATATAGAAACGGGAGCAGGCCATGCTGGCATGCCTGCAAAAGTATTACGCCGCCGCCGAGACGCTCAAAGATGCGGTCAAGCAGTCGGGGGACATTAAGATCTGGATTAGCCTGAATCCAAATCCGGACAATATCACAGAGGTTTGCCATCCATCAATTATGATTGACCTCTTCAGTATGCAATGATCTGATCGCTCTATCTGTTCAGGAAAAGATGCAGGTAAATGCCACTATTTCACCCACCAAGACCGCCTACGAGCTGTGTCGGGAGTTTTCTGCAAAAATGCAACTGCCAACCCATCAGCTGACGCTATACGAGGTGATACTGAACGACAGCCTGGAGAGACCTCTGCATCATGACACAAAAGTATTCGACGTTATCCTGAACTGGTCATACTGGCCGGAGGAGGATCGAAAGCACAACTATCTGATGGTGCGGCCCATTGAGATGCTGCGCGAAATACAGCGAGCGATCAAGAATCTAGCCACAGTGACGCCCGGCAAGGAGCTACGCTTCGCCGACAATCGCACCAAGACGTTCAAATCTCTGCAGTGTGAACTGCGCGATGGCAAGATTGTTATTTCTAAGAAGGACAAGAACGAAAAGACAACGATTATCAGGGAGATATTTCTGCAGAGCTGTACGGCGTATTTGGGCTGTGAGCGCAAACGAGACTTTCCATGGAGCTGGTCCATCACTTTTGTCGAGCGCACCCAGGCACAAATAATGAGGTTTGAGTCTAAAACTAATATCTTCATAACAGGGCATTTCTAAAACCTTCATCTCTTCATTGCAGATCGCGAGATGCTCCATACATTGGCCATGTCCTGGCTGGCAGCGAGTGGGTGGATCGCACCATTTGGTATTCGAGCATCTGGTATTGCCTCTACGGTGACAATATTCTACCACCAGCTGAGATCATCTTTAAGTAAAGGAGGATCTGCTCAGCCTTAAACCATTTTTGTGTCTCTCTGTTGCATTTTTTTAGTTATTATGTACTTATGTACATACATACATATACATTCTGAATTTATATGAAACACGATCGATTTACGATTTTTACCATTGATTCCCTTCTCCCCTAACTTTTCTCAGATTTTTTCCTATACATAATATGTCGAATAGCTTGACAAAAATATACATATGACATAATACATTCTAATGATACACATTATCTGTATATAATCATAATCACCCAAAACCAAAATTGTAAATTACTATAAAAACATTATTTTTACATATGTACATATGTATAACTGAGTGTATGCCATTTGTCTTAGATGCATGTGTGTGTAACAATGAGATCAAACCAGCTAGATCTCTCAATAGCCCTTCGATACCTAGACGAAATTACTTTCTTGAGGAACTAACTGTCGGTTAGACAAAGTCAAAAAGGCAATATTTTCGTATTTTTAATATCATTTTTATATACATACTTGTTTTAATGGGGGCCTACGTTTTATATAACACATACATACATAAATTTTGCAGCCATTCAATTTAGAATCTACACAATCCAGAGAAGTAAATGTTCAAAGGAAATAAAAAGATACATATAGGAAATATTCAACAATTCTTTCATTATCTTAGAAATTAATTATTGATAACTGTAGAAAATCATCATAAGCGCTGAGCTTCAGAAACTTGGTATTGTATCTCTTCCTGGAGCTCTTGACTGGAGACCAATAATAATTATGTGATGACTTCGAGCAATGCTTCCAATAGCTTAATCAGATTGGTGCGCACAACACACACGTAAAGGATAGGTTCCCGTTCTAAGGAACTAAAATGTCTATTTTGAAATATTTTTTGTTGAACAAATTTAATGAATTATTTCGTTTAGTTACAAATAAAATCTAGAAACAAGTTTTTGCAGAATACTTTTTTTGTATCGAATTAAAATTCTTTAAATTTAGTCTTATTTTGGTCTCTAGTACGGCAGAGTCTCCTTAAGGGTGTCCCTTATGTCCTGGGACTAAATGATAAATGACAAACGCCGTTGACAAGAAAAGTGCGATAAGGTCCTAAACCGTTGAGTGAACTTACAAAAGACGTTCAAATCTCTGCAGATCGGAAGTGTTTTTGGGAAATGGAAAGAAAGAGGGAAACTGGCAATGTATTTAGAGTGAGTGCCAAGGGCAGACCAAGAAGTTTCTCATTTCGGAAAAGAAGCTCTTAATGCGTCTTCTCAGCTTGAATAAAGACGACATTCGGACTCACAACTAACTACCTTACAGGGCACTTTCACGTGAGATATCGCCTTGAGATATCGACATTGCAATTAATAGAGATGACCGCTGAAGATTCTGTTAAATGAAGCAGGAGCACTCTATAGAAGGAAATCTCACAACTTGGGGGGGAACAACATTGGCTCCTCATAGGATTTGGGAAATATGCAACATACAGGAATCTTCCACACACTCCTATATAATCGAGGTACAACAAAGCACTGAAAGTAACATATGGCTGAACTATTTTCAAACAGAACACCTTAATAGTGTTATTTTTTTACTTTACAAAATTGCAAATGCTCTCTTAATTCCTCGTCGAAGATTTACTTAAATATTTTTCAAACTGCATTTTATTGCAAATTTGTTTTTTTCTTTTAGTTTCCATTTTTCAGGATTTGTTTCGGAACAGTATTTTGCTTGAACTATACATAAATCGATTTTTTGTTATGGTTGTACAATATATATACAGAAACATGCGCGTATATATACATACATATATGTTTATATATATACATACACGCATGCATAAATATATACATATATATGTATATATACATATATATACATCCATATATTTATCCATAGATACATACCATAAGGAGGTGTTAAATATATTCTGATATAGAAACGTAAAATTCGACTAACTTTAGTATGTTGGAAGCCATCTTCCCGTCCGTAAAGGTTGGTTGACTGGTGTGGAAAGGATTTACATATTATTCGGAAGTTTAGAAAGTTGAGTTTAATGTATGCCGATATTTGTGTCAACGAATTACGGATGTCTCTGGCGATGTCTTGGGATGGAAGTGAGTCCGGACAACCCACCCGGTTAGTTGGATCGATGAATACACATATGTGTATCTTTGGGTTGAGTATACGACGTATTTGCTACGCCTTCTTTGCAGGACGGAACAGCCCTGATAAGTGTCAATAATGGTGGGGATTTGGATTAGGATTCGGAGATTTCTATGTACATAAATTTTGCCGAGTTGCTGATGACATGGTCATGGAACAGAATATAGATCAAATTATCAATCAGAAGCAAAGAAACACAGAGTGCTCACTTGTTATATTTTCTTTCTTTCTTTTCAGTTACTCTTATCTGCTGTGGGGGTCACATGTATAGTCTCGTGTATAGTCCTTGAAGGTGCTGGCAAAATCTAGCCTAGTTTTTTTTAAGTGTAGTATATGTATATTATATATATATATAACTAGAGAAGGTTCGCGAAATTCGGTCTACTACACAAACTATCAACAAGTTTTCTAATGTTAACTCAAAAAAAAAAGAATAATCAAATTGTTATGTTTAATAGTGTAAGAGAACGTAAGACGATTTTACAAAGTTTAAACCGGACGTGTAAGAGTTTGAGGATTAAAGATTGAGTTTGGATTTATGGTTACGTTTCTTTTAGTTTTTGGTTTTGGTACTCAACGTGTCGAGGTGTGTGTATGTGTGGGTTGGTGGCGGGGGGATGTGTTTCCTTTCCAAAGGATAACTTGTAAAATGCTTAGACGTATAAATATGCTCTCCTAATGTTAGTACGTAATAATCACATTGACTGCCGCCATTGCCATCTCTCTTGCTTTCGATCTCCTTTAGCTTTATATTCAGCTCCAGCTGTAGTTCTCCCGCTCTTGGCTTGGACTACATGTGATGCCATTGCGTTACAGCCACATTGGCATTATCGTTGAGGCGAGCAATCTCCTCGTGGAGCTTGTGACCCAACCACTGCATAAAGATGCGGCGGTAGGCGTACTGGCTGAGGCGCAATGGATTGCCGCGCCTAAGGCCCTGATCCGTTTCCCCATACTCGTCCAGATACGGCGGCTGGACATAACAACCCTTGCCGCGGCCCAGATAGACAACCTGGCAGTCCCGAATTCGTAGGAATATGCCGACCTCAGCACCGCAGCTGTGGGCATGATGAGTGCAGGCCCCCACCGACATCTTTCCCAGCTCTGGCTGACAGCAGTACGACTGTCCACAAAGCACTTCGCCACAGATCAGGCACATCGTTGGGGTCTTCATTTCTTCACGATCGTTGTTGGGACAGAAAATGTCCGATACACTGTTAATCAGATCGCTATAGTCCTCAAAGAGCGGCTTCAGCTCCGGCAGGGGACGCAGACATGGCAGCACCTCCACGGGATTTCCATAGCGTAAACTGCACTGTTCGGCCTGCCGAAGGATGTGTGGATGCGAGGCAAAGTTGTGCATCATGGTGGCATAGACCGTCTCCATATCGAAATATACGCCCATGTCGGCATCCAGACCCAGGTACTGGCACATCAAGTCAAATCTATCCGGTTGTTCTGTGGGGAACGTGTTGGGGAACTCCACATCGGTCAGGCAGCGGTAGAAGAGGCAGGCGGAGCGCAAGAACGCGCTCATCTGACACTGTACATACTCCAGCATCAGGGCTAGGTGCTGCAACTCGCATGGGATTAACACAGTCTGCTCTTGGTTCTGACTCTGGCTCTGATCCTTGCTATGCTTCTCTTCCGCCTCCTTTTGCTGCACCAGTTGGCGCATTCGGGCTGGCACATTGTATCGACGATAGAACGCCACCATATTCTCCTGAATTTTCGAAGGTAGCTGCTCGACATATGCCAGTTGAGAGAGCTCCGTTGGGTGCTCGCCAGTCTCCTCCTTGGCCTGCCGACTGACCAGCTGCTTCTCAACGTCAAAGCAAATAACGGCCTTTGTGACATTGGCCAGAAACATTGTCTGTAACATGTAGAAATCGAACATGCTGCCGCTGGGCAGGAAAGGGTGTTCTGTGCAACAGATTGAAAATCAAAAATCAATAATCATCAACAAGAAGAACGATGCGATGCACTGGGATCTGATTGCACTTACCATTCTCCCTTACCATGAGGTTGAGGACGCCGAAGTTAAGCCGGACTAGCATACGGAAGCAGTCCCATTCGAGGACACTGGTTCCCTTCTGGTTAAATATGGTGTCTAGCAGCTTGGACGCCAGATCGGGTCGGTGCGGGGCCCAACTCGAGTAGAGGGCGCAGGCGCGCACCAGATTCGTGGTGCACGTTTGATGGCGCATGGGCATCTCCACCTTGAGCGGCTTCCTCATGGTGAACATGTAGATCTCAAGGGACTCTAATGTGTAGCTGCATGTGTCAAAGACCAGGTACGGGCTTTCGGTCTCGCCGCCCACTCCGCCCTCTGTGACAGCGTTCGGCTGTTGACTCATCATCGCATTCTGTAGCGCCTTGTTGAAGGAGGTCATCACCTCCATGCAAGTTGCGTGCAGCTGCGGCTTCTCGATCAGCTGCACACTCCGCTCGAACTGGGCCAGATCGCCGATCACATTGGACTTCCGTAAAACGCTTGGATACTGCCACATGGTGCTGTCACCGGCTGGAGCTGCTAGCTCCCCAGCAAGGGTTCTCATGATTTCTACGAAGCAGTCTAGGGGCAAGTAGCTCTCAGAGCTGACAGCCGGCGGCACTCCGGGATGGCCGCCGGGAATGAGTGCGACCAGTGGCTCGCTCACGGGGAGCACAGTATTGCTGAGGGCCCGGCAATACGGACAGTGGAACTCTACGTTGTGGCCCTGGCTGAGGGCGAGGCGATTCCGGTGGAGGCGACGCTGCTCCTTGGACTCCTCGTTGCTGTAGTACTCCTGCCAGCACTTGTAGTGCATCACGTGGCCGCAACAGCTTACATGCATGCCGCACTCGCCCTTGTAATGGCCCGGTGTGGTCAGGATAACGCGCGAGGTCTGCACAAAAGCAGAGCTAACGAGCGGTGGTCCGTCCGGGTTGATGCTACAGTTCTCGAAGCACAGGATGCACTTAAAATTGTTCTCCTGCGACTTGCAGTGGGACCGGTTAGGTCCCAGGCAGGCCGGATTCTGCTTTATCGCTGGGGCTGCCGCACCCTGGTCCTCTAGGCTCTCACCCAGTATATCCTCCCAATCCATAGCGCTGCCGCTCATGGATGCCGTTCCACGGCTGCAAGAGGCTCCTGTTGAAGTTGAGTCCTGTTCCAAGTCGCTTTTGGCAAACATCTCAGCGTTCGACTTCATAAACGACTTTTGGGCACTTTGCATTTGGGCCATGATCTTAGCTCGACGCTCGGCGGCCAGCTTGGCGCGGGTCTCCTTCTCTTGGCGTGCCTGTTCCTCGGATGTTAGCGGCGGCTCTTCGCCCGCGGTCTTCTTTTGAGTGCCACTGGGTCCGGCTGCTGCTGCTGGCGCCTGCTTGGCCTGCATATCCTTGTACCGTTTAATGGTCCACAGCACAAAGTCGCGATGTGCCTCCAACTGTGGCGAAATGAGATGAAATTACGGGACATTCAGGTCGGGCATTATTTAAAGCGTGGGCACTAACCCTTGGGCAGCGTGCTAGCTCGTCCAACTTCTCGAGGATACCATACTGCTGAGCGCGCTCATAGAAACTGAGAAATGGGTAGTGCTCGCTCAGTTCTTCTTGGATGGCAAAGCCGAGCAAATGTAAAATCTGAAATAAAAATAAATTACTATTTTTAGCAGCAGAACCTGAACGAACAAAACGGGGAACATACCTTCTGAACATGGGATTCTGAGAAGGAGCGGCTGCGAATGTCCAGAGCCCGATCCATAGTCAAAGTGCAGATGCTGAGGAACACATTGCACTGCAATATGTTTGCCATGGACCTGTAATGGTACCAGGGGTAGCAAGAGAAAATTGGCTTTAACATAAGCAACAAAATCCTTAATACGAGTACTCTCAAGGGGACTCACGTGAACGCTGGAGTCAACTGCGGCAACATAGGTGGCGGACAGCAGACCAGTTCTTTTTTGGCCTTGCGACGCTCTCGCTGCAGTTCCTCTGCCTTCGATTTGTCCTCCTTGGTGTAGTGATAGAAGTAAACGTTGAATTCTTCGAAAAGGGACTCCTTCAGCACGTAGACGCCCTTCCGATCGGCACCCACTGGCTTCTTGAACGTAGCCACTGTGTTGATGACGTCCTCGAAGACGCTGTCGCTGTTGCCGCCAGTGGTGTCGGGCAGGGCCCGACTTAGCTCCGAATGGGAGTAGGATTTTATACACAGCAGCTGGATGATCTCCTTGCGCAGGCGATCTTCCTCGGTCACGAGCGACACTCCGGGCATCCAGCGCTCCCCGATGATGACGATGAGTAGCTCGAGGAACTCGTCGATCATTGATAGCTGGCGCATGAACTCATCGTCGAGAGGGGACTCGGTCAGCTGCGATTCGTAGTTGGACTGGGCCCATCCGATCAGATTAAACTTGTTAAGGGCATGGATGAGGAATTCGTTGCTCTCCATCAGAGAGGCCCCGATCTGTAGGCACACAATGTCCCTGTCCAGCATCTCGACGCGGCATCGCACATTCCTGTAGAAGTACAGCTGGTGGAGCAGCGAATAGCCGTTGCGGCGCCACATTCCGGCGGCCACCTGGGCAATCATCGCATGGGTGCACAGCACCGGTTCGATGATTTCACGCGGTGTCATCTTGATGTTCAGCGCCTCGGTTTCGGCCACCAGGCAGTCGTAGCTCAGATCGTGGGCACCCAGATGAAGGTAGATCCCGGCATAGAAGCGAGTCAATGGAAGATGAATGGACACCGGCCGCACCGAGACATCGTATACGAGGCAGTTGGCCACATGTCCAGCCACAGTCTTGGCCTCCGCCTCCTCGCCTCCGACAATAAAGTTGTTGCTCACCAGAGCCCGCACCGTCATCTTGTAGAGCTTGTGCAGCAGCATCTTGTCGGTGGATGCCCATTCGATCACCTGCGAAATGGTCGTGGCCAGCTTGATGTGCAGATTAAAGGCGCACTCCCACTCCGGTTCGTAGTCCATGTGCTGTCCCGTCTGACGGGTAATAGACTCCATGCCTTGCATCACATTTAGGACACGCATCAAAGCCTTGCAGCCTTCTAGAAATCCAGTTCGCAGCTCATTGCTCAGGACGTCAGGCTTGAGGCTGAGCAGATAGCGTAGGTCGTACAGGATATAATTGGCTCGCTTGAAGAAGGTCAGGCTGGCAATGTTCTTGCTGAAGTGAAGGGTGCGATTGAGGATGAATTTCTCGATGGCCACGTAGTAGAACGTGTGCAGCAGTTTGTCGAATATGCCCTCCTTGGCGATCAGGCGATGGGCAATGCTGGGGACGGTGAAAAGCTGCACACTGAGGGAGACTATCGAGAATGCGTGGTCGTGGTCATCATTGATAAAGTCTTCCACGATGGTCGCGTAGCGACGCGAGAACTCCTGGGCTAGCACCATCTTGTTTTCGTACTCCATGAGCATGCCCGAGATGAGAAGGCGGTGCCAACAGGTGCGAGCGGTCTTCCACAGCTTCACGTCGTACTCGAGGATATGGCGGATGCAGAAGGACTCTTGCTTTTGCTGCACCAGCTCGGAAAAGGTCTTGCGGAAGAGGTAGTGACGGACGAGAAACTCCTGGAACCAGCTAAGCAGCTGGAGGGCGAACTGCTGGCAAGCCACCGCGTTCATGTGCAGCACGGATGTGCGAAGCGACTGGTTGTTGCGGGGATTGGCAAGGAGACCGCTCGGTGGTATCATTTGGTTCTCAATGGCCGTCTTCAGGTCGTTGCAATTCTTGAACGTATCGCACTTGACCACGGCTCTGCCCTCTCGGTCTATAGCCGCCACTATTTCCATTGCCTCCTTGTGGCGGCACTTGGCGATCTTTGTCAGTGTTTGGATGACCTGGTCGAACGTGTGCGACTCGTCGTTGTACAGAACCGTGCAAAATTGTGCCCCGTCCAGCGCCAGGCCTTCCGCGTCCAGACACTGCAGGCTGGCGTTCGGCTCGATCTCTAGATAGTTGACGCAAAACGCTAGAATGGCACTGAAGCAGATCTCGCTGCGCTCCAAAACGGCCCCACTGATGATCTTACTCTCGAGCGGATTCTTTCGATTATCCTGCAAAGGATAGGGATTCGGATGGTAAAGTAAATAGTAACATGTTAGCAAGCACTCTCTCCACTCACCAAATGCAGATGACAGTAGTGATCCTTCTTCCAGGCCTCATTGTCCCCACAATCGCAGCAGCCGCCGCCGCCGGAGGTGGACATTTTGTACTTGTGGAAGCGATGCGCCGACCGCTTAAAGCAGTTGACGCACAGCACACAGGTGGGATCCATGCCACACTCACGGCAACTGTAGGTGGGCTCCCCATTCTTGAACACCTTGCCGCAGACGGTGGCGGTGTTGCCCTCGAGACGCAGCTTCTCGAGAGCCGATTTTGGGTTATCGCCAAGCATGAACTCGACGAGAACGTCGATTATCTCCTCCTTGGCCAGGGCCTCCTTGAACATGCATTTTACTGAAACAATATAAGAGAACAGAGCAACGGCACAGGCATCCAATTATTTATAAGATTACGAGACCGATGTGGTGCGGGAGGAGTTGGAGGTGGAGGGCAATCCTGGCAAATGAATGGGAGGCAACTCGTTTTGTGTCCCATAACATTCGACGTCGACGTCTTTAGGTGGAGACACCACACATATATGCATCTATAGCATTAGCACTTACATTTTCATAAACTATTTCGAGAATCGGGAATAACAATGACCACGTAGACTAAGAACAACTGTCTGACTGACATGTTCTACAACCAATCGCTCCAATTGATAAGACAAAGAATCGATAAACCTCTAAACTGACTCTTTTTTCATTGTTACTTATAGTGGAGCGTATGAAAACCGCACGATCCCATGGCAACTACATATGTATGTATGTATGTACATATGTATCCACTTATACAGGCAGGCTCCGCTTTTCAATTCACAAAAATAATCCGATTTCATTTTGAAAACGAAAATATTGATGTCCCGTTTTCACATAAACGTATGAAAGTTTGTATGACGCCTAATTAATGTGTCTATCTAAAACTAAAAATGTTAGCCATAAAATATTTTTTGTTGACTTTTCCTGAGTTTTTAAATTTAAAATTTCGGGGAAAAATACCGAAAAATATTATGAAATTGGAATTAGAAATTCCAAAAAATTTTGAATTTAAATTTCCAGACGTTAAGCTGCAGCTACAAACTGTCTGGGTCGGATTTAGAGGACTGCAGAGCTCATTACAGCCAGTTATAGAAAACTTAAGTTATGTGAAAAATAGAAGAACTACCTCTGAAAAAAATAACAGATTTTTAAAAATTCTTAAAAAAAAACTAAACCTAGAAAAAAAACCATAATTCTTAAAAAAAAATTGTAATCTCCAAATCTATCAGAAAAAGGATAGATAGGACTAATTTCATTTCTAGACAGTCTGGAGACTATTTTGGAGATCGAAAAGAAACTGATTCAGACTCAGGGAGGAAGGATGGGGTTGTGGGATCTGGGATAAGGGCATTGGCGTCGTCGAAGATTTAGTCATTATTTGGCGGGGATACTACTTACATTCGCACAACATTTGTATGTATGTATGAAAATATGAGTAACACAATCATCATCAGACCGATCATCATCTAAAATATCACTTGGTTTTTAGAACAGGTTAAACCGCAGAGCATGACAATCATGATCGTGATGATGATGTTGCGACCGCAAGAGAACTGGAGACTGGAAGCGAAGAGAAACCTTCCATCGAAACGAGTTTTCAAATTGAAATCAAAACAACAAATCGTTAAATACAAATACAGTTCAAGGTCGCTTCGTCATATGCATTAGATACATTCATACGTATGTATGATGTATAAACTCTGTCTGCATCGTACAGAGCGAGATGGATAGACAGATACTATCTAGAGAGAGTAAGAGTAGAGGCGAGAGAGAGAGAGAGAGCAAAAGAAAAGGAATCAGACGTAAGAGAGACAGCTGTTCCTGTTAGCTATTTTATTTATTTTTTGTGTGTTTGGGCGATAAGCAAAGGCGAGCACTTTTTCCACAATCGACAACGCATCTGAGAATCTGACGTCGCTACGTTTCTCGGGCTATCAACTAAAGTAATAAATACAACAAAGTCTGCACATATGTACGTGCACATGCTATACTGTACTTAGCTATGTATCTATAGGTGATTCTCCCATATACTGACGAATATGTGCATGCTAAATGTTCCACTGTAAAACACCTACATATGTATGAATGTATGTACATATTTACATATGGACATAGCTGCGTGTGCAACAGTGTGCTGCTGAGGCGTAGTAGAGTGGAACAAAGCAGAACAGAGGAGAATCGAACAGCCCGGAAATGACTGGAACGGAACTGAACTGAACGGAAAAGATCAGAACTGGGGCGGATGGTCCGGGCCATATTCCGAAAACTCCTGGCGAAAAGCAAACAAAAAACACCGCCCTTCCCCACACAAAGAAGTGTCCTTCTGGCCTTCTTCATCGACAAGCCGGAGCTTCTATCAGGAAGCTCTATGTAAGTAACAGGGGATTCCAACTATTATCCTCTGTACAAATTTTGACAGATGTGAGAGAACAGGAGAGCTGCAGGAGAAGAGAGCAGGCGAGACGAGATGGTGGAATTTCAAGGCTCCCCAGCCAAATAAGCGCGTACCCAAATATGTAGATACTCAAGAAACAGAACTGATTCGTTGAAGGAGAATGTATCAATACGAATGATTTCGAAATGGTAGTGGGCGATCATATACATATGTACAGTATGGGTTTACATGAACATATATGTATACTCGAAAAACGAATGCATTCACACAGGAAAGTCTGTATGTCTAATTGTACCAGCCGTTTATTGACTCCACAAAGAAACAAACACATGAAGTAAGTATGAAGAGAGCTGGAGAAGACTGAGGAACACGTCAGAGGGCTGGGACCTACGACCTGGCTGTGGCTGAGGGCTGTTCTAGTCTGGTCTGGTTTGGACAGGGGCACGATAACAGCAAGTTGAATAAACCGAACTCAATTCAAATGCAAATGTAAATGTTTCATATTATATTTTATCAGTCCAGTACACCAACCGTGGCCCAAATGATGTTCTCGTAAAAGCGCTATCGTAATCTGTTCTGGTCTGCAAGTGAAAAAGGCTTGCTCTCGCTTGCTTATGTTTTTCCTGCACAGCGTACTATGAATCTGTTCCCATGAATAACCTGGATCATGAAACTTCCTGACCTGCAATCACGTGCTGCCAGATTCAGTTTCCCCCTTCACCTTGGGGGGTATGAGAGCGGTTTTATATGTAAAGTAAATGAAAGCTTCTGATTTGCTGTTCGTTCATGGTGAACAAAACAAAAATATAATAACGGATAAATAGCATTTTTATACTGCTATGCAGGGATTTGTGGCTTGAGTGCTGGTGGAGTGGCAGGGAGGAACGAGAAGTTGACGAAATCATACCGAAATCACGGAATACCATACCGAAATCACGGAAATGCGGACGATAAAGAGAATCGTTTTTTCAAATCGCAATAGCTAAAGAGACCAAATGAAACCCAAGAGCGAGCCTCTCAGAGTTGCTTCTCACCTGTATCCAGCTCGTTCTGATAGTCAAAGTACTTCGGCGACTCCTTTTTGAAGAACTCGATGAAGTCGTTGCGTGTCAGTGTGCCAGCCTGTAGTTTCAGCCGCCACTCCTTCAGCGGGGTGCTGCACTCGTCCGGGGGGGCCACTACAACGTCGTCCATATCGAAAAGATCCATCTTCTTCCTCCCAGTGTCAGTGTGTGTCGCTCCTGATGCTCAATGCCCGATGCTATGTTCGATACTCGTTACGGTGGTGTGTGATGGGCTCGCTCTGCTGCAGTTTGTATGCTTTTGGCTTTGCGTTGGTGTGCTTTTAGAGCTTTTTCGATTCTTGCTTCTCTTCTCAAGCGCAACTCTCTGTCTCTTTTTGGCTCTCAGCTGTGATTTAGGCGTGGGTGGCGGGTGACTTGTCCTTCGCACCTAACGCCGTTATTGCAACCGTTTGTCGTCACGGTTATTAGGGCTGCATTTGTACAAATTCGAATCGAGGTTTAGGGGAGGTGCTTCTGTGCCTCTTTCCGCGCTGAGGAGGCACTATAGTTCTCGTGGTGACTTGAAAATTTAATTATCAGAAGTTGAGCGGAAACAAGAAAATAAAACACATTTTAAATTTACAGAGAAGTTTCACCAACGTTACCGATTCACGTTTGACTTGTCACTTTGTTTTGTTTGCCCAAAGGAATCGTTTGAATCAATATCCGTACAGAACATACTAGGCACACTTCGTCGTATTTAGGTATGTTTTGTGTATACGTATTTATAATAATTGTTGTTTACTCTCGTACACCTGAGATAAGGAAGTGAGAGGTGAGGCGAATGTTGTTGGGATTACGAATTTGGATTTGTTGTGTGGAAAACAATGCCTGCTCGCAAAAATGAAGGCAACACGTCGTCTCACCTTGCCTTCCCTAGCCTCGCCTTCTACTACTGAGTTTGGAGGAAGAATTCTCCGTTTCGTCAGTTCCGTTCCGTCCCGTTCAGTTCTACGTTTTTCGTCGCGTCGTTGAGTATAACGGGAAAATGCAAGTCGCAGTTTGCAACTGTTGCTTGGCAGACTTTTTCGTCTCTTCTGTATCCCATTTTTTTTTTTTGTTTTTGCAATAGTTTTGGCAGCAAAATAAAACCAAAACGCACGCGAGCTATTGCCACGAGCTAATGTAAGTGTGCGAGCGAGAGAGATCGAGAGGGTGGGCGAGAAGGAGAGCGCGCATGACAAAAAAAACCACAACAAAAAAAGAGACAACACACACGAGAGGGTCCTCCTTATATGTACATTATTTGGGTTATATTTATATTAATCATTTCTGTAGCGATCTTTTGTTTTACTGCAATTTATAGAAGTAAAATCTCAGCTCACTCGCTTTTTTTGTCACTATGGCATCGCGTAGGGTTGGGGTTCCCGAACCTGATCCCGAAGCGAGTTTCCTACAGACACACACACACACACATACGCAGGCACGTACATATGGTACATAAATGTGTGTGATAAAGAGGCAGCTGACGAAAGAGAATTAAGCAACACATCACACACAAATAGACACATACCGGACTGCGTTTCGTTTTCAAAATCTATCAATTATGACTTTCTATTAAGTTTTATTTAACTTCGCACACAAGCAGAGAACGCGACAACTGCTTCAGTTTTAAAATGTGCCATGCACTGTGATTCCTCAAACTCAATTTCGCTTTCAGTTTTTCGCTTGGCTTTTCACGCCAGACCTGTAATATCTATCGATGGTCGCATTGACTATCGATACTAGTGATGGGTATTCTAAGAAATATTAATCATATATTGAAAGTGATATACATTTTATATAAATTTAATCTGTTAGATATCAATTCTTTATATATGTTTTGAACAAAAATCCTGAGCTTAAAATGAATATCTATTTTTAAGACTAATTGTAAGACATTTTTTTATGCATGCTCGCAAAAAACCTAGTCGTTCGAAGCGGTTGATTTTCTTTGGATTGGACAATCACTTTCACCATACCAATGCATAAGTTTAGCTATTGCGATAGTTCCTTAGAATGGACTGTGCAGTTCTGGGATTATGTAAGTCAATCATATTAGTAGAGAGGAAACGCTATTTCAAAAATGAAAGATGCAAGACTGCAAGATGGGCATAGAGGAAAATAATATTGTTATTTAATTGGATATATTAGAATGTTACATCTCTAATAACTAGTCTATCCATGAGCAGCTTCGTCGCTTTGTCTGCTTTCTGTGCTGCCTCTTCTGGATTTTACAGATTCTTTAGTATACTTCATCTTTTCCCGCTAAATTCCTCGTCGCACCGGCTTTGGAGCAAACAAGACCTTCGCGGGCTTGCAGAGCTCTAGCTCGCTGCCTGCACGCACAGCCAGGCACAGCTGAATCTCCACGAGGGACGCCTCTGTCCAGACACTGTGAGACAGGAGGATCGTAGTCCTTAGGCGGACATTCGTTTCGTGCTCTCCCTGCTCAGTCATGATGGGCTTAAAGTCCGTCATTTTGGGCACCACTGTGTGCATGTGCTGATCGGGGTACTTGATCTTTATTCGCATGTCCGCCTTCTGCGACTCCTGCAAGTTGTCAATCTCTGCCACAAACGGAACGGCTGCAATCAGTCCAGCAGTCACCTTTATAACATTATCTTGCGACTGCAGCGGGCACGGTTCGATTATGCTAGCCATGCAACGCCTTATCTTCTCATTGGCGGGCGGCAGAGCTAAGGGCGGGGCATTCTGCACTAGGGGCAGAATCTCGCGGAAAACTCGGCCTGGCTTGGGATCCGTGATGGCGTCCAGTTTGGATAGTAACTGGCGAGTGAAACTATCTGGCTGTGCGTTGTTGGTCGATGATTTGAGGGACTTCTCCTCCTCTCCCCCGACAGTTGCAATGGTTGGCATTGGGAGCAGCGGCTGCTCCTCTTCCTTTGTGTTGGCCTTTATGTACTCACTGATGTCCCCTGCAGTTTGGAGCAGCATCTGGCATGGACCCAAGGCGCTCTGGGAGCGATCCTTCACCACAAGGACAAGATGCAGGGCACTGACACGCAGCCGCAACTGCTTTACCTGCAAAATGTCCCAGTAGCTGAGCCCCGAAAACGTGTGCTGCAGCTTGAGACACTTGGTGATTAGGGCGGCCAGCGATTCCTTCAGTGGGACACGACTTCTGTGTGCTCTAGCACAGCGCTGCATCTGCTCAATTTGAATCTGAGCGGACAAAAAAGTTTCCAAAAAGTTTGACGTCCCGTACAGGCCCGAGTCGATGTCCCCAAGGCGCTGGAGAGAATACACAGAGAACGAACATTGGTTTCGGTTTCATTCAAGGATTTATAGCTGAACTTACTTGGAGATTGGACTGTGCGGTTTTAAGCAATTCCACGCGACCGTCGGACATGGTCACGATTTCGTCGATATGGCTGAGGATCATTTTAAGATATCCGGCGGAGCTTCCAGCCTTTTTGACGGCATCATCAATCCGATGTTTTGTGCACGAGGAGGATGCACCCTCGATTGGCAGCTGGGGGACCAGTTTCGGCATACTGTCCCTCAAATACGCATAGTGGCGGTGTGTGGCCGTCGGCAGGAGGCTGATAATGGGCATTAGATGCTCGGCAGCATTGAAGACGAGAATGAGTACGCAGAGGTAGGTGGGATCCTCCACATCCCGCTCGGGAGTCTCAAAAAACGGATGCACGTAGAGCAGGTGAACGGCCACAGCCATGACAAGGTGTGGATGCTTCTGTCCAATCTTCCGCATGCAGGCGTAGGTGGAATGACGATCTTGCGGATATTTGGCCAATACATCGAGCAGCTTTTGGACCACCATCAGCAAGCATGTTTGCGTCGAAACCCGGCATGCGCCCAGCATCAGATGCAGGCCCTCCCTCACGTCCACCGAGTAGTCTTCCAGCGAGCTCAGCATGGTCTCCAGCTGATCCTCCCGCAGCACTATGTGACGAGCGATGGCTGTTAGACTGTATATGGCCTTCAGCCGGACATCTTCGATCTCGTCGTTGAACATGTCCACCAGGAAGTCCAGGCTGGTCAGAGCAAATTCCGGCCGCGACAGTGCCAGCTTGCACATGGAGGTGACTGCAGCCGTTCTCACCTCCAGAAACTCATCCTCTAAACCGTGGATAAGGGCCCCGCAGGCCCCACTGGCAATAATTGATATGCTTCTTGCATCTAGATGCTCCTGGGGAGCATCGTCGGCCCACCTCTTGCCCGACGACCACTCGCCGCTGGCTACCAGACGCGCCCCGCGCTCATGAGCAGTGCGTTTCCTGCGCAAGTTGCTCATTAACTTCTTATCGAGCGTCTGGTGGAGAAACTCCCGACTGACGTGGGTCATGCCGCCCAAAAGTTCGGCTGCCAAGACTCGAATTTGCAGCGAGAGATCACACAGTGCTTCGCACACCTTGCTGAACGCGGCATCAATCATTCGGATGTCTTCCTGCTGGCGCTCCGAGGCAATAATGAAGTCGGGATGGCGGTTGCCCAGCATGTACACCAATCGTAAGGCCTCCTTTCGAACGCACTCGTAGTCGTCCTTCATTGCATCCACGGCCCGCTTGTAGAGCACCGCCGGCAGGTTGGATCCCCGCTCGCCTAACGTTAGCAGAGCATGCAGAGCCTGCGCTCGCACCCCCGAGTCCTGCGAGTCTATATAGAAGGCCAATTTCCACGCGTAGTGCCGTTCGCCCTCCATTCGCGTCGCGAATCTGCCAATCACCAGCATCGCGTTCTTCTGCGTGTGCGTGGAGCCGGATCGCAGCGCCTCCTTGGCCAGATGAGCTACTTGTGTGTTGTACGCCATCGGAACAAGGTGACGCCTGCGATCACCGATCCGGTAGAGGCACATCATTCCCTGAGCCAGCACCTTTTGTGAAGTCTCCTTGCGTAGTAAGTAGATTAGGTGGTCTATGATGAGAATCACGCCCGCCTCCGTGGTGCACTCACAGCCCAGGCCGGAGAGCAGCTCCAGCAACTTGACCCGCACCGAAGTGTCGCTATCGCGGTCCTGCAGCTGGAACAGTTGATATATTTTCGCGGAGGCCTCTTTTAGCTCGACCATATCCACATCTTCGTAGCAGATTTCATCCGTGATTTTGACGAGCACTTCCAGTAGCTCCTTGGTACTGCTTGGGCTTATGGTAGCGGTGGCACACGTTGCAGAAGTTCCTGTATTACTTATTGGTAGCGATGCTGCTAGGGGTACAGCTGCCGGCGTTGTTGTTGCTCCACCAACTCCACCAGTGCTTGCTACCGCAGTGGCTGCTCCTAAATAGGGATCGAGCTGTGCCAGCACCTGAAGTTTTCTTTCCGCTGGCTTGGCTTTGACAGCCAGCGTTGGAAGGCGTAGTTTCTTGAGGGGTGGCGCCCCATCGATGGTCTCAACTGAGGATCCGTGGGCCTTTTTAAAGGCCAGTGCCATGATTTCACTATTTTTTGGATGCAATTTCAATTTAGAATGAACTTCCAATGTGACCGCGGATTTGTCGATATAATATACCGTCGCATTTTTAAAATATACCGCAAATATACCGATGAAAACACAATTATTTTCCCGATATAAAATGTTTCTGGTAGGGTCATTCCGAAAGTAGTACCACTAATAGGCTTTTTGCACTTGGTGCGTTACCTATCGATATCGGAAAAGACGCAGAGAAGCAGAACTGTCGTTTACACTTCAGCGTCTTTGCGTCTTGGAAGAGGAAGACAAATTTTGCAAACAAATTAAATAATGTTCGAAAATCAGTGGCGAACGCAGGGGGGGGGGGGGGGGGGGGGGGGTTTTGGGGGTTCAAACCCCCCCCGAAATTTTAGGGAAATTAGAAAATCGAATTCATAGGTATGAACTTCAAAATAAAGAACTAGCTGTTTACGGTGAAAAGGTGGATATTTCAAAATGCCGCAAATTTCAGCTTCTGCAACATTTATCAACATCGTAAGACATCAAAGGCTGGGCACTCCATTTATAAAAATTTATAGTCGAACCCCCCCCGAAAAAATTTTCTGCGTTCGCCCCTGTCGAAAATCAACGAAATATGTCGAAAATTCTTTTATCTGCGGTGGCGCAAAATGAAGGGAATCTGTTGAAGTGCATGGAAGTGTCTGGGCTATCCTCAGAAAAGTTGCAGTTCGTCTTGCATCTGCAACGTCCTCCTCGCGTTTGGACCCTTGTTAGTAAAATGCAGATAATCTTCTATTTTCAATTAAATAATGTATTTTATGTATATGCAATAGCTACGATATGGTTCATTTTGGGAGGAAGATGTAGAGAGCTCCGATGCCTTTTTTAAGCAAAATTTCTGCATGGAAAGGAGTACTTCAACATTCTCGTTGGACTGTTGCCCAATCTCAAAAAGACAGACACTCCTTTCCGACTGACAATCCCTCTGGAGAAGAGAATAGCCATAGCCCTTAATTGCCGATTGGTGTTTCAAGGTGCTATTTGGTGTGTCAAGGGCTTTTTTCTGCCTCATATTACTGCAGTTTTGTCGCGAGGTAGTTGCTCAACTCGCTGCCAAGTATCTGCCAACAGACTTTCTTACCCTGAGAAGATCACGGAAACAGTGTCCATCTAGCTATAAATTTACCCTGATACAAAAAAGACGAAAAAAGAATTTTAAGAGGTTGAAGAAGACTAAAATAGCTTTTCTTGAGAAAGAATGAAGATATTCATCAATGTCAGGCTTAGTGGAATCATCAAAGTGAGCTATAGCTTCAGAAATGTCTTCATCAGTTATGTCATGGGACTCAATATTACAAATTTCCGGAATATATTCTAAAATCTCCTGGTTATACCAGCTAGAAACAGGCTCGAAGTTGGCAGATAAAAAGGAAGCAAATGAGGTAGCAATATTAGCCCTAGAGTTAGCAACAATATTGTTGTGTGTTGGTTGACGGTATGGATGACGATGATTGTTTTGAATTTATGAAGCGCCAGAATACATTAGGATTAGACTTTAACCTATTTTTGACCTCAGAGATGTATTGGTTACAAAGAAACTTATTCAGGAACTCAAACTCTCTTTTGTGTTGCCTATATCTAACACCAAAGACAATATAAACAATAAGACGTGGTGCGCCATACAAAATTTTGAGGGCAATTCCTGATCGTTTGGAACTTTCAAGCATTCCAGTGTGAGTTAGAGAGAGACAGATAGACGGAGAGACAGAGAGCGCTTTAGTTTCACACGTTCTGTACGTGAGGCTGAGCTTTAACTGTATGTGTGCATATTTTATGGCTGCTTGTTTGTATTGGTTGTTGACGACGCCGCTGTCGAAGAAAATACCCATTACTTTAGAATTGAATGGAGATTATGATTTTCCGATGACGCATGCCCAAAATATAAAAAATTTTATATTTTGTATATCCTTTATATGCTAATTTTGTTTAATGTACTATACACGAATATAATGAACGAATGTAAATATGTAAAAATGCAAAATATATATCAGACATGATATCAAATTATATAAATTGTCTATAGGGTATTAGTGCGTCGCGTCAATAAGCAACACTCAGCAAATAAATTTGTGGCTCAAGAAATCTTCTCAAAAGTATTTTGCTGGCAATTTCGGCAGCTCGGCACACGCACTCACACATGTGTACTTACGTTCCGTGTGTACTTATACAAGCAAGCTCATTCTATTTTGAGATCTGCGAGCGCACTGGAGTTCGTGCGAGCGAGATAGCACTCTTTGAAAAAACAACCCTCCCCTACAAAACAGAATTGTATGAGCATGCCATATCTTAGTGTTTATATTGTCTTTGCTAACACCGTCCTCTGGATTACCTCATCTTAGAAACCTTTTATAGAACTTATTCCTTAAATTTTTATATTTCTGGAGACCTTTGGTGTACCAAGGAAACTTATAAAGGCCCTTTACCTTGGTTAAAACAGTGCTGTTAAGGGCATTCG
This sequence comes from Drosophila affinis, assembly GCA_037356375.1. NCBI lineage: Eukaryota > Metazoa > Arthropoda > Insecta > Diptera > Drosophilidae > Drosophila > Drosophila affinis. The sequence continues at coordinate 36,834,702 of CM074802.1, read as the reverse complement.
TGAGGGCATCAAGAAAGCTTTTGTAATTGGTCTCAATACAAGCATTTGATAGCAGGGAAACCCAGTCCATAGACATTAGACAATCATTTACGGCTAACTAGGTGGCATGATCAAAATTATAAATAGGAGCTACGTTAAAGGCTGGTAAAAAATTTAAAAATTCAATATTAAAGCTAAGGGCTTATAAGGAACATCCCACTTGACATATCGAAAAAAATGTTTTATTCATTTTTTAACCACTACTCTTGGGTTTTTTACTTTTACATTACGAAGCTAAAATTTAAAAAAAACCCATCAAAATTAAGTTCACTTTAAACGAGGGAGAACGTTGTGAGGCGCGGCAAGGGCAGGAACTACTTTATACCCGGTACTCAGTCAGTATATATACGATTTATGTAATATATTATATGTTCGCTAAAGGGACCTCTTACCTACCTTACCTACCTCTTAGCCAAAAAGAAAACATGCACTTGTATAATTACGTACACGAGACGAGGAAGTGTGTGCGAGAGAGAGAGAGCGAATGAGAAAGCACTTGGACAGGCGTTGCGTAACGACTGAAATTTAATTTGTTCTTTCTGGCTATAATAATGATCCGACCTGATCGAGATCTGGTAATCTGGTAGATACGGGCATTTCCCATGATTTTGCGTTTTTGGTTGTCTCATATCTTAAAAATTGTGGATTTCACAGTTCGTCCTTTGTGGAGGCGGAAAGGGGCGTGTTAAAAATTTGAAATACACTTGTATTGAAATGGTAATGGTAATACATAAGGGCTAAGCCCACTTTACTTTTGGTTTGTCGTATGGGTTGACAGCTTGGGTTGATAGATTATTTCTCCGCACCCGTAGCAGTCATAAATGATCTCTTTTATGTACTTTTCTCACTTTGATTTAGAGATCGGTTAAGTGCTTACATTTGTGAACGTGTAAAGACTTTTGTTTTTTAAATACAATAATGTGTTCATGTTTGAGCAGCAACGCTTTGACGAGAGCGGAGCAAACGTCGCACAGTGGGGCCTTTGCTCATTTTACTCATCAAAAATCATAGCTTCTAAACTGATGATACGATTTCAAAAATTTAAAAAACAAGCTTTAAAATGCATGTTTGTCTAGAGTGCCAGGTATCTATGGTACTTTAAAATTCTAAGTCAAAATTAAGAAATATTTTCGAACATATTTTACCTGGAATATTCAAATTAAAAACGTTTGGGTTTAATCAGAAATGAAATTTTTTATAATTTCGATGACTATATGGAATTGTAAGTTTTTTTATTCGATTTTCTAACTTAAATACATTTAAATTCTTATTTTTGTGTGCTTTTTTTTAGGTTAATTTTTAATATTTGCTATTGATGGCTGATTTTCAACAAAATAATCGTCAACATTAAGGTTAATATCTAATAAACTTAACATTTCGGAACTATAGTTGCTATATTCCAAATCCTTTCGTGATCGCACATGTCTCAGCGATGCAAGAAGTGGATCCGATGAGGCTGCCAGCATGTTAAAAAGGGTCTTCATTTTGTCGGACCCTAGAAATTTTTGCAAGTATAAGTGTATCTGAACTTTTTATAGTCCTTGTTTACATTCCTGTGCTTCTTTGAACAGCTCACTAATTGGTAAGCACTGATACTCTATAAGTCCTTTCCATGAGCCAATACCCTATTCAACCGTTGAGTCGTCTAAACTGTGAAAGTCTTTTAGAGTTTTTTTTACAAACGGTACCCCTCAAAGTTGAGGATGTGCTTGTAATTATATCCGGTACTCAAAGAGTATAGGGGTATATTAGATTTGTGGGGATAACGGTTGTGTGTAACGCCCAGAAGGAAGCGTTTCCGACCCCATAAAGTATATATATTCTTGATCAGCATCAATAGCCGAGTCGATATAGCCATGCCTGGCTGTCCGTCTTCATTAGCGCCTATATCTCATAGACTATTAAAGCTAGAGTAACCAAGTTTTGTATTTAGTCTTTTGTGTTATAACACTACTCAAAGTGTATTTCAAAATTTCGCCCCGCCCCCTTTCGCCCCCACAAAGGACGAAAGTCTGTGGCATACACAATTTTGAAGATACGAGAAAACTAAAAACGCAGAATCATAGAGAAAGACTATTTCTATCAGATTGTTGAATCTGGATCAGAACGGATCATTATTATAGCCACAATGAAGAAAACAATTTCGAAAGTCATCGTTCCCTCTCGCTCTCTCTCACACGCGACCCAATCTGCTTTGCCCATTCGTATTTTGTGACGCCTAGTTCTCAGAGACTATAAGAGCTAGAGCAATCAACTTTTCTATCCAAGCTTCTGTTATATTAAACCAGCACAAGTGTACTTCTAAATTTTGTCACGCCTCCTTCCTCCTCCACAATGGACGAAAATCTGTAGAACCCACAATTTTTAAGATAAATGAAAACCAAAAACGCAGAATCATGGAAAATTACCATATCTACCAGATTGCCGAATCTGGATCAGGTCGGAACAATATTATGGCCAGAAGAAACAAATTAAATTTCAGTGGATACGCAAGGCCTGCCAAGCGCTGATTCATTCCCTCTCTCTCTGTCGAAAACACTTGTACGTCTCAAATATGTAGTTATACATGTAAAAATTTAGAAGCAGATGTAAAAAGCATATGCAAACAAAATTGGACTTCATTTTTTGAAATATTATTTTTTGCCCAAAATTTAATTCGTCCCTTTTGCGAACATATAATAAATTGCATAAATCGTAAGCTCATAAATGTATGTATGTATGTATATACTGACTAAGTACCGGGTATAAGGTAGAGCCGCGGCAAAGGCCACAAAGGTCACAACGTTCCCCCTCGTTTTATTTTAAATATTATTATATTATTTTTTGCATCAAATTTAATTCGTTTCTTTTGCGAACATATAATAAATTTCATAAATCGTAAGCTAATAAATGTATGTATATACTGACTGAGTACCGGGTACTCAGCAAAGGCCGCGGTTCACAACATTCCTTCTCGTTTTTACATAAGTTAAGCATAAGGCGGCTGGCAAAAATCCTCTAGCTGAACCCTCCACGAGGGTGCTGGCTGGGCAATGGACACTGCATTATCCCGGACGAGGGTAATGCATTATCGCTTGCCCCCTCCCGGGATAATGCAGTGTCTAGCTAAGGCAATGACCTAGCGTCTTCTTGACCTCGAATCGGGAGAGCTGGGTTTGGGCCATGGCTAGAGGTGCCTGGTGGCCAGGCATAAAACGCTAGGGGGTGGTCCCCCTGAATAATAATAACCACTATGGACCTTTGGGCCAAATATGGAGGCGAAGAATAGTAAAGCAAGGACTGGGATGTCAGCCCAAACGTCGGTGGAGGGGGAGGAGCAATCCTCTCTGTCGCCAGTGTTCACACCTCTGATGTGGCGGGAACAGGCCACGTCAGCTGTACGACGACTGCCAAGAAACCCCCTCACTCTAAGCTGAGCTGCACGGATGCCGCTGTCGAAACAGACACGGATCTGGAGAGCGTGCTTTCAATCAGCCACACGGAGGAAGAGAGCCTTCTGCGTTCACCAGAACCAGGCACCAGCTCCCCTCGTAGGAAAGGGCCGAAGCGTTCCAGGGAGGCGATGAAGGGCCTTTCGCAGTACAAGGCAGCCCTCAAGATCCTGAGCCGGCTCCAGAGCAGAGCCGACATCTCTCAGGAGGAGAAAACCAGGCTAACCTGGGCCGAACAGCGGATGGAGGAGGGCAGGCGACATTTCTCGCAGGGGCATCTGCGGGCATCCATCGGGAAGTATGCCAACAAGGTGGAGGAGATGCTGGCCAACAAGAGGCAACGCTCAGTCGAGAGTGCCAACAAGGACACTCCGGCGAGCAAGCGGCAACGCGGGCCGAAGGGCGCCCCCCCCAGTGAAAGTGGCGAACCCCCCCAAGCAACACCCGAAGCCAAGGACGGCGAGTGATGCGGCCAAATGACATCTGATCGTGGCGCTAATCAACCGCAGCGACTAAAACGGAAAAATGACGGTAATGCAGTGGAAGTTGGTGCACGCGCGGCTCGTAGACGCACTATTTGCACAGATGGAGGAGGATGCCACAGCTCCCATGCCCACCTTTGATGGTGCTGGGTGGCTGAATGGGGTAAAGATCATTAAGTGCAACGACGACCCAACGCGTAGGTGGCTGACGCAAACTGTCTGCCAACTGGACGCGATGTGGGAGGGGTCCAAGCTGGAGGTGGTGGACAGGGAGTTAATCCCGTCTATACCAAAGGCGAAGGTATTCTTCCCCATCGCTATTCAAGGAGATAGGACGCTGAGGCTCCTACAGGGATAGAATCCCGAGATTCCCACGGAAAACTGGAAGGTGCTACACACTGGGAGCCCGTTTCCTAACGAGGGGGGGCCAGTGTGTAGTCCTCCAAATTAACAAGGAGGCGGAGGACCTTCTGTACCCCAGATTTGGGAAGATGGCGTGGGGCATGGGCAGCGTTTATCAGCGCCTAAAGAAACGCCACCCCGGGACACAGACGCGCACACCCTTCAGGCAGGCGAGGTGGAGAAAGACTTGGGTCTGGAAACCATCGTGGAGGCCGCCCAGAGGCTTGCGCTGAACGAATCCGACGAGCAAGAGGACGGTGATCTGACGTTGGTGGTCAACCCGTCGAGTGAAATTGAGCCAGCCACCCATGCCGTTGAGTGTGCTGCAGCTCAACATTCATAAGAGCAAATTGGCGTCGGCAGAGCTCCTCATAGCCTTGGAGCAAGGGCCCGTCAACATAGCTCTAGTCCAGGAGCCCTGGATTGTGTCAGGCAACTTAGTGGCCGGACTAAAGTCCTCAAACTACAACTCTTTTTACACAACACCGGTAAGTAGGAACGGAACCATCGTACTTGTACGAAAGGGAATCCATGCTCACCTTATGATGATGCTGGAAAGCGAGGAGAAGCGCCTCTTGGTAGACTCCTGCTATATGGCATACGACAGGCCCGCACCACCTGCAGAGCTAAGGAGTCTGGTCAAAGAAGCCGGCTCCAAGGACTACCAACTACTCATTGGTATGGACGCTAATGCCCACCACAATGTATGGTTAAGCCCCGATATCAAGACCGAGGTGAGTCACTTCTAGAATTTATACTTTCAACTAACATAGAAGTAGCAAACGTGGGGGAGCACTACACCTACGTAGGTCCCACATCATCAAACGTGCTAGATCTTACTCTCGTAACGGGAAGGAGTGCGGCGGTGTCTGAGTGGAGAGTCCTCGTAAGACCATCCTTCTCTGATCACAGGTATATTCAGTTAAAATACGAATTAAGGCGGCACACTTCGAAGGTAACAGTCTATAGGAACCCCCGGAACACAAACTGGGAAAAGTTCAGAAAGACGGTTACCTCAAGGCTCGCGAATCCGGGGTCGGTGCAATCGGCTGAAGAGAAGTCTCTTGAGTGTCTATCCAAGGAGCTACTAGATGGCTACCGCGCAACATGCCCACCCTCAAATACGAAAAAGAGGACTAAGCCACTCTGGTGGAACAGGTAGGGTATTTTTTCTAGCTGGCCAGACTAGAAAACGAAAGCAGGTGGAGGAGCACAACCAACTGCAGAATCTCGAAAATCGTGTGAAAAGAACGTAACGAAAAACTCTAGACTGTTAGTGGGAATATTGACAGGTCACTGCCTGTCCGCATCACACGCAGCTAGAATAAACATCACCGACAGAAACAGCTGCAGGAAATGTGATGAGTTCGTGGCTATTGAAACCCTGGAACATCTCATCTGCAGCTGCCCGGCTCTCTCACGGGCAAGGAGAAGATTTCTGGGCGCACCGACGATGGCATCGCTAGAAGATGCCTCCAAGAGGACGCCAAAGGAACTACTGGCCTTCGCCAAAAACACCTCAATTCTAGGTGATATCAAAACCTCACCAGCACACGCGTAAAGATCCATAAACATCCGGATAACTAAGAGCCATACTGGCCTATGGGAGGCCCTAGTGGTAGCAAAAAGTAGCGTCATTTTCCGACGCAGGTGCGTATTATATCTTGGCGTGTACAAATTTCAACTAAGAGAAAAAGGGGCATATATATGTACATGCAATGCTTAAAACAAAGTTCTTGAAATGTTTCTGTGATCTTCTCAGGGTAAAAAATTACACTGGCATATACTTATCAGCGAGTTCAGCAATCACTTCCTGAAAAAATTCCATAAAAATCACCGAATAAATTCCCTATTGTTCGATATTCCGCAGACTATCCCAGGTAATGTAGCGATTTTGGCATTGTTTTCTACAAAGGGATTCCCTGTCAAGAACACTAGTCGACACGACTTTTCCGCTGTAGCCCAAAAGACTTTTTCTGATAGATTTGTATGTTTACAAATTTTTAAAGAATGTTTTTTCCAGGTTTAGTTTTTTTTTTTAAGAATTTTTAAAAAATTTGGTTTTTTTTGTCATAGGTTGTGCTTCTATTCTTCACATAACTAAAGTTTCCTACAACTGGTTGTATTATGTCTATTGTGCCCAATTAATGTGTCTATCTAAAAGCAAAAATGTAGGCATTTAAATATATTTCATTCGACTTTTCCTGAGTCTTTGAGCTTTTTAAAACTGCAAAGTTCCAGTTGTTCCAGTACCAAAAAATACAATTTTTAAAAATTCATAAAACAAAAAACTAAACCTGGAAAAAAACCATAGTTCCTAAAAAAAATGTAAATCTATCCGCAAAAGTCATTTTGGGCGACAACGGAAAAAAAGTTAAATTGTGTCGAGTAGTGTTATTTACCGATTGAAAAAATCTTTTGGAACCATTATCTTTAAAGTATTCTCTACCGATTACATATTTTACGCGTTCATGAGAAAAATGATTTTTGATAAGCCATTTGGGCAGAGGCCCTACTGTGCGTCGTCCTTATTCCGGAGACTTCAGTAGTTCGAGACAAGTTCTGTAGATTAGCGACGAAGGATTGTAAATTGATTGCAGCTGAAAATGAAGGTAAGATCCGAACCAACATTCTAGCTAGAAAGCACTTTAATATTTTTCTGCTTCATAACTTTAGCAATAGCGACAAGACTGTCGCGAGCATGAAACTGCAGAGACACATCTATGACTGATGTCATCCATCAGGAAAGTAGTCCTCCACACAATGGGGGAGCTCGGACATAAACATAAGTGGTGAGCCACTTTTCAGGTTTATCCTGCACTCTAATTTAATAATTTGTTATGGGGGTAACGATCATATATGTATCTTAAAAAATCGACAGGAAGTCATTGACCTCACTCTAGTGTCTCAGAAAGTGTTAGACATAGTCAGGAGTTGGAAAGTCTGAGAAGACCACTCCTTTACACAAAGGTATATCGCGACGACTCTATCCTACGAGAGCCCAAAACCCACTGACTATATTAACTACAGGAAAGCCGACAGTGATGGGGGAATTACTCTCACTTACACTGAGGACGACTTAAATCGTCTAGTGAACAGGTTCACGGAGGCATGCAAGAACGTCTTCACGGCAGAGTGCCCCTCACATAAAACCTGAGGGGAAAAAGAAACCCCGTGGTGGTTAAAACAAATAGATATCCTAGGTAAAAGCTAGCCTAGGCAGGACTCTTCAACAGATCCAAAAACGCTAACGGGGAGAAGCAGTCTTTAGTTAGTCTTTAACAAGCGTCGTGCTGGGTGCCATTGCGGAAGAGCTGACTGACTGGAGGTGGACCGTCACTCATCGATCAATTGCTCATATGCAGACGGGTGACATCATCGATGGGATCGTCCACACAGTCAAATTATACGAGTATGTCAACAGAGGCTACCCGCAAGGTGATAACCTGTCTCCTCTTCTATGGAACATAGTAGTCAACAAGATTCTATGTGACCTGGTAGGGAGGCTGCAAAGTTATGGATTACAGGAAAGATGTTGCAATTATCTGCTCGGGGAAATACCCTCAAACACACTGCGATTTAATGACCGCAAAGCTCACGAGACTCTCAGGATGAACTGAATCTAGTGGACTGAGATGCTTTAAATGCCTCGAAAACTAAACATATATATTTCACAAAAAAAATTGCAAACCCCCCCATACTAAATGGATGCTGGTGTTTCAGTGCCCTGAATGTTCTAAAGATGTATACTTTTAAGTTAGGCCTGTTGTTTAGCGGCTGGCCCGAACACTTAGTCTAATGGATATATCTAGCAATAGATAGACCAATACTACCTTATGGAGTTATAGTATGGTGGCCGGTTCAGCGAACTGTCGCCCAATGCATCAGTGGAGCTCTTCGCACCACTCAAAATTAAAATGCCTTCCTATGCCTCCAGAGCCTTGACCTTGCAGGAAAGGAGCGAGCAGAAATGGCAGCAAGAGGTCTCATAGACTCAAAGCTGGATAGCAAGGTCGGAGAAGGAATCTACTCCAAACAGCTAAACAAAAGGCACTCTTTCAGGCTCCCCACAGCACTGTAGTGTCTTTCTAGCGGAAGATACGTGGCTATTAGTACTACGATGTCGAATAAATTGCTAAAAATAGCCGAACATAGAAAGGAAGCCCACCTCTGAGCTCTGCAAGCTCGGCAGAACAAGGTCCAGCGCAGTCATATGTTCCTTCACGGGCTTATAGGTAACCATGCAAACAGGCTGGGTGCCCCCATACAATGATTTTTGTCTTAGCTGCCCAAAGAATATCATGAAAGGAGATTCTATAGCGAATAAAATTATTGAGAAAATTAGAGAGTTTTTTAATGCTCCCAATACAAATCTAGATAGGCGGCGAATTTCCCTGGGATGGCAGAAGGTTACTAAAACATTTAGTTTGTGAAGACGCCCTTAAGAAGTTTTGAAAGATTTCTGGCAGACTTCCCATCTTCTAGGACAGCTTTTGAGATCTACATCCACTATTCGTCCTACTTCCATACTGCAATTTTCGTAGAGATCGTAAATACAGTTTAAAATTGCGAGTGATTTTATTGCATTCTGTTTGGAGTGGCTATGTTTTCTAGTTCTATGTAGGTCTTTGAGAAGTTTGAACCTTTGGAGGACAAAAATTGTGGACTCGATTTGTGAGTTTGTCTGTTATGTTTGGATTGATTATCTGGTCTGATGAGCGCGTGAGGTGGTTCAGATGGGGGACGTTGTGAGCCGCGACAGGGGCCGTGGTTCTACTTTATACCCGGTACTCAGTCAGTATATACATATGTAGTATGTACATTTATGAGCTTACGATTTTTAAAAATTTATTATCGCAAAAGGGACGAATTAAATTTTGGGCAAAAAATAATATTTCAAAAAATGAAGTCAAACCATTTTTGGAATATTTATACATGTTTCCAATATTGTTTGCATTTGCTTTTTACATCTGCTTCTACATTTCTACATGTATAACTACATATTTGAGACGTAAACGTGTTTGCGACAGAGAGAGAGGGAATGAGTCAGCGCTTGGCAGGCGTTGCGTAGCCACTGAATTTTAATTTGTTTCTTCTGTGCATAATATTGATCCGACCTGATCCAGATTCGGCCATCTATTAGACACGGTCATTTTCCATGATTCTGCGTTTTTGGATTTCTCGTACCTTAAAAATTGTGGATTCCACAGATTTTCGTCCTTTGTGGGGGCGGAAGGGGGCGTGGCCAAATTTTGAAATAAACCTGTGCTGGATTGATATATATGTATCACAGGAGCTTGGATGGAAAGTTTGGTTGCTCTAGCTCTTATAGTCTCTGAGAACTAGGCGCTCATTTGGACGAATAGAGGGAATAGAGGGAACGATTAATTTCAAAATGGTTTTCTTCATTGTGGCTATGCTAATGATCCGATATGATCCAGATTCAATACTCAGATAGAAATAGCCATGATTCTGCGTTTTTAGTTTTCTTCTGCTATCAAAATTGTGCATGCCACAGACTTTCGTCATTTGTGTGGGCAGGGCAAAATTTTGAAATACACTGTGAGTAGTGTGATATCACAGGAGACTGGATACAAAATTTGCTCGCTCTAGATTTAATAGAATCTGTGTTATAGGCTCTCATGAGGACGGACGGACGGACAGACGTACGGACAGACAGACATGGCTATTTCGACTCGGCTATTGATGCTGATCAAGAATATACATATATGTATACTTTATGGGGTCGGAAACGCTTCCTTCTGGGCGTTACACACATCCGTTATCACCACAAATCTAATATACCCCTATACTCTTCGAGTACCAGGTATAAAAACACAAAAAAACAAATCAGAGTCTAGCACTCCCCAAATGTCAAATGGGAGCAATCCCCTGCATGGGAAGGCATCGGACCTAAGGCCTGGCCCGACCAGTTCAACAGCAGTACAGGCCTGTATGGTGGAAAGCGCTGGGGTGAACCCGAGTGGGTCCCATCCCGAATCTGGGGTGGGTGGCAGACCAAATCCTAACACGGACATCTCGGAGAGGCAGCTAAGCAACATTGCGGCTGCCCCACCCTTCTGGTAAATTGGAGGGAGATGATCTGCCTTCGACCAGCGCAAAAGCCAAGAAGCACACATATGCCGAAAGAGAAGTGCAGGGCACATACTCCGTCGGCAAAACGCAAACACGGAAGCCAGCCCGTCAGCTGACTGGCTGAAGAAGGTGGAGTGGTCCACAGCGGTGCTCCTTCGCGCAGATTGCCAAGGATTGGACGCTAATTGGCGTCCTCGACAAAGGCAGTACGTAGGGAAGAATACCCAGAAGACAATGGAAGTGGGTGGAAGCGGCATTGATCGACCGCTGCTTCGAACTCCTCGGAAAAGACCCAGGGTTCCAGGGCAACATAAAAGTAGTAGCCTGCGAAGACGAGCGCTCCGTAAAGCTGTACAAAGCAGCGGTGGCGCAGATCGGAGAGGTTTACGCCTCGCTGTAGATTGGAGCGAGGTGCCCAGCAGACTGAGGGCCAGAATTTGGGTGCCGGCTACCTTAAAGGAGCCTGAGCGCATCCTAAAAATGTTGCAGAGATGCAACCCAGGACTGCCAACCATGGATTGGAAGGTAGTCAAGGTCGAGGAAACACAGGGGCCGACAAACCAGGCTATAGAGGCAGCCAAAGGAGAGCTAAGCTACGGCTTCAGCTCGATGACCATATAGGTGTATAAGTCGGACGCAGCCTCGGCCGAGGCTCGTCCTGTCGACAACCCAGTCGTGCATGATGTTGCCTCGGAGATCGAGGCACCCGACAGCAAGCTGGAGCCGATCAAAGAAGGCTACTCCTCAGACGTAGAGCTCATGCGTGATTTCGAGGCGATGTGTCTTGAGGACGTAACCGACGACTCAGACGCCGCCACTACAGTGGTGGAGATTCTTGAAGATGTCTCTAAGACTCCTTGAAATAAATCTCCACCACTCTAAAGCAGCATCTGCTGCCCTCATATTCCGCTTGGACGAAGCAGAGCCGACGTCGTCCTAATCCAGGAGCCTTGGATAGTCGGAGAAGAGGTCTATGGATTAGCGACGAGAGAGTACAAGCTCATTGTACCCCAAACTAAAGGTAAAACTCGTACCTGGATTCTTGCAAGAAAGCACCTAAATATCTTTCTGCTCCATAACTTTAGCAATGGCGACAACACAACAGTAAGCCTAGAGCTACAGCGGACACATCTGAGGCTGATGTCGTCCTACATGGCCCATGAGGAAAGCGATCCTCCCAACGACCTCGTCTGCAAGCTGGCCAGCGACACCGAGAGGTCCAATACAAGCCTTCTAATAGGCTGCGATGCCAATGCTCACCACACTCAATGGGGGAGCACAGACACAAATGTAAGGGGTGAGTCACTTTTTAGCTTTATCCTAAACTTGAACTCATATGTAACCGGGGTAACGACCATACATTTATCATAAAAAACCGACAGGAGGTTATTGACCTCACTATAGTGTCTCACAATTTGTCAGACAAAGTGATAAGTTGAAAAGTATTAGAGGACCATTCCTTCTCTGACCATAGGTACATCGAGACGATTTTATCCCCAAAACCCACCGACTACACTTACCGCAGGAAAGCCAACTGGGTAAAACATAGTTCAGTTATGGAAGAATTACTCGCCAACAAGGCACCAACGAGCCCAGACACTCAAGACGACTGAGATCATATAGTGAACAGGTTTACGGAAGCATGCAACAAGGCCTTCACGGCAGCTTGCCTGCCACACAAGACAAGGGGTAAAAAGGAACCCCCTCTGGTGGTCGAAACAAATCGACATCCTACATAAGAGTTTTAGGACTTTCTTCAACAGAGCCAAAAGCAATAACGAGGAGAAACATTGGACAGACTACAAAATAAGTCTTGCCCAATACAAAAAAGAAACACGGAAAGCAAAAAGGGACTCTTGGCATTCTGCTCGGAGATAGAAAAGTCGTCAGAAGCCGCAAGGCTGCGCAAGATCCTCTCAATCCTCTCCTCTCGCTATCCTAGGTCTCCAGCGGCTCCAGCTTGCGGGAAACCAAACGGCAGAAATGGCAGTGATACGTCTTAGCAAAGACAATATAAACACTAAGATATGGCATGCTCATACAATTCTGTTTTGTAGGGAGGGTTGTTTTTTCAATGAGTGCTATCTCGCTCGCACTAACTCCAGTGCGCTCGCAGATCTCAAAATAGAATGAGCTTGCTTGTATAAGTACACACGGAACGTAAGTACACATGTGTGTGTACGTGTGCCGAGCTGCCGAAATTGCCAGCAAAATACTTTTGAGAAGATTTCTTGAGCCACAAATTTATTTGCTGAGTGTTGCTTATTGACGCGACGCACTTATACCCTATAGACAATTTATATAATTTGATATCATGTCTGATATATATTTTGCATTTTTACATATTTACATTCGTTCATTATATTCGTGTTACTATACATTAAACAAAATTAACATATAAAGGATATACAAAATATAAAATTTTTTATATTTTGGGCATGCGTCATCGGAAAATCATAATCTCCATTCAATTCTAAAGTAATGGGTATTTTCTTCGACAGCGGCGTCGTCAACAACCAATACAAACAAGCAGCCATAAAATATGCACACATACAGTTAAAGCTCAGCCTCACGTACAGAACGTGTGAAACTAAAGCGCTCTCTGTCTCTCCGTCTATCTGTCTCTCTCTAACTCACACTGGAATGCTTGAAAGTTCCAAACGATCAGGAATTGCCCTCAAAATTTTGTATGGCGCGCCACATCTTAGTGTTTATATTGTCTTTGGTCTTAGAGACCCCGACCACTAGACATCACAGCTCATGCGTCACTCATCGATACTAACTAAAAGTACCGTCCCCACGAACACGGACTACTGCGTCCCAAGGGAACACACAGACACTCCCTTCAATATAATCATCCCTAGCAGAGAAGAATGGCTCGAGGGACCACCACGCCCAGATAAAGCCATGAGCATCTTCACAGATGAATCAAAGCTGGACAACAAGGTCGGAGGAGAAAGGCACTCAGGCACTCATTCAGGGTCCCAGATCACTGCAGTGTACTCCAAGCGGAAGTCATTGTGATCAGAAAAGCACTGAACCACCTTCAAAAAGCCACCGTCATGGCAACTAAGGTAAACATTTATAGCGGCAGCCAAGCAAATGAGTCTAATAGCCTGGTACCCATGGCACGTCATGACTTTGATGACGGCTTGATTGACCTGTCTCTGTCTCAAGTTAACCATGTTTTAAAATTCCTTGGGTCGATTTCTTGATCTGTGCTTTGTAACGGATCCGACCGTAGCGTTGTTAACTCGAGTCCCCCCGCTCTCTATACCTGAAGATGCCTACCATCCTACTTTCGAAGTGTCGCTCGACCTAGGACGAACTGTACTGGATCGGTCGGGTAGACTACCCCAATGTGTCCGCTGCTTCCGTAAAGCCGAGTTTACGAAGCTTAATAACCTCATTAGGGATTTTGATTGGTCCGCTTTATATTTGTGCAGTGATGTTACGACAGGCACAAACATTTTCTATGATGCACTGGACTCACTTTTTGTCTCTTGTGTCCCACTTTCCTGTCCGATTAGATCAAGAAAACCCCCTTGGTTTACCAAGGAGCTATCTCATCTAAAAAACTTAAAATCAAGACTTTATAACAAATTTCAAGAAGTTGGCTCTCCTTCTTCTCTCTCTCATTATGTAATAGCTCGGTCAAACTTTTCAGTTCTTAACGCTCAATGCTACAAGAATTACCTATCTCGATGCAGGATAAGTTTTTCTAAGGACCCCAAAAAGTTCTACAGCTTTGTAAACAGTTAGCGTAGAACGTCCGCACACCCATCCTCGCTATCTTTCCGTAATACGTCGGCAGATAATGATCAGGCAATTGCCGATCTTTTTGCCCGTTTTTTCCAAACTACCTATTCGCCGGAAGTTTACTCTGGTCAGCCGTATCCATACAGCTTACCGCGGTCGAACGGCATTTTCTGTCCTTTGCTAAATGAAAGCTCGTTGCTTCATGATCTACGAACAGTAAAGCCGGTGTTCTCACCGGGTCCGGACGGAGTTCCCGGCTGTGTACTCAGGTATTGTGCCGAGTCTCTGTGTGGGCCGTTGCTTAAACTGTTCAACCTATCTATAACTTCTTCATGCTTTCCCCCGATATGGAAGGAGTCTTTTATAATTCCTCTCCATAAGAAAGGTAGCAAGTCTGACGCAATGAACTATAGAGGTATATCTAAGTTATCCGCTATTCCTAAAGTGTTTGAGAAAATTTTAACTCCGCACTTGCAGCACCTATGCAGATCACTTATATCTCCAACTCAACATGGATTTATAAGGCGGAGATCAACCACTACAAATTTATTGGAGTTTACCTCCTTTATAATAAAAGGCTTTCAAGGTAATTTGCAGACGGATGTTGTTTACACCGATTTTAGTAAAGCGTTCGATTCTGTAAACCATTCCCTCCTAGCACAAAAGCTCGACCTTCTAGGGTTCCCGCCCAATCTCCTGAGATGGATCTCTAGCTACCTGTGTTCTATGTCTCAAAGAGTCCTTTTCAAAAACTCCCTGTCCTCTCCAGCTATGGTGACTTCGGGTGTACCTCAGGGCAGCCATCTAGGCCCCTTACTCTTTACTCTCTTTATAAATGACCTACCTTCTGTATTAACATACTCTCGAGTACTAATGTATGCGGATGATGTTAAGCTCTGTGTCCACTAGAAGGACATTTCTTTCCAATCCAGGTTGCAATCCGATCTCGATAGATTTCAGTCTTGGTGTTATACACCCTTGTTTCTTCCGCTTTGTAGATCGAATTACGCCTTGCATGAACCATTTAGGGTCCTATGCTCGGATTATAATTCCATGTACCATATTATATCTACCAATAACTCCCTTCCTAGTCTTAAATTACTGATACTCCTACATCTTTCCCGTAACTAGTAATTACTTTTCTTCTTTAGTTAGATTAGTTCTACTTTTCCTCGAACACTAGTCTAACACCTATCTTTCCTGCATGTCCGCGATCGGTTCGGTTTACGAGTCGCGCGTCATGCGGCAGCGCCCCTCGGTCGGTTGGGCGGGAGGTGGGCTGCGTTCTTGCCTGGGATCCGCGCGTATCAGCCATCGGCTGGTGTCGCTTGGGCCACTTGATGGTGCAGTCATTGCATATCAACGTCCTAAAGAAAAAAAAAGCTGCGATGCGAAATCACTTCATGCGATTTCCTCGAACTCGGCCGCAGTGGGAAATTGCCGCAAATCTCTTCACGAGATGGCTCAACAATTTTCTATCAGCGTTATTTGGGTCCAGGATCACCGGGACATCGAAGGCATGACAGATGAGCTGGCCAGGTCTGGCACCACAATACCCCTTCTCCAAGACACGGAGGATATTTGTATGCCAATCGCGTGCGTAAGCAATTACATGGCTTAGGTGGAAGTCACAGTCACAAGGGGCCGAAACCGGAGCCTGTGGAGCTTGGCAGCCGCCTTCACCTAACCCAACCTAACCTTGGATTGATTATTTCAGTGGTCGCAGGCATGTAAGGAGGGGAGGGGTTGTAAATAACTAAAATAGGAACTTTTTTCTATAGTTTATTTTTCATTATAGGTTTTACAGCTTACACATTTTCAATTACATTTTTTTCGCATTTTATGTTGTTTCTTCTGCTCGTTGGCAAAGATGTGACTGTTTTTTTTTGTTTGTGTGGTTGTTACTTGCTTGTTACTGTCTTCAGTTGTATATGCATATGAATTAATCATAGGATGTCTTTATTTGATTCGCTAAAACTCATTTATAAAAGGTATTCTGTACTCTTGTGTTTTTTCTGCATAATTCGCATGTAATTTTGTTTAGGCCATTTCTTATTAGTAATAATTAAATGCAAGAAAGTGTTGAAAAGTTGGATATAATGGCGTGGTTATATAAGTAGTTCTGTTCTGTTATAATTAAACATTGTACACATATGTATGTACATACCTACTCGTACGTTCGTACATCTGTACATGCATATGTATGTACAATGAATATTGATGATCTGACTCTCAGTATCGTTATCATCGCTACTCTCTACTCTCTGGCTTCTCATTTCTTTCTCCTTCTCGTTTCATCTCATCTCGACTCGTTTCCTTTCGTGTTTGTTTCTTGTTAGGAATCACAGTATTGTGCAAATGACCTTTTTATTTAAGTGGTACAAAAACTCGTACTTGAAACAGCATACACATATGTATCATATGTCTATCCGTACGTATGCGCCTATGTAAATGCAAATGCAATTGTAAATGTAATGTAAAATAGAACCCGAACACAGGCAGTGCGGTTTTTGGTTTCTATAGTTCTCAACCTCTTACCCGTAGTGGGGTAGAGAGGTGGTTCGTTTGTACACACGAACGATTCCATTCCACCAATGAACACTTTTTCTCGAAACAAGAGGAAATATTTTCTTGGTTTTGACTTTTTTGAGTTTTCATTTCGCAAATCACAATATATATGCAAAATCTTATACATCTCTCTATATATTGTATATATATATATATATTTAGTCATATATATATATGTATATATCGCTTTGTCATGAACATTAGATTTAGATCGTTGTCCTCTATACAAGTAAATATATATTTATGTATACATATATATGTATATATGTAGAATATTTGTTTGATTGCATGTATTGTATTATTTAGCTTTCTTTTTGACCACCTATGCTTTCTTCCAAAGCTCTTTCTTCTTCGTTTTCCAGTGTGGATGTCAGGGTGTCGGGTGTGGGTGTGGGTGTGGGTGTGGGTGTGGGTGTCAGTGTGAGCTTCTTCGGCTGCATGGTGTAGCTAGAGAAGATGCAGCATGCAACGAGTCGAGATCCCTCTCTCTGCATCAGTTCCCTGCTTTGCTTCAGAAAGCCGATCTCCATCTAACTCAATCGTTGGGATATGCGTGGTGCAGGTGAATAGTGGGAATCTTTTTTTCCGTCCCTCAGTTTTCTTTGGAGTTTGTTTGGGAGGAGGGGAAACTAGTTTATTGGTCTCAGTAAGTATACCCACGTGGGGCAGACTAAAGAACGGAGTATCCGGTTGAAAACTATGCTCAAGCTGGGCTTCTTAGATAGCTAATTGAAATAACAGCAAAACAGAACGCATTCATCGAAAAACGATTAATCAAGTTACACATACGAGAACTCGTAATTCTCAATATCATTTACTTTTTTTAATGCCACTCTTCGTTATATTCCATCTCATTCCTTTGCTCTCTTCCCTATGTTATTCATTTGTTTAAATCTAGTGCAAAATTTTACTAAGCAACCCTGTATGTTTACTGAAAACAAAAAAATATATGCTTATATCCACTTAAAAAGTACATATCGTGTTGTCTAGAGTAGGCAAACCAGTCAAAATATACATAGTTGAAACGAATATACATATGTATTTATGTTTGTTATTCTTTTGGGGAAACCACCATCATATGCTTCGTCTGGTTTGCATTTTTCTTAGATATAAGTCAATGCACAGGCTGGTTTGTGTATCTCCATACTGTCTTTTTTTATTTAAAGTTCAATGCATTTTACTCTTAAAGCGGCGAACAAAGTGAAAAATTGAGATTTAAATTAAAGAAAAGTTTATAAAGACTGAACAAAAAATTGTAGATGTTGTTGTGTTTTATTGTGTTCGTTTTTTACTTTTAGATTCTAATGCCACTTGTGTGTTTTTAGCTTAAAAAAAACATTATTTTTATTACATATACATCTGGATTTCGTTTTTATGTTCACAAGGAATGAAAAGTCAAAAATTATATTTTGGTTCTCAACGTAGTACTATGCGCACGAAGTATTGGGGAGCATCGGTATCGATCAATTGGAGGTTCCTTTTCCATTAATATATATGTATATGCACTGATAAGTATATATGTAACTGTCTAATTCAGTCAACTAATTGGTTAATTAACTAATTACTTTACTTAAATAATTAATGGACAAATGATGAACTTTTTCATTTCAATATTACACACAATTTGTCATTACACTATGGACGTAAATCAGAAACTTATACGAAATTCGAATTGCCGACGAAAGGAATGCTTTCTTTTCTCTGGAGTGAAATGCTTGCATGGGGACCAAGGGAGCAGCCAATCTGCTAGTTCTTTCAAACAATCTGCTGACACTCTTTGGGTCCTCTAACTGTGTGTGGCTGCTTTCTGCCGCGAAGTTTTTTTGTGGTTTTTTCAAGGTAACCATAATCCATACTTAGGTTGGAAATTTTACTTGCTGAACACATCAATGTTATTGGTTATCGTGCATACACATATGTATGTACATAAGTAATTGTACAGTAAAAATGATTGTAAAAGTACTCGAAATTTAACAAGGCAAATTGGTAGACAGCAGACAGGCTCAATGGCTTCATACATAGAATTGGGAATTGGCTCCGCAATTCAATCAATCATTGTTCTTTGTATATGCATGTGTATTTACACATGCATGTACATATGTATGTATGAATCTACGAGTAGAAACCTTATTTTTGATAGCTGTCTGTCTATGCTAGCCGGATCTACCGGTTAGCCTTGTCTTTAGTTTGCTTACAAAACTTGACACCTGTCACATATATTCCACGCAAATATTCACTGATATTTATATATAAATCGCCATTGGAAACTAAACATATTCTCGAAAAAAAGGCATTCCAAACAGGCATTACCGTGAATGATTTTCTTTTCATTAATATTTATATTAATTTCTTGTTCTTCTAGTTTGTCAAGGCAAATATAAAAAATTTAATGAAATTGTTTTTAGTTTTTTTTTAGCTTTAAAAAGGCGTTAATTGTTTGCTAAAATATTAAATAAGCCAAAGGAAGCTAAATCAAATACTTTTAATTCTGTTTTTGTTTTTTTTAAGGTTTTTTTGTTACTTTAATAAATATTTTTGTTTAATCTTATGTTTTTTGCAGACACTTAAAGCAGTTTTCATTTCATACAATTACAAATATTTTTTTGGGGCGTAGAATCAGTTGAAGAAAATCAAGAACTCAAAGGAAATCCATTTAGCTCCAGGCACTCCTCTCAGACGTAGGTGGCTACCGCGGCAGTGCTTGTCGAACCAGTTCCTCCATTGCTGGCTCCTGTACCAGCTCCTCCTGTTCCCGATCCCAATCCGGATCCACCACCTGCTGCTGCGGCTGTACTTGTCTGGGGCGGCGCCTGTTGGTGCGTCGAGGCGGAGCTGTTGAGAAGCTGTGGACTGACTGGCGGTTGGAGTTTCCCGGGCACGTACTGGCCGATAAAGGAGCCATCTTCAGTGAATTGACCTGTGGGCGAGACAGCAACCCAGATAAAGGAAATATTAATAACAGTAGTACTAACCATTTTACTAGTTTCATATACAAAGATTATTTTTATATAAACCATATTAACCACAACCAAAACCAGCGCGTGAGAGTTTCGATTAGTTTCGGGTTTAGTTTAAAATGAGGTTATACATAATTGAATATCCCTGTTCCGGATAGCGAGTAGGAGGATGTGAGGGACAAGGGAAGGTTCCATTAGTCTGGCGTTTGTTAAACTTCAACTACTTTGGGGATATATGAAGGTTCTACGTATACATATATCTACTATAAGCATTAGCAAGAGAAAAATGCCTAATGGGTAAATTATAATAAACATGCTTGCAAAAATACAAAACTTTACCTTTCGGAATTTTCAGCTACAAATGAAGATAAGAGTAAACACACAAAAAGAAAACACGAATTCTTACAACACGATAAAACTGTTGATATTAGATTTCCATTGGGTAGTAAACTGAAATTTGTTCCCACACCGACTTGTTTTTTGACCGGTCGTTCCAATAAGATGCGGTAAATTCCAGCATATGACGTTAAATTATTCCATTGCTTTTTGACGGCACACTACATCGATTGCATAGAAGACGGAAAGACGGGCATTGCAAGATCGACTCGGCTACAAAGAATCAAAGAGGGCTTCGGAAGGGCTTGCTTCCATGCGTTGCAATGAAAATGTACTAACTTTATAAGTTCTAAACCCAACTATTATCGATAGATTACAAACGTATTTTCTGTCTGGCTTGACTATCTCTGAACATGACTATGCATGGATATACGTATGTTCGTGGAAGCAACGCGTTACTTTTGGTCATGTACATACATATCTATGTATGAAAATCACAAAATACATGCTACATACATTATTCTACAGGTATATGTTACGGTTAAAAGTGGGGTTTCTTATTTCGTTTATTATTATCCATTCAGTTTTCTTTATTTTGTTTGTTGTTCTTTCTAATTTAATATACATATATAAAAAAAATTATAATTCCATATAATTATGTAGTGTTCATCCTCCATTCTTTAATATTAAATAGCTCTACTACACAGAAAAAAACATAAGTTGTAATTCTTCTTCGATTCTTCAATATTCTTTCTTTCAGAAAACAAACGCAAAGGAAACATTTTTACATTCGACAGCACTAACTATTTCACTGTCGAAACTGAAGTACAAAAAAAATAATAAAAATGTTACACAAATTATAAAATAAAAACAAAATACAAAGTAAGATAATGCAAAATAAACATCTACGCAAAAATGTTCTTTTTGTTTTTGTCTCAAGGATGGAACTAAACGGAGATTTTACATTAACTGTTTATATCAAAAAATATTAAATTAAAACTTATTTACGTTTTATCTTTATATATATATATGCATTACATATAAGAGAGCGAGACATAGGTATACAGTTGCATACAGTGAGTGCGTGGGACACAGTGGAACAAAAGAGATACCCGTAGAGAGCAGAGGCAGAGGCAGGTGGAAAGACGGCGCAAAGAGCGAATAAAATCGATCTTATCTTGGCACATATATGCATGATAGAATACAAAAAGAGTTTTGTCGGTTCTGCATCTGTGCTGATTCGCATATCAGAATTTTATTTTAATTTCTTTCTCCCTCTTCCTGAATATTTATCTAAAGCGCTTCTGTTGGTCAAAGTTATGGGTTACATTGCTGCTCTTTCGTTATTTTCTTTGTTTTTCTTTTTTCGATTTCTTCTTTCTGCATCTCCCATTCCTACTTTTTTAAATGTTTTTTTTAAAATAGCCTTTTCCTGCGTCAATCATCATTGTCGTTGTTGTTTTTATTGCCGTTGCTGTTGCGGTTACTTTGTTTTCTTCTTTTCGTTTGGCAGTAGAATTTTCTTTGATTTTTACATTCGTTAACTTTACTATTAATATATAAAAGTTCGATTTATATATATATATTTAAATTTCGACGTCCTTTTGCACTTCGTTCAAAGAGAAACAATGGTCTCCCCTAGCATTTAATTGTGGTTCTTGGGCGCTGGATCTTGTTCATTTTCGGGGCTGTGTGTGTGTGTGTGTGTGTGTGTGTGTATGTGTGATTTGTGTATCTGTTGAGGTGGGTTTCGGACTCGGGTGTCGGTTTAGCTATTGTGGTTGGCGTAGCGCCACTGCTTAAAAATTAAATCAAAGCCCCTTGCGTCCATATTGGCCGATAAAGGATCCGTCTTCATTCATGCCTGGATATTGGATGTTGGTTGTTGTTCATTCATATTCGTATTCAAAAATTTGTTTTAAATTTTATTTGTGTTTTTGTGTGAGTGTGTATGGTGTAAAGGGAAAGGTAAAAGAAATAATGATATATATGTATATAAAATAAAAATTAAATCAAATATAGAAGTGTTGTGCAATTAATGAAGTATAAAAACATTTAACAGAGAACACAAAAAAACAATTGGCAAACTTTAGCGTCTGATGAATGATGCTCTGGAATGAAATGGAGTGGAGTGGATCAGCAGCTGTGGCCAATCCCGGTGCCAAATGAGTACATAGGTACATGGGTAGGTGTTTCAGTGGTAAGCATTGGACAGGATGATCCCTGCGCGAGCAGAGAGGCAGCCCCTGTAGTTAGTATAAAATAAGAGCGCAAACGAAAACAGCGTGCAAGGGAAAGGATCAATGGATATGCAGCGAAAGCGCAAACCAACTCGTAACTGTCACGCTCTCTTCTGCTCGCATTAGACCGTTCCATCAAGAGAGTGAGGGAGCGAGCGAAGGCGGAATGAGAGCACCTATTGCCGCCTTTGGCGATTGCTCTTTGTGGCGAAAGCGCAGCAAGAAGCCAGCCGCAGCGAGAACAGAAAGTAAAATATATTACGGATAAGCCCTTGGAAAGCTCTTCTGACCTGATAGATTGGACTGGTAGATGACGATGTCGCCGCAACAGAAGAAGGCAAAGAGACAACGACAAGGAATCGAGTTTGGGAGAGAGTGAAAGGACTCTCCTAGAGTTTGCGGATGCCACCGCTGGCTATGCAGTGGTCGTAGGACGGTGGTGGTGGTGCTGGGGACGAGTGTGGCGACGGTGGCATTGGCAGCGATGGCTGGAACGATATCGACGGCTGCGACTGCTGCTGCGGCTGCTGCAGTGCTGGGCTGCTGGGGGACAACGGAGACTGCAAATATTTGCTGCCTCCTTTGCGGGCAGCGGCGGCGGCATGGGCGGCAGCGGTGGCCACAGCTGCTCAACATTGAACCACAGTATCATCATCATCAACATTAATAAAATCAAGATCGTAATAAAGAAATCAAGTCCATGAGAACCCAAAATGGTCAAGATGTCATGATATCATTGCTTGTATTGGGGGATCGTCTCAGCCCTAGAACGGTGCCGTCCTTATGTTCGCGATATCGCGATATATGTACATACGTATGTATATTTGGAAATCAAAACAAAAAATAAGTACCCATATTCTCCGCTACAAATCAGTTCAATATACATATATATATACATATATGTATATTCGAGTATCTATCGAAACGTATCTTCTAACCTTCCATATCAGGACGCATCATTGGGAATCTCAATTCAGAAACAGATAGCTATAGGCTGTTTTATGGTTTTTTAAGGACTTCATTGAAGAAATGCGGTTCCGTTCTAGGCTTAAGATGTGTAGTAGGAGGTACAAAGGGATGTACAAAGGATCTATATGTGTATGCATGTAGGTAGTCAGGAAAAATCCGAGTCGCAATCGACTCGACTCAACTAACCTGTGTCGCCATCGCCGTACTCGGCCATTGAATCGGTGTCGCTCTCCACACCGGGTTTATTCGCTGAACTAACGGATTGGCGACCAGCGCTCTTGTTATCCAAACTGCGAACGGGATAAGTGATTATCTATAAGTTATTGGCAGAATGTGGCTTATGACTGGCCCTCTTACGGTTGCGAGTACTCGTGGAAACCTCCTTCGTCAGGATAGTCGCGCCTTCCGTTGGCCAGTTCCCGGTCGTGAACATCGTACTTGCCGCCTCGGTTGCGACGAATGATGCAGATGATTATGAACAGAATGATGATAAAGGCTAGGGCCAGCATCATGCCGATGAACCATCCGGCGTTGGCCACCGTCTCGTTGGGCACCATGATTGGTCCCTCTACGCTATTCGTGTCGATCTCCTGCGTGGCGCTTTCCGTGTAGTAATGGCCATCAACGGACACTACCCGGAACTCGTAGGCGGTCTCTGGATCGAGCCCGGCTATTTCCTGGAACAGAGTCATTTTCTCCTCCTTTGCATCGGACCATTGCGTCTCGCCCTTGACCCTGAAATCGAATTGAGAGTTTCAGTTCATTCCCTTCGACAGGTCAGAGCGAGGCTTTATTGTACCTGTACTTGGTGAAGAAGTGAGTGCCCGCATGTCCTTCGGTGCTCGGCTGCCAGTTGATGCGGAACTTGGCCTGGCCATTGTCGGATGGCAACTGCTCCCAGGCAAAGCTGGGCGTGGCTGGTGCCATGTTGCTCTCCCCCAGAGTGCTCTTCTCGATGTAATGCCTGCAAGGTGTTGGGAATGGAATCAAGTGTTTTTTTTCCAAAGAGGAAATAATTTAACATGTTTCTTGAGTCATATACTTACTCAGTTCCTTCGCCCATTTTGGTGGTGGCCGTAATAGAGATGCGGTACTTGGTCTTGGGCTTCAGGCCAGCCATCTTCGTGCTCGTTATCCTCGGATCAGTGATATGGGGATCGTACTCGCGACGCTCGCCCACAAAGCTGCCCTGGACCTCCTCGTAGTAGATCTTGTAGCCGGTCAGCTTGCCGTTGGGATGGAGTGGCTTCTTCCAGGTGACCCAGAAGGCGGAGGAACCCAGCGGATGGGCATCCAGCGACTGCACCGGGGAGGGCACACCCTCGGGAGTGTCGAAATCGATGATGGCACTAGGCGGACCATTGAAGCGTCCGTTGTAGGCCAGTATGCGAGCAAAGTTCTTCGAGTCAGGCTTGAATTGCGTGACCAGGGCCGTGTCTGTATCGCCCTTAACGTGGATCTCGCGCAGACCCTCTTCGCCCTCCTTCTCGGTCCAGGTCTGGATCTTGTAGCCCTTGAAGTGTCCTCGCACGGACTCCTCGCTGACGGGTGTCCAGGCGAGGTAGGCACTCGTGGCCGTTGTAATTTGTCGCATCGTGAAGTTAGTCGGCGCATCCAGAGGACGGTCCTCCCCCGAGTAGCCAATGACTTGCTCGGCTGCCACGTTCGACTCGCCGCGCTCGTTAATGGCTACCACCTTGATGTGGTACTTGACGAAGGTCGGCTGGTCGGTGATCACGATGTTGTTCTGGTGCCACTCGTTGATGTCCTTGTTCTCCCAGGCGGCTGCAGGAATGTCACGCTTCCAGCTAACGCGGTACTGGAACTTCGGGGCATTGTGCTCGATCTCCGGCATGGGGGTCCACGAGATCACCAGGTTGTTGGGCTCCGTTCCCTGGCCCACGACGTTGTCCGGATTTTTGAAGGGCACATCCGGCTGGGTAGTGCAGGACTCGCTGTGGGCGGATGGTTGAGAGGCGCCGATTTTGTTGAAGGCGATCACGCGGAACGTGTAGTTTGCCCATGGGGACATCTGGACCACGAAGGAGAAGTCCGTGTTGGGCACCTTCTCGAAGGCCGTGTCCCAAGAGGCAGGGGTGAAGGAGGTGTTGAACTGGATCGTGTAGTGGAGGATGGGCGACCGGTTATCGCCCTGCGGCTCCCACATGATTTCCGCCTTGTCCGCCTGGCAGGTTATGCCCGTCAGCTTGGGGGCGTTCGGTACGTCCTGGACGATCAGGTTCGCCTTCGCGGTGGCCTCGTCCAGACGAGTGCGTGCCACACACGTGTACTCGCCCGAGTCCAGCTCCATCGTCTTAGCAATCGTCAGGCTGTTGTCGTTGGTCTTGACGAACCGCGGTTGCGCCTCAAAGTCGATCGGCTGGCCGTCCTTCCACCAGTCGATCTCGATCTCCAGATTGCCGTCGTGCGCCTCGTTGCAGCGGAACGTGGCCGACTGTCCCGCGGCCACCTCGTAGTTCTGCGGCTCCTGGGTGATACGCGTGTGCTCCATCACTGTCAGTGATCCCTCGGCGGACTTATTCCCAAACTTGTTCTCCGCATAGCACGTGTACTGTCCGGCGTCCGAGAAGGTCACGTCTAGGATCTGAAGATCCCCATTGGCCTGCACGATGTAGCGTCCTCCGGTCAGCCAGTTGGTGGCCCGCAGCCACCTCACCTGCGGCTTAGGGGCCCCGCTTACGCGACAGCGTAGTGTTACGTTTCGTCCGTCGACGGTGGAGAGTGCAGTCGGGGGCTCCTCGATCTCTGGGGGCAGGGCCTGCACGTTGAGGAAGACATCCTTGTAGACGTAACCCAAGGAGTTAGTGGCGTTGCAACCGTAGTTGCCCGTGTCGCTCTTCAGCAGATTCACGATGCGAATGGTGTTGTCAGTGACGGTACGCCTCGGATTGGGTGTGCTTTGCTCGATGGGCTTGCCGTTATGGATCCAGCTGATCTTGGGCTCGGGGAAGCCGGCTGCCTCGCATTGGAAGACCACCTCCTCGTCCTCAGCGGCCGTCTTGAAGTCGGGTTCCACGGTGAAATAAGGGATGGCATTCACCTCCAGGATGATGGAGAAAGATTGGGCGTTGCCCACGCCGTTTGACACGTCGCAGGTGTATGTGCCGTTATCGTCGAAGTTCGTCTGTCGTATGATGAGCGACTTTCCATAGTGGCCCTGCGTGATACGGTCGCTCCACTGTATCCGGTGTCCATCTTTGCTCCACACGGTCTGAGGCAGCGGTGTACCGCCGTAGATACAGAACAGCTCCATGCGCTTGCCGCGCAGCGCAAGGGACTGGCGACGGGAGACATACTGCTTGATAGGCTGGTGCTTGTTTTGGGAGGCGCTGACGCCCATCTGCTTTACGTCCAGCAGGACCTTGTTGCCGATCTTGTACTCGCTACGGAACACAGAGGTCGCTGAGCAGGCGTAGTAAAAGTCATCGCTGGCGTCGTCGCGGGTCACGTTCGAGAACCAGAGGTTACCCTCCGGGTCGAGTGTCATGCGCGAGTTGTTGATCGACTTGATGCTGCCGTCAATCGACTGCTGCATCATCCAGTTGACTGTCGGACTGGGGAAGCCGTCTGGCGCCGCGCACTTAAGCATGAAGGGCTCCCCCTCTACTGCCTCCACGGTCTTGGCCGCCTCGTCCTTGAACGCATTTAGCTCCGCCTTCCGCACGTACACGGAGTTCGAGGTGGCTGTCCCGAATTCGTTCGACGCAAAGCACTGGTAGTGGCCTCGGTCCTCGTCCTTCGGAGAAGTGATCACCAATGTGCCGCGTCCCGGCTGCCGCAGCATTCGGTCGTCGTACGCCTGCCAGTCGAACTTCTTGCCATTCTTTATCCATGAGTATCTGAAATGATAAGAGAGCGAAGCACACATCAGACAGAGCAATCTTTTTTTTTGCTTTCTCTTTTCAGTTTAACAGATTCGATTCATGCGACACTATTGAGGTCAGTGCAAGTTTTACGATATGAGCACGAAATGCATATCGTTTCCTTCTTCAAAATAAATGACCCTCCATCCAAAAGTACAACAGGCAGCCACACCAGCCCAGAACCAGAACCCCTCCCATACATTATAGAAAATGGCAACCGCTTCCATTTTTCCCCGTGCAAAAAGTTGCCCAAAATCGACCTAAACAATTACATACATTGAAAAACCGTCCTATTTCCACATAATTTTCTAATTATTATTCATAATTTATAATTATATACTAATTATTACACCTAATATTAATTATTATTAATATTTTATAATTATTATTAATTTTTTAATTATTGTTATGTTATTATTGAAGATAATTATAATAAATGGTCTATTATACCCGGTACACGAAGAGTAAAGGGGTATATATGATTTGTGGTGATAGTGGATGTGTGTAACGCCTAGAAGGAAGCGCTTTCGACCCCATAAAGTATAAATATTCTTGATCAGAATCAACAGCCGAGTCGATATAGCCATGTCTGTCTGTCCGTCTGTCCGTCGGTACGTCTTCATTAGCGCCTATATCTCAGAGACTATGAAAGCACCTCCACTATCACCACAAATCTAATATAGCCCTTTACTCTTCGAGCACCGGGTATAAATAGTACCTAGGGCCTACAATAATGCAACGCGGGTGTCGGTTTGCAAAGCAGGGATTTATTCCAGACGGAATGGAATTATTCATAATTCCGTAAATTGTTCCTTTTCAAAATACCAATAATGGATTTTCTTTTCCTGCCCCCTCTCCTCATCTCCCATCTCCCATTTCCCAGTCCCAGTCCTTGAGTCTTACCTCGTGTTTTCTGGACTGCGATTAGGCTATCTAACAGTTGCGTTTTTCTAAATTTAATTTCGCTTAATCAACATTTATCGGGGGCCGGGGCTTGGAGACATAGGCAACAAGTGAGGAAAATTAAGAAATTTTATGCACAAATTATGACAATTTAACTTGCTTCATTTCCAATTACGAAAAATGTCGATTAGTAAGTGTCGGTTCTGGGGAATTGACCGGGGCAATATGGCAGCTTCTAGAAGTCTGTTGTTTTTGTTCCCTTCTTATTTCTCGAGTCTCGAGTAATTGCAATTAAGCGTCAACGCCAGAAGAGCGCCAGCTCGAGTTCTCTCTGGGGTAGGTATGCCCGACATTTGTTTATTAAATATATATGTACATATACTCGTATATATATATATATATATATATATATGTATATTTACATGCATACAAAGATACATAGAAATATATGCATGTAACACTCGAAAGCCGCAGTCAATTATAAGTATCAGCGGACTGCTGCTTGAGCTCGTTAAGCATTGGAACAACCTTTTTTTTCCTTTCAATTTTTCATCATTTTCAGACTTGAGCAATGCTTTCCAGTGCCCACCTCTTCTCCATCTTCTCTTTTGGTTGGATCTTTTCGGGTTCGGGTTCACTCTTGACTACAGGTCACGCGATAGGTCAATCATTTGAATTGTTTTTAAGTGTTGTTGTAAGCTGGAACTACCAAGAGAACTGAGCAACTGAGTAACTGTGCACTGCTGGAGTGCTGGAGTGGTGTAATTCTGCAATAAGACAGAAGTAGAAACATAGGCCAGCTATAGAAATGAAAGTACTAGAACAAGAGTTTGTTGAACTGGTCCCGGAGCTGGTGTCGGCTTGACCAGGAAGCGCAACTGATTTGATCAGCTTCGGTACTTCGGCAAACAGGAGGCGGGAGAGGGAGATTTTCAGCAATAGAATCTGCATACTCCAATTATCTTACCCTTAACCCTTTCCGTGGATCACAAGTAAACTGCTTATCGGCCACCATCCAGCCACTCACGTATGTATATTCACGTGTATCCTTCCGAACCTGTTTTTGATCCTGCCTATCGGGCCTCGCCACGTGCATGTACGGCGGCCCAGGACCCAGGACCGGACAACATGTTTTGAATGATACATTAAGTCATCGCCTGACCTGGCCACTACTGTACAGCCGCTGCTTAGCCGTTGGCCCACCCCAACCCTTGACCAGCAGCAGCACCGCTGCTTGGGCAAGTCAATAAATTTAGGGCTAAATGGCAGGTTGGCAGTCAAGCAGGCACGGATACGACGGCATCGGTGTCGGCGTCTGCCTTTCCTTGGCTGACACTATAGGAGGCAGTCAAGCGGTCACCTGAAACAGTTACTCCAGACAACAGCTGCTTTGCGCCCTCGTCCCTTGTTCCGCGTTCTCGTTCCTCGTCCCAGATCAAATCTTATCTCTCCACTCCCGCTTTTCTGTTCGAGCATATTTCTTTTGTGCTCGTACCCTATCCTACCTAGAGGGTCTCATCATTCCTGTCGCGAGCGGCCTTTCCTTAATTGAAAGATGACTCTCTGGAATTGTGCAGATGTACAATTACAAGTCGGGAGCGGCAGAATCGGCAGAATACACTATCACAGTGCTGCCAGGTTCTGTCAGCCGTAGGACTCCACCTGATGACGAAGAGATAAAGAGCAGTCACGACTGTTTTTGCCATTCCCATCATTATGCGGCACAGAATTTCGCCTTTTTTGAGGGAGTGTTTTGAGACAAATCTGATTCAGTGGTTCAGATATCACAGGAGTCTGTCTGTGCACAGGCTGTATCTCTATATCTCTAATCTCTAATAACTAGTCAACATACAATTAGGCGATTCGGTTATTGATGCTGATAAATCATACATATGCATGTACATATGTATGTATGTATCTGCATATGTATTCTTTATGGGGCTGGAAACGGCTCCTTCTGGCTGTAATACATACTTACTACATACAGTCACTCCCAACTAGAAATCCGACGTGATTTCCGGTTCTACCAGGATAATGACCAGAAACATTAGTCCGAAATAGCGAAGTCCTGGCTTATCTGGAACTGCCCCCACGTGATGATTCCCCGGCCCAGTCTCCAGGCTTAAATGTTATTGAAAATTTGTGAGCTGCGCTGGAGAACATCCAGAATCCCAGGGTGTCTAACGAAAAGGACCTTAAAAAAGCTCTGCTAGAGAAATGGAGCACAATGAAACCACTCTGAAGGTCTCTTCCATGAATAGTAGGTTAAGAGACGTAACAAAAGCTAAGAGGTTACATACTAAGTCTTAATATACCTGTTTAACCTTTAATTCGCCTAATATTAAACTGGTTTATGGTCACATCGTTTAAGCTGGGACTTTTATCTAAGATATATTTTAGGTTTTTAGCAGCAAATAAAGTTCCTTTTTTAAATGTGATTAAACATAAAACAAATTGGCGCTTAAACATTTTTTGTTTTTCCTCTAGTTTAAAATTTGTAGCACCGTCAACTTTTTATTTGACACTGCATCCTCAGGGGTGGGAGTCACTGTATGTACATATGTATGTACATACATATGTATGTATACATACATACATATATGTACATCTAAACGAGCCTAATATACCCCTAAACGCTTTGAGTATCGGATATAAATATAAATATATCTTATGGAAATTGTGTGTACATCATCAGAAACGAAGAGGGAGCGCGGAGCAGACAGGGGGAAAGAGAGTAGTTTGCATATGAGACGGAGGCGTCTCCAAGGGGTCTGAGGGGACTGGAGTTGTTTCCCCGCTGTATTTTTGGGGTTGGAAACCAACAAAATGCCATAGCATACTTTTTTGCGATTATCCTGCTCTGTGGCCACGCCCACGCGACGGCTTCTGGCCTAACCCAGTTATTTTCATGTATGCAGAAACCACGCATCCTGTGTGTGCGAGTGTTTATGAAGTACATACATACATACATATGTACAATGTACATACATACATACATATATAACAGGAGAAAAAAAAAGCATTTAGCCAGGAGGGAAGCAGACAAAAGTTAAACAAAAGAAGCAAAGAGACTGGAGGAGAACCTAGGAGGCGTTCTGGCTAGTAGTGGCTTACATGATTTCATTATGTTCTTTCCCTGAGCAACAGGTTGAGCCAAAATACTGATCTCACATAGGAACTGGTGGCAGTCTATACTTCTATTCGTCCGTTGATCTACAGATCTTGTAGTTTTAAAAACCATTTCGCGAAACTATTTCTGAGGTCTGTCGCCAGTCAAATGTCAAAACATTAAATGGCTTCTGCCACGCCCCGTTGCGCCCCCGTCCGCGTGTGCAGTAGAAACTAAACTGGCAACGGCCGTGGGCCGCTGGAAGAAGGTGCACTGGAGCATTTAGAGGCATGTACAAGGGTTGGCCCTTTAGCTAATACTACCAACCCCGAGATTTACGGACTGACTCTTCGGTAAAGTGGAGGGAGGCTCGAGGAACAGCAAAAAGCTTTTTTCGGCTACTGTTACCAAGAGTTAACGAAGGGGAACGGTGTGAGCTGCGGCAAAGGCCGCGTCTCTACCTTATACCCGGTACTCAGTCAGTATATACATATGTACATACATATATGAGCTTGCGATTTATGCAATTTATTATATGTTCGCAAAAGGGACAAATTAAAAAAATGGACAAAAAATAATATTTCAAAACATGAAGTAAATTTTTTAAATATTATACATATTCCCGATTTTGTTTGCATATGATTTTTACATCTGCTTCTAAATTTCTACATGACATGCATAACTACATATTTGAGACGTACAAGTGTTTACGACAGAGAGAGAGGGAATGAGTCAGCGCTTGGCAGGCGTTGCGTAGCCACTGAAATTTAATTTGTTTCTTCTGGCCATAATATTGATCCGACCTAATCCAGATTCGGCAATCTGGTAGATATGGTAATTTTCCATGATTCTGCGTTTTTGGTTTTCATTTATCTTAAAAATTGTGGATTACACAGATTTTCGTCTTTTTTGGGGGCGGAAAGGGGCGTGGCAAAATTTAAAACAAGCTCGTGCTGGTTTGGTATCACAGGAGTTTGGATAGAAAGTTTGGTTGCTCTAGTTTTTATAGTATCTGAGAACTAGGCGTCACAAAATACGAATTTGCAAAGCAGAAGGGGTCGCGTGTGAGAGAGAGCGAGAGGGAATGATGACTTTCGAAATGGTTTTCTTCATTGTAGCTATAATAATGATCCGATCTGATCCAGATTCAACACTCTGATAGAAATGGTCTTTCTCTATGATTCTGCGTTTTTAGTTTTCTCGTATCTTCAACATTGTGTACGCCACAGACTTTCGTCCTTTGGGCGGTTGGAAAGGGGCGGGGCGAAATTTTGAAATACACTTTAAGTAGTGTGATAACTCAGGAGACCGAATACAAAACTTGGTTACTCTAGCTTTAATAGTCTATGAGATATAGATGCAAATGAAGACGGACGGACGGACGGACAGACGGACGGACAGACAGACATGGCTATATCGAATCGGCTATTGATGCTGATCAAGAATATATATACTTTATGGGGTCGGAAACGCTTCCTTCTGGGCGTTACACACAACCGTTATCCCCACAAATCTAATATACGCCTTACTCTTCGAGTACCGGGTATAAAAACGTTAAGAACAAAAAGGGAGGGAGAGAATAGACGGGAATAAGAAATCCTGAAGGGACGGGTCGTACCATGGGGTCGGTGTCCCGGAAGCGTCGTCTCCAAGGTAGAAACAACACATAGGACACACATACACACACAAGCACAACAAACGAAAGGTGAAAATAGGACACGGAATGGTGCAACCCAACCAAAAAAACAGAAAACACTCCTCATTAATGGCCGCATAGCATGCAAACATAGTTTATTTTTATAGTTCGATAGAACCCCACAATGGAGCAGAGCAGAACAGTTATCGGAGCCGGAGCCAGAGGCGGAGAGGGAGAGGGAGACGGGGACGGAGACCAGGTGACAGAGACCCGGGCTTGGGCATGGCAACAGTTGATGAATTAGTTTCCAATACATTGGTGTGCAGTCGAGGGACCATCGAGGGAAAATGTCCACAAATTATGTATATAATATAGATAACAGATAAATAGATAACAGCTGCTAGCAGGGTCACCAAATTTAATGCTCTTTTACAAAGAAGACAGTAGTTGCGATCCCTTAATATTAGATGAAAACACTTCCAAAAAATGAACAATCTTAATGGTATTGCAGTAATCACGATCTTAGAGCCAATGCAAATTAACAGTCCGCCTCTTGGAGAATAAAGATGTTTCGTGTTTCTGCATGATTCTTACATCAATGCCCCAAAGGAAAGATGCGACAATTAGGTGAGCTTTGATGCCGAGACCAGATGCTGCAGTTCTTACTATAAAGGGTTTACACCTAAATATAGACCTTCAAATAAAACTAAAGAAACATACATACATATACATACATATTATACTACAAGCTGCGTAAACCTTCTTTATATTGTAAAGCTCTTTTATATTTTTTTTGTTAGTGCTATTTTGTTTTTTTTTTTTGTTGGTGCCTTAATTTCTGATTAAATCCATGCATACACATACATAAAAACATGTGCATGTGTGTGTGTATACATAAATATATATAATATATGGAAAAGCTGTTCCCATTGAATCGCCATAAGGCAGAAAAGGATTAGGCGGGAGCAACAGACGCTTTTAGCTTAAACAAACAGGAGAGCAGAGCAGAAAAGCTGCCACGTGCCATGCCACGAAGCTCACGAGGAAGGGACACAACGCAATCCCCCACAGTGGGTGTGGACATGTCCTATGGAGGATAGGCTAGGCATTGCGGGCGATGACTCATCCAGCCAGGCATAACTCCCCTGACTGGCTGATTCAAATGAGTGTACAAGGAAGGAGATGGAGATGGGACTGAAACTGAAACTGGAGTGGCAGAAGTAGGAGTAGAAGCTAGAAAACGGCTAGCATAAAACTCTGTACTTAACATCTGACACAAAGGCCGGGACCCAAACAGACGCCTGCTGGAGGAGGTGTGCAAAAGAGGGGGAGGGGAGTCTGTCAGGATTTTCTAAAGGGTTGCAGCATCGACATTCCCATGCATGGGAGGCCTGTGCCACAAATGAATCGAATGTATGAATGGTGCGCTGCAGCCTTTCATTTTTTTTTAATGTTGCAGCGGGAGCCACAGGAACGCAAAGGATGGATGGGGGGATGGTGTGAGATGTCTAACGTCATGCAAATATTGTCTGTGTGTGGTGTACATGTTTAAAAAGTCGTTTTCGGTTATGATTCTCGCTCGTCGGAAGGATGGCTGTGCACTGAATGGAGGCAGTGACTCAGAGAGAGAGAGGGAAAGCACCAGTCTAGAGATTTGGGACAGGAAGTGGATACACAAGTTGGCATGGCAGACACACAGAAACACATAACGTAGATCCAAGAAGCGCTAACATGGATAAGCTCTAGTCTCGATCCCAATTCTAGACTCTAGCAGTCTAAATACTATCCATTCTCCGTCAGTACTCGATTTAATGCATTCGTTGCGACGCTTGCCCATTCTCTGCCTGCCACTGCCAGAGGTAGCCACAGAGCGAAAGTTCCAGCACAGTTCAATTAGATGGCGCCCACATATCTACTATGTACGTAGTAAACATAACTGATTGTTAAGCCAAAATGCTCTGTTACATCGAATATTATTTAGGGACGGTATCGTTCAAGATTATGGCGTTCTTCAAACTACATACGAGTATATCTTCCCTCATTTCCAACCTCAACGCACCCCAGAGAGTTCGTATCCCTCTCGCATACAAATCGATGGCAATTTTCGCGTAAGCTCTAGAAAGAATGGATACTTTTCTGTTTCTGTTTCTAACAGCAGCCGGACAGCAAAGCATAAATAAATAGATAGATAGATAAATAGATATTTAGATAGATGGACAGACAGACAGCTGCAACACGGGAATTATTGTGCTAGAGGGAATGGAATGACGTGGTGTGCGGATACAGACAGACACCTGGGGGGGCAAAATGAGCACACCTGACCTGTACCTGTACCGGAAATGCCAAGAAATGCTAAGATGTTTTTTATGGCACAGGCGCATTCCATAATCGTAGTTGTAGAAGGAGGAGGGCGGGTGCTCTTCCGAAATATATTTCAAAACGTGGCACAGAATTAGAGTCACGAAATATATACAAAGAACTGTTGGAGAGGGAAAAATAATGAAACCCGGTCTTGCCTCGTTTAATTGTCATGTGCGTAATGTGCCCCACCAACCCATAAAAGGGTTAAAGAGCGCACTGCGGCACATACACAAACAGACACTCGCAGGTAACCGTTAGACGTCGCCAGCGACAATGACATCAAGCGGCAGAAGAACACACAGAACACACGAGAGAAAGAAAAAGAGAGAGGCGGGCGACGTGGGACTGGAAGAACCGCGCGATCACGAATGCAATACACAACGTGAGAAACTTTATGAACTTTACCTTTTTAAGTTCAGTTCAATCAGATCCTTCAGTTGAACTCTTTTTCGGGAAATACAATGTCTACATGCCTATCCAGGATCTGGTACGAGTATATATTTACATATGTAGTTATTTATTTAGCTCTGATTGCGGAGTGATTACCTCTAGCCATTGGTCTTAAGCTAGGTACAGCTTTTGTTTACATTGTGTCTTAAGCCACGTGTACACTATAGCTGAAAACTCTCAGCTTAGGTTGTGTGAATCATGATTTCAGATGGAATGATATATGGGCTACGCAAATGTATGCGAGTTACCCAATCGAAATATAATGTAGTAAGCTTTGTTCTCAATGCCTATTAAATTAGGAAAAAATTTAATTTTAAATTTTTAAATTAAATTTTGGTTTTCTTAGTCGAAACAACTTTCTTTGATAAATTGAAAAATCAACGAACAAAAATGTTATAAAATAGTCCACCACCCATCAAAAATGACTTCTGTTTTTTTGTAACATAGCGTCAGGTCATATTTGGGCTTATAATTTGCAACCGCAAACGTTAAATTTTTGTAATTTTTTTTTGTGAATATAGGACAAACCTATTACTATTCAACTAGACAAATTTATTTTTTCTTTAAAATGTGACTTTTTCATAATTGTTTGTTAACCTTTTGTAGTACAAAAGTAATGTGACGCCAGAATGGAAATGCCCGGCATTTCAAGTTGTAAAAATGTAAAAAAAAAAAAAACGATATTCAAAATTGTTTTCCCGTTATGATTCGCCACTTTACTAGCTCAATAGCTGGTGCTAAGGGCGATTTTGGGATACTGTTCGTTTTCGAGAAATTTGCAAAAAAAGCATGGTATTTGCACGGGATAAATATAGAAGTTGTTTTCTTCGCGACCAATTCAAACTCAGATTTCAGCGAAAGTTGAGGCGATATATTTATGCGAACTTCTGATTAATGTTCTGCAACTATTTAAAATAGTTATAATCTTAAGCATGTATGGTTTGTGGTTTTTTTGTAATTCAATTTAAGCCTCTGTCGCACGGGACAAACATTTCGTGGCTTTATAAATGTTACAAAAATTCCGAAAACTATATTCAAATGGGTTATTATTAAATTTTCAATTTTTTGGCTTCGGTAGACCCCGTCAGAGAAATGCCCATTATGTTTTATTTAGATTCCGCCCTATAACGCACATCCTAAGCGAAAGATAATATGATTCATTTTCATTCATGCTTTACTTTTTACTGTCGCACTTCATCGATTTTCTCCAATCTAACCGAATGAAATATGCCAGTCGACAGTCAGAAGATTAGTAGCGAATCATATGCGCAATAACGGAAATGAGCAGGCCAGAGAGAAAGAGAGAGAGAGAGACGGAAGCCCAACTAATGTCAAAATGGCAACTTTCAAGGACAGTAACAGCTTCGCATCGGACTAATGCGGTGTACAAAATCAATAAGGTCCCCCCACCCCTGCGCCATTCGTTCCTCGCTCCTTCTACTCTACCCGTAAGAGTATGTATAGTGGGGAGCGAAACTGATTCCACATTTTCATGTTCATAAAAACACTTTGTAACAAATAACCGTAAATGGTAAAATAATATGTGAGGCAATGAAAAGTTTTGTACTCAGTTTTGCACCTTATGAAAAATTCAAGCGGAATACTGTATTAACACTTTTCCCAAAGACCCTTATCATTTATAAAATTTTATATGTTGCTTGGCATACTCTCAACCAATTGCTCAACAATTTCATTCGGAATTCGATTCCATTCCAGTTCGACACGTATCCGAAGATCGTCTAGGCTGCCCAAGCCGTCTCTTCACGATTAACCACAGAATCTCAAACGGATTAAGGTCGGGACTTTTAGCTGGCCACATCATCAACTTACAATTTTAGTTTTCCAGCCTTTCTTTAACAAGTTTCGCAGTGTGCCCCATCTCGTTGAAAAGTGATATTTCCTCCAGGTTACGCACACTTGTCCAAAAAATTTGGAAGATTGGTTTTCAAAATATGTAAATATTCTTCTTTTCGCATTATTCCGTCAATGGTCCAACGGGCCACCATGTAAAGCACCCCTAATCCATAACATTTCCTCCTACATGCTTTACGGTCTGCTTCTCATAATGTCTTTGCTTCTTATCCGACTGGAGACGGTAAAAATTAGATTCGTCCCACCAGACAACATGTTTCCAGTATTCTACAGTCCAGTTTTTGTTTGCCCTTGCGAATTTCAAACGATCCTTAACATTTTGCTCGGATAGAGCTGGTTTATTTTTTTCACCGATGCGAAATAGATATGCAATTCCACCAAGTGCTCATCTAGCTGTCCATCGACTCACGTTTTTATTTATTTCAGCAGAAGCCTCTTTTGGTGTTAAGAGCTCATCTTTCCTCATTATGGACATCATAAGTCGAGCTTCAGAGTCTGTTAGGAGGCGACGGCGACCATTCAACACGCTTTCAGAACACATGTATGTACATACATTTATTATTTTTGTTGCACTTTGACCACCACTGACTGACTAACTTGCAGCTACTCAGCTACTGCGTGTCGAATAGCAACTGTTAGTCAGGCAAACAATGCTCTCTTCGGTATCTGGCGATACCGTCTTTGTGGGCGCCTAGATCTCAGAGACTATAGAAGCTAGAGCAAACTATAGAAGCTAAAGCTATCCAGTCTCCTGTGTTATCACACTACTACAAGTGTATTTCAAAATTTCGCCCCGCCCTATTCCGCCAAAGGACGAAAATCTGTGGCATACTCAATTTTGACGTTACAAGAAAATCAAAAACACAGAATCAGAGAAAATTACCATATCTATCAGATTGTTAAATTTGTATCAGATCGAATCATTAATATAGCCACAATAAAGAAAATCGCGTCTGCTTTGCTCGTTTGTTCAGATAAGCACCTTGATCTCAGAGACTATTAAAGCTAGAGCAACCAAACTTTCTATCCAAGCTCCTGTGATATCACTTCAATACAAATGCATTTCAAAATTGGGCCACGCCTCTTTCCGCCCCCCCCCCCCAAAGAACAAAAATCTGTGGCATGCCCAATTTTAAAGATGCGAGAGAATTAAGAACGCAGAATAATATACCTATGTATATTTCATATATCAGAGCTTCGAATCCGGATCCGATCGAATCATCATCAAGGCAAGCAAATCTGAATATCGGTTTTTTAGGTTAAGTCTTAAAATATCCAAATACTCCCCATAGTGCGTATGGAGACATACAGGCATTGCCTGCTTTCAGGCGACTTCCTGAAAATTATAAGCATACGCATACATAAAGCATGGATTGGTTGGTTGGTTGGGGGCTTTGCATTATTTTTCAAAGTTTAAAACAAAAGAAATTTAATATTTCTACTATTGTCTCAAAAGTTGCAATTCTCCCACACATATGTACATACATACATACATACATACATACATACATACATACTCGCACACGCATACCGATAGGAAGAGACAGGGTAAAAGAAAAACTAGTTTCTTAAAAGTTCAATCGCAACAAACAGACACCTCATACTACATCTGTACATAAGTCGTAGAAACACACACCCAGACAGACAGTCAAACAAAAGCAAAGCCAATAAAAAACGAGAGCCACAAAAACGTGGTCTCATGTCCAGTCAAGGGCACCCGGAGCGGTAGACTGAGAAGAGCCAGCAACAACGAAAAAAGAGACAACTTGCGCTATTGGGGGTCAGAGAGAGATACATACATACATGTATGTACATACATACATATATATGTACATATGTACAGCTGCGTTCATGAAAAAAGACGTGCAGCACCGTCACCTCCACCTCCAAATGGTTATCCCGGCACTGCTATTTCAGTGAACAGCAGATTTCATGGGTAATTGTCTAAAGCAATGAAAAACACGAAGATGTAATGAAAATGTAACGAAATTTCTTCAGGATTATAATGCTTACATTCCAGGCTTTCTAATAAAGTACCATTTGCTCAA
The DNA here is from genome assembly GCA_037356375.1 of Drosophila affinis. Classification (NCBI taxonomy): domain Eukaryota; kingdom Metazoa; phylum Arthropoda; class Insecta; order Diptera; family Drosophilidae; genus Drosophila; species Drosophila affinis. Next base: position 36,795,160 of record CM074802.1, on the reverse strand, counting down.
TTTGGACGACTAGAAATATCTCGAAATCGAGTTTGAAGGTGACGTGCAGCACTGCTATTTCCATGAACGCGTTGTAAATGAACACGAGATGTTGCTCTTACTACTGAGCTTTGAACCAGTTGAGTCAAGGAACCGTGGAACTGGTTCCATTTGAAAGAGGGAAAGTAATACATACACGATGATCCATTACCGAAGAGGCCTTGGAGTAGCAGATGTTCTGGATAAATAATTAAAGCTCTATTGCCTGTTCAACTTCTTCGAACTGGAGTCCTTGCTACTAATTTAATACCCGACTATCCATACTTTTCGGATGAAAATATACATACATATGTACATATACATATGTATACATATATAATAATTTATGGTTCCAACCAACCACTCACACTGCAGCAGAGATTTAGAGAGATAGAGGGAGAGAGAGAGAAGAAACGTGGAAAATGCTGAAAATTTATTATTCTCATGATTGTGTTGTTGCTTTGGGTTGAAAGTTAAAAATAACTCTGCACGCATTGCGTTGTGCATTTGCAGCGGAGGCAGTCAGAGGCAGCGGCAGTGGCAGCGATTCAGCAGAAGTGGGGAAAAGCAGCCAATGACAACAATAAAAGTATGTCACGCTGAACCACAGAGGCGTAAACCGTATACATATATACATAGGAGGAGAGAGAGAGGCGACGTGCAGGAAAAGCTTTTGAGCGAAGAACAGAGCGGGAGAGAAATAAAGAGAGAGAGAGAGAGAGAGAGAGAGAGGGAGAGAGAGAGAGAGAGAACTAAGCGCGACTTTGACGGAGCACCGCTGATGTAAGCCACACTCTTGCAACACATTTCCTCCTGTACCCTCAGCTCACTCTGCTTTGCTCTCTTTGGCGGAAGATATTGTATTATTTTTGTTTATATTTTTGGCTGTGTGTAATGCCTGCTTTTACAATTATTGATAAATAGAGATAACTTGTACGCAGTGTGTGTGTGCAGATTTCAATCGAAATCCTTTGATTATAACATTTACGATATGTATGTACATGTGCATGTAGTTGTGTTCTGCCTTATTTTCGGTGAAATATCAAGACTCAAGATGGTATTACGTAATGATCGAGGCTTGGCTTTTTGTAGGTGTAGATCTGTGTTTTGTTTCGTTAATATTCTCGGCGTGCTTGACCATCCAGTCAAACTGGTTTCAAATGGTAGCTCTACCCGTACCCCTCCTACTCATGACATGATCCTCTCTATACCTCTATCTACCGCTACCTGTGTGTCGTCCCAGCGCACATGTACCCGTTCTCCCGTTCCCGAACAAGTGTACTCTTGTCCAACTAAATTAACCACTTGCTGCCATCCAACCGGAGAGAGCGGAGCGTACGCGGGAAAAGCGCACACATTTTTTCTCTATTAACCCATTTCATACCTGTGTACATACATATGTACATATGTAGATGCATATGTACATATGCACGTATGGAAGTGTAAAAATAAACAGCAGCATTTTCTCATTTTTCTTCATTACCATGTTCTGCTGGTGCTGCTTCTGCTGCTGCTGCCACTGCGTCTCCCCCTTCTTCCTTTTACACTCCTTTCACATTGCCAACTTCTGTGTCGTGTCGGTCTGTATGGTCTGGCATTTGGCCATCTGTTGCTGGGCGGCGGCTGCTACTGCTGCTGCTAATGTGACACCCGGTACTGTAGCAGAGCTTCGGCTAAGGCGCTTCTTCTGACACTTCTCTCTGGCTCTGTCTGCCCTGTACGACACAACCTTAACAGTGAGTTGGAGAGAGAATCTAATCTACTTTGAGGATTAGAAAAAAATGTCAAGACTACTCCATTCTTCGCTAGCTCCATTTGATTTATTGAACCCATTGCTCATTAATCATTTGTATTACCCTTGAAGCGCATGAAAACGAGAAGAAACGAAACGGAAGTTTCGCCTACCCTATAAAGTCAAAATGTACATGCACATGCACATACATACATACATATGTATGCATTTACATACTTATTCCGACTTTAGTAGAACTTTAAGCGAGTGTCATAGAAGCAGCTCCCACGGAAAAACCATTCCATATTTTTTAACATTTTTCTCGATAAACATTCCGAGACGAGACTTTATACATACATGTATGTATGTATGTAAATATTTTAGATGGCTCGTCACGCCGCTTTTATTTTGCCCCGACACCACATTTTCTCGCCACATTCACATCCACATTCAGTTATTTTTATTTTATTTTAACAATGAGGTCATCATTCGATGTCCAGAATATGGATAACATTTACATACATATGTATGTATGTATGTATGTATGTATGTACGATTAACTTTGAATTTCGTATTTCAAATGGTGATGTAGATAGAGATGGAGATGACTCAATGCAATGAATGGACCCAAGTACACGGCCAAAACTCAAAGTCGGAGTAAAACATCAGAAAGAAACGAAACGAAGCTAATCGTAACGGGGCTGCGTCGAAACGTGTTTTATTTTTATTTAGGAAACAGGTTCGCATTTGCCGCATAAACATGGCTCTGGCATTACTCATGAAGCCAGAGAAGTGTGCACACTTACATATAAGAGAAGAATGCAAATACTAGAATACTAGAAATCCTGGATATGATCTTTTCTGGCTGTTACCTACCTCCACATACAAACTTATGTATGTATGTATGTATATTTATTATACCCCTATATTCTTTATACATATATTCTTCTTTAAAGCTTCATTCATACCAGCCTGCGATTATTAAGGTAGCAATATGTTGCGATATTATATGTACATATGTATGTATATGTACATATGTTCATTCAACAGATACTTTCACACGACGTTCTTCCATGTGGCTTCGCTCAACAAATCTTGTTCTTTTAGGACAGGCTGTATCAAATTTTGCTCCAAATAATGCTGCCTCGGTTCTATAATAAATTCGAAATACTTTGTGACGACGAAAATATTTCGTAAGAAGCAAGGCCGAAAAGTAAACAAACAAAAAACCAAAATGTGTTTATTCAGATCTGAAAGGAGGATAGAATACATATGTACATATGTATGTATGTATGTATTTCGGTCAAAAGACTGCTTAAATTTGATTTACGTGAATCGGGTGTAGGCGATAGAGGATGGTGGATAGTACTACATAAATGAACCAATAAATGCATACCGAAAATACATGAACTACATATATATTTCCATGGAATTTCCGATGACTGTTCATTTATTGGCCCATTTTTTAATATTTTTAGACACTTAGTATGATCTTTTATGATATTTAGATCTTTTAGTATTTGTGTGTGTGTATTTGTCGAAATACTTACTCTGGTTCGGGTTGTCCATCGGCCTCGCACTCGATAATAAATGGATTGTCGCTCTCCTTATTCTGCTGGGCCACCTTGAAAAGCAGCTCGCCCGGTGCCGGTTGCTTGATGATCCGTGGCGGGGAGTTGGCTGAATTGAGGGGAGAGCGGGGGGAAAGATTGATGAGCACGGGGATCTTGCCACTAATTGGTCGCATCAATTTTAAATTAGGTTCGATATTATTATTAGCCCTTGAGAACTATATAATACTTAATTTAGAATGCTAGTCAGTCCTGGGAGGGGGACAGGCAGGACTGTCTCGAAGCGCGAGAATTGAAGCTACCGCATTGATCTACTCCCCGAGAAGGCGGCAATTTTCGCTGTCAATTAGATGAATCTGAAGTGATCTACGATCTACTATCTACGTTGTCTATCAGAATTACAGAGAATTACTTTATTCCTTAGGAATTAGGGGAATTCTTTTGTGCTTTACCATATGTACGATATATGTACATATGTATTTACAACTTTTTACTGACTTTTGGTTAGCAGTGATGGTAAATGTTAACTACGTGGAAAACCTCTCCAAAATTTTGTGGCGGTCGCTTCTAGTTTTTATACCCGGTACTCGAAGAGTATAGGGGTATATTAGATTTGTGGGGATAACGGTTGTGTGTAACACCCAGAAGGAGGCGTTTCCGACCCCATAAAGTATATATATTCTTGATCAGCATCAATAGCCGAGTCGATATAGCCATGTCTGTCTGTCTGTCTGTCCGTTTTCATTTGCGCCTATACCTCAGAGACTATTAAAGCTAGAGCAACCAAGTTTGTTTTAAAATTTTGCCACGCCCCTTTCCGCCCCCACAAAAGACGAAAATCTGTGGAATCCACAATTTTTAAGATAAATGAAAACCAAAAACGCAGAATCATGAAAAATTACCATATCTACCAGATTACCGAATCTGGATCAGATCGGATCAATATTATGGCCAGAAGCAACAAATTAAATTTCAGTGGCTACGCAACGCCTGCCCAGCGCTGACTCACGCCCTCTCTCTCTCTTGCAAACACTTGTACGTCTCAAATATGTAGTTATACATGTCATGTAGAAATGTAGGCGCAGATATACAAAGCATATGTAAACAAAAATGGAAACAATCGTAGGCTCAAATATGTATGTATGTATATACTGACTGAGTACCGGGTATAAGGTAGAGCCGCGGCCTTTGCCGCGGCTCACAATGTTCCCTCTCGTTTTTTTTTTTTAATATTTAAAGTTTAGAGTTTTTCAGGCCAAAAATGGCTTGTTGTTGTTGGTTTTTTCTGTTTATTTGTGTTGCGAAGTTAGCTATAAAAGAGCTATTTTGAAATTAAAGCTTTATTTCATATTTACATATAATAAAATAGCTATAAAGTAGCTGTAAACTAGCTATAAAGTAGGATTACTGGCCACAATGAATGCGAGTCGTCTCAACTTTATGACGAGATATTGTAACGGTCAATGGGATTTACCATATTTGTCGCGCCTATTACTGCCATTTCTATTTGATTTTCTTGGGCAAAGGAGACAGACGTGTCAAATATATATGCATAATTATGTCGTGCACAGGCTGCAAACACACCATCAGCTCCTTTATTAATATGAATGCAGACGATTTGATGGATTTTTTACAAAGGCACAATGTTATTTTAAGAGAAAAAAGATATGAATGTATAAAAGTAGTTGTACTGTATTATATAAATGAAAAAGTAGCGCCGCAGGCGGAAAATTAAAAAAAAGAATCGCGCGATCCGCCTGCGGCGCTACTTTTTCATTTATATAATACAGTACAACTACTTTTATACATTCATATCTTCCACAGGATTCTGAAGCCGAGGAGTAAACCCACCAATTACCGTTACAATGGCCACAGCGTCGAGACGACTTTTATTCTTGTCATCACTTGTAGCTAGTTTAGTTTACTTTAGTTTAGTAATAGGACGGTATAGCTACTTTAAAGCTATTTTAGACACTTGTGAAATATAATATAGCTTTAACTTAAAACTAGCTGTAAAATAGCTAACTTCGCAGTACAAATATATACATACCAAACACATTTCTATCGCTTTCTTATTTATTGTTTACAATAACTCATAATAACACAAAAAAATACCCAAAACAATAACAATTATCCAAAACAACAACAACTAAAAGGACAACAAAAAACATGAAAAACCACACAAAAAATCGACAACAACAACACTGCAAGTGACCCGGGCAAGCCATTTTTGGCGTGAAAAACTCTAAACTTTAAACATTAAAAAAAAAAAAACTAAAAGCGCCCGCCACGAAATTTTTTTACATAAATTCATGATTAATCGGGGTCTATCCGGGAAAAAAATTTCGTGCATTTTGGAGAGGTTGTCCACGTAGTTAACATTTACCGCACTGATTTCAACTACGATGATCTCAGCAGAAGTTCCATTTTCAAGGGTCAAGTAGTCTCGACCAACTGGTTTCTTCCCCCCAAAAATAACATAGATATGTACATATGTAGATGGGGTGTAGATCCCCGTGCCGTCGCATCCGCGACGTTGCTGTTGACTTACTTCTTGCAGTTGCACTGCCCAAAATGGCAGCTAGCAATATCGCGGCCAGCATCGTTGACTGCCGCCGCATTTTCGAGCTGCTCTCTCTCTCTCTCAATCTCTCTAATTCTCTCTTCGTGTGTGTTGCGAGTGTGTAGATGAGTGGCTGTGGTTGTAGTCGTAATTGCGGGTGTCGGTCCGAAATGTTACCTCTCCTTGTCCCTCTCTGCCACTGCTCTTGCTTGTGCTCTTAGATCTTACAAAATTTTCACACTAATGAAAATTGCATCCAAGTCGAGTTTTATCTTTTCTCTTTGCTGCACTGAAAATAAAATTATTATAATGTTGATAATGATGTTAAGAACTTAGCACTTTTCAATGCGAAACGAGACGAGACGACGCGTACGAGCGAGAGAGTAAGGAGTGGATGTGCTGTGGACACAGGGCGGGCAGTAAAAGTTTAAACGTCTGAGTGGCTGAAAAGAAAACAGAGAGAGAGATAGAGATGAGTAATGAGTCATGAGTAGTGCAATTATCCAATATGAAAGTGTTCGCTTTATGCTCAACAGATGTGGTTCGGGTCTGTCTCTGCTTTAACGTTCGTCTTGTCCACGAAATGAGTCGCAATCTCTTTTTCTGTAATAATTTGCTACCTATTTGCACCCTACCCTAGTTGCTTACGGAGATATGGCGAGTCTTGTGACAGCACACTTTTTACCGGAAACCTTTTTATACCCGGTACTCGAAGAGTATAGGGGTATATTAGATTTGTGGTGATAGTGGATGTGTGTAACGCCCAGAAGGAAGTGTTTCCGACCCCATAAAGTAGAATATATTCTTGATCAGCATCAATAGCCGAGTCGATATAGCCATGTCTGTCTGTCTGTCTGTCCGTCCGTCTGTCCGTCCGACCGTCCTCATTAGCGCCCATATGACTGTTAAAGCTAGAGCAACCAAATTTTGTATTCAGTATCGTGTGCTATCACACTACTCCAAGTACATTTCAAAATTTCGCCCCGCCCCTTTCCGCCCGCACAAAGGACGAAAATCTGTGGAATCCACAATTTTTAAGATTTCTATCAGATTGCCAAATCTGGACCAGGACCGAACTACTATTATAGCCAGAAGGAAAAAATGTAATTTCAGTCGCTACGCAACGCCTGCCAAGCGCTTACTCATTCTCTCTCTCCCTCGCACACACTTACACGTCTCGTATGAGTAGTTCTGCATGTATGTACATACATGTAGAAATGTAAAAGCTGATGTAAAAAGTATATGTAGACAAAAATGGAAACAGATAGCTTTTAATATATAAAAATCTATCATAGAGTTCGATCTAATTTTTTATATTTTTCCATTTGGGCCATTAATTCATCCCTTTTTGCTAACATATGTATAATAAATTACATAAATCATAAGATCACAATATTTTGACTGAGTACCGGGTATAAAGTAGAGCAACGGCCTTTGCCGCGGATCACAACGTTTCCCCTCGTTTAACTTAATTAAACTGCCTAGAGTGTCGCGTAACGGCTTTTTTAACAAACAATTTTATTGGGTGAATGGAATCACTTAAAGGAATTGAATTTCGAAAACACCTTTACTATATGGGGTCGGAAACGTTTCCCTCTTTTACCAGAAATCGAATATACATATGTATGTAGCCATATACATCTTGAGTATCGTGTGTAAAAATACTTGTTTATTTCATTTCAGGGCGGCGTCACCCCTCAAGGGGTAAACGTTAGACGGTAGGCGCTAAGCGAGGGAGCATGGAATCGTGGATGATTCATCCTGGACCAACTGAAACGATTGAGTCGGGGAACTCGAGTCTCGAGACTAGGATACCTGGTATTCAGATTCAATGGTTGGCTATGTCTGTCCGGTCGTCAGTAGAATTTTGCCGATGTCGAATAGCATTTGCCAAAGGCCAATGACTTTTTGATAAGAGCACAGCTAGCTTTGCTTTTGACGAATTCGATATCAAAATGCAACCTAGATTTCGAATCACAAATCAGGCACCTGCTCAAAATCGATTATTGATCAATTATTTATTACATTTCGGAGATATTTGCCTTGGTATGTGCAGTACAGAGCAGTAGAGCTGGTGAAACTACGGTGAAAGTGACCAAGAGAACTGTGCGAGACATTGGAAATTGGAAAATAAACCACAAAGAGAGACACCTAGAACAATGAGTGACAGAGCGGTCGTCGTCATAGACCTGGTTTCCCATATGCTGAACTGGTGGCCGTCAACGGAAAATGGAGAATAGAAATGGTGCCGGAGGCCAGTCCATTTAGCGGGAATACGAAACCGAATATCAAAACCAAATGCCGAACACCGATGGGACGGATGAGAAGAGAGCAGAGGTGAGGAGGGGAGGGAAGAGCAGGGGAAGGAAGACCAACCTGAAGAAGGGTTCTCCGTCTGTCTGAGCGTTAATTTAATTAGCGATTTCCCATTGAAATCGGGTGCAACCCGGTGTGTAGCATGTGGCATGGCTTTGAGGCCACCGACAATGCTGTCCGGCGGAGCTTCAAACTGGCTAAAATGCTGAACTGCAACGGACGTTCCCAGTTGTCGTAGGTGTCGGTTGTCGGTTTTTTGTTGTTGTTGTTGCTTTCGGAGTTATCGGTGGTGTCGGAGTTGCAGTCGATGGTGCGATGAGCCACCAACAGTTCCATCACTATCACCATCACGATCACCTACACCAAGTGCAATCGGAGTCTGTATTGAAAGGGAACTCTTCTTCCGATTTGGGAAACGAAAGGAATCAGCAGAATCTGCATAATCAGCGTAACTCCAATCGGGAACGGAATACGAATACGGCACGCGGTCTCAGCGGTGGCTCAATGGACTTTCGTAATCTCTGCCAGCGTCTGGATGTGGATGGTCTGAGAGGTGAGTGATAATTTCCTTCAAAATTCCACACAATGAGTTAAAAAATGAACAACAATAAGTTCGAGCCATGATCGGTTCCAGTTTCTTTCAATGGAAGCTAATGGAACTTTATTATATATCATGGGTCAAATGAATAGTTTTCTATTTAATTTTTTCCCCCAAATAGTTCATGTTTAAAGGCGTAAAGAAACGTCTCAAATCGGAGATAGTCTATTATTGCTATTAAGCAATTATAGTTCTAGTTCATATCGAAGACAAAAAAATTAACAAGACTCTGCTGCTCTCACAGTATGTCTTTTTCCGCCAGAGACTGTATATTGTTGTCTGTTCTGGGATGTGGGAAATGCGCGATTGAAATGAAGCGGAGCAGACAGCAGAGCAGAGATTAAGAGACGACCGATAGACGAACGAAAACAGAGAATTTAAGTACAGTACAGTACAGGAAACGTGAAAGGGAAATTTGTCATTTTACCCGGTACTCGAAGAGTATTACGGTTGTGTGTAATCCACAATTTTTAAGATAAATGAAAACCAAAAACGTAGAATCATGGGAAATTACCATATCTACCAGATTGCAGAATATGGATCAGGTCGGATCAATATTACGGCCAGAAGAAACAAATTAAATTTCAGTGGCTACGCAACGCCTGCCAAGCGCTGACTCATTCCCTCTCTCTCTCTGTCGCAAACACTTGTACGTCTCAAATATGTAGTTATACATGTCATGTAGAAATTTAGAAGCACATGTAAAAATCATATGCAAAAAAAATTAGAAACATGTATAATATTCCAAAAATTTACTTCATTTTTTGAAATATTATTTTTTGCCCATTTTTTTAATTTGTGCCTTTTGCGAACATATAATAAATTGCATAAATCGCATATGTACATATATATGTATGTACATATGTATATACTGACTGAGTACCGGGTATAAGGTAGAACCGCGGCCTTTGCCGCGGCTCACAACGTTCCCCCTCGTTTTCATTTCTATTCGTTCCACAAAAGTTTGCGTTCATTTATTTGCTTTATACGTTTTTATGTCCCCACAGCCAAGCTGCCTTCGCTGCCGCAACTGAAGCTCCCGAAATCGCTGCCTAAGCTCCGCGGACGCAAGATCTTCCGCAGTTCCAGGAGAAACAGCCACGGCAAAAGGAACAAAGATGGAAACGGCGCAGCATCAGTCAAAGGAGTCGGTGGCGGAGGAATGTGCGCGCTACCGTTGTCGTTGCCACAACAGTCGCAGCAGTTTATCAACCGCACACCTCAGCGGATCTCCACCATCAGTTCGTTGATGTACGAGGAGCAGCAACAAGAGGTAGACATGGGCATGGGAATGTGTCGAGAAACAGGTCAAGGACAAGGACAAGGACAAGGACAGCCAAGCACCTATCGAAGTGCGGGCAGTCTGGATGACGATTATTATGCACCGGACAGCGGTGTCGGGGAACGTTCATCGCGACCCATTAGCCCCGTGAAGATTCCCGCAGCCACAGTGGAAGGTGGAGGCCAGCCGCAGCCGACTCTGACGCAGCGGCTCCAGAGGGGCTTCAAGAGCCTCACCGAGCTGCGGCTAAAGAATCTGTTCGCCAAGCAGACGACCCTGCGGCGGGATGACATCGAGGTGGACCGCTACGTGGAGCAGTACGAGGCGGAAATGCGGTCGGAGCAGCGGGCACAGTCGCGCAGAGATCGGGAGATAGCCGACAACTACGACATTCGATTCAAGACGCTGGCCAGATCCAGACAGAACAGTCCCGACGAAGATGAAGCTGGACAGACGGAAGAGTGTATGAAGTCCCAGAAGCCTCGCAGCGAGCCCGAACAGAGTGGAGACGAGAGCGGTATGGAGGGCACACCGTCGCTGCCCACGAGAAGCAGGAAGCCGGGCATTGCAGCCACGCGATTCGCCAAGGTCCGACAACCGCCGCTGCAAATGGAAGAGCAGGTGGAGCAGCGGGTGCAGGAGCGGGAGCGGGAAGCTCCGTCTCATCGCAACAGCTGCAAACAGCTGTTCCAGAAGCTCCCCAATTTTCCGAACACCCTTCACAGTCTCCAGAAAGGTCGCTATAAGGAGGAGAAAGGTTTCAAGGAGGAGACATCGAGCACCCCCGAAACCCCCCCTCCGAAGTCGGTTATCCGCAAAAACATCAAGAGGCTGCACAAGTCCATCAAGCGGCCAGCGAAGCTCAAGCAGAAGCAGCAGCAGAAGGCAGCCGACGATTCGGACGAAGAACCACAGCAGGGGAGAGAAAGCGAGAGAGAGAGGAAGAAGGAGCCACCAGCCAAGTCCTCTGGCACTCTGAGAGCCCGCCTCAGTCGCTTTGCCTCCACGGAGCAGCTGCAGGAGCGTTGGCGCAAGAGCTTCAAGACTGGAGCAACCGACTCACAGGAGAGCCCCAAAGGAGGAGTAGGTGCGGCGGCAGGAGCAGCGAGCGGAATGGCCATTGGTGTCCATCTAGATCGAACCCTCACGAAGCTCAACGAGAAAATGCACCAGCTCAAGTTTTTTCAGCGCCAGGGAGGAGCAGCCTCCTCCCCCTCTGAGGCAGTCGGGGTGCAGCCCAAGCCGAGCACTGTCGGGCATGAGCCCGTCTTTATTGACGACGATGAGGAGCTGGCCGCCACCTACCATCGCAGCGATAGCGACGAGGACGAGGAGGAGCGTGGCAGCCAAGACAGCGGACACGATGTCTGTGCTGAAGAGGCGTTTGGCCAGCGGAAGGATGACAGCGAGGATGGGGATAGGGATGGCGATGAAGATGAAGATGAAGAGGAGGAGACACAGATGGAGCACCCCCTACCAGGAACTACGTCCGCCCACGCTGCTCCACAAATGGCGACGCTGGCTGAGCTACAGGCGGAGGCGGCAAAGGGAGGATGCCCAAAGGGAGGACGCTCCTTCACGGCCTGGAGCAGCGAGTCGTTGGAGGAGATCCCTGACGAGGACTACCCTCGGGTGCTCATCCACCAGGAGCACACCGACGACTCCTGCGAGTCCACGCTGATCATCGCCGTGGCTACAAAGACCACGAAAACATCATCACCGGCCACTGTCCCGACCCTGACCCCGACAGCACTAGCGACCAGGAACCCGACCGGCCTCAGCACCCAGTGGCTGCCAAACGAACAGATCATCTCCAGTTTCAAGGAGCAACAGGCGGTAGGGGTGCGAGAGGCTGAATCTTGGTCAGGTGCCCGCTCTCTGTATAAGCCAAAGAGCATTGACATCTTTGAGGCCTCGGAGGCAGCGTTCGCCGACTTCGATGAAGCGCTCCGCAACGCCCCGATCTTGAGGATCAGTGCCGGGAGCAGCTACGACACGAGCGGCGAGGAGGCGGACGACAGCAGCTCCAGGGTAACTAGAATACGGGTGCAGACCCCCCCACAGATCGGCAATAGCAGAGAGAGCCTGATGGCCCAGGAGCAGGAGGAGGAAGAGGAAGAAGAAGAAGAAGAGGGGGAGGAGGCAGAGGCGGAAGCAGAGGTAGAGGCGGATGAGAGTGCTTTGGAGCGTCCCCCATCCGCTTCGCCTCCACCCCCGCCGCTCCCACAGCGTCGTCCGCCGCAGCGCAGAATCTCTCCTCCGACGCCAGCGCCCATCTACGACACAGTGCCTCCGCCGCTGCCCACCAGCAAGCCCCCGCCCCTCAGCATGACCATTCCTATCAGTGCCTCAGCTCCCGCAGCACTCCCAGTGGTTCCCTCCCTCCCGCAGAGGAGTCGTGCCTCCATGTCGCGCCCGGCCAAGCCGCTGGTCAAGACCAGCTCCCTTCGGCTCACCTACAATGAACAGGTGCTTCCCGGCGACATTGGCAAGGTGAACAAGCTGATCTCCCGATTCGAGGGCGGCCGCCGGCCTCGCCTCTGCCCACGCCGGCTGCACAGCGAGGAGTACGAGCTGACCGCCACTTCAGCCAGCTTCAGCGGGGAGGAAGATGATGCAGAGGAACAGGAGGAGGAGGAAAAGGCAGCATCTCCCATTACTCCCACCAATCGACCAGTCGTCATACCAGAGATCGTTACCACGCAGCCCAGCAGCAACAACAACAACAACAGGAGGAGGAAGGAGGAGTACCTGACCATGGAACTGCCTTTGGATCGCCAAAACTCCAACTGCAGCCGATCCGAGTACGGATCGCCCCTGGCTTATCCCAATACCAGCAAGCGTCGCAGCTCGACGCCAACTGGGGCTCCCCCTTTCACGCTGCCGGTACCCCAGCAGCAGATGTTGCAACAGCAGCAGCAACAGCAGCAGCAACAGCAGCAGCAGCAGCAGAGACAGCAGGCACGACGCAGCCGACGTTCCATGACCCGCGACGATGAAAACTTTTACAGCTTCGACAGCGACGAAGGTGAGCCGACGCAATCCGCCCTCATCCGATACAATACGATCTGGCTTGGCATATTTGATAATCTCGTATCTATTGCAGAGAATAGCTACTACTCCATAAGCCCGTCGGGCAGCAGTCGCTACGTGGTGGAGATTTGAGCAAAATTAGTTAAAAATTCTATGCTATATGTATAAACATACATATATGTATAAGAGATATATACACACATATATATTATATATCACAGTCGAAGGCTAGGCTGTTGGCTGGACGGATGCCTCGAAGTGTGTAAAGTCCCCTAAAGTTCCTCAAGCTTCCATTAATCCTATATCTTTCCAAAAATAGGTCATCCTTTCTGCTAGACTGCGAGCATGCATGGGATCCACCATTTACACTTCAGAAGATACATATGTACATATGTACATACCGCAAGCCAGCCTACGAGTATATGTACATATATGTAAATGTATATGTACACATGTATTTACATATGTATGCACATGCACATGTAGTATGATGGGAATGGCTGGGAGAGATTAGTTTTAATCGTACATTGTCTCTGGATCGAATGTAATGCGGCAGTAAATAGGCAGAATAGACAGAGTATCAACTTGCATATACATACATACATACATTCATACATACATACATACATACATACATACATACATACATACATACATACATACATACATACCTACATACATACATACATATGTACATGTAATTCTAGCATGTATATTTTATTTCTATTGGAAATACATACACACTCCAGCAAGTTTAATCATACATATATAATCGTACATACTACATACACATGTATAGGCATCAGTTGATCTGTTGTTGTTTTTTTTTTTAGTATGTAAGCTTTTATTTAGATCAAAATAAAGCATAACAATTCATTTAAAAACTATATAAAATAATAGGTATACATAAACATGCACTTTTCCTACAAGCTTTTGCCTCTAAAAGTACTATGCATATGCATATGTATGTACTTATGTATATATGTGCATGCATACACACATATGAATGCATGCATACATACGCATAAGTATGTATGTGCATAGATAGCTTAAAAGGCACTGATCAGGAATGCAAGCAATAAATGCATATGTAGCTAATAGATTTCAGTCGCAGTCGAGCCGGAGTCCATCTGCAGTGGTGCAAGGGTAGGTCGCTACAGATGTAGAATCCTACACGAGGGACTGCTGGGAGGGGTTGTAGAAGGCCAGCCCAAGTTGATTAGGGCACCCCAGGTGTGGGAGAGGGGAGTTGGGTGAGACACAGCTGACACTTCCACCACCATCAGGCTATCAGGATATCAAGCCATCAGGCACAGCCGTTATACCACATTAGGCGCTCGCGGTGGTTGCAACTTGCAATGCAGGCTCCTCTGTTATGCAGACCTCCCTTGACTCCTATCCGATACGAATCCGATACGCCGCCTGAGCGCATTTGTATTCGTAATTTATGCTAATTAATTAATTTATTAAAGTATCCGCGTCACCAGCGAATACACAGGAGAGGGATGGAATGTATGTACATATGTATACATATGTACCAAGAGCATAGTCCATACACAAATGTACATGCATCACATATATTTTTGTGCTTGTGTACGGGCGGTGTAAGGACCATCATTTGCCACAAGAAATTCAGGAATCAAAAAATGTGTGGTGTCCAGGGTATCTTATGATCCTAAGGCTATATGCCCTTAAGGCTAGACCGTTCTCAAACATACCTGGAGAAAAATACATTAAACATATGTATATGCACATAGGCATGTATATATATGTATAGTGTTTTATTTATGCAGAGCTTCAGTTGTGCAATTGAGGCCACTCCGTCCAGCCTCGTTGCTAAGCGCCTGCTCGATGTCCAGGCGGAACAGCCAGAACCCCTGCTGTTCAGAAACATTAGCACATGTGCCAATGTCCCAGCATAGCGGACTTTTTTTTGCAGTAGCAGTTTTACTTGCTGTATGTAGAGTATCACCCTCGCCCGTTCTACATATGATCGCAATCGCGGGTCACGTCGGATGGTCCCCAAATTACCTATCTTATGCGGATCTACGGATCTGCATGTTTCTAATCTTACGACTATCAATCGTATCCAGTCGTATCCGTACACATTCCGATACCAGACCATGGAAACACGATGCAGCGGCCAATGTATTACATTTCTGCGACGGTTTGCAGCGACTTCGATTTTGGCTGGCGTTGGCCTTGGCCCTTGGGTTCGACTGCAATGCAGTGGTCCTTACTTTCGATGGTCCTCCCGTTCCCTTTACCCTTCCCGTAATGTCCCTTCCCTTTCATGAGCGTCGTTCGACGCCTGCTGTTGCTGTGCTGTTTGTGCGGCGCATTTTGCGGCTGATTCATTAGAGCGGCTTATTCATGGGGCTTGATGGCTATTTATCCCACTTTCCCTTTCCCTTCCCCTTTCCTTTTTTTTTGGATTGTCTGGATCGTGGAACAGTAACAAGTTGGGCGGGGTGGCGGGTGTTGAGTAAGTGTTTAGAGTCAGTCATCTCTCTCTGTGTGTGTGTGCTTAATCAAGGAAAATTAATTAGCTCACACCCAGCCCAACCCCACACACCACCCCCCATACTTTACACTCTCCCCCTAACAGGAGGCCCTCATCGGAGCGCATTAAATTCCAATAAATTTCCTAAATTAAACAAAACGGAACCAAGAACGGATCGCATCGGAACGGAGCCACCAACGTGCCTTCCACCAGCATTTCTCATTCGAGAATTGCTATTAACTGCTGACTTTTGACTGCAATTAAAAGTACATTTAATTACTGGACAATTTTTCATTCCGTGGTGGAGGGGGCCGTGGAAGCGTTCCGAAGCCAACGCAAATACTCGTAGTGCCACAAAAGGCAGGCCACGTCCATGAATCAGACGATACTCTATCCATCCCCTCCCCTCTCCAGGTCAAGATCCAGCTTCCGGTCTGCTCGCTACTTTCCGCTTTCCAACCCCCAGCAGCAGCAGCAGCAGCAGCAGCGACAGGGACAGGGACAGGAGCACATACGCATTACGCACCCCTGTCCACTTCATCTGTGTACGTATGTATGTACATGCATATACATATGTACATACATATGTGTACGAGGGCTGATATTTAATATACTGGCCTGTGCCACTTTTGGCCTTACTATGATCTAATTTTCATATTTTCATTAAAAGCTTTAGTATTTTCTGCGAAACATCAGATTTCATGGGTAATTATCTGAAATTATGAAAAACACGAAGGTGGAAGGCAAATGTAACGAAATTTCTTTAAGGTTATACTTCTTACATTCCTTTCCTGGCTTTCTAAAAAAGTGCCATTTGCTCGATTTGGAAGAATAGAAATATCTCGAAAACGAGTTTGCAGGAGGTGACGTGCAACACTGCCATTACATATTTATGTATGAAAATTTCTTGCACGGTCGGGTCGCGTTCAATATCGATTTACGACAACTGAAAAATGCATTTCATGTCATGATTTTCGAGCATATTTGCGGTGGATTTCGAAGCAAAGAATTTTTAGATCAGATTGGTTCAATTTTGATTGATGGAAGCACCGTGCCCAAAGACAATGTAAACACTAAGATGTCCAACGCTCATACAATTCTGTTTTGTAGGGAGGGTTGTTTTTTCAAAGAGTGCTATCTCGCTCGCACGAACTCCAGTGCGCTCGCAGATCTCAAAGTAGACTGAGATTGCTTGTATGAGTACACGCGGAACTGTAAGTACACGTGTGTGTGTACGTGTGTCGAGCTGCCAGCCAAATTGCCAGCAAAATACTTTTGAGAAGATTTCTTGCTTATTGACGAGACGCACTAATACCCTATGGACAACTTATATAATTTGATGTTATATCTGATATGCTTGTATATATTTACATTCGTTCATTATATTCTTTTATAGTACTTTAAACAAAATTAGCACATAAAGATATACACAATATACAATTTCGTATATTTTGGGCATGCGTCATCGGAAAATCATAATCTAAATTGTAAATTGTAAAGTCATGGGTCATTTTCCCGACAGCGGCGTCGTCAACAACCAATACAAACAAGCAGCCCTACGATATGTACACACACACAGTTAAAGCTCAGCCTCACGTACAGAACGTGCGAAACTATAGCGCTCTCTGTCTCTCCGTCTATCTGTCTCTCTCTCTTATTCAAGCTGGAATACTTTTAAATTCCAGCCAGTCAGGAATCGAGCTACAAATGTTGTATGGCGCGGCACATCTTAGTGTTTATATTGTCTTTGCCGTGCCCCTGTGCAATAAAGAAATGTGCAAGGAATTCACTCGTGGACGTCCTTCGGTCCCAAAATATCGAATCACGGGATGTTTAACTGTTTTTGACGCCGAAAGGGTCTGGATGAAGCATTGTTTTCGGAATAATTCCTTCCGAGCTTCAACTGTACTGTGAAAATAGGTTTGAACGTTTCAAAGTGGGTATAGGGTATTCATCTCCTTAGAGAATAATTGTGATTGTAAAACCAATATAATCAGTTGGGCGAGAAACTTAAATAGCAACCCACTAACGAAAAAGAGAAAACACTTTTCGGAAACTATTCCAGTCAGGCACATCCCACTTCCACCATTTCCACAAGTAATGCGTGGAGCGAGCGAGGATGCGAGCGAGGATGCGAGCGAGCGGTGGAGAGTCAAAGGAAGTGACTGACTTTCCACCATAGAGCGAATGGTGGGGTGGTAGAGGTACAGCGAAAAAGAGGGGAGCGACAGTGGTTGGGAGCCTCTGTCAGGTTTCCGGACCACATGCCAGAAGTTCAATGCTCCTCCTTCTGCGGTGGCGGCAACAGCAACGACAACGTGGCTGGCTTCCTGGCATACATATGTACATATGTATGTATGTATACACATAGTAATGCAATTTATGGAATGGAGTCGCCAATTGGAAAACGCTCTGGAAAAACACTGCCACTCTGGCACTCAGCTGGCGACCAAGCCAAACGGTCGATCTAGTAGCCAACGAGGACTGAAGAAGTGTCGCAAAGAGCGAGTAAGAGAGGGAAACAGTTTCGGTTCAGTGCGAGTTGGTTAGCACTAGTCCTTTTGCTACCTAAGGTATTCCAATCGATTCGGGAATGCCACAGAGGTTTTACTGCAAATCAAATTACATCCCAATATGAGACTTTCTTTTCATCTGAGCAACACTAAAGCAGGTAATAGATCAATGTGGTGGTCATAAATGGAAATCACATTCACTTCTTATTCAACACAATAATAATCGAATTGAATGCTGATGAAACTCTTAAACTAGCAGCAGCAAAAGCAACTAGTACAAAATGTATGCATGTGTGCTTGTACAAATGTACAAACATTTACCTCATCGAGCGGTCCACTGGCTAACATAAGCTATTTATGTAAAACAAAGCCATACAGACACACATACATACTCGTATGTATGTGTAAAAATATGTATAAAAATATATAAATCTTTGACTACGGATCCATACCTCTCCCATACAGGAGATTAGGACAGAGGAGAGTAACCGGGAGAGCGCGCGTTAGTGACTTAAGCTCAGGAGCATAGATCACACATCACTTTCTTGCGGCTGCGGCTGTGGCTGTGTCTGTGGATGCATGTATGTATGTACATATGTATGTATGGTTGTACCCTTATGTGTACCGAATGAGTGCTTGTAATTTTAATGTAATGTGTGCATAGTATATAGTACATATAAAACAACGATTATATAAGAGCACTGGATCTGCTTCGAGGCTACTTTCGAAAGGCTTTAATGGATCAGCGAAGAAAACTGTGCCCCTGTAGCCATTTGTGTAGCCATGTGGCAAGCAACACAACATAGTTGCATACATTTAACCCATATGACAAGAGGACCTAATTAGCCCGCCCCGTTGAGTCCCTGGCCATTCATGGCAGAGGACCATCAACAACGAACAGAGGCACAGCTGCGAGGGGGCGGATTGCGAAATGCGAATGCGACGCGGTGCGGAGACACCACTCCTTTACGTCTCATTCTCCGTCGCCGTCATCTGTGTGCACCTGTGCCACATGACACATGGGGCTCTGTTCGGCCATCATGCCCTGCCCTAGCCGCCCCCAGTGCGACGAGCAACCGAAAAAAAACACTCAAAAGTGCGCTGCACTCGAGTGCCATCGCAGACGTTGACGGAGAAACGGTACATAGGTGCCACCTCCTCAGTAACCAGTGGTAGGAAGAAAAACAGCGAACAAAAAAGTAACAACACAAAAATCTAACCGCTAAAACCGCTAGAACCGCGAACAGGCATGGCGTCTCTGCTCTGCTCTGCTCTGCTCTTCTAGACTTGCCTTGCCCACCGACCGTTGCTCAAACTGACTGCAGACCTACGTGGCAGGCAGAGAGACAGAGAGACAGACAGGCAGACAGGAACGGGGAATGTGTGGCATGGAATGAAGGGAGATCACTATTGAAGCTTGAATATGGAACCATATGGAACTGCAGCTTCATCATTTCCTTCCATTAGATCCATGGAGTGCGGACAAAAGCCAATTATTGACAACTAATTATTCAATAGATTTAAGTATTAACGCATTGGGTAATCAAACTACTTATAGTATATGTACATATGTACATATGTATGTATGTAAATAAGGTATCAGCTATCGAATGATACTCAACATACATACATACATATGTACATAACTAGGTACATGTCATTGCAAAGACTCACACGAGGAATGCTGTTCCATTGAGTCGAATCTTGTAATTATTTCATTGATTAGGCGGTCAGGCTACCTTAACCTTATTCAAAACGGTAAATGTTAAGTACGTGGACAGCCACTCAAAAATGCACGACATTTTGTTTCCTGAATAGACCCCGATTTATCATGAATCTAGGTAAAACAATTTCGTGGCGTTCGCTTCTAGTTTTTTTTAATGTTTAAAGTTTTACCGTTTTCGAGCCAAAAATGGCTTGTTTTTGTTAATTTTTATTGTTTATTTGTGTTGCGAAGTTAGCTTTGAAATATCTATTTGGAAATGAAAGCTATATTTCACTGTACACATGTCTAAAATAGCTATAAACTAGCTATAAAGTAGATGAAACAAATTTTTGCCTGCGGCATGACTACTGCTTCTCTATTATTATATGACACATCTTATTTTATAGCTAAGTTTTGCCATTTTTTAAATGACTCAAATAACATTAGTTCCCAATTTAGCTAGTTTCGTCACTCCAATAAAAACAAACTGCAGTTTGGATGAAATGAATCCAATTGAATCCTGAACTCCGATAAAAATAAGTGGGTCACAAAGGAAAGCCCCAAAGTATTGGAAAGAATATTCAATATCTATAATCTACATCTCTAATCGTACCGATGAATAACAATAAGAATAAGATGCTTCCTTCTGTGCAAAATACCCGGCATACACCCCTCCAAAATATGAATGCCCTTCTGCCCAGCGTACGAGCACTCGAAAAGAGCAGCCGAGAAACCGAACAACCGAACAACGAACTGTCAAGCGATTGAGCGGCAAGAACCAACAGAAACCCGAACTGGAAACGATGGTTGATGATGACCTCATCATTTGCTGGCCGGCCCGAGGATTGTTTGCTGTACGACGCGAGTACGAGTCAACCGGCGTCGTGCCTCCACGCTTCTATTTTGTCGTGGGTCGGGGGCCTTGGGTCTGCTATGTATTGCCACCGTCGACAACCGACAACGGACCAGGAATTTCTGTGTGGGGGCTTATTGATTTTCTACTGCTCAAAAAGGATTTCGGTGGGACATGCAACAACAGCCAAGAGGCAAATGACGTCAGACAAGAGAGTGGGGAATGGAGAGCCGAGCCACGCACAAAGGATTGCTATTGCTGTTCTGTTTTGGGAATTGGATTAAAAGTGTCACCGAAAGAGAGAGCGAGGGCAGTGGCAAAGCGAAGAGAACGCGAATGCGAACGCGAACGAGAGAAATGACGCAATCGCCAGCTGTTCGACAAAGTCAACACAACACTGTTGTACTGTTATAGAGAGAGAGAGAGAGAGAGAGAGAGAGAGAGATAGAGAGAGAGGGGGAGGGTGTATAAAGTATAAAGTACGAGATGAAAGACATGGGGCCAGGGTAGCATCTAAAAATGTGCCCCAAAACATACCAAAATCCGCATGGCAAAAGTTCCGGAGAAAAGATAGTCCGTGAGATATCGATATACATACAAATATGAACAGCACGCACATCCATAAATATGTAGTATATGTACATTTATAACAAACTTAAATGGAATACAACAAATTTTTCTTTATTTTTAATCTTAAAGTGGGTTTTTTTTGTGTATTCCTGATACTTTTTGGGCGTTTCATTTGGAATTATAACAAATGCCAAGCAATTGCACAAAAATATCAACATGAATCTCATCAAATAACATAAGGTTGGAGAGCGATGGAGAGATGGAACGGGGCGCGAAAGAATCGATGAGATCATTTTGTTGTGCTCGGCGGCACCGGAATCGGAAAGGACAATGTCTTGTCCCCATGAAGAGAAAGGGAAAATAATATTATCAATATATGTATTCAGTTTCAGGAAAAACTTATTATGAACTGATCCTTGAAAGCGTTTCCCCTAATCTTCCGTTTAAGATAGATTTATACTGGCGAAGAAGCACACCCAAAATCAGTGTGCCCGCGTATGATTCACCGCACCGCACCGTTCCTCAACACCCTCCTCCCCGCCTTCTCTTATCGGGTCAGCTGCTTGAGTTGTAAACTGTTTTAATTATGCTCCACATTCTCCATTGTTTGAAATACAAATTATATGCAGGGGGGAGGAGCACAGGATTGAACTTCATTCCAGTGTGGCCGTACTTGAAAGTTGTTCTGTTCTTTTATCGTTTTCAATTGGAGGTTCTGTTCTCTCACTGAACTGAATATGATCCATATAAATGTGGGTTCGATTGTGTGGGATTACATCCATTGACATTTACCTGTACATATGTACATGCATATGTACATACTATAAATGTATGTACATATGTGTATACACAAATAAAGCTACTATTATATTGGTAGGCTTAAAAATGATTTTGGAGCGGACCAAAGAAACGCCCAAGGGACGATCAAATGGGGGGTACGTATTTCAATGAATATTTTGTGCTTTATTTTAGTGCTCTCTCTATCTCTCTCTCTTTGGAGAGGGCCTTTATGTACATATGTATATGACTTAGCTTAGCAAAAGCTACAGAAGGTTTCTCAAGATCATTTTTGTTGCGCCTCTCCTCCCATCTCTCTCCCTTTAAACATACAGTTCTCCCACACACACACACTTCCCAGCGGTGCAGACGGCAAGGGCATTCATTAACCCAACCATCCAACTGGCAACTGGTATTGTAATTTTTTAGGTCGGATCGGGCGGAGGAATTTGGCTGTCAACTACGATGTTGACGTTGATGTTGACGTTGACAATGACGTCGACGTCGATGTTTCTACTGGGGCGTAGCGGGTGCGCAGTATTAACAATGCCCGCGATGACCGCATGGGCGGTGTTTCCACAGAAGCACGCAGAAAAGAACTCGAGAAGGAAATCAGTTTGGATAATTTTAGTTTAGCATTTTTTCAAATTTATGTGGAGAAATATCGACAAAGATAGAGAGACGGAGAAAGAGATACATATGTATGTATCTCTGCTTGCTGCGTGGTGATGATCATTACTGTGACGATGATGGCAGCATTGATGTCAGCATCTTCCCCACCTTAGTGGTCGCTCACACAACCACACACACACGACACACATACACACACATACGCACACACACACACGAATACCAGCGCACAACTTTAATTCGCGTTCATTGTGTGCCTTTTTGTATTCTCCTCTTCTCTCATTCAATATCTCTTTCTAGCTAGCAAAACCAGTTTTGTGTGTGCTTGGGCTCAATTGCAAGTCACACTCAACTTGGAATATATGTTTTTTGTTTATTCAAATTGTACGTAAGCCAATCTGGGATTCATGGAAAACTTACCTTTGGAAAACGTAAAGAGTGGATTTTCTCTACGGACTAGAAATCGCAACAGCAACAGCAGAAGCAACAACAACTAAAATGCTCAAAATTCCAACTCCAACTTTGACTCAACCACCGCACCAGGTAAATGGCAAGAGAGAAAGGGAGAGAGCCAGAGCCAGAGCCAGAGGAGGGTCAGCATGAGCGAACGAAGCAAGAACCATGCGACGAAACGAACTCAGAACTCGATTACGAAGTTTTAGCTTCGTGGTACGGTACATAATGCAATACACACAAAACAGCAAAATGTAACAAAAAGTTAGGAAAAACAGCATACTAATTTCCAACAAGCTGCTGCTGCTGACTCTGCCGCTAACTTAACTCTCTCGAGTTGAGCTCTTTTTCGTACAGCTCAACTTTAATTTATATGGTTTTTTTTTTTTTGTTTTTTTTTTAAATTTGTTTTTGCTGTTGCTGTTTCGATGCTTTTATGAGCGTCCTATGTTGTCTCTCCGCCTTTCTGGTTGTTATCATGCGTTTCGCGGTAATTCAACTTTTTCATTTAGTTTAGAAGTTAATTTTTATTTTACAAAATTGATTTGATTTAATTGAACTATTTTGGGTGCGGCACAAAATGAAACATTTAGAAGAAAACAAGTACCTTTTGTTTGGGTTTTCAATTTAGCAGCCAATTGTTGGAATCTCTGTATGTCTCTTTTCGGCCGCCCATTCTAAACAATTCTCACACACATATGTATAGATAGATAGACACACACAGAGAGATAGCAGAAGAGCACAAATAGCCACAGTAACAAAAAAAGGAAGGAAAATTTAAAAAAGCCAAGTATATAGAAACTTTTATGCCAACATAAAAACTGAACACGACGGCGGCGAACGTCAGTCGGACTCTCTCGCTCAGTACCCGGCACTCTGCTTCTGGTTTGACTGGCTGCTTACACACACACGTACGGAAAGGACACGACCGGACGCAACGAAAATTAACGAATGAACACAAAAACGAATAACACTCGAATTTAGGAATCAGTGTGACCGCGCTATTATCGATCAAAAATACTAACTTATAGCCTATTTACACTACAGTGAGTTAAGTCATTTATCGATAGGTAACTCAGAACTGGCGCTTACACTATGCCAAAGTTGAGTTATTGAGTTATTGAGTTTCGGCTGCTGGCACATGCTTGTGTACATAAATTTTGTTTTATTTAATTTTAATTATATGAACGACCAAGAGTTAATGATTTTCTATATGGCAGAGCAAGATACGATAACGACGCTGCAGTGTATAGAGTTGGCGACGATGTCTGCAGCAACTGTGGAGTATTTGGATCAAATTTCCAAGAATCGCATTTGGAACCTGGTAAGGAATTGGCATTTAAATTTCTTTTATATTAAATAATGTACCCCAAATTATAATAGCCGCGATATGGATCTTTTTGGGAGGAGGACGTTGCAAATAACATTTGAATCCATTTTTCAAGAAAAATGTTCCACAGGGAAATTGCACGGCTGCAATTGCAAATATGTTGAATTTCGGTTATATGTATATGTATATTACATATGTACAAAAACTAAAATGTTTTAAATTGGCAATTGTAGTTTTTTATAATTTAATTTATATTAATTTATAGTAATTCAATATAGCGTTTGGCTAAGTGTTTCCGACCGAATTTTAGAAATCAACCACATTGTTTATACGGTTTTTAATAATAAAATTGGTTTAAAGTATTGGTTTTAACAATTGTATGTATATTTGCACCTTTTTCTCCAGCCATAATTTTTACGCGCCAAAATTTAAATTTTGAGCTGCCAATTTTTGTTGTAACTAGTGGTAATAATTCCACGACAGGCAGATCAGACTTGAAATATTCGGAAAATCGGGCAAACTTAACTAAACGCAACCAAAACTCAACCTTTTTGCCACCTCTAGGTCCCCAGGTAATTGAAACTAGATTTTTGCCGGAAACTGAATAACTCAATAACTCAACCGTACTGTAAATAGGCTTTAAAAGTATTCACATTTGTTTTACTATATACATTTGTATATACTGTGGCATAAAAAACATAATAAAATATATCATTATGTACCATAATAGCGAAAAATGATGCGAGGCGTTTACACTTATACCCTTTTACATTAGGGCGGATTTTTCCGCTTTATTTTAATTGAAATGTTCAGGAATGGTTTGGCCGCTCAACTTTAAATTAAATTTATCGTTTGATTCGACAAAAATACCCCGAAACCGCGACGATACCCCGAATAATTTCAGTATTTTGTAAAAATACTTGACAGAATACGGTAACACTTACAAATGATGCGGTGCCTGTTCCAACATACAGTGCCGCTCAACTGAATAGGTTTGACTTCTTTTTTAGACTTAGAACATAATATCTTCATAACGAGCACTCGGACTTAAACCAAATAAATTTGGTTAAGTAAAAATATCAATTATTTATAAAACACAAAAGTTTTTTTTTTTGGTTTGGTTTATATTTTTTTTATTATATTTTCAAAAACATAGCTGAAAATCTACATAATTTTTGGCTCAAGTGAATAGGTTTGACCAACAAAACTATAAAACAAATTATTCACAGCAATATTTCATGGCACTTGGTAACATAAAGAATAAAAGATACTATTTCTGCATTATTTAATATTTGGTAAGACCACCCTTATTCTTAATTATTTCAAACATTCGAGTTGATAAGGAATCGTAATATTTTTCAATTTCACGCAGTGAAATAGTTGACCAGGCTTTTTTAATCGCTTCAACCAGGGTCGCCGGGTCATACACTCTCCTGGATAAAAGTCCCCAAATGTTCTCGATAATATTTATGTCTGGGGAGTATGGCGGCCACTCGAGCAAGTTGACATTCTGGTCCTTAATCCACTGTTTTGTAACCCGGCTGTATGGATGGGGGCGTTGTCTTGTTGGTACGTCCATTGAATAGGTCCAAAAATTTCGGAAAACTGGGGAAAAGCCTTTTGGAGCACAGTCTTGTAGACATTTGCATTCTTCTTTGATGAAACAAACTGCAGCTCGCAAGTTCCATAAAACGATATGGCTTCCCAAACCATTACGCCTCCTGTACAGGAGTGATGACGACTCAAAAAGCATTCCTCTTTTCGCATATCGTGAAAATAATAGTTGTAGCCATCCGGTCCGTCGAGATTGAACTTTTTTTCGTCGGAGAAGACCACAGCCTTCCACTCCTTGTTCCATGTCATGTGATCCCGCGCAAATCGAAGTCGGGCTTCCTTCCGTGCATCATTGAGAGGAGTTTTTTTTTTATTTTTAATCTCTTTAAGTGTTTAGCACTCCGAATAACTCGTTTTACCGTTGCCAAACTAGCATTTACACCGCATTCATCCCTGATTTTACTGGCAGAGAGGTGGGAATTCGAAGCAGTTCGAAGGATTAGTCGCCTCTCTGATGCCGTTGTAGCATATTTTTTTCCTCCTTTCATTTTTTTCCAGTAATCGGCTTCATTACGAAGATAATTGCTTACCACGTTTTGGCTTCGACCAGTCTTCTTTGCTATTTCATTATGTTTTAGGCCAGATTCAATATAGCCTTTATTTTGACCTTTTTCAAAATCGGTTAAAGATTTTCCCCAACCCATATTAAAAAAAAAAATGGTAGCAATTACTTCAAATTTAAGTAGACCAAAGAAATTTTATGTTTTCAATCACGCAGTCAATCAAAAAGTGAAGTCAAAGTTGTCAAACCTAATCAGATGAGCCAAAAATAGACCACACATTTAGCGAATTTCACGATGAAAGCAAAATTCTGATTTACCGTTGCATAGAACCCGTTACTTTTTTTTGTCATATTATGAGTAAACAAATGAATGTTCAAAACAAAAAAGAAAGAAGGAAAATATGCCATAGGAACAAAGAAAGAAGAAAAAATAGAAGAAATATTTTTCAAACTTATTCAGTTGAGCGGCACTGTACGATTGTCTTCCAACATTGATTGTCTTCTTTATATTTCTATATATTTATAGGCTTTTTACACTTGGTGCGTTACCTATCGATATCGGAAAAGACGCAGAGAAGCAGAACTGTTGTTTACACTACAGCGTCTTTGCTTCTTTGCGTCTTGGGAAGAGGAAGACAAATTTTGTAAACAAATTAAATAATGTTCGAAAATCAACGAAATATGTCGGAAATTCTTTTATCTGCGGTGGCGCAAAATGAAGGGAATCTGTTGAAGTGCATGGAAGTGTCTGGGCTATCCTCAGAAAAGTTGCAGTTCGTCTTGCATCTGCAACGTCCTCCTCGCGTTTGGACCCTTGTTAGTAAAATGCAGATAATCTTCTATTTTCAATTAAATAATGTATTCTTCATTGGAATAGCCATTATATGGTTCATTTTGGGACGAAGATGTTGTGGAGAACTTCTATGACTTTTTTAAGGAACATTTCTGCATGGAAAGGAGTACTTCAACATTCTCGTTGGACTGTTGCCCAATCTCAAATAGAAAGACACTCCTTTTAGACTGATAATCCCTCTGGAGAAGAGAATAGAGATTTGTTCTAAGCATTAAATGTATTTTTGCCCCTTTTTACTCAGTTACAAATTTTACTTGGCAAAATTTAAATTTGAATTGCCACCACTAGGGCCTAAACCTATGTAAAAAAAACTGCGTTTCTGGCAATGAGACCAGACAGCTTAAAATTATGTGAAGGAATTGTCAGGCATGTTAAAATATGTGAAGGAATCTTCAGGAATTCTGTTAAGTTAAAGCAAAGCCCTGTTCAAAGTTAATAGGTATTTGGTTGGTATTTTTGGCAAAAAGAAAAACTAATTGGGTCTCACTTCACTTGCGAGAAGAGCTTGTTCTTGGCCTATAAAATGAAAACAAAATATTATGGGCAACAACTATTCAAGAAAAACAACAAATAATTATTGTGAGTATTTATTGCCTTTATTGCCCTTTATTGCCTAGGATCGTCTGCGGAATATCGCACGGGAGTCTATTTGGTGTGTCAAGGGCATTTGTCTGCCTCATATTACTGCAGTTTTGTCGCGAGGTAGTTGCTCAACTCGCTGACAAGTATCTGCAAGCAGACTTTCTTACCCTGAGGAGATCACGAAAACAGTGAAAGGATTCAAAGACATGGGATTTGCAGCAAAAAATTTAAAATCAACTATATTGTCGAAATGCTTGTTTTAATAATAAAATTAATAATAAAATGTTATGCGCACAGAAATACCACAGAAATACCAAAACGCAGTTGCGCCGGAAAACTCACTAGGGCTCTATGCTAAACCTATGTAAAAAAAATTGCGTTTCTGGGAAGACGCAAAGAATCAAGACACAGCCTCAGTGTAAACGGCACCTTATATTGCACGTTTTGCTGGAAAACGTATTTTCCGATCTGATTACTAGGCTTTAAAAATCTAGGGACCGAGAAAAATACCGCAAATACCATGAAATACTTTTACTAGCGTGTTGGCTTGGTGATCTGAATACTACTTTCGAACTACCCTAGCAAACGCATTTTGCATTCAAAAATATGTTATCGGTTTCATACCTTGATGCTGTTTGCTAGCACTTTATTTTGGATCTCGGCACAACCCTTTTAGAAACAGATCCCTAACTTTATAATATCCTTTTTCCAATATCCATATCCTGATATGTGACATGTGCGGCTCGCCCTACAGAAATACCAAAATTCGTATAATTGGCATCTTTTCAGAAATATATGCCACAAAGCGTTTCACAGCACTGGGAATAAATGGCGCATTTTGCTTAAAAGGTTACTTCGAAATGCCGCCGAAGCGACGCAAGGAAGCGATTGTAAGTCGGGTAAATTGTATTTTAAATTCCTCACCACACAAAATTCGCATTTTTTCAATACAGGAGGACACAGTTGTTCCTAAGGGGGCCGCGCTGGATCCCTCGCAGCCAGTCCTTTACATCGAGCACTGCCGTTCCTGACGCGTCTTCCGTCGTCGGGCCGAAGAGCTGCACGCGGCCCTGCAAAAACGTGGTCTCCACCAGCTGCAGCTTCAGCTGAATGTCGAAGGGACGCCTCGTCGTGGTGCATTCGAGCTGCACTTGGCCAGGAAGCCGACAACGGAGGCGAGTGAGCAGCATTCGCTTTGGTCTGGCCTAAAGCGTACTCCGCGAGCTCAAAAGTTTCCCCCTGTCGACGATGTGTTTGAGGCGATTGTTGCGATGCTTGGTCAGGTAACGGCAGAGCGACAGCTAGGGCAGGTAGTCGATCAGATACCCAAGGAGAAGGAGCCAGAGCCCAATCCCGAATCGAAGCAGGAAACCACGTCCGCCAAGAAAACTCAAAAGGGCAAGCGCTCTGCCAAGACCACAGAGTCAGAGCCAGAGCTGGCAAACGTCTCCAACGGAGAGCAGGTCGCATCCACCAGCAAAGCCAAGCGAAGGAAGTGAATCTTTGCATATGAAAGGCCTTCACGGATTTCTAAATAAATCTTTCTGGCAATAGAGCTCCATGAACGATGATCAGCAAATCCCTTGCGGAACCGATTGTTGTGAAGCGCCATTTGCATTGCCTTTGCCAGAATTACCAGATACGTATAAGATTCCAGATGCCCTTAAATACACACAAATGCAAAAAGATGTAACGATCTGCACACAATTGTTATTCAAAAATATATTAAAAATCTTGGAAACCTTATTCTCTTGCAATTTTTGTAAATCTTGCCCGATTCGATCTTTATACTTCACTTTAATAGAATTGTTTTTGTTCTTGTATTATGTCTTTGATTATCAAAATTTGCACAATAAGATTTCGTTTCGTCACTTTTGCTGCATTTTTATTTTCACTTTCGTTTGAATTGGTTTTCATTTCTTCTTTTCAGCTCTTAAGTGTTATAATCCTAGAGAAAAATTTTGGTTTACGAAATCGAGTTGTCGTTAAACTATGCTAGAGATACCCTACCATACCACTTGCCTAAAATACATTACATATCATATCATTTTGTCTTCGTTTTAACTAATGTTTCAATTTCGATTAAAAGTTGAGCCCCCGCAAATAAAAGGACTCAGAAGGCTGAAAAAGGACAAAACCGAGATTACGAGTGACTGGAGGATTGCATGTAGTCCGCGGGACTACATAGGGTGTGTTACATCCCGTATATGTATACGTCATTATATGTTCAAAATTCACAATTTATAGTGAGACAGGACATACATATCTTGTATGTGTGTGTCTGTATGTATGGTGTGTAGGAAAACAAACAGTCAATTGGCTATGGGGAGGTGAAGTTAAAAGAGACGACGAGACATTAGAATTATATTTGCTACGGCCTGTCTGTGTCCATTTGCATTTGGGTTTGGGTACGTGTTTCTTGTGAAGAGAAACTCATCTCATCCCATAAGGAACTAATAAGCTACAGTCTTAAACTATATTTAAATTAGGTGCAAACAAAATATATAGATTAGGCGATATATCGATATAGAAAACAATGCAGAAAACAGTTACATGAAAGTGTTACGAATACAAAAATAGTTGGGTTGAAGAGCTGGGAGAAAGAATGCGGATCGGGGATGGGGGTGGGTTTGGGTATGCAAGCATGGGAGAGGACGGGAAGGCGAGGGTGAGCTCTTAATGATCATCATTCGTTCATTTGTTACAGATATTTTCGATAGTTGCGCAAATGCGCATTCCCGTCCTCGACGACGCCACCGACGCCCACTGCAGCAGCGGCACTCTCGAAAGAGGGCGGCTCGATGACCATTCCAGGGCTATGCGGATCACATGTACTGTGTGGCAGGCCAGAGCCCGAGCCTCCCATGGAAGAGCCACAGACTCCTTTGGTCCGTCGCCGGCCGCGAGGCCCCACTCCCCGGGAACGTCGGCCACCGGAGCCACTGCCACCGCCACTGCCCCCGCTGCCACCGCCGTTATTTCCGATGCCGCTGCTGGAAGTGGGCGTCCCCCCGCCGCTGCCACCGCAACCACCGCCATTGCTTCCAGGGACACTCTCGCCTAACTCGATGGCCTCCAGGGAGGCATCCAGGGCGGCATCTGTGGTGGTAATGCGGGTACGCATCACGGCACTGCGTCGCCGGGCACTAGAGCCGCCGCTGGAGCCACCCCCACCGTCACCGCCAGCCGCATTGGATGTACCCCGCTTGCCGGGACGACGTTTGCGCCTCTTTTTGTTGCCATATCGGGGATCGTAGTCGTACTCGTCGTCTGCCGGCGACTTTGGCTCTTCCAGCGAGTCGACATCGTTCATGTCTATGTCATCGTAGAACCATTCCTTGGGCAATTCTTCCTTGGACTGCGTTAACTGCTGCTGATGGTGCTGATGCTGCTGTTGCTGCTG
This sequence comes from Drosophila affinis, assembly GCA_037356375.1. Taxonomy (NCBI): domain Eukaryota; kingdom Metazoa; phylum Arthropoda; class Insecta; order Diptera; family Drosophilidae; genus Drosophila; species Drosophila affinis. Next base: position 36,763,759 of record CM074802.1, on the reverse strand, counting down.
TTGGTGGTGGTGCTGCTGTTGGCTATCCTTGCTGTCGGAGGTGTCGCCACCGGCGGCCCCCAGGGAGCTGGACTCCTCCAGACTGAAGGCTCCGTTGAAGTCGTGCGTGGTGTCGCTGTGCAGTGCAGCTAGGACCGAAGGCGTCGTTGTACCGGCCCCTGTTAGCATGTTGAGACTGAGGGAGGAGGAGCTGCTGCCGCCGCCCAGACTACTCAGGCCGATGCCCAGATTAACGCCGCTGGCCACCAGCGCTTCATGCTCCTTGCGCAGCGCCTGGAAGGGTCGCTCGGGAAACCGACTTAAAGGAGGGAACAGTAGGGAAAGTATGAGCAACCAACCTAATTAGGTAGCTGCCCGATTTGGAGCACCGTTCAGACTCACCTGTACATCTTGGTCAAGTATTGGCGGCGGCTCTTTCGCCACCTAGCTGCCGGATACGTGTAGATCTGCCCCTGCCGAAAGCCCGGCATCCGCTGCCGCTTGTCCATGAACAACTGTGAGTGGTTCTGGGCTACGCCCGTTTGCGGATCAAGAAACGGCAGCCGGAGGCGTCGCTCGATACACAGGCGTGTGTTGAAATTGGCGCTGTACTCGATCGTCTCCCGGTAGCTGACATCCTTTAGGAAGTTCTCAATTTTTGCCAGATTGGGCATCGACACTATCTGTATGTTGACGGCCGAGGACATGATACTGGACTGGATCCTGATCTGGCGCTGGCTCCGGATCTGCGCGGTGATTAATCGGTGCTAAACTTGCGTCCAGAACCTTGGACTAATCCATCCTCCCAGTGGCTACTGCTTCTGCTTCTGCTTCGGCTGACGACAACTTGGATTTTTTGTATTTTGTTTCTTATCTTGTTCGCCTTTTTTCTCTTGTTTTTTGAGTGTGTTTTCACAACGTTTTTTACTGTGTGTCTTCGCAAAGCGTTATCTAGGGGATTTTGGGTGCCATTTTACGTGTTTATGTGAGCGGCAGAGAGGACGAGCTCCCCATGACTTTCTTATTGTTTTATTAAAAAAGGTTAACGCTAATTTGCTGCGTTTACTTCTTTGCCTTTTGCCGATTTTCTAGCCAAAATAGTAGGGATGAGCGATATTTAACCAAACATGTTACTTGTCACAAGTACTTTTAAGTAGCAACTTTATCAACATTTCAAAAGCAGTCGTGACTCGTACCGCGTACCGTGGGCTTTCGTTTTTCATCGCCAAAGCTTATTAGAAATAATATGACTTAGTCAAGATATGCATGTTTATTTGTATTTTTTTTGTTTCTGGAACTCCCAAATAAGTCGCGTCACCGTTACAGTGGCGTGGCATAGCCTCTCTCCCATACAAAATCGTTACTATTCTGCCAAGTGACCACAGCCCCAAACTCGTTTGTTTCTCAATGCATACATTTACCGTTTGACAACACTGAAATTTGAATTTATTTTAAAAATAAATAACAATTACAGCATACGTATGAGTGTATATAAAACCGAATGGTATTTATTTTAGTTTCCTCTTGACTGTTTTATCCGTGCCCCGTTTGGGTGGCTTCTGTTCCGGAGTTGCACGATATGTCCCGTGTAATTTGTCCAGCAATCCGATCACACCATAATTATAGTTGAATCTGAAGATATTTAGGGAATATATAAAGAGATCTATGTATAAATCAAAGGCAACCAAAAACATACTTGGCATGATGATAGTCGTGGAAGCGGACCGACCCCCCCGACCAGGGGAAGCTGTATCCAGTATGATCGCTCATCGAGTTGATAATAGCCAAGGCAAAGATCATCCAGGCCAGGGCGACGTGGGTGCCCAGCAGCGCAATCGAGAGTGCCACCGGGAGAAGGTTGGCCAGTACATGTTCCACAGGATGGGCATACAGCGTGATGGCCGCTATCGGTGCCGTCCACTCGTGATGCTTCTTGTGCACATACTTGTAAATCGCCTTGTGGTGCATCAGTCGATGGGCATAGTAGAACATGATTTCCTCCAGCACCACAAACGCCACCAGATCCCGCACTGACCGCCTGAACGTGGGCAGCTCTCGTACATCCTGACTGTTCTTGTTCTTGAAGATCAGTTCAAATAACACCCAAGAAGTCACCAGATTGACGACCGTCAGGTTGAACAGCACCACTTTGACGGCACGCCAAAGCTTGGCCATATCAACGGGCTCGTTCTGACCCGGCTGGATCTTGTATTGGCGTATGAACATCGGCCGATTAGTAATATCCATAATGGTAAAGAGAGCCGCGTACACCCAGTAGACGGAAAATATTGCCACAGTGCTGCCCAGCACCCACAGTCGCCAGGGATCCTCGCCGATCACGTCGAGTAGCGCCAGCCAGCGGTCCTGCATAAACTCCCCGGCCTGAATCCAGCACTCCAGTAGGGCCTCCATTGTGCTGCTGGTCTAGTCTCCAACTGAATCTCTGTTCAAGTAGTCGTGGAAGCAGTTAAGTTTTTCGAGACTCGTTCTATGCGCTACATTTGTTGAGGTCCCTGCGCTCGTCACTGCCTTTTGGTACACCCATACACATGGACGTGGTATGGAACTCCATGTACATACGTACTTACATATGTAAGCACATATTTAACATCGCACGTCAATTAAGGTTAGACGTTTTTACAATTATGGCGCCGTTTTATACAATTTAAACGGATATTTGTCACCGCTTTCTGCCACTTGGGGAAGGAAGGCAAGGGAAGGTCATTCCGCAGATCAGCTTGATCTAACTAACTGCTTAGCACTCTTTATCGCTATACGAGTATGGGTTGGGGGCCTAGTGCAAGCTGATTGGCATTACGTACAAATTTAGAAATCAGCAAAGCTTATCGGTTTTTCTGTTTTGTTTCGCATTCAAAGGCAGATTATTGCCAAGAATTAATATTGTCATAAGATTAGGCTTCTTTTTATAAATTAGATTGTTGTTAGGCTCTTGAAATCTTACCGATTCAAAGTTCAATCCGACTTGATGCTTCAGAGATTCCCGAAAGAGGACATCTGGCTATCCATCTACTCACTTATCCATGTATCCATTATCCACATAGAAATTCATACATTACATGCATGCATATATGTACATACATATATGTATTTTTGTAAATATGTACATCTTTCCTTGGTTACACTAGTCAACACGACTTCTCCGCTGTCGTCTAAAATGATTTTTTCTCATAGATTTGGATGTTTAAAATTTTTTAAAGAATCTTTTCTTTTTCTAAGAATTTTTAAAAATTTGTTTTTTTGTTCAGACTTAGTTGTTATATTTTTAACATAACTTAAGTTTCCTACAACTGGTTGTAATGAACTTTGCAGTTTTGAAAAGCTGACAAATGCAACTATAAGTCCTTGCAGACACTTTGGGCGACAGCGGAAAAAAAAGTTGAATCGAACCTTACAAGAGCAGAGGAACTTCAGCAATACAAAATATTTTCTTTATACACCATTTCTCTTTCAATTTCATCCCCCAGATTGAAGAATATATACCTTTTATAAGACTTGAAACCGATTCAGATAAAGTATGAAATGGTGAAATAGCATTTATCCCGATATTGACAGAAAAAGTTTTGGTTTTGAATTTGTTGTGGAGTTCCTTCGTTTATTGTATTAAATCTCATCTTTGTATATTTCTCTTAAAATTGTTCGTTTTTGTTTTCTTCACCACAATTCACTTGGTTTTGAAGATTTATGCATTGAACGCTTTCTGTCAGCTTTACTAGGTTATGTATGTACATATGTGTACTGTACTGTATACATAGTACATATATGTACATACATTTGCTGAACTTGGATTTATGATTTATAAGCTAGTCAAACGATTGATGAAAGGGACCCGAACGAAACCGCTCAAGGAAACTGAAGTGCCAAATTACAATGGATTGTAAAATTCCCCCTCATTTACTTCTATATAGTATTCATATTGCAATGTACATACATTTCTAGATTAAGATTTACATTTAATGATCTTAAGCAAATTTTTAAATATTTCCTTGTTCACTAGATTGTTCTATGTCTGTATATTCGTTTCTCTGATAATCATATAATCATTTAGACATCTTATCTTCATTATTTTTGATTTTATTTTTGATTTTTCATCATGTGTGCGTGTGTGATTCTACGATCCTACGATCCTTCACTTGCTTGTAGTTTATTTAACTGAAAAGGCACTGCTGCATTCAAACGATTCCCTTGCGCCCAAGATCTTGTTCGGTTAGTCTTTATTAATTTATTTTTGTTGTTGTTATTTTCAGTTAAATATCCCTTCGAATGCCTACACAGTTTTACATAAATAGATACATATGTACACACATATCTCAAAGCATTTAGAATTATCTTTTTTAAGCAGTCCCTTATGAGTATAGTATTTGCAACTCCCCGCGTTTTGAGTTTATTTATTATTTTATTTTTTTATTTGAACGAGTTCTTAAAATGTAATTACAAAAATTTTTTTAGGCTATACATTTTTGTGGGTATTTTTTTTTTTTTTTTTGGGATCCGGTCAATCCGATAGCTAGAACATACATACATATGTACATACGTACCTACTTGATCCGTTTAAATCGTTTGTGCAATTATTCGCAGTTCAACATTTTACAATTATAAACACAAAAGAAACTAGCATTTAAAAATACATATGAATGAAAAATATTTGGTTTTGTTATTTCTTAAACGTCGTATTACAATTTTTGTTTTTTTTTTTTTAATTTTGAATAAGTTGGGGATTTTGTTGTAAAATTAATGACAATTGAATTTGAAGACATTATTTAAACATGTTATAAGTTGGTAAAAATAATTTGATTGGAAAAAATACCCTTTTCTGAGAAATTTACAGTTCTCCATGTTTAAGGATCCTTACCTCTATGTAACGCACCTAAATTCACGACACCTTACTGGAATACCTCCCCTACTGGTTTTCCATCGCATATTGAACTGTTTCTCCTCAGAATTCCAATGAGATTCCGCATCCGAATCCAAGCTAGAATCGTATAAAAGCTTAATACTAGTGGAGAACCGAACCTTTATCCACAACAAATTCTACAAACTGAGTCTAATCTTCTGCCCCCACTTAATATTATTCAATCCGCCCATGCCGCTGGCGCTGCGCATGTCGATGGTGGCGATGCGGCTGAAGATGCCCCTGTCGTCGATGATCATGGGCCTCAGCTTCTATCTCTGTCTCCGTCTCGGTGTCCAAGCCTTCGTTGTCATCGTCGATGGTATCCTCATCGTGCTCGTTGAGCAACAGCGGGCTATCGTCACCCAGCCGATTGGGAGGTAAGGCGCTGCCCGGCGTAGTGGGTGCCGAGCGCGAGATCCAGCCCTTGCGGGCCACGCGCCCTCGGTTCACAAAGAAGCTGGCACCACTGACTACGCTGCTGACGGGGCTCTTGAGCAAACAGCGCTGTGCTGTCCCCGTCGACATTCCCATTCCGGCTCCCATGGCGGCCATCGGTATGTACAATGCCTTGTTTGGAGGTGACGACGCCTTGTTTGAGCCAAATAGCTTTTTACTCTTTCCAGAGGCAAAGGTGGAGGCTGCATTGCAGGCAGAAGCCGACATCGCTGTTGGCTGTGGGACCTGCGAGGATGAGGGTGTGGATAGCGTGTGCTGTAGCCGGGGCTTCGCTCCCGTTCCCGTCCCGTTCAACATGAGATGTTCGTAACTGACGCCCGCCTGCAATTGACGAATCTGGTCGAGAATCTCGCGTACCTCCCCGGTTGGACTGGTGGCCTGTGGCGGGGAGACCGGTGTCCCCATGTTGGCCAGACTGCTCACTCCCGATGCCGTGCTGGCTGTGCCGACTGGCCCCAGAGCTGAGGTGGGGTCCTGGTTCCCCATTCCGACTGACATGCTGGTGTGCTGGCAGCAGTTCTCTAGGCTGTGAAGTGGATTAGGCTGGATGCAGCCATGGCTGAAGATCACCGGTGTGCCGCCGTCGCCCCCGATTGCCAGGCTGCATAGGGAAGCAGCCTGTGTAGCGACTACACTGTCAAGGCTAGGGCCTCCTCCGAGGGCTATTCCTACGCCTGCTGCTCCACCCAGGCCTACCACACAGTTATTGTTCACGAAGATATCACTGAGGCTGCTGCTGCTGTTGGCCATATAGCGGAAGTGCTGCTCGCTCTGCGACTCCTCATGTGAGCCATGCAGCCGCGTACTGTACATGGCTGCACCACCACCGCCAGAGGAACTACCCAGGGCCACCGTAGAATAATGTTGGGCCTGGGTTTGGGCCTGCGCTTGGACATGTGCCCGGGACTGAATAGCCGTCGTCTGACGTGGCAAGTACATATCCGGCTCGACCAACTGTGAGGCAGAGCGGGGCAGACCATACTGGTGGGTTGCGGTAAGCGGTGTCTGTAGTGCTCCCGGATGATCCGCATTGCGGGTGCCATAACCATGGGCATTCCCAAGATAGTGGTGGAGGCCTAGCTCCGGACTGGCTGCTCGGGAATATGGCGGCGGAACCATGGTGTTCGCCTCGTTTGCATTGCAGATGAAGCTAGAGCTGAGAGAGTCCACAGTGCTGGCGGCGCTCAAAGAGCCAGCCGGACGCACAATGTAGTTTCGGAAGTACTGGACCATGAGGTAGCTGGAGCTGCCGTTGCCGTTTCCGTTGCCCTTGCCGTTGTCGCTGTTGCAGGTAAAGACCAGAGGGTAGAGATCCGGCTTGGACGTGACCTACAAGAAGCATTCAATTGATATGTAGTGTGTTTTCTACGGTAGTTTTCAAAGGAAGCTTGACTCACCTCTGTATATGGCGGAGGCGGGTGGTGGAACGAGTTACAGCGGCTATACTGCGGAGGGGCATAGCAGGACCCCGCCGAGTCGCCCTCGGACTGGGTGTGGTGCTCGTTGAAGCCCCAGCCACACAGAGTGCGGCGCTTCTTCCACAACGAGTATGCACAGAGTATGGCCAGGATGATGGCGACCACGACGCACCTGCAACGATATATCAGCAATCAGCAATACGGATTGGGCATGGGCTGTCTCGTTCCCGTTGACTGCTCTACTAGGCTAGACCCTGCTCACTGCTCGGTCTGCAGCTGGCGCGACTGGATGAAGAAGCCCATGGCCGCGGCCGTGTCCGTGTCATGCAACGGCTATAATCGAATTCCAACTAAATTTTTAGGGGCCTTTGGCTGTCTTTTGGGCGACTCGAGATTGGATTATGTGAGCAAAAGAGCTCGCTGGTGCCCAGCAGGGTCCGAATTAGGTTGCATCAGCACACAGAGCACAGAGCGTTGTGTGTCTCATTAGTTGGCAATGCCATTTCCGTACCTCCTTGTCTCTGGGGAGGGGGAGTGTGCCTGCTGTCTTGCATAAGTCTCTCGACTTGACTTGACGCAAGCCAGCACTGAGCGCCTTCGCCTTTGCTGCCAATAATAATATCTCGCATGCCACACAATGCCAGTCGGTCAGAACCGAACCCCTCCAAAATAGACGCGCCACACGGCGAGGTCATGGCCATGAGCCTCATGGGAGCAGGAGCAGCATGACCATTACGGCAGTTCCTCACAAACAACAGAAGCAGCAGCGACAGCAGCAGTAGCAACAGAGCAAGCTGGAGGTAAGAGGCGGTTCAGAACTTACCAGAAGAACCAGTGGCTGATGAAGAAAAGATTAAGGACGTGCTCCGAGGGCGGGGGCAACGGTCGGGGTCCACCCTGGTAGGTGGGACAGCAGCCCTGGGTGCAGCAATCGTCGGGCAGTGAACAGATGTGTCCGCCCTCGCACAAAAAACGAGCCGTCACCTGTAAATTATTGAAATTAGTTTTCTGTCGAGACGAGGTGAACGGATGGAGCTGTAAAAAATACAATTACGAAGACAACAAAAACAAGAGCAAATACAGGAGCACGGGTGTGTAAATTGCAACTGAAAATATCATTGTCAACATCGCCGTTGGGTTGAAAAGAAATAAAATCCATGAACAATTAGAAGAGATATGTATGTATGTATATGTACATATGTGCATATAGTACACAGTGCTTTTAGCTTTATGTTGACCTGCAGTGTAGCTGTGGCCTCTGTCCTTCTGAGAAGGAAAGCATATATTTACATACACCTGCACATATGTAAATACATATATTTGCAAAAAAATAAATTAATAATCAAAAAAACATACATATGTATGTATGCATGTACACATTTTGTAATTATATTGTATTATAAATTAGTATTACAATTTAAATGAAGTCCGTGCAATATTAAAGCAGTTAACAACTTACATGCAGGGGGAGAAGGCCCACCGCCAAGAGGACCACCTGCAGCACCAACAACGGGCATGGAGATGCATTTGAGGAGGAGGAGAGCAGCGAAGCGTAAAGCCACATGGTACTTCCAGCTCTTTCAATGCTTCTGTCGCTTCCCGGACTGGCGCCAAATGTCCGCTCAATGGGATGTGCAGGAGGAGGGAGGATGATGGAGATAGGTGGTAGGTGGTGCTTAGTGGCAGCCTCCGTTCTCTCTAGCCTAGCCTCGTGTGTGATTTGTTACTTTGTTTTGCTTTCGTGTCTGCTTTCTATCTGCTGCTGCTGCTGCTTCTCTGCTGCTGATATTTGTGTCACATTCTGTTCTTGTTGTTTTTGTTCTTTTTTTTATCGCTGCTGATGCCTCGCTCAATGCACACACACACCCACCGTACACTAACACTCTCTTGCACAGACACATTTACACGTGCGGCGCTACATAGCAGGGCGTTTTGTTTTGTCCTTGACAGACAACAATGCAATTTACCGTTGCATGCTTTTGTGCTCTGCGATTAGTTTTACTTCTCTATTTTTCGGTTGCTTTCTGGTATTCTGTGAATGATACAAATGTACCTACTCAAAAAAGTCTTTCTATATGTAATCATATCTACATACATTCAGGTATATGTATGTATTCACTGTTTCTTGCATATAATGAATATACATAGATGTATGTACACAACCTAAGCCATAGACCATACACAAATACATACTATATATGTACATACATGCATACATACATATGTACCCTAACGACGCTAAGAAAATTTTCTCTACGTGTGACGCCACTTTTATTATTCACGTACAGATGTACATATGCACATACTCAACCATATGTAAATACATATGTATATAGTTTATACACTTAAATATTTCAATCTTGTGACTTTTTTGGGGAAATTATTAGCAAATTACGATTTTTGTCAGCACAATACAAAATAAAATAGCTATACGAACTTCATTGCAATTTTTGGTTGCTCGAAAACCTCCCGCACCTCATCCTCGCTTCAACCTCGAGTACACAACAACAGAAGCAGGAGTTGGGATAGAGATTGCGAGCGACATTTAGACCAGGAGCATCAGTAAAATTTAAAGTTGTCCGGACCGAACGAACATCCAACGTGGAAGCGAGAATCCAAAAACTGAACAAACAGGGCAGCAATCGGTAGCACTAACACTGTTGTAGAAATCTAACAGCGCCAGCGCCTTTAAGCAGGCAATACGATTGTAGCCCAGCCTGGCAACCCCCTGGTAACAGCTGTTCGACCACTTTTCAAAGGAATTGTGCATAAAAATTATCGTGCTCAGTTTTACTTTTAAACCACTTTGTAAATAATTCTTCTTTATTTGTATACCCAGTATTCGAATACCCTTTAATATTAGACTTGTTTAATTTTTATTTATAACTAATACAAACTTAACGACGTCGTAAGCCGCGGCGAAGGCCGCGCCTCTACTTTATACCCGGTATACATTCAATATACATATGTATAAGTGAGCTTACGATTTATGTTATTTATTATATTTCCGCAAAAGGCACAAATTGAAATTTAGCCAAAAAAGTACATATTAAAAAATTAAGTCGAACCCTTTCGGTGGTTTTTATATATCAGATGGTATCTGTTTTCATTTTTGTTTACGTATGGGCATTTCTCTCAAGGTCTACCGAGGCTATAGTTTTCTCGGGATGTTATTTTTAAAAGATATTGAAAATCCGCCAATTTAATTAATTAACATATAATTTTATTAAATTTGATCTGAATACCTATTAAAATTAGCATGAGTTCACTTTTTATACCCGGTACTCGAAGAGTAAGGGGTATATTAGATTTGTGGGATAACGGTTGTGTGTAACGCCCAGAAGGAAGCGTTTCCGACCCCTTAAAATATATATATTCTTTATCAGCATCAATAGCTGAGTCGATATAGCCATGGCTGTCTGTCCGTCTTCATTAGCGCCTATATCTCTGAGACTATTAAAGCTAGAGCAACCAAGTTTTGTATCCAGTCTCCTGTGTGATCGCACTACTCCAAATGGGTTGCAAAATTTCGCCCCGCCCCTTTCCGCCCGCACGAAGGCCGAAAGTCTGTGGCGTACACAATTTTGAAGATACATTAAAACAAAAAGGCAGAATCATAGAGAATGACCACATCTACCATAGTGTTGAATCTAAATCAGATCGGATCATTATTATAGCTAAAATGAAGAAAACCATTTCGAAAGTCATCGTTCCCTCTCGCTCTCTCTCACACGTGACCCTGTCTGTTTTGCCTATTCGTCCAAATTAATGCCCAGATCTCAGAGACTATAACAGCTAGAGCTACCAAACTTTCTATCCAAGCTCTTGTAATATCACTTTAATACAAGTGTATTTCGAAATTTCGACACGCCCCCTTCCGCCCCCACAAAGAACGAAAATCTGTGGAATCCACAATTTGTAAGGTACGAGAAAACCAAAAATCGCAGAATTATGGGAAATGACCGTGTCTAACAGATTGCCGAATCTGGATCAGGTCGAATCATTATTATGGACAGAAGGAACAAATTAAATTTCAGTGGTTACGCAACGCCTGCCAAGCGCTTACTGATTCCCTCTCTCTCTCGTACACACTTGTACGTCTCGAATATGTAGTTATACACTTACATTATGAAATTTAGAAGCAGATGTAAAAAGCATATGTAAACAAAAATGGAAAAATGTATAAAAATTTCAAAAATGGTTTGACTTCATTTTTTTATTTTAAATATTATTTTTTGCCCAAAATTTGATTCGTCCCTTTTGCGAACATATAATAAATCGTAAGCTCATCTATGTGTGTATATACTGAGTGAGTACCAGGTATAAGGTAGAGCCGCGGTCTTTGCCGCGGCTCACAACGTTCTCCCTCGTTACAACTTGAAATGCGTACGAACGTCGACATCAGAGAAATGCCCATATGTTTTTACACCTGTCTTCTCTACATCTACATCTACGTCTTTACTTGCGTAGCCACTGAAATTTCATTTTTTCCTGCTGGCTATAATTATAGTCCGACCAGCAATGACTCTGTGCTTTTGCTTTTCCCGTATCTTAAAAATTGTGGATTCCATAGATTTTCGTCCTTTGTCGGGGAGTGGAAATTTTGAAATGAACTTGTATTGGAGTGATATCACAGGAGCTTGAATAGAAAGTTTGGTAGCTCATGCTCTTATAGTCTTTGAAATTTGGGCGCTCATGAAGACTCGGCTATTGAAGCTGATCAAGAAGATCTTGGTGGGCGTTGTTTTGCGCTAAGCAAAATCATTCAAATTATTAATTAGATTCTGCACAGTTTGTCGCGGGACATTGAACTCTACCGTTTTAGCGTTAAACTTTGCTACCATCGACAAGGGTGAATTAACCTAGCCCTATGTATGTAACGGAAAAATGTCAAAATGTCACGAACGGAAATTAACGACAAAATTCGGCATACAAAGGATTGGTCAAACGGCTGCAACTCAGCCGTTTTTCCATTGATACAACCAATACCCTAAACGCCGCCTAATTCATTTTCCTATTTAAAACGAGGGGGAACGTTGTGAGCCGCGGCAAAGGCCGCGGCTCTACCTTATACCCGGCACTCAGTCAGTATAGACATACATATATGAGCTTACGATTTAGGCAATTTATTATATTATATGTTCGCAAAAGGGACAAATTAAATTTTGGGCAAAAAATAATATTTAAAAAAATGAAAAATGAAGTCCAATTTTGTTTGCATATGCTTTTTACATCTGCTTCTAAATTTTTACATGTATAACTACATATTTAAGACGTACAAGTGTTTTCGACAGAGAGAGAGGGAATGAGTCAGCGCTTGGCAGGCGTTGCGTAGCCACTGAAATTTAATTTGTTTCTTCTGGCCGTAATATTGATCCGATCTGATCCAGATTTGGTAATTTGGTAGATATTGTAATTTTTCATGATTCTGCGTTTTTGGTTTTCATTTATCTTAAAAATTGTGGATTCCACAGATTTTCGTCCTTTGTGGGGGCGGAAGGGAGCGTGGCAAAATTATGAAACAAACTCGTGCTGGTTTGATATCACAGGAGCTTGGATAGAAAGTTTGGTTGCTCTAGCTCCTATGGTCTCTGAGAACTAGGCGCTCATTTATACGAATAAGCAAAGCAGATGGGGCCGCGTGTGAGAGAGAGCGAGAGGGAACGATGACTTTCGAAATGGTTTTCTTCAATGTGGCTATATAAATAATCCGATCTGATCCAGATTCAACACTCTGATAAAAATGGTCATTTTCTACGATTCTGCGTTTTTAGTTTTCTCCTATTTTTAAAATTGTGTAAGCCACAGACTTTCGTTTTTAATGCGGGCGGAAAAAGGCGGGGCGAAATTTTGCAACCCGTTTGGAGTAGTGTGATAACACAGGAGACTGGATACAAAATTTGGTTGCTCTAGCTTTAATAGTCTCTGAGATATAGGCGCTAATGAAGACGGACGGACCACAATTTTTAAGATACGAGAAAACTAAAAACGCAGAATCATTGAAAAAACCCGTATCTACCAGATTGCCGAATTTGGATCAGGTCGTATAATTCCTATAGCCAGATGGAACAAATGAAATTGAAGTGGCTACGTAAGGTAAATGTCAGAGTGCGCGCGAGAAGCGAAGCGATAATATTGGGCGAGAATGAGCGATAAACCACTGCAAGCTTTTTTAAGTGCAATCGCTCGAAAGATGTCAGAGTGAGAGCGAAGCGAGTTGCGAGTTCAAGCGATAAAGCGAGAGCAAAGCGAGAAAGCAGTTTGCAACCTGCTTTATCGCTTCAACTCTCTGAGAGTGTACGATTGTTTTCTTGCATTCTGTTGCATTCTGTGCTTTAATCACCGTTTGTTTTAAAAACATCCGTGGAGATAAAATAGAAAACGTAATTATTGAAGTAAAACTTTTTTTTACTATGGTACCAAGAGAGCAAGAACTATCACATTCACATTAATGACTAATACAGATCAATGTAGCTCGCTCTCCTATACCATGTTTGTTGACCGTATCAGTAAAATAATATATCAGAAGCCTACAGGGCACTTAAGGGTATGAGTGCCCTCTCTTTCCGACTCATGATAGAAAGTTCGGTTAGACGTTCTTTTCGCCTCCGTAGTGTTTATCACGAATTAGCGATCTAATAACGCCCGTTTCAAACAAGTTATTGGATAAAGTTTATGAAGCATATTCAAAAAATATAAATATAAAAAATTAGATTTAATCTAAATTCGGAAGGGCAACGTTTACTTGGCTTTGAAGAAGGATGCAATGCTCTTAGTACCTTTGGCACCTTTCGCCAGAGCCTTCTCTTTGGCCGTCAGGCTACGTTCCTTAATCGGTTCCAGATTGGGTGGTGACATTATATAATCCTTGCCATCGTCGCTGTCCAGCAAACCACTGTTCTTCAGCTTGGATGCGCCATCTCTGTCATCTTTATTCAGTTTGATTTTTTTGCTGTTGCTGTCCTCCTGACCCCCCTTTGACTTTCGCTTCTGAGCTGCAGTTTTTTTCTCGACAATAGCCTGGATCTCGTTGGGTATATGTAAATAGCCTATCAGCTGATCGTATAGGTCGACATCTAGGTAGCGGCCAACAATGTCGCAGGCCATACGCGTGTAGTCCATCTCATTGACAACATTGTCCCCTGGCAGCTTTTCGCTCCGAACAAAGTTCTGTGATTGAGCACTGTGGCCGCAGTGGATCTGTTTTTTTTCCAGAATCTCCGCCACTTGTCGTGTCTTTAAGGCCAGCCAGGCGAGTGTCCGCTCTTGATTGTATTTGTAGAAGGTCAAGTCTTCAGACATCTTAACATCGGTCACACACTTAAGACCGTCGGAGCTAACAAACTGAGTTAGGAAGCGACTCGTGCTGGCTTCATGTACAGCGATATTATCCAGTGACATTGCTCCTGGTTGGGTTAAGATAAAAAGAAAATATAACTGGAATTGAAGGCGATCCAGCAAATATATCACCTACTTACTCTGCTCGCAGTTTTTCCTCAAGTGGTGTATCGCCAGCAATGTTGTATCCATGGGCATGGTCATATACAATTTGCCGTTGGAGCAAATCTCGCTCTTGATTAGCCAGCTGCGTCGCGGCTCCTCATATTCCAGCAGCTCCATAATTTGGCCATTTGGGTGCGTTACAAACAATGCATCTTTCCCCTTGCCAGGATGGTAGAAGCGATCCAAGCGAAGCCGCTGATCATCATCTGATAGTAACTTTTCGGATATGTACATCACTTTCTTCAATGCAGACACGGTTGATTTTTGCGCAGCCATATCCATATCTGCGTCTGGATCTGGCTTTGGTTTCGCTGATCGAGTTGTCTTCTTACTCATTTTCAAATAACTAATTGGTTCGTTGGACTTAAGTCAAGCTGATTTGATTGGACTCGTTTCCCTAACGAAATTATAAAGATTTTCAAACAATGAATGTAAATAAAGTAAATTAAAAACAATCTCCCGCGTTTGTTAGAGATGCTGAACTATCGATTACCACATTCGATAAGTGTATTGCACAACACTCTTAGTACCTAGATGAAAGAATTACCGCATGTATTCTTATCGTTTCTATACGAATGTCATCCCTTATTTTGTCGGAGCTGAGTACCTTATAGCACTAACCATACAATATATAGACATGACAATTCATGTAGCGAAAATGACCGCACGGCAGTCAGGCATCAGCTACACCAGGGGACCAGCTACACCAGTCGTGAGAGTGTATGAGTGCACATGTATTCTCGCTTATTTTGCGTGTTGTGCATGTGTGTATGAGCGCACAACTGAAATTTTCGCTCACCCAACTTTGTTTTGATTTTTGTGCTCGTGCCACCCTTCACTTTAGCATTATTGCAGTCGGCCCTTTTTGATGACGCTTGCTTTATAATACCAGAATAACTGTTATTTTGGACATGCTTTAGATTCTAACTTTGTTTAACATAGAATATACTAATATATTGAGCAGATATATGTATATATATTCACAAATATATATTTGATTGTATGACGTATTGTATTATACAATGATATATTTGATAATATATAAGCAAGTAGTATGCGCTAAAAAAATATATATATTTCATCCTTGAATATGGATATTAATGACATATAAATGGGTAATAGATGGGTCCATACGGATTTTAGTGCCACACTTGCGAGTCAAATTTAAAATCATCCCTATATTTCTTATGCCAATGTCCTTACATTCATATGTGTGTGTACGTGTGCAGTGCTGCCGAAATTGCCAACAAAATATTTTTGAGAAGATTTCTTGAGACACAAAGCAGAGTGTCGCTTATTGAGGCGACGCACTAATACCCTATAGACAATTAATATAATTTGATGTCATGTCTGATATACATTTTACATTTGTACATATTTACATTCGTTCATTATATTCGTTTATAGTACATTAAACAAAATTCGAATATAGGGGATATTCAATATATACAATTATTGTAATTTTGGGCAAGCGTCATCATAAAATCATAACTTACAATCAATTGTAAAGTAATTGGTGTTTTCTTAGACAGCGGCGTGGTAAAAAACCAATACAAACAAGATATGTGCACACATACAGCAAAAGCTCAGCCTCACATACAGAGCGTTTGTTCTTTGCTGAGCTGAAATTTTGTTATGTGTGTTCTTCTTCAACTTGTTGACGAACTGACCTACCGCCACAAAATAACTGAAGAATTGGCAGGATGGGTGGGGGTGGGTGTGGGTTGGTGGGACACTTGGCCGTGGGAAGAAAGAAATCTGTTATTTTTTTATTTTTATTATACATATAAATTATTATATTATTACGGCCTATGAAAAAGCCGTAAACATACATACATACATTCATATGTACATATAGACATAAAGTCGCCGCTCAAATTGGCTTCCGATTGAAGATCGGTACCCAGGGAACACCACGAGGAGGCCATTACACCTGTAATGGGGTCAAAAAATTATCTGACCTTTGAGTCGACTTGATATGACTTAATTTAAAAACTTTTTAATAATTAAGTCACATCCATATTTCCCGCCTAGAATTAAATCTATTTAATATTTGTACATACATACATGTGAAAAATAGAACATAAAAAATAAACAAAAAATAATAAACTTATATTTCTATTATATTCCTATATTATCTAAAACTATCTTATATTATGTAAACGGCACCTCACTGTAGTGTATATAGGCTGTTACACAACTTGCGTTTACACTGTGCCAAACTTGAGTTATTAAGTTATTGAGTTTCGGCTGCTGGCACATGCTTGTGTACATAAATTTTGTTTTATTTAATTTTAATTATATGAACGACCAAGAGTTAATGATTTTCTATATGGCAGAGCAAGATACGATAACGATGCTGCAGTGTATAGAGTTGGCGACGATGTCTGCAGCAACTGTGGAGTATTTGGATCAAATTTCCAAGAATCGCATTTGGAACCTGGTAAGGAATTGGCATTTAAATTTCTTTTATATTAAATAATGTACCCCAAATTATAATAGCCGCGATATGGATCTTTTTGGGAGGAGGACGTTGCGAATAACCTTTGAATCCATTTTTCAAGAAAAATTTTCCACAGGGAAATTGCACGGCTGCAATTGCAAAATGTTGAATTTCGGTTATATGTATATGTACAGTGGCTCAAAGCCAAAACAATGCAGTGTCAAATAAACTGTTTAACTGTGGTACAGATTTTAAACTAGAGGAAAAACAAAAAATGTTTAACCGCCAAACCGGAAATCAAATCGGATTCCTAGTTTCTAAAAGCATTGGTGCACTTAAACATTTTGTTTTTCCTCTAGTTTAAAATCTGTACCACCGTTAAACAGTTTATTTGACACTGTATTGTTTTGGTTTTGAGCCGCTGTATATTACATATGTACAAAAATTAAAATGTTTTAAATTGGCAATTGTAGTTTTTTATAATTTAATTTATATTAATTTATAGTAATTCAATATAGCGTTTGGCTAAGTGTTTCCGACCGAATTTTAGAAATTGACTGCATTGTTTTTATGGTATCTAATAATAAAATTCGATTTAAGTATTGGTTTTAACAATTGTATGTATATTTGCACCTTTTTCCCCAGCCATAATTTTTACGCGCCAAAATTTAAATTTTGAGTTGTCAATTTTTTTTGTAACTAGTGGTTCCACGACAGGCAGAACAGGGTTGTTTGGTTTTTGTTTGTTGCACACACATGCACGCACACAACCTCAGTTTTAAATCTATTTGATTTAAAAATCTAGGGACCGTGAAAAATAACACAAATACTTTTCTAGCATATATCGTCTTGTTTGTTTGTCGATCTGAGTACTACTTTCGGAATGACCCCAGCAAAAGCATTTTCTATTTCTTATCGGTTTCATACGTATATCTTCCCTGATTATGTTTGCAAGCACTTTTATCGGATCTCGGCACAGCCCTTTAAACCAAGGTATGCCTTGCTTTAAACTAAACATGTTTCGATAAATTTGTGTACGTTTTGGTTTGTTTACCAGCACGTACAGCTGTTTCAAATGTAAAGGACAGTCGGTGGATGGTGAAATAGAAATTTTGCTACAATGGATATAGCCACAACCATTAAGTTTCGTGATCTGTGCGAGCTGTTCGAAAAGGTCAAGGCAGCAAAGAAAGTTCAGGACAAAGAGGATGTGTTGAGAAGCTACTACGAGTCGTTCTGCCGACATCGGGAGGCATTTCGCCAGGCGTCTGGCTTAACGGACGATCAGAGTGAGAATGGCTCCAGCAGCTTCCACTCGGTCCTGCGCCTACTGTTGCCCAGTGCGGACACTGGAAGAAACAACTATGGCCTGCAAATAACAACTCTGGGCCGTCTCTACACCAGAGTGCTGCAGCTGACCAGGGACTGTGGGTAGTCACATCAGAATATCAGTATAAGAATTTTAATACTAATACTTTCACCTGCAGCTCGTGACGCCTTAATGCTGAAGCATCAAAGCGGAACATCGTTTCGTGACTACGGAGATGTGGTCTATGCCGTACTTGTCTCCCGTTGCTTTAATCCGCCGAGCGATCTGCGTCTCAAAGCCATCCATGAAATGCTAGATACAATAGCCAATGAGGATACAGCAGGTGGGTACAGAAAATTGGCCGAGTGCTTTTGTTTGCTTATATCCGGGCGTTAAAATTCGGTATTCGGCTTTTATACAGTTAAGGAGCAGGAACTGATACGTTTTACAGAACAAGCCTCAGCCAAGGAACAGAAGTGGCTAATACGAATCCTCTTAAAGTCCCTCGGATTGGGTATAGGTGAGCAGCGGCTTTTTAGTGTTCTGCATCCGAATGCTAAGGACATTTACCAGCGCTGCTCAGATCTAAGTCACGTCTGCAATTTAGTTGCCGGTAAAGAATCCGACCAAGAAGTCAGCGACACGAAGATCAAAGGCAGAATAAAAAACCACCCATCAACTGTTAACCTAAACGCAGTCATTAGGCCCTTCCATCAGATCCGTCCAATGCTTTGCGAGCGTTTTCCCGGCGACATTCAGGAGCTTATGCAATCCGATGTTCTCTATCTAGAGACTAAAATGGATGGCGAGCGTTTCCAGATGCATATTGATCGTGGTTGTTTCATGTACCTTTCCCGCAACGGAGTGGACTATACTAACAATTTTGGCGACAGCTATAGCCGGGGAACGTTGACCCCACATTTGCGTGGTCTTTTGCCGCTCGGCCTGCAGTCGATCATCCTCGATGGCGAGATGATGGTTTGGGACACCAACCAAAAGAGGTACAGAGAAAAGGGCGAGAACACGGATGTAAAAAATCTAAAGCCCGATCGAAGCTGGCGGCCCTGTTTTGTGGTCTACGATATACTGTATTTCAATGGCCAAAGCCTTCTCGATTTGACATACATTCAACGATCCTACAAGCTCCAAAAGTTGATCGGCGAACAGCAAGGAGTGCTGCAACTGATGCGAGGAACCAAAATTGGCTCAATCGAGGAATTCAACGAACTGTTCCAGCAAGCCCTTGACTCCAATGCCGAAGGCATTGTTCTAAAAAAACAGAGCTCCATCTACCAACCGGGAGTTCGCGTCGGCGGGGGATGGTACAAGGATAAGGCCGATGTGAGTCCACCACCTACTATATTTACTCCTTCTATATGCAGATTACATTATAGTTTGTTTTGTTTAAAATGTACAGTACATCAACGGTCTTATAACCGAGTTCGATGTTCTCATCATTGGAGGTTTTTACAATCGCAAGCGAACATTTGTCGATTCGTTTTTGCTCGGCGTTCTCCAACCAGTGGCAGACAGCGACAGTCGTCATGAGGTTTACAGCATTGGTTGCGTTACCAATAATACGAGACAAGCAGTGGTGCTAAACCATACGCTGAGGCCACACTGGCACGATGCCAACAAGGAACCGCCGCCACTATGGTATCACTACATGGCTACGGAAAAGATTGGCTCCCCGGATCTGTGGATCGATCCACACAATTCGATCATTTTGCAGGTAAAGGCGGCGGATTTGACACCGAATAGTGCCTTCTATACGCGCAAAGCTTTGCACTTTCCACGCATCGAACTGAAGCGGGATGATAAGGCCTGGAATGAATGCTTAACGCTACAGGAGTTTAATCAGCTATGCGAGGTAAAAGGCAAAGTGCGATTATGGTTATATATGCTTTCACTATATCTTGCTATATTTAATTTTTCTTTCCAGGGCTCTGGTCCGATTACAAAACTCAACAAGCGTGACCTGTGTTTAGATGATTTGACCACGAAACGAAAACGTCTACGCATGACACCAGCGGAGCGCAGTCGTCTAGGCCTGGCCATATATGAGAAGCGCTATGATTTTGGGACGAGTTCTAGTAGCTCGAAACTTTTCGAAGGCCTTAGTTTCTGTATCTTGAGTGGTGCGGCAGGCCAGAACAAGCATAAACTGCAAGAATTGGCAGCTAAGAATGGTGGCTGTATAGTGGAGAATCCCCTGCCCAACGATCCGAAATGCTTCTGTATAGCAGGAGATCAGACGTTCCTTGTAAAGCGACTAATGCAGCAAGAACCGCGCACCAGCGATATTGTGCGCATGGAGTGGATGGTACGCGTCTGTCAGGAACAAGAACTCCAGCTACGTCCAAAAGATTTGCTTTCGGCCACCGAGCCACTACAGCGTGATTTGGCCGAATGGTTTGACAAATTAGGGGACAGCTATACAAAGGACATTGCGAGCGTCGATGAACTGCTTGAATTATTGCAGGACATCGGTAACGAGGAACGTAACGTCGACTATGTGTCACAGACAGAAATTAATGCTTTCGAAGACGAGTTGCTGGACCAGGTCACACAGAACATATTCCGTGACCTGCATGCCTACTTCTACGATCCAGAGGGCGACGAACTGAGCAAAGTTTTATTTCTGCAGAATGGCGGTACGCTGGCAAGCGAATTCGACCCCGATCTAAACCTTATATTCGTATGCAGGTCTTCTGATATAGATGATAAACACTTCGAATCATGGCTACAGAACCGTTTCAGTTCGCATTCTGGCGAAATCCTTAACTCTGCATGGATCCATCAATCGCACCGTGAACGCCGCCTTCTTAAAAAAGAATCGTTTTCCGTTTAAAAAGAAATTTTTGAAGTGGTTTGCGCATGCATAGTTTTCATATCTACATACATTTATTAATCGATGAACCTTTTAGGCAGGCTTCGTCTGTCTAAGATTATGAAAGTTTTGTTCATAAGATTATTATTCATAAAATGGACTGTCCATCAGCTTTTGGTTGCATAAAAATAGATTTTTCTTCCGAATTGTTTCCATTTAACAATATACATGAAATTTCATATTTTGCAGTCAAATCTCCATTGGGCCGGGATTTATCTCTTTGAACTGCTTTTATATTCCTCGTATGTAGGTTTGATGCTGAGGTTTATTTGAACCACTGTTGTATTCGCAGATCTTATCATAGTTATTACCATTTATTTTTTTGCTGCCTTGCGATTAGTCAAACCTGTTGCTACCAAATTGCCAAAATGGCTTTATAGAAGGGCCTCCGATTACTTCCTTGTCCAAAACAAACCCCTTGCAAATATTAGTATATTAAAATTTAAAATATTAATATAAAATATTAGGCACAGACTTATGGACATATCTTTTGTCTCCTCGACATGGCTTGTATCCCTGTGCTTTCAACGACTGCCAGACGTAATCCGTTATCTCTTATGGCAGACCCTTACCACCACCTTTGTTCGTGGTATGGGCTGTTGATTGTGTCCGATCCAGTATCAGTACCAATTTGATGCCACCAAGACACATTGGTTTGAATGTTCAACTCTTGCAGGTCGATTGGTCGGCTATGCAATCATTATCAATTATCGACGGAACAGTAAATTCCTTCTATAAATGCGATAGCTCAGCCGTAAATATATACATATGTTCCTTCAATAGCTGAACCGGTATCGTCCAAGCTTTCATGACTATCCAGGAATTTATTCTAACTAAAAAACAAAAAACCCTGTTCTATAAGGAGTACCACAAAACTATTTAAGTTAGGTAAGATCCTTTAATAATGGTTTCAATTGGTAAAAGTTGCTAGTCGTTTCATGGTGCAGTATAGACTGAACGTTCTTTATACCAGAGTTTGGCATAGACAGGAACAAAAAATGTGAAAAAAAATGTTATATCCTTTTTTGACAGTCCTGAATAGAAGGATATGTCAATTACCGCTTGATGTACAATATTGAAATTATGATGACAATATTTAATATTGATATAATTTTTTTCATCATAATACAAGCTTCATTTCTATGCTCTATGTTACATGCGGTTGTACCAAAACACATACACTTTATCTTTACTTTTAAGATCCAGAAGATATTGTTCAAAAACAGCTTTAGCAGCCGATTCTCAATATTCACAGCTAAGTTTTGGGACCGCAAGGTGTTGATCGACTTCTTCATCAACGTTTATGCCTTCTATAATTTTTCAGTCGCAATGAACAGTCAATATACATTCAGGTCTAAATTCGGCTTTAAAGCATTCAGCCAATTTTTCCCTATACGAGGGCGGTCCGATAAGTTTCCAGCCTGACAATGAAAACGACCTCCTACATTAACCAATCTTTGGTATTGTGATTAGGCATCTTTTAATGTGTTCCCGCCAAAATTTCAGCCGCATGGTAGTGTTATTTTAGTTATCCTTGAACAATCGATTAACAAAGTTGGTATCAGTGTCCTTGTAAAAATTCAAAAAGTGGTTATCGTGCGGTCATAAAATATTTGTTTTTGAAGGGCAATACGTCTATGCAAATCAAAACTGAGATTGACGCTGTGTATTGGGACTCTTCCCTAACATTTCCTACTGTAAAGTTCAAGCGTGGACGTACGAGCTTAGAAGATGAAACACGTACTAGACGCCCAAAAACCGCGACTATTGACGAAAACATCGTACAAATGCACCAAATTGTTCTGAAGCATCGCCGAATCAAAGTAAGAGAGATAGCTAATATAATCAAGATGTCTAAAGACTTAATTTGCCATATTTTGAACAACGAATTGGACAAAAAGAAGCTCTCGGCCCGTTGGGTGCCGCGTTTTCTCACGTCAGATCAAAAGCGTGTTCGAATGAACTATTGCAAGTCTCTCTTGGCGATGTTTACGAGCAATAACTCAGAGTTTTGGCGCCGACTCAAAACTGTGGGGGAAACATGGATACACCACTATACGACAGAAACAAAATCCCAATCAAAAAAGTGGATTGCAAAGGGGTATCCGCCACCAAAAGAAGCAAAAACTGTTATTTTACATAGCTGGAAAAGTGTGGAAAACAGTTTTTTGTGATAGTCGTGGAGTTTTATATACCGATTATCTGGGGAAAGGAAAAACGATCACGGGAGTCTACTACGCATCGCTTTTGAGCTAATTGCGGAAATTACGGATAAACAGTCCACTTGCAGAAGAAACGAGAGGGAACGTTGTGAGACGCGGCAAAGGCCGCGGCTCTACCTTATACCCGGTACTCAGTCACTATATACATACATACATTTATGAGCCTACGATTTATGAAATTTGTTATATGTTCTCAAAAGGGACGAAAATAATATTTAAATTAAAAAAATTAATTTTTTGGAATTTTTCTACATGTTTCCATTTTTGTTTACATATGCTTTGTATATCTGCGTCTACATTTCTACATGACATGTATAAATACATATTTGAGTTTTTAGTGTTTACGACAGAGAGAGAGAGGGAATGAGTCAGCGCTTGGCAGGCGTTGCGTAGCCACTGAAATTTAATTTGTTTTTTCTGGCCATAATATTGATCCGACCTGATCCAGATTCGGCAATCAGGTAGATATGGTAATTTCCCATGATTCTGCGTTTTTGGTTTTCATTTATCTTAAAAATTGTGGATTCCACAGATTTTCGTCTTTTGTGGGGGCGGAAGGAGGCGTGGCAAAATTTTAAAACAAACTTGCACTGGTTCGGTATCACAGGAGCTTGGATAGAAAGTTTGGTTGCTCTAGCTCTTATAGTCTCTGAGAACTAGGCGTCAAAAAATACGAATCGGCAAAGCAGATGGGGCCGCGTGTGAGAGAGAGCGAGAGGGAATGATGACTTTCGAAATGGTTTTCTTTATTGTAGCTATAATAATGATCCGATCTGATTCAGATTCAACACTCTGATAGAAATGGGCATTCTCTATCTATTCTCTGCGTTTTTAGTTTTCTTGTATCTTCAAAATTGTGTGTGCCGCAGACTTTCGTCCTTTGTGGGGGCGCAAAGGGGCGGGGCGAAATTTTTCAACACATTTGGAGTAGTGTGCTCACAAAGCAGACTGGATACAAAATTTGGTTGCTCTAGCTTTAATAGTCTCTGAGATATAGGCGCAAATGAAGACGGACAGACGGACGGACGGACGGACAGACAGACATGGCTATATCGACTCGGCTATTAATGCTGATTAAGAATATATATACTTTATGGGGTCGGAAACGCTTCCTTCTGTGCGTTACACACAACCGTTATCCCCACAAATCTAATATACCCCTATACTCTTCGAGTACCGGGTATAAAAATTGTACTTCAACAGGATAACACACCTTCCCATACATCAACAGTTGCAATGGCTAAAATTCATGATTTATGCTTTGAATTGCTTCACCATCCTCATTAATTTAAAGAAGTAGCTTGAAGTGTCTTCTTTTTATTCCCTAAGCTTAAAGTTGCTCTTGGCGCCCAGAAATTTTGTAGATGTCCAATCCGCTTTATTCTAACAATTGATTGAGTGATTGGCAAAGTCGTAAAATATAGCTTTATGAAACATTGTGCTGAGATACTTCTCAAAGTGAAATAATAGTTTAGTAGACACAGACGGACACATAGCTATCAGATCAATTTTCAGCTCAGCCGACAAAGTACGCACCTGCCGGATGATTCTCACTGAAAAAAGCTGAGAACATCAGCTCCGTTTTCAGCTCTGCTTTCAGCTACAGTGTGTGCGCGCCCTTAAAATTTTAGTTGGATCAAGATTTCTTCCACAAACCTATTAAAATGTATACGCTGGTGCGATGCATTACGATGCATGCGATACGATGCATGTGTCTTTTGACAATGCTTGGTTGTTCTATTTTATTTATATCCATCTATCTATTCGAGTTTAAGATTCGAACCATTCAATTCATACTGCTATATTTTAATTGCAATTTATGTGCAATTTATACTTTATTTGCAAATCTCCCGATTCAATCAAGCTGTTCGTTTTGGTTTCTTCTTTTAAAAAGATTTAATATTTTTATTCACATTAAAGGGATAACGAGCAGATAAACGTTTGTTAGGAAAGTTATAGTAGAAAGTGTTACTTAATAAATGTAAGTATGTATTTTGGGGTATTTTTACATTCATTCTTCAACAATTGATACGTTTTAAGTGTCAGCAACATTTGCTACTGACTTTCAGTTTTTCTGTTACGGCTTCAGCTTTTGCCCGGCGGCAATAAGGATATAAAAAAATACACTCATTTTTATTTATAATAAACTTATATACTTGTATATAAATTATTAATATGTGTATAACATTTAACATTAACAATTCTTAACCGCTGGCTATCTATATTTCCCTTTTTTTCATAGTCATGCCTTCTCCATCTCATTCTTTTTCAATCAGTGTAAAATCTAATGAGGAATATGCAATCTCTGAGATTGTTTAACACATTTATGGAGTCCTTTTACATATAGTTTACGTATCTCAATTAAATTGTTCAAAGTGTTTCCAATTTTCTATTCTGAATAGGATTTACAACAAAATTCAACTGTAGCAGATGTTTTATTCTTTCAGTATTCTGTTTTCAGTTTGCTTAATTGTTCAAATTTTCTTGGAAGTTGGGGAAATTCGTATTCATTATAGATAGGAAAAAAATGTGTGTTTATGTATCTTTATAAATAAGGGTATACAAATGCACACTTCGTTCAATCTTAGGATTCGGATAACACGTGTTGAATATAGTATTCAAAGGACTAACTGCTGCAATTAATTTTTCTGCTTGGGTTTTTTTCTACTTTCTCTTTACGTATGATAATACAAAAGCAATCTTTTGCTTTTATAACATAAAATATACATACATAAATTTACGTGATTTAACTTAGAAAATCTAGAATAACACCGATATATGCCTTATGGCGCAACTCATATCATCGTTCAACGTCAATTGTACTTGTAATTGTAATAGTTATATGTCTAGTTATAATAATGTAATAAAATTGGTTTAATTTTTCTTTGTGCTTGTGTTTGCGTTTGCGTCCATATAATTAAAGAATACAAACCAAAAAAAAATTGTCCATTAAAAAATAATTGCTTTTGCATTAAATCATTAAAAGTCTTTTGGAATTTCTCGCGTATTCTTCGTAATTGTAACTTAAATTGTATGTGTGTATATGTATATATAAATATAAATAACTATTTAATCATTCGTTTTTTCTTTCTCTTTTCGATTTAATTTAGTATCTGTCCCAAAAGCAATAGCCCTAGACTACGCTCAAAAAAAAGTATATTGTATTTATGCAAGCAAATTTAAAAGCAACAAACAAAAAATTTACAATTCAGACTTAATGAAAAGTGAGTTTTACAGGAGTAAACAAAGTTTAATATTGAAAAGACAACTGTCGGGATCCTTGAAAAATGTACCTGATCAACATATAGCTTTAATAAGGCAGAGGTATGGTTGTAGGAGGCGAATCCTCTGGTAATATCTTCGTCCCTATCCAAAAGTAAAAACTCAGTGGTAATAAGCTATTCCTACTGATCAGAGATTTCGGCCTCTTTCGTTTAGATGCTTTTTTTGGCTGATACCTACTATTGAATTTACTCTAAACTTTTTCGGGATCTTTTCTTTTTGAACTTATAGTATTTCTGTATTCAGTATTTCGTTTTTCGATTTCTATTGATCCTGGGGATTTACTTCTTCCAGTTTTTTTTATTTCGTAGGTATATGGCAGTTGTAAATCATTTTTTCTATTTAACTTTTTGAGATGATTTGACTTTGATTCACTGTCTTAACTAACAAAAAATATATTAAAAAAATGTTTATATATACTATATGTGCAAAACACGCTATATATTGTTGATGTCTACAGATTAAATAAAGCCATAAATATGCGTTTGTTTGCTTTATTTTTTGATGGAGGAGGCAACAAACAGGGAGTGCATGGACTTCTCCCATCTTGTCCTTTCGTTGTCCTGTTGCGCTTGGTCAAAGTTGGTCCACACTGAAACCTTGAATCCGTATCAGTAGGTGTGACTGTGTACAGTTATAAAGTACTAGTAAAGTATCTACTTAATATTTGTCCTCTGTAGGAGTAAATGAAAAACAAGTCCACGTAGATTAATTTGTTGATCTGAAGCCGTTTAAACTGCAAAAAAAAAAGCTTTAGTAAAATTGTAATCGAATTAACAATTAATCGAAATATAAAATGGGAGTGTTGAAAGGATCATTAATTAACGATTTCGGTATACATGTGTAGCACAATGTTGAAAGTTTCTTTTTCTGTGTGTTTCTATTATTTAAAGGATATTATAAACCTAGCCTTACATTATGTACAAGTGCATTAGTATGAAGGACTTTGGGGACAAACTTTTATCAAGAATTATATTTGTTGTAGTAGATAAAAGAACCGAAAAATTCCGAAATTTAGCTAAGCTGAAAGTTAGCTTTTAATAGATTTAGAAAATAATATGTAAATCAATTTTTATTGACTTCTAATGTTCTTTAGCATGGTGGACTTTTTGGTGATGCCTATATTTACATATGTATGTTCATACGTACATACATATGTACCTATGTTTCTCAACGGTCCTACAAATTTGAATTTTAACATTTCATACGATACCTTAAACGACGCCTAATTAATGTGTCTATCTAAATCTACAAATCAAGGCATTCAAATATTTTTTTTTTTCGACTTTTCCTGAGCTTTTAAAGTCAAAATTTCGGGAAAAATACCGAAAAAAATTATGAAATTTCAATTTGGAAGCTTAATATCTTCCAGACGTTAAGTTGCAGCTACAAAATGTCATTTGTCAGCTTTTTAAAACTGCAAAGTTCAATACAACCAATTGTAGGAAACTTAAGTTATGCGAAAAATAGAAGCACTACCTATGACAAAAAATACCAAATTTTTTAAAAATTCTTTAAACAAAAATTATTCCATGAAAAAAAAACCATAATTCTTTAAAACATTTTAAAACTCCAAATCTATCAGAAAAAGTCATTTTTGGCGACAGCGGAAAAAAAAATGAATTTTGTCGAGTAGTGTAATTAAATGGGATTTATCCAATAATTGTTGTGGTTAAGTAAAACGTTGAAAATAACACCCTACAACACTCCCAATAAGCCCAAACTCACGCTGATCGAAGGTGCTCGGATTTATATAGCTGATTAGGTCCTGATCAGACATCGTGGTCAGCTCCTGGGGTATGGGTGGCTGGACAGCCACGGCCGCGGCAGCTGCGACGGCCCCAACAGCCGCTGGTAAAATGCTTCCCGCTGTGGTGGGTGCCGAGGCCTGTTGGGTCATCACGGCCCCATTGGTGGTAACGGCAGCGGTGGCCACGGACTTCTGCAGCGCATTCTCGCTGGCCAATGCAACGATCAGAGATTCTTGTGGTGTTGCTGCTACAACGGGCAAGTGGGCGTGGCCATGCGAGTGACCATGGCCGTGACCGTGGCCATGACTATGACTGTGGCTGTGACTATGACTGTGGCTATGACTATGGCTATGGCTATGGCTATGGCCGTGTCCAGAAAGCGACTGAAAGCTGGCAGCCTCCGCGGCCACCGCTGCAGCAGCTGCGACTGCCGTCTCTGGTGGGGTTGCGTGGCTCAGAAGCAGATTGACCAACGGATCCTCGCCAGCGTCTACGGGATTGGTGGCCCCTGCAACTCCAGCTTGTGGCGATCGGGTATGCGAGTGTGTATGCGAATGGGTGTGGGTACGGGTGTGCTGGTGATGGTAGTGGTGCTGCTCTTGTTCCTGTGTGGTGATGAAGTCAGCGGCCGCCTTGATGATCATATTGCTGACCGCCGTCGAGGTGGCCGTGGCAGTCACTTCCGGTTGCAAGGCTGCCGGTGTCGGTGGAAGGGCATCTACTACCCCACCGGCCGACGTTGGCGGACTCATCATTATGTTGCTCAGCGCCAGGGCAGCCACAGCCGCATCTTGCTGCGTCGGTTCTGGCTGCATCGCTATATCGTTCAATATGGAGTTGGCCATGGTCACCTGGTGGGGCGCTAGTATGTTGGGCACCACCGCAGTGGCTGCCCCGTTGGCCGAACAGAGTATGGTGGATGGCGAGACGGCGGGATTCATGATGATATCAGTGGAGAGGCTAGCGCCTACATCGACGGGGGAAGAAGTGAGGCCTGGGCCACCAGCTAGAGCAGCGGCCGGCTCCGAGTTTAGTATGATGTCCTGTGTAAGTGGTGAGCTGTTTGGGGAGGACTCGTTGCCGCTCAACGAGCTGTTCGAGTTTGTGGAGCCGAGTGATAGACTTCGCTCGAGGACACCGTTTGGCGGTGCTCCTGTCTGGTGGCTGCCGTGGCTTAGCACGCCCACCTTCGACTGCAGAATGTCGGTCAGAGCGTGATCGATCACCGCCGCACTGGTAAAGAGTGCTGGCTCACTGGTTCCATTGCTGCTGACCACCGATGTGGACTTTGTCAGCTCGTCGATGAACTTGTGCACGCTCGCTGCTGCCGCCGCTGTGGCCTGCTGCTGCTGTGGTTGCTGCTTCTGCTGTTGATGTTGCTGTTGCTGCTGATGCTGTTGCACCACGTGCTTGACAATCTCGTTCTTCACGGCCAGCTCCACAGCCACCGCCACTGCAGCGGAGTCAATGTCAACACCGGTGACGGGGAACCCGGGCAAACTGTTCGACTGATCGAACATGATCGTGTCGAGGCTGGACTTGCGAGCAAAGTGCGTCTGATGGTGGTATTGCATGCCGTTTGGGCTATCCGGGGTGGGCTCCGCTGTGAGTGGGCTGTGCGTGCTGCTGTCGTCGAGTAGTTCGCTCTTCAAGGCCTCGGCACTGGCCACGGCCACTGCATTAAGATGGACGAGCTGCTGATCCGTGATCATGGGCGTGGCGCTGGGCAACGACGAGCGGCGTACAACGCCCATCGGTATCTGGGTGGTGATCGGGGGGGGCATCATGCCCGAGTCTATCTCGTGCTTGGTCTCCACTACCACCCCCTCGCCACTGGAGGCTGTTCCCGATCCGGACCCGGATGCCTGAGAATTAGCTGACCAGTTCGATCCACTGCTCGAAGGCGCTGCTGTGGTGTCCATAAAGTGGTTTACATCTACAAAATATATGGGAGTGAAAAGATTTAGTTTTCAACGTTTTGCTGGCACTTCAATTAGGGAAGAGCATGGTCGGGGCGGGTTCTAAAATAAATAAAAAAAATAGCAAAAGTAAGAAACGAAAAAAAAAAACAGGTTACAAATGAAAAGACTAAGATACGAGACGGGGTGGGGATAAGGTAGGGGGTAAGCGCTTTAGATGAAATACATCTAGAGAAAGGCAGAGAGTCTAATAGATAGATACATTATTGTATTACACTCGAGCAGTAAAGTCCGGGAGCACTTTTTAGAATTAAAACTTAAACACTACGGAAAAATTAAGCTAGAAATCGCTTCCGGACTCGAACGCTTCTTCGGGACGATTCAGGGCTTTGGGTAGGGTCAGGGTCAAGGGTTTTTTGTGTTTGTTTTTCTTTTTGATTCCAATATTGTTAATCATTACAGACTAGGTTTGCATATTTTATGCTTATTTTATATGAATTTTTATGAACTAATAGTTTTTTGTATTGCCTGGAAAATAACCTGGGAATGCTAAACGAGTCACACATCCAATCATTCAAAGGGGACGAAGAGAACAGCATCTGCAAAAAATATGAATTTTTCCCCATAGCCCCATAACAGAAAAAAATACCAAAACGACTGAAGTCCAGATATAAAACGACCAAGCGATCGAAACCACCCTAAGACAATACAGATCAAGGATCAAAAGACATACATGCACAGTCTATCCATACAGCCGCCAGAATTGTGGGCCATTCAGCTACATACATACATTCATATGTATTTTTTCACGGTATAATGTAATCAATCAATCAATTACTGAGTCCTGAGTTTTGTACCCATCCCATTCTTTAAGATATAATCAAGGGATTATATCAAGGGAAAACTTTCTCTCAATTGCACAAAGTAGAGTAATGAGTAGCTACACACACACACACACACACACACACACACACACACAAAATCAATCATTAATTTCCATCAATCACTCAATCACTCGCCAAGCAATTTCCACTTCTACTTAAAAGTTCAACTTAATGCTAGGCCTAAAAATAATACTAAGGTTCCAGTTCGACTTAAATGGTATTGCTTATTATTATATTTATGTAGGTATAGGAAAAGTGCGGAGTATGGATTAGTACTGGAGGAATACCTATGATGGACTCTGTTACCATGAACCTCATACTATATACATACGTATACATAAATAGACAATAGACTAAATATTTTGTACTCCTTATAAGCCTCAACTGCACTTTCGATGGTGGGGTGCATGGTCGAAAGCTGCTTGCGTTCTCTAGGCGTAATGTTGGGGCTCTGAAGTCGAGCGATGTTTGAAATTCCACTCGTTCTAGACGAGTCCCATCACTACCAACCCTTCGATTGGTTCTTTCAAAACAAGTACCCGCGCCAATATCTCCGCAACTGTTGCAGTTGATTTTATTTGAGGCTAAAACGTATAGCTGTCGGGTTCTATTTTCGGCTGATAGATAATTTTCATTTATGTACTTTGTTTTTGTTGCCCATCAACAGAGACCGTTAGATGTGGCATTATCTCCCCTGCAAATCGATTTACATTCTCGATGATTATTAAGGGTTCCAGTTCAGGTGGGTTCCACTGAAATTTGGCTGAATTAAATTGAATTAGCATGATCATTTTTTGGAGGGAAACTGAAACGGAACTGATGGATGATAGTAATATCTAGAATAGACGATTCCGTGCTTTGAATCGTTTTGAAATTGAATTTTCGTTTGTTAGTACAGTTGGCACAGTTACATAAGCATATAAGAATCGATAAAAATGAGACAAATTGAGAAAAAATGAATATGTATCGGCTTAGGTATGAATATTTCTAAAATTACAAAGTACGATTTTTCAGCCTCTTCTATGATCTATTAAAACCGTGATCTATACAAGCGAAATATGAATTTTCCCCATTTGAACTATAACCTGCAAAAAGACTAAAGGTGTTCAAACTGTTCAAAATGATATCGGTGTACAATGATCTTCAGATTTCCATACTAGAACAGGACAAATGCAAAACCCTTCATACGTGTATGAGTGTTGTTAGCGTGTGTATATGTAAATGTACATATATGCATGTACATATATTTAAATATGTTTATATGTAATTCTTGAAGGGAATATGGTATGTTTGTAAGATGGACTCCATTAAAACTATACTTGAGTTAATTTTAATGGCAAATGTGTGGGGGGCGGGTAAAGTGTTTGTTCAGTTTTAATAATATATGTATATATAGGTAAAGAGAAACTGTAGTACGAAATGACAAAAAAAAATGTTTTTTCTTTAGTCAAGTGGTAAAAATTGTTTGATGTTTTTTTTTGTGTTTTTTTGTTTTAACCAGTACCCTAGGCATCCTTGAAGTTTGCTGTTGTTGTAGTTGAGATTAGAGTTGGGAAGTGGTCGCTGTCTCTCGATGTGATTCGTGCTTAGGTGCTTCGTGTTCGTATGCTTCTCCGCTGATGATCGTCTCGGTGAATGCGCCTTGGTGCCGCTGTCCTCTGTGTGTGTGTGCGTGTGTCTGGGTGTATGGGTGTGTACGTGCTTGTTCACCGGTCTATCTATGGATTGAGCATTACGCATTCACTTGATCAGTCGAGGATCTTGGAACGTGTTGCGTGGATCGTATGCATCCAGCGTTGCTTTCCGAACAGGCTTTTTCAGCTTTTTCTCATAGATTTGGCCTTAGCTGGGCTTTGATTTGCTTTTTTGCTATTATTATGTTTATATATAGATTTACAGGATATATCGGTGTCTATATATTTTATATCGACCTTCGATTAATGACTTAATTTTGATTTAATTTTGGCTTTTGTTTGGTTTTGGTTTTGCATTTTATAGCACTCAAAATGTATACATATTTGACTATATAGTTAGATTGAGCACCTAAATTGCTAAGAGAAGGGGAAGGAGGAAGAATATAAAGTAAAAATATATATGTATATGCATATCTTTTTTTTGTTTTTTTTTTTTTTTTGGAGTGGGGGAAGGGGATTTTTTTGTTTTTGTGAAGGGGAAGATCGTTTAAGTGTTGCAAAAAATATATAAAAGTTGGAGGTTTCCTGTCCTGGATTTTCATATTCTTTGCCTGAATCGAGAAAAGTGTATCTGCTTTTGTTGGGGCTGCCTTTCTCATCATCTTCTTCGTCTGTTATTTATCGTCCTGATCTTCTGATCTGATTTTTCTTTTGTGTATCAATATCAGCTTGTTTCATGACTTTAGCTTGATTCGGCTCGCCTTTGTCTCTTGCGTGACGTTTCTTGGAGGAGGTTTCTTGGTAATTACATGATCAAGAAAACTCTGCATCTCACTCACTCACTCACTTACACACTCACTGCAAGTCCTAAGATCACTCACACCCCCATACACACTCAAGCACCCAGTACACTCACAACTACACGCACACTAACTTACACGCACACACGCACACATACACACACACACACACACACACACACACACACACACACACACACACACACACACACACACACACACACACACACACACACACACACAAACACACACACACACACACACACAAACACACACACACACACACACACACACACACATGGAACCAATTTTAATGTACGAGTACGAGTACCACCGGTAAGGATTCTTCGAATTTGCTTCCATCTGTCAATATATGTATGTATGTATGCATGTAAGTATGTAATATATTGCCCTGGGATAGTTGTTTCCAATGGAAACTAAACATTCATTCATTCAGCAGAGTTGTTTCGATCAGTTTCCAAGCGAATTCCGACTTTTTTTCCTTAATCAGGGAGTCGCGGAGTTAGCGACAAAGAGACAAAAAGAGAGGGAGAGAGCGATAGAGGAACGGGGAATTGAAAGTCTAGCTTCTCCGAATGCTTCAATCGCCATTGACATTGCACGACTTCGCTTTAACTTATTCATTTATGATTGTGTTTAGTTTACTTGGTAATTTTTGATCGTACTTATAAATTAAATTATATATTATTTTATTTTATATTTCCGTTGGGTCGTTTTCAATTGTTCGTTTACATTGCCTACTTAAAAATTATGTGTTTATTTTTTATTTTTATTCAGTTATAAATCTTTTCATGCGTTACTCTGTGCAATAAATTTTAAAATCAAATATAATAGGAAATTAGGAAGAAGGTATAGAAATACTGGCAAGCAGGAGAGGGAGTGACTGTGGTTAATTGAAATTTCATTCATTTAGTACTTAAATGAATCGCATGTATGTATGTATGTGCATATGTATGTATGTTTATGGTGCGGTATGATCTATCGTTGATTAATATGACATCCAAATGTATGAAAGAACTGAAAAAAAGTTTAAAAGTTGTATTTACTTATGAAAGCTACCTTCGGCTGGTGCTCAATGTCTCTAACAAGTATTTATTGCCTTTGATACGAGAATGAAAATCAAAGATCTTTTCTCATAATTATGCTCAAAATTTTACCCTCGAGTCGGTCTTGAAATTGTGTGGCTTGTGAGATTCCTGATACTTCCGCATTAAGGTCAGGAGTATTTGTTCAAATATTTATTTCAATTCGCTTCTAGCTCGATACTGTAAATATATACTATGCATACTACGACAGAGGCAGGTGCTAATTGTTAAATATGTATATGTGATAATACGTTTGGGTTATTTTGCCAAGCCGCAAACAAACGGTGGGAGAGGACGCTCAGTAAATGCAGACAGAGGGTGACAGAGATAGGGAAAGGTGGAGAGAGAGATAGAGAGAGAGAGGAAGAGAGAAAAAGAGAACGGAGAGGGGAAAAGAAGGCAGAATAACGCATGAAGATATATGTAAGACTGTTTTATCGATCGTTTATCGAATTATGTTTTCTCCGGTTTATTTATATTTATTTTCTATGGAATTTTGCTAATGAATCTAATATATCGACGCATTTTGGCGAAATTATTATATATATGTATATATAGGCGACACAATATACACGCGGAAATGCGTTAATATACTGTTACTGTTATGTATATATATATATATATATATATACATATATATACATACATATATGCATGAAAAAGCAGCCTCGAATTTAGGCTTTGAAAGTGATATTAATTATAAAATATTTTTTGAATAAAACATTTGTTTTTGGTTGTTTAACGTAATTTGTTTTTCGAGCTGTTATGTTACGGGTAAACCACATACGTAAATATATGTATGTATAACTGAAAGTATTCGATAGTACGATTATATATGTATGTACTTTTTCTATGATCTGCCTAGGACTGGCGGCTACCTCACAGTGTATTAGTTTGGTGTGTCTACCCTGGAATGCGGTGTATGTGTGGTGTCATGTTTGATTCGCGTCTCGATTGTATCGTACGCTGCTGCCCATGCCCCGGGGT
Source organism: Drosophila affinis (assembly GCA_037356375.1). Lineage (NCBI taxonomy): Eukaryota > Metazoa > Arthropoda > Insecta > Diptera > Drosophilidae > Drosophila > Drosophila affinis. The sequence goes on along the minus strand of CM074802.1, from coordinate 36,728,264 downwards.
GGACCCCGGGACTCAGGCAGCACCGACTCCAGCTTCGGTGACTGGCTGTCGGGGTTGGGGAAGGGGCACTACTTAGTCAACAAATAGATACCTTGATCGTGAATTGTGCTACTTAACGTGCTGGCAGCCGCTAGTGTCGAAAACTGGCCCTTCGGCGTGTAGGTGAAGGTGTGCGGCTCGCTCTTCTTGCCGCTCGAGATGATCGACACCTGGACGCTGACCGGCTTGATCACGTTCTGGTGCAAATACGGTGGCACTGTGCATATGAGATGCGTCTGGGGAGAGAAAGAAAAAGGTAAGAGTTAATTTTGTTTTATATAATAATTTTATATATAATACACACGCACCTACAGTGCGGCCCACTCAACTACCGCGGTGCGTACTTTGACCAACTGTTTGACATGCCCAACACCCAGCTGGTGGAGCTGATGCATAGCCGTTCCCGCAACGTTTCTACCGACGGCTGAAACGCAAGCAAATGGCTCTAATCAAGAAGCTGCGCAAGGTCAAGAAGAAGGTGCTCCCAAATGAGAAGTCAATATACCCTATATTGGTGCCACTTACAGCTCCCTATCCTTCTTAAGTATGCACTTTCCGTGTTAGATCATAGACACACTCATTCCCGGTTTGTTTTTAATAAGCATAATTTCTCAAGGTTTCTAACTGTACGTCGGCACAGGGCACGATCGAATAATCACATTGCGAGTAATTGTCGATTGAAAGTGTGCAGTCCTTATGCACACCTGTACACTTTACATAGTCAGTGACTGAATATACAAACATATGTATGTATGTGCATATGTTGGCAACGAATGTTGCACTAATTAATTTGTCATGATGTGTCGATATTTCCAGGAGAAACAATAGAAATTGTTGGGCGTAGTTGGGTTCTAGTCCTATTAAAAAAGCTCCCACTAGCAAAACCTGTCTCATTTTCGTCTGGGATCTATTCTGCCACCGGCCGATGGCCAAGATTTTGTAACCCACCTGATGCAAATATTCCTTGTCGGGCATCACGCTCTGTTCCCAGAGGGCGGCGGTGCCGCCAATCAGCTGCTGGCGCACAGCAATCTCAGTGGCGGGGTCGTCGCCGTTGACGCTGTCGTAGGTCTCCTGGAACACCACGTGGGTGTCCTTGAGGAAGTTCTTGCCGATGATAAAGAGCTCGAGGCCGCCATCGACGGGGCACGAATTGAGCGACTTCTTGCATATTTCCGGCACGCCGGGGGGTTGAGCTGGGGCAGGCAAGAGACGAATCCAAATAGTAAATTAGTAAGACGAATGAAGCGGTAGCTAAGTGGACTTACTGCAAATTATGGGGTTGGAGCAGACCTGGAGGGTCTCGGTGGTGCCATCTTCTCGGGTCAGCTGAGTGCGGAACACCATTCGACAGCGAGTCGATTTCTTCTTGTTCTTCTGCGCTAAGTGCTCGGGAAACCGGTGCTCCACATCAACATTGCGTTCCTGTACAGAAAGTAAACCAATTTAAAATGAAATCAAGTAAATATAGAAGTTTCCTTTTAGTAGGTTAGTAGGTTTCCTCACATCCCCAATTGTTTTAACCCAACTCACCTTCAAAATGCCAACGCAATCACAGGTGATGGTCATGTCCGTCTCTGGCTTAAAATCTATTTCGATGACCATGGTACCGTCGACCTTCTTCTCGTTGCACTGGGTCGAGTTCTTGCCAGCCACCTTGCAAGCCTGATAGAACATGTGTGGAGCCACCCGGCCAATGTCCGTGCCAATAAAGACCTGCAGCACGGCGCCCTTGTCATAGCCCGTCAGCCGGACAATGGGAAACCCGTTGCCGCTGCGGTCCTTCACGGCCCCGCGACTGCCCTCGGTCTGGTAACGGGCCCGATGCTGCTGCTCCGGCTGCGAGACGATCTCCAGTTGCACGTGCCCATCGTTCGAGCTAGCGACGCTGTTGAGAGGGGTCGCGGGCTGACGCTTGTTGGCCACTCTGGTGACTGTCCGGGCCGAAATAAACCTGTGGAATCGAACGGAAATAGAGGGACCAGAGAACATGAAGAACGTGATGCAGAAAATAAGATGCAGAGTAAATTAGCTTGAGTTTTTCCATTTCATTCCGAAGGGAACTTTTCCATTCGCAAAGATCAAATGTGTGTGGCATGCTCCGTTCTTTGTGCTTGCGTTTATTTTTCTAACGATCGTTAAATATTTGTATCTTGGACTTGAACTTTGCCCGATTCCCACACATATCCATATGTAGTATGCATGATGGAGCATTTTTTCAGAATTTTATACGGCCGAAATATGTAAGATGGGAAGGAATGGCGTACAATTCATGTATACGAGAAAGTGCGAATGATATATGCTTTTTTTGATTTTGTGGTACATACACACACACACACATACACACACATTCGAAATTTCATTGCACCTTTTTTTTCGGTTTTCTTCGCTTTTTGTTTGGATAAATCGTTGTGTTTGTTCAGTTTTATTAGTTTTCTTATTTTTAATCGTTTAAATTAGTTTAACACAGAGATAGAGAGAGAGTGAGAGAGAAAGAGAGAGCGAAAGAGAGAAATAGATAGTGTGTTTTTTCAAGGAACACTATGAATTTTGCTATTGTTATTTGTTTTAAAAACGAATAGGTTCAATTTCTTTTATTAACAAATACTTCAACCTGGGGAAGTATATTAAGGTGACCATTACTACTCCATCTATCTATAATCCTCATAAATGAACCAACAAAAACTACTATTGAAATATATTTTAGCATAAGGGATTCAACAAACTTTGAATTTATACTTAAAGATTTGGGATTACTTCAAACAGAAAGTGTGCAGCGTGGTTGAACTACGAAGAAATTGAAGTGTCTTTAGGAATGAAGACCGAGAAATGATAGCCAATTTGGTGCGAAAATCATCAAGAACACAAACTCGACTTTTTAGTTTTTAGATGACACAGTGCCAACAGACGACGTATTTAAATTTCTGGGAAAGAAATGGTTCTCATTAGAAACTGAAAATCCACATTAGCGACTTTGCTTCGATGTCGAGTGAAAAATCCCAGTTAAAACAATTTTAGTCGCGAATGGTAATGGTTGCTGGTGAAACCATTCAACTATTATTGCCTACAAAAACATAGAATATTTTTTGTTTAAGCTAGTGAAAAATATAAAATTTCATATTTGTTCGATAGTGCATTGCACAGAATGATCATGCTTTTAAACGATTTTTTTCAACAATTTTGTGTGTTTGGAATGGAGTTTTTTTAGTACTGAACATTAGAGAATATTGTTTTGATTGAGTTACAATACATTTTGAACAGATTTGTACCTGAATAGTTTAAGCTTTATTTAATAATTTTTAAAAGTGTTCCAAAACAGTTGAAGGACAATTTTGTAAAAGTAAAAAGGGGAAATATTTTTTAATTTTTAAATGATTCTTTGTTAAATATTTTTAGTGTGTGTGTATTTAATGATACATTTCGAGATTTATATTCATAAATCAAATTCCAAAAATATGAACAGACAGGTTATTAACTGGTTATTCATCTTTCTATTTTTACAATTTTTCAAATGCATTTTTTTGTAGATTTCAATGATGTTGGTAGAATTTATTTTGTTTTTGTTTTTCTGCATTGAATGGGTCTGTAAAGAAAACTCCGCTTACTTTGTCTCATGGCCGTTGCGAGGCAGTACACTGGTCATAGCAGGTGGAGGCCGTGCGGCCGCCACAGGAGAATCAGTAACCACAGGAACCGTGTCCTCATATGAGGAAGCAATCGCCGCGTTTGCTATCTTGCGGATGAACTCGTCTTCGCTGCAGGCGTCATCGTTGTCCAGCTCCAGCTGGTTGCATTCGAGCTTCTTGCGCTTGATGTGTTTGCCCCCGGTCCTAGCCACGTTCCGCTGGTGTAGCTGCTGTTGCACAACCGTTTCAGGATACTGAAATTGCTGTTGCACTAGCTGCTGCTGTTGCTGCGGAAGAGTCTGTTGATTCTGGACATTAAATGCTGTCACGGCGGCTGCCACAGCTGCCTCGGTGGCCTGGAAGACGCCGCCAAAGGGATCCGACCTTGTGCGAGGGCTGCTGCTGCTAAGATTGACGAAGCCAGTGTCCTCGTCCGGGCTGGGCGTCGCCGAGCAGGACAGGGAAGTGGAGGCTGTCGATTCCTCCGAGTTGGAGTTGGCCAGATCCAAGTCGTCCAGAAAGGCGCTTATCATTTTCTTGGTGTGCCGCGATCTATACATACACATATACATATACATATTTACATTTACATATATATTTTCTCAGCAACACACACCCATTGAGAGCATACATTATTTCATTTTATCAATTTCGATTCAAGTTTCTCCACATACACACACATGTACATATATAATTCTCTTAATTGTTTCCCCAACAAGTTCGCCTCAATAACAAAGATACCCGTACTCGGAATCTGAGTCTGCCTTAAGATATAGAAAGTCAAACATACATATATATACTCATACACCCTTACATACAAACGTAAATATGTACATATATAATTCTGAAGTCGATCAGAGATTGCACAACAAATCGAAATTGACATCGGCTTCGGCAATCAATATCCGGATGCATATGAAATGAACGAACTCAATTCGAAGGAAACTTAACTGAATCTGTCTCCAGAGTGCACCACGAGTATATTCTGTAGGAATGGATTTCGTTATGGAGAATCGAATATGTAAGACTCTTAAATGATGACTCTCTGATGTTCAATTGGAAATGGACTGAAGATAAAGATAAAGAGAGAGAGAGAGAGAGAGAGAGAGAGAGAAAGTATGTATTTATCACGTACAGTCAGGGGAAAAGGGAAATGGGACTATGGGACTTAAGTCTGGTGACTGTGAAGGCCATTTCATCGTGGAACTCTGTGGCCCACGATAAAATTCTTATTCAGCATTTAGGAGTGATTCGGGTCATCGTCCTGCTAAAACTACCATTTTATTGAAAATTCCTTTTCAGCATTTTATTGTTTAGTATATTTGCTTTGTTGAAGGCACGCATTTTTTTTTTATCCACTGTATTGGACCAATACCCGAAAGGGCAGAGCATCACAACATGATTTTTTTCACCACCACCTTTAACCGTTTTAAGGGGGCAACAAGTTTAGGATGCTGAAATTCGGGTGTTTTTATACCCGGTACTGGAAGAGTATAGGGGTATTTGTATTAGATTTGTGGTGATAACGGATGTGTATAACGCCCAGAAGGAAGCGTTTCCGACCCCATAAAGTATATATATTCTTGATCAGCATCAATAGCCGAGTCGATATAGCCATGTCTGTCTGTCCGTCCGACCGTCCTCATTAGCGCCTATATGTCAGAGACTGTTAAAGCTAGAGCGACCAAATTTTGTGTCCAGTCTCCTCTGATATCACACTACTCCAAGTGTATTTCAAAAATTCGCCCTGCCCCTTTCTGCCCACAAAAAGGACGAAAATCTGTGGCAAACACAATTTTGAAGATACGGGAAAACTAAAAAGGCAGAATCATAGAAAATGATCATTTCTATCAGAGCGTTGAAACTGGATCAGATCGGAATATTAATATAGCCACAATGAAGAAAACCATTTCGAAAGTCATCGTTCCCTCTCGCTCTCTCTCAAACGCGACCCTGTTTGTTTTGCCTATTCGTCCAAATGAGCGCTTAGATCTCAGAGACTATAAAAGCTAGAGCAACCAAACTTGTTATCCAACATCCTGTGATATCAAACCAGTACGAGTTTATTTCAAAATTTTGTTACGCCCCCTCCTTCCACCTGCACAAAGAACGAAAATCTGAGCAATCCACAATTTTTAAGGTACGAGAAAACGAAAAACGCAGTATCATGGGAAATGACCGTGTCTAACAGATTGCTGAATCTGGATCAAGTCGGATCATTATTATGGACAGAAGGAACAAATTAAATTGCAGTGGCTACGCAAAGCCTGCCAAGCGCTTACTCATTTCCTCTCTCCTCGCATTTACACGTCTCGTCTGAGTAGTTTTACATGTACATGTAAAAATGTAGAAGCAGATGTAAAAGCATACATTACATATACATACAAAAATGCAAACATGTATAAAAATTCCAAAAATGGTTTGACTTCATTTTTTTATTTTAAATATTATTTTTTACCCAAAATTTAATTCGTCCCTTTTGCGAACATTTTATAAATTGCTTAAATCGTAAGCTCATATATGTGTATATATACTGACTGAGTACCGGGTATAAAGTAGAGCCGCGGCAAAGGAAACGTTCCTCCTCGTTTATTTTTATTTATTTTTTTTTTTTATAATTAAAATAATTAAAATTTCCTTAAAATTGGAGAATAGTTTACATTTGGAACAAAAAATATGTGGAAGCCATTTCCATCGGAACTAGTGCACTTAGAGGCTGACAATCACAATGAGAGGTTTACTGCTTACCGGACACCTGGAAGTCGCAGATTCGATCCGAAGTCTTTCATTTTTTTCGTTCGATACTAACATATTTTATGAAAATATGAACCAAACTGAGGTCAAAAAGGTTTAAAGATTGATTGTTTTGAAGGTGTTTGTCAAGAATGACATGTGTTAATATCTTTTTTTTTACGTTTTTTACAATAAAAAAAAGTAGTTCACTTTATAAAAATCGGTCCAAAGTTTTGTTCATATTTTTGAATTGAGAAACCTTTTGAGCTGGGATTTCTGCAAGTTGAATGAAAAACGCATTTGAAAATGAGCGCCCGCTTGGACACTTAAAATGAAACCAAATATTTTTGAATAGTTTTACATAATATCACTTAATCATATATATAATATCACTTAATATATACACTCAATAGAGTGGCTTGTGCCGTTGACAATATTCCTAAGGTGCATGGTTCCCATCGGATTCAAATGAACTGATCTTAGTTTCGTCAGACCACAATACGATTTTCCAATTTGGGCGTTATGATTGGCTCGTTTTCTAAGCAAATTAAAGCTAAGAAATTGTACCTTTCGGGCTATATGGTTTTTTAAATCGACATCAATCATCCTATTTATTATAGTACGGTTTCCGACAAGGGCATAGATAATTTTTAAAATCTTTCGAGGTGGTTGTAAAACTTCACAGATGAAGCCCGAATTTTTCCGAGTGTATGGCAAAATCCGCTTTTTTACATTTTAAAATTGAGACATTATCAGACATTGGGGTGGCCTTTATTTTTAAGATTTAGATTTTCCTTTATTGTCCGTACATGTATATGTATATATATATATATATATATATATATATATATATATATATATATATCTTATATATAAAAATGAATCGCAAAATGTGTTGGTAAGCGCATAACTCAACAACGCCTCGACTAATTTGGATGGTTTTTACGGCGAGAAAAATTAGAATTATTGCTGGAAAAACCCTAAAAATAGCCCTTTTCTTTTTCCCATACAAATGATTTGTAACTAAAACGTAGTCAATGCTTCATTGTAAATTTCTTCACTGATTTGTATATTTGGATTTCCCATTCTATTCCGTATTTGATACAAAATATCATCAAAAAAGTCAGTTCAATGAACTATTATTCATACCGCCTAATGAAATGTTGAAGATTATATCACAAATATGTTGTAGACATGTATGTTAAAATTGAAACGGAGAGATTAACATTCATCAGGTTGAATCAAACCACACTCCGATCTGAAGAGTATATTCACCTTCGAGATGCGATTAATACTGATGGAAATGCACAGAATGTCGGTCGGATGACTATTCTTCCAGCAACATACATCGGAAGCCCTCGGCATATGCACGAATATGCTCAAGATGCCATGTCGTATGTTCGTCATTATGGTACAGCAGATTTGTTCATCACATTTACATGCAATCCGCAATGGATAGAAATCAAGCAGGAGTTATTCCCTTGGCAATCACCCATTGATCGTCATGATATTACAGCCAGAGTCTTTAGACAAAAGTTGAAATCTTTAATGGATTTCATCGTAAAACATAATGTGTTTGGTGAGACACGGTGCTGGATGTATTCTGTGGAGTGGCAGAAACGAGAATTGCCACATGCACACATTTTGATTTGGTTGGTTGAAAAGATAAGGCCAAATGAAGTTGATGCAGTGATATCAGCTGAAATCCCTAATGTACAAGTAGATCCTGGATTGCATGAGGTAGTTATCAAAAACATGATACGTGGTCCCTGTGGAACTCTTAATCAAAATTCACCGTGTATGATGGATGGTAAATGTTCAAAACGATATCCACGGACATTAATATCGGAAACAATTACTGGTAATGAGGGTTATCCATTGTATCGTCGCAGATCGACAGCAGACAATGGAAAATCAACAATTTTCAAATTAAATCAACAAGATATTGAAATAGATAATCGTTGGATTGTTCCATATTCACCCATTTTATCAAAGACATTCAAAACACACATCAACGTTGAATCTTGCCATTCAGTGAAATCTATTAAATACATTTGCAAATATGTAACCAAAGGGAGTGATATGGCTGTGATTGGAATTGGTGCAGAGAATTCCAATGATGAAGTTACCCAATACCAAATGGGCCGCTATGTCAGTAGTAATGAAGCAGTTTGGCGAATATTTTCTTTTCCTATTCATGAGAGACACCCTTCTGTTGTTCACTTAGCTGTGCATTTAGAAAATGGACAAAGAGTTTATTTTACAGCACAGAACGCAGTACAAAGAGCTGCTCAGCCACCATCTACTACATTAACCAGTTTTTTTGAGACATGCCAAAACGATGATTTCGCACAAACATTGCTATATTCTGAAATGCCAAAATATTATACCTGGAATCAATCCTCAAGGAGATTTATACGACGGAAACAAGGAAAACCAGTTCCAGGATATACAGATGTATATTCCACCGATGCGATTGGCCGGATTTATTCAGTACATCCAAGCAATGATGAATGTTTTTAGTTACGACTGCTATTAGTCAATGTACGTGGCCCAACATCATTCCAACAGTTAAGAACTGTTGATGGTGAATTGTGTGGATCCTACAGAGAAGCCTGTCAACGTTTGCAATTGCTTGAAAATGACGCTCATTGGGATCAAACTCTCAATGATGCTGTAATATCATCACACGCTCATCAAATACGAACATTGTTTTCTATAATCATATCTACATGCTTCCCATCAAACCCAATTGATTTGTGGATCAAGTACAAAGATTATATGTGTGATGATATTTTGTATCAAATACGGAATAGAATGGGAAATCCAAATATACAAATCAGTATGCAATGTTTTTTCCTTATTTCTTATCCGTGCAACAAGATTGTGTGCCACAGCGAAACGTGGCGGGGTAAAGCTAGTATATATATATATATATATATCGATTTAAACCACTTTTTAACAAGATAAAAACAAATTTTGAGTGCGACCGGTTTTAAAAATGAAGTGTAGAGAGAACATTTTGTCCAATTCTCCACAAGTCCAAGTTTCCATAAGTGGATCGTATTCTTTTGAAATTATGAAGGATTTGCTTCGACTTATAGAGGTTCTAGACAAAAGTGATTATTTTTATTTACAATTTATTTAATCATTTTTAAAGTCTTGTTTGCTGTTTATCCTAGATTTTGCGTTCGACATTCAATCGTTACTGCTAAACACCATTGCGATTTCTGTTTGTAATTCGACGTAATACACTAGTCAGTAATTTCACATATCGCCCGGTTCCTTGAATGTGTCGATCTAGAAGCGATGGATCGTCAACTTCAATGTACTCGAAAAAATAGTCATAGGAAAAAATAAATCTTTTTTTATAAACTGGAAGCTCCAATTTAGATTTTAGAACCATCGTAGATTATGATTTTGCATACCGCTTGGTGTATTTTTTTACTCCATACATTATTTGTATCAGTAGGTAGAAAAAAAAAATGAAATTTGAAAAGCAAAGTTCTAAATTTGGGATTCAATGAATGAATATTCAGAAGCAGATGGTTAAAGGCAGAATAGGGCACAATAGGTGAAAAATAAAATAAATAGGTATATCAGTAGATCCGTTCCTGTTCCCATATCGGATGTACCCAACTGCAGCGCCCGATAATGTTGATAATTAGGAGAGTAGAGCAGAGCTAAGGTACGGAGCAGAGCCGACCAGAGGTAAAGGTGCGTAAAAGCACTCTCGTCCATCAGTCAACAATTACAATCCAAAGAAAACAACCAAAAGTCATTGCCCAAGGCAATTCCCAACGAATGTTTTTTGCCGCCGGGAAAAAGAGATGTTTTCATGGAACTGGCAAAATGTATGCAAATTAAATTAAGCGCCTTATGCAAATCAATCGGATAAACAAACGAATGCAGGCAGTCGCCGTCTGATCGTACCGAAGTTTTTAGTACTCTAGGGTTTGGCCACACGCTGAATTCGAGATGAAAGCATTGTTCTTGAATGATCGTTGCTGTTTTTTTTAAAAGAAGTACGTATTCCAGCTTTTTGATTAGAACGGAATATTTTTGACCAATTGCGATTTATGTTCGCCCAAGAGAACTGATCCGTCCATGCTCTGCAGATTTCCCAGTACACCGGTATGATGTAAGGTAAGGTTAAGTTAGGTAAGGTAGGTAGGTAAGGTTAGGTGATAGCGGCTGTCAGGCTCACTGGGAACCCAGCACACTTATGATGGTTACTTCACACTATGTGAAGCTAATCAATCGAGAACTAGTTCAGGAATTGATTACTCTCGGAATTACATGCGAAGTTAAACGAGCAATTTAAAAGCCTCCCGATAAGCACTAATGCAAAACCAAAGAGGCTCACACAAATGACAGCTTTGTGTTTTGATTTGAAATGCTCAACATATAGAGGCAATCCCAAAGCGGCCACTCGTCCGTCGGGCTCGTATCTCCCCCTCGACTATACGTAGTTGCAGATTCCAAACTGCAATTTGCGATTGGAGGAGAGTTCATAAAACTGATAAGCTGATAAGGTAATAAGGCAATTACACAGACAGGCATGCAATAACAGCAGCTACAACAAAACCAAACCGAAACACTAAGTAAACCCACACTCTGGCAACCAGCCGAGTATCAAATAGAAAACAATATTAAGTCGAAATCTAAATCCCATCCGATCTGAGTAGAATCAAAAGCAAAACACATTCACCATGACCTACAAACACCTAGGGAGACCAGTCCAAGTGCTAGTCTAAATTGGAGAAGTTCTTTATGCAAGCAAGAACAGCTGGCAAGGAAAGGAAACGGTTATATTGGATTAAGTTCATTTAGTTTTTGTAAGTTTGCAATTTGAATTAAAAGTCTATTGCTATGTAGTTTATGTCACCTAACACCAGGTTGCAACATTTTCAGCTGGTTTTTGATGTGGACATGATCCTGAACGTGGAACGTAGTAGAAATAAATACCTTGGTAGTACCGTGGAGGCCATAGAAAAAGACTTAATAGTGGAAGTAACTTTGAATTTGATTGACTGACTGACAGGCTGGATTAGTTAAAACTTGCACACAAAATAGAAAATAGGAGACCGTGTGGAAAAATCCTAAACGCTGCTAAAAAGGGAAGAATACTACTTCTCAGACTAATCCAATGCTTTGAACTTGTTGGCCAACGTTTGTATAAGCAGTTCGTTAATTGGAAGGAAAAATTTGATATATAATCCAATTTACTCACATGACAGCTGGAAAAGGTCAAAAACAACTGATGCACGTACATATATACATATGTATGCGTGTATTTAGTGTATTATTAGTATTTATTGTTAATAGTCTCTCCCGGCTATAAGTCGAATAACTGAGGCACTATTTTTGACAAAATTATGCTTACCAACCGTCTGACTAATTTGAGACGGCATTTGCTCGATGAGCATAAATCGCAGTTTGCCAGTAAAATTATGTTTATTAACACATACAGCCAGCCACCTAACAACATTAAATACTACATATAGTAGCGAAACTTAATATTCGTCCTTGAAGGACATGAGATGTTTCATATGATAGGTATTTAATCATAGAACAATAATGTTATAACATTTTAGGTCATACACCCCTTAGTTCATAGTAAATTAAATTTAACGTTTTTTTTATTTTTAAAATAAAATTTACGGAATGTATTTGTAACTATTAAAATAAAATTAAAACGTTGTTAGCCACGGCAAAGGCCGCGGCTCTACTTTATACCCGGTACTCAGTCAGAATATTTGTGATCTTATGATTAATGTAATTTATTATATGTTCGCAAAGGGAACGAATTAAATTTTTGCCCAAACGGAAAATTTCCAAAACTTAGGTTGAACCCTATGCTAGACTTGTATATATTAAAAGTTATCATTTTCATTTTTGCTTACATATACTTTTTACATCAGCTTCTACATTTCTACATGTACATGCAGAACTACTCAGACGAGACGTGGAAAAGTGTGCGAGAGAGAGAGAGAGGGAAATGAATAAGCGCTTGGCAGCCGTTGCGTAGCCACTGCAATTTAATTTGTTCCTTCTGGCTATAATAATGATCCGACCTGACGAAAATTCGGCAATCTGGTAAATACGGTTATTTTCCATGACTATGCGTTTTTGCTATACTTTTATCTTACAAATTGTGGATTGTGGCGCGTGTCAAAATTTTGACATACACTTGTATTGAAGTGATATCACAGGAGCTTAGATAGAAAGTTTGGTTGCTCTAGCTCTTATAGTCTCTGAGATCTAGGCGCTCATTTGGACGAACAGGCAAAACAGCCAGGGTCGCGTGGGAGAGAGAGCGAGAGGGAACGATGACTTTCGACTTCATTGTCGCTTTATTAATAATCCGATCTGTTACAGATTCAACACTCTGATAGAAGTGGTCATTCTCTATGACCAATAGCCGAGTCGATATAGCCATGTCTGTCTGTCCGTCCGTCCGTCTGTCCGTCTTCATTAGCGCCTATATCTCAGAGACTATAAAAGCTAGAGCAACCAAACTTTCTATCCAAGCTCCTGTGATATCAATTCAGCACAAGTTTATTTCAAAATTTTGCCACGCCCCCTTCCGCCCCCACAAGGGACGAAAATCTGTGGAATCCACAATTTTTAAGGTACGAGAAAACGAAAAACGCGGATCATGGGAAATGACCGTGTCTAACAGATTGCTGAATCTGGATCAAGTCGGATCATTATTATGGACAGAAGGAACAAATTACATTTCAGTGGTTACGCAACGCCTGCAAAGCGCTTCTCATTCCTATCTCTCTCATACACACTTAGTTGCCGTTTACACTGAGGCTGCGTCTTAATTCTTTGCGTCTTCCCAGAAACGCAGTTTTTATACCCGGTACTCGAAGAGTATAGGGGTATATTAGATTTGTGGGGATAACGGTTGTGTGTAACGCACAGAAGGAAGCGTTTCCGACCACATAAAGTATATATATTCTTGATCAGCATCAATAGCCTAGTCGATATAGCCATGTCTGTCTGTCCGTCCGTCTGTCCGTCCGTCCGTCCGTCTGTCCGTCCGTCTTCATTTGCGCCTATATCTCAGAGACTATTAAAGCTAGAGCAACCAAGTTTTGTATTCAGTCTCCTGTATGATCACACTACTCCAAATGTATTTCAAAATTTCGCCCCGCCCCCTTCCGCCCTCACAAAGGACGAAAGTCTGTGACGTACACAATGTTGAAGATACGAGAAAACTAAAAACGCAGAATCATAGAGAATACCTATTTCTATCAGAGTGTTGAATCTGGATCAGACCAGATCATTATTATAGCTACAATGAAGAAAACCATTTCGAAAGTCATCATTCCCTCTCGCTCTCTCTCACACGCGACCCCATTTGCTTTGCTTATTCGTTTAAATGAGCGCCTAGTTCTCAGAGACTATAAGAGCTAGAGCAACCAAACTTTTAAAATTTTTCCACGCCCCCTTCCGCCTCCACAAAAGACGAAAATCTGTGGAATCCACAATTTTTAAGATAAATGAAAACCAAAAACGCAGAATCATGAAAAATTACCATATCTACCAGATTGCCGAAGATAGATCAGGTCGGAACAATATTATGGCCAGAAGAAAGAAATTAAATTTCAGTGGCTACGCAACGCCTGCCAAGCGTTGACTCATTCCCTCTCTCTCTCTGTCGTAAACACTTGTACGTCTCAAATATGTAGTTATACATGTCATGTAGAAATTTAGGCGCATATATACAAAGCATATGTAAACAAAAATGGAAACATGTATAAAAATTCCAAAAAATTCATTTTTTTAATTTAAATATTATTTTCGTCCCTTTTGAGAACATATAATAAATTTCATAAATCGTAGGCTCATATATGTATGTATATACTGACTGAGTACCGGGTATAAGGTAGAGCCGCGGCCTTTGCCGCGGCTCACAACGTTCCCTCTCGTTTTAAATAGGTTTAGCATCATGCATCGTTTTCCGACGCAACTGCGTTTTGGTATTTTTGTGCGCATAACAGCAATTTTCGTACTTTTCTGCCTAAAGAGCGGAACTATCACCACTAACAACAACAAAAAAGAGCAGATTGAGATTTAAATTTTGCGTTAAGTTTTTAACTGAGTAAAAATAGCCAAAAATACATGTAATGCTTAGAACGAACAAAAGGTTTAAACTAATTTTATTATTAAAACAAGCATTTCAACAATATAGTTGATTTCAAATTTATTGCTGCAAATCTCATGTCCTTGAATCCTTTCACTGTTTCCGTGATCTTCTGAGGGTAAGAAAGTCTGCTGGCACATACTTATCAACCAGTTGAGTAGCTACGTTGTGACAAAACTCCAGTAATATGCGGCAGACAATGGCCATTGGCACGCCAAATAGACTCCCTACCGTACGATATTCCGCAGACGATTCTTAAAAAGGCATCGGAGTTCTCCACAACATTCTCCTCCCAAAATAAACCAAATCGTGGCTATTGCATATGCATAGGATATATTATTTAATTGAATAGAGAAGATAATCTGTCAACATAATTTGCCAACAAGGGTCCAAACGCGAGAAGGACGTTGCAGTTGCAAGACGAACTGCAACATTTCTGAGGATAGCCATGCACTTCAACAGGTTCTCCTCACTTTGCGCCACCGCAGTTAGAATAATCAACTCTTTTTCCGTCATATTTCGTTGATTTTCGAACATTTTACATGTTTACAAAATTTGTCTTCCTCTTCCAAGACGCAAAGACGCTGTAGTGTAAACGGAAGTTCTGCTTCTCTGCGTCTTTTCCGATATCGATAGGTAACGCACCAAGTGTAAAATGCCTATTAAACGTCTCGTCTGAGTAGTTTTACATGTACATGTAAAATGTAGAAGCAGATGTAAAAAGCATATGTAAATAAAAATGGAAACATGTATAAAAATTCCAAAAATGGTTTGACTTCATTTTTTATTTTAAATATAATTTTTTGGCCAAAATTTAATTCGTCCCTTTTGCGAACATATAATGAATCGTGAGCTCATACATATATGTATGTATGTATGTATATACTGACTGAGTACCGGACTAGAGTACCGGACTAGAGCCGCGGCCCTTGCAGCGCAACATCAACGTTCCCCTCGTTTTTTTACTAGTCTGGCTAACAGTTAAAATTTGGTATAAAAATATACAGGATTGGGCGGTGTGGCGTGAAGGACGACAATATACGGATAAAGCACCGAAATAAATCCGTTTTTTTCGGAACAGAAGTGCAATAAAATAAGTTTTATTCCCTATTTATCCTCTAAATTTCATAGCAATGCAGTCTTCTCGACAGCCTTTATTAATTTAATTATGTCGTTGTCGCCAAATTCCCTTAACCACTTGTTCGGGTGTTTGTTTTTTGCACTCCATAGCAATGTGTTATTCTCGCTATTTACAACCATTGTCGAAGGTGCGGAAAAGTTATGCGAGGCGTTTACACTTAGGCCGCATACTTTTCGCATCATTTAGTCAGCCGTTCGGCCTACAAACGTAAACAACCTGATTGAATTAGAAGAAGAGAGCACACGCATTTTTGTTGAAATTAAAAGAAATGAGCTTGTTAAGGAGGAGTCCGGTGTAAGTGAAGTTATCGGTGGCTCCACCTATTAAAAATTGCGTGCTTCCGACTTAAATTTTCAAGTGGCACCTCTAATGTTGCAATCAGTGCAACCCAAAAGATCTTTGTGGACCATTATAGGTACTTGAATTACCATTTTGTTGTTTACAATCAGACCTATTTTAATTTATATGTTTAGAAACGGTTTGGATGCTAAACTTTAAATGAAATTTTTTGATTGATGCGACAAAAACAGCTGTTTGCTATCGATACCTCGTCGATACCCCGAATATTTGCAATATTTAAAAAAAAATACTAGACGGAATACGGCAACACATGATGCGCCGCTCGATTTAAGATGCGTCTGCATTATTGTCTTCTTTTATCCACAGGGCTCTAATAGGCATCATTGTCACATATTCCATTTGACGGAAAAATCCAATGATGCGGAAAATGAGCCCCCAATCTATCAGAAAGTCTGTTTGGTTTACCGCGGAAAAAAAGTTCAATTTTGTTGCCTATTGAAATCATTAAGGAAAAACATAAAAAAATGAAAATTTAATCATCTACTTACATGGTAGACATGGTTCTAGAACTTCGATTCGACTCGATTTTAAAATATTGCAATCACAAACACAAACTTACAGATCACAAACTCAGAAGCTCTGACATGCTTTGAGGACCAAACTGTACTGATGGAAGCGCGACTTTCTAGCGAGAATGAGGTGAAAATTCGGAGAATCTAGCGAAACAATATCCCTACTTCATTAATAAACTTGGATGGTCTCAGATGGCTTTTCCTTCTGCACGATAAGTTGATAGACCAATGGAGCCGTATAACAAACACACATTTGCTCATGTTTCTTTCTATGCATGGCAAGTAGTCGTAAGAGCACACGAGTTTTTAAAAACGAAAAAAAGGCATACTGTGTTTGTGTACATTAATATATGTATGTGTGTATTTTAAATGAAGTATGTAAATGCAAAAACAAAATACATGCAAGAGTTTGGACATAAGCCAATGAGCCATGATCCAAATCAATATAACTATTGTCGTCTCCCTATCAAAGAGCCAGAGGTCAAATTTTCGGCACGCCTGTTTTCCGCGCTGTAAAATTGAGTCGTATTCGCAACATTAGGAATATAGTACTCCGATTTGGTACTATCAAATACTTATTACCATTAATTACTAAACCTAATCAAAATTCGTCAATCGGATAAGAATTGAAGAATGAATAAAACGTTTCAAACGTATTTTCTCTGGTATATATCATTATGAGTGGATCCAAAAAGCTCATCGTTAGTCAAAATTATTCTGGATAGCCAATATTATTGTATCTACTTCTTGTAGTTATCTCTATAGATATATGTAGGTTAAGGTTCGGTGTAGCAATACCAATATTAAATGAGACCAAGAAATATGTACAAAAAGCAATTCGCCATTTCTGTGTTGTGTGCATCTTTTTATTTGATTTGTGTTTGTGTATGTCTGTGAGTGTGTGAGTCAAAAGACAACAAACTGAATTCATGAGCTGGCAATTATTTGAATTTTGAACCAATGGAGAGAATAGGAAATGCGAGAGATAAAGAGTGAGGGAGGTAGAGACATAGAAAGAAAGAAAGGAGAGAGATAGTGTGGGAGATCACGACTCACCTTGATACAGGTATCGCCCGAATTAAATGCTGTTGCGGTGAATGTTGCTGTTGGTGTTGTTGCTGCTGTTGTTGCTGTTGCTGCTGCTGCTGTTGATGTTGCTGCTGCTGCTGTTGGTGGTGTTGCTGCAACGTGTTACTTGCCACAGCAGCTGCAGCTGCCGCCGCCGCAGCAGCCACCGTGTTCGTCAAGGAGCTGTTCACCAGCAGATTCGTGCGCTGAACTGCACTCATGCCGATCCCGCCTCCATTCGCACTGCCTGTATCGGCCACTCCTGGCCCCGATGAGGATCGCAACTCCGTGTGCTGGTCGAAGCCCAGTCCACTGTCGTTAGAGTTGTCGCAAGGGGGCGGATGCGGTCGTTGTGGTATACGCTTCCCAGGAACTATTTTTCCAGGACCCACCTGCAAAGAAACAAACGATAGAGACACAATAAACCCCAGGCATCCTTCGCAAATCAATATAGGTTGCTCATTTCTGTATCTTTTTCTAAGTGGTGTTCGAATTATGACATTTTACAGACGTACACACATCAATATGTACATACATAAGATTGCGCAACTTTAAAACGATATCTGTCTTTAAAAAGAGGCAGAAAGACAGCTTGAATATCACAACAAACCATCGTTTCAACGATATACAGATTTACCGTGGCCTCACTTAACTTAAATGAAACTAAGCACTTATCAAACCAAAAGTGTTATAACTTCTCAACTTATAACTACTGAAAATGAAATAAATAGATACTCATAGGCACATTTTTAGGCATAAACAAAATCAACTTAATCAGGCAGGCTCCGGCTTTCACTTTACTTTTGAAAACGCATTAATTGCACTAGTCAACGCGACATTTTGGCCCAAAATAGATAGATTTAGAGATTTAAAATTTTTTTAAAAATTATCGTTTTTTTATGTTTCGTTTTTTCTAGAGGTAGTGCTCCTATTTTTGAAACAACTTACGTTTCTTATAACTGGTTGTATTAAACTTAGCAGCTCTAAGAAGCTGACAAATGCAGGTATATATCCGACCCTGGAAAATATTAAGCTTTCAAATTCAAATTTCATAATTTTTTGCGGCATTTGTTCCCGAAATTTGACTTTGAAAACTAAGGAAAATTCGCGGCTTGGTCTAACGGCTGCAACTTAGCCGTTTATCCATCGACTCTTACAAAGGATACCTTAAACGACGTCTAATTAATGTGTCTGTCTAAAACCAAAAATGTTAGCCACAAAATATTTTTTTTTTTCGACATTTCGTTAAACTATTGTTCTTTAAAACAATTTAAATCTCCAAATCTGTCGGTAAAAGTCATTTTGGGCGACAGCGGTACAAAAGTTCAATTTTGTTAAGTAGTTTTGATGCTCCAGTTTGCCCGAAACGGAAAAATGTTCAAATATTAGTCTCAACCCAATCCCAAATTTGACTCGGATATGCCCATGTCTTCCATGAATAACTGGATCTTAATTTCACATTTTCAGATTTTGAAGCCAGCTTCGGCGAGCCGACACCCTATAACCTATCAGATCGACAATTACTATGACATTCGGTTTTAATTCTCTCCGTCTAAATGATATCAGTATCCATGTATCTATGATGCTTCCTTCTATGTGTTGCAACAAAGGTCCGAATCATAATACAGTCTGCAGGCGAAAAGGTTTTGATACCTCTCCAGATCGATCGTTCCTTGTTAGCCATGATATGATATGATATGATATGATATGATATGATATGATATGATATGATATGATATACACATGTACAATGTAGGCATACGAATCTTATACAATTTTGCTTTGCTATGCAGGAAGGCATTAGAAATACAGACAGATAGACAGGGCATATACATATGTACATACATATATGCCCTGTAAATATATACATATGTAAATACTTTGGAGATAATGGCGATCGATATGCTGGTTTTAAGGCAAGTGTACTGTAAATCTCGAGGGATTTGGTTAAAATTTGGTTATTTCCACGGTGGCTTACCCTAGTTATGGTATGCAATTTTCCCGGCAATCCCTTTCCCGGCTGTCTTTTCGAGGGTATACGAAATCCCTTGCGATGTATTCGGGCACTCATTGTGGAATTAGTGGACATGGTCATTCTCATGCCTATAGAAAGTAGATAAGAGAAAAATATCTGTTAAAAACATATTTGTTTTGTTATATATTAAACATAAATTACTAGCAACAATTTTAAATATCATTAATATTAACATATACGAGTTTAAGTACATAGAATTATGATTTATCTCCAAACCTTAATATCAAGATGATAAAGTCGTATATAACAAAATTATATAAAATATTTAATTGTACCTGATATTTGTATTTTGATTTTTTTCTCATTTCCCCGTAGACCTACAAAGAGTCCCATTAGGCTCTATGTAAAGTTCTATATTTCTCTGTACGATATACTTTGTACATTGAAATCTGTACAATCGAAGGAGGCTCCAGAGCACTGCAGAGCGGGGACCGACCGAACGAGCATTGCATTGTCTGGTGGCTGGTTTTCCTTTCCGTTCGTGAGCTAAGTTACTGCCATGGAAACTGATAATGCTGCTGCGATGGCGGCGCGGGATGGTTTCGAGTGCATTGAACTTATGCAGAACATCAGAGACCTATAGTCCGCATAGATCAGAGCAGGGCCGTGCCAAGGAGGGTTCGAAGGGTGCATATGCATATGAACCGGGCGCCATTGGTGCCGATTTGGATTCGAAACTATTAAACCAACTATGTTGCAATTAGGAATTACTACATTTTAAAAGGAAAGCACAAACATAGAAAATTCATTGTGTGCTGAGTGTACTTCGGAAAAAGATGGAAAACTACAATTTTAGAGCAGACGATGAAGATACCAATGCAACAGAGGAAGAGAAACTTCGAACCTGGTTTCTGGAGTCAATAGAGTCGAATCATTCCGCACCTAAAATGGCGATTTAGAGCTCGGCATAATATGTACATATAAAAATGTTTTGGATCAACGTTGTCCCGTAGTATGTATGTACATATGTAAATCAAAAATTGTTTTGCTAAATTTGTGTGCACAATCGTTTTCCTAGGCACGGCCCTGGTTCAGAGCATAGAATATCCCCTTTTGCTACTGTTGTTTCTGTTACTGTTGTTGCACTCATTGGGGCCGTTCACACGATCTCAATTGTTTCTCAATTTCAATTTTAACTGCGTTCGCGCTCGCATTCGTTGTACATCGCATTCTGAGGCCCCTGATTCAGAAGGAGTTTAATATAAAATACAAATATATACAGCTGTGTTCATGGAAATAGCAGTGCTGCACGTCACCTCCTTCAAACTCTTTTTAGAGATATTTTTAGTCTTCCAAATTGAGCAAATGATACTTTTTTAGAAAGCCTGGAATGTAAGCATTATAATCCTGAAGAAATTTCGTTACATTTGCATTCCATCTTCTTGTTTTTCATTACTTTAGACAATTACCCATGAAATCTGCTGTTCACTGAAATAGCAGTGCGGAGATACAAATATTATTAAAAAATTAAAAACCAAACAAATAAATTTAAAAATGTCACCATCAGTGAGATTTATTTAATTATTGAATATTTTGATAAAATAAATTTTTGGACATAGCGGTACTTTTTTAGGTCCTTTTTGAGCATACAAGAAATCATTGTGTGGTTCAGAAGAGGAGACCTACTAATTTGACTAAAAACTAAGGGCAGGATGCTTATAGGGATTGAAAACTAAGCTGTTTTAGACGCTCACTATTGTATTTAAGCCAAATAACTATACAAATTAGACTGAAAACCCAGTTACTATTCGAAAAACGACGCTTTTACAGGTTGGTCAAAGTGAGCATTACAGCCCGACCAAGTCTACAGTACCTTCAAAAAATAGGAAAGCATATTTATTTCGTTATGTCAGTTATGTGACAGTTAAAAGATGACTAATCACACATTATTTAAATGCAAGAAGTCCAAGAAAGCTACGCGTTTGGTTTTTGATAACACATAGGAGCACGACTCAAGTTTGCAAAAACGCATATGGACTGGCCTGTGTTACAGCGAAAAAACACATCGGCTGATCAGGGTAAAGTGGTATTATATACTCAGATAGATTTCATAAAATATGTTTGGCGTTCACGAAAACCAGATAAACACACAAAATTTTGAAAAAACTGAGTTAGGTAGCTGGGCTGCGCACTTTGAGGTGCAGTTCATTTGGATTAGTATCTAAAACTTTTGTGTTGCCAACAATTTGACAAAAATGTGTACTTGAGAATACATTACAGTCAGATTCCAGTTGAAAAATGCTTTTGAAAAGAATTTTTCAATAGGATAATGATCCAAAACACTTTCGAAAGCTCACTAGGAGTTGTGTTGCATACGAAAATATCGACGGCCATCCTCTGCAATAGTAATTTTTCGAATAGTAACTGGATTTTCAGTCTAATTTGTATAGTTATTTGGCTTAATTACAATAGTGAGCGTCTAAAACAGCTTAGTTTTCAATCCCTACAAGCATCCTGCCCTTAGTTTTTAGTCAAATTAGTAGGTCTCCTCTTCTGAACCACACAATGATTTCTTGTATGCTCCAAAAAAAAAGTACCGCTATGTCCAAAAATTTATTTTATCAAAATATTCAATAATTAAATAAATCTCACTGATGGTGACATTTTTAAATTTATTTGTTTGGTTTTTAATTTTTTAATAATATTTGTATCTCCGCACTGCTATTTCAGTGAACAGCAGATTTCATGGGTAATTGTCTAAAGTAATGAAAAACAAGAAGATGGAATGCAAATGTAACGAAATTTCTTCAGGATTATAATGCTTACATTCCAGGCTTTCTAAAAAAGTATCATTTGCTCAATTTGGAAGACTAAAAATATCTCTAAAAAGAGTTTGAAGGAGGTGACGTGGAGCACTGCTATTTCCATGAACACAGCTGTATGTATATGTATATACTTACAAACATGCACATATATTTGCATGTGTGCATATATGTACATATGTATGTATATTATCGTGCAGCCACACAACCAAGCACCAAGAGTAAAGCTGATAAAAGTTCCAGGGAGGCCGACGGTCCATACAAGCCCCGGTAAACGGTACAAACCCCATTAACATTAGCTATCTCCAGCGGCCACTGCACTCCGCTTCCCCACCCCATCTCACTGCTTTCTCTTCTTTAACCTTCCACCATATATGATGTTGTGTTTGTCGCAGGCTTCTTTATTTATTCGTTCAATAAGACACAAATATACATATACAAAACAAATTTGCTATTTCTGTGAGCTTTTAATTAAAATCCAATTCATCGGCAAATACAATTATATCCTTTTTAAAGGAATGAGAGAATTTTAATAGTTCTAGAATCTAGATTCTAGAATCTACCCCTCGTAGACGTTGAGAGAAATCTAAAGATACACTATAATAAAAATTTAAAAATTTGACCTAAATAGGGGTAATCTGATAGGTCTAAAGGAACGAGTAAAACGAGAGGGAACCGTAAAGTCAATCTGACTCAAGAGAGGTTGGGAGTCTACCTTCCCGAGAAAGAGCTTGGGCACGAACATTACCCCATTGCATGTTCTGCGATGATGTAAGGAAGGTAGGTCAATAAGTTGTAGCCTAGATCGGTAAGGAGGCAGGATTCTTACAGAGTCCCAGTGTAAATTACCAACAGCGAAAGTTAAAAGTGTTTGATTCGTGCACTGTGGGCTCCACACACAGGAACAATGCTCCAAAATCGGGCGCACTAACGAAATGTACAATTGTTTGGTCACAAACGGGTCGTCAAACTCCTTGGACCAACGACTGATGAATGTTGGAACACCCTTAGCTTTATTAGCTGTCGCAGCTATGTGACTGTTAAAACACAGTTTATGATCAAATAATACACCAAGATCATTTGAACTCGAATTTCGATCCAATACATGATCACCAAGAGAAAAAGATACAAAATGTGGAGCACGACGGTAGAATGTCATAAGCTTGCATTTCGAGAGATTCAAAAATAGAAGATTACTGGAGCACCACAATAGCAATTCATTTAGGTCCAGCTGAAGGTGTGTGTGCAAGTACCAGTCGGAGTAGGGCAGACAGATTTGAACGCCATCCGCATACATTAATGTATGAGAGAGTGTTATAAAATGGGGTAGGTCGTTCACAAATAAAATGAAGAGGAGCGGTCCCAAATGACTACCTTGTGGCACACCAGATGTAACGTTAACGATCTCTGATAAAGCATTAGTAAATAAGACCCGTTGTGTACGATTAGAAAGAGACGACGAAAACCAACTTAGAAGATTACTAGGGAAACCTAATAAGGACAGCTTCTGAATTAATAGAGTATGGTTAACCGAATCAAATGCCTTGCTAAAATCCGTAAAAATAACGTCAGTTTGCAAACCGCTCTGAAATCCACGGTTGATTATGGAGGAAAACTCGAGCAGATTGGTAGTTGTTGACCGATGTTTAAAAAAACCATGTTGTGTAGGAGATATCAAGCTAGAACAAAGATGTTGCAATTGCCGGGTAACCAGGAACTCAAGGAGCTTAGGAATGGCAGAGAGCTTTGCAATGCCTCGGTGAAGCGGAATTATGTAGGACTCATTCCAAACTACGGGGAGAAAAGACTGTTCCAAAGATAGATTGAAAAGAAAGGTTAAGGGTTGGCATAGGGACTGGGCACAATGTTTTAAAATGCAACTAGACACTTTATCAGGACCCGCAGAAAATAACATTTTCATAGACTTCAAGCCATCAAGCACAACAATTTCCTCAAAATATGGTTGAAAAATGCTATTAGAGTGAGGTAGGGTATTATTAAACTGGTAGGGATACGGAGTGGACGCGTTATAAATATGAGAGGAGTAAGACGACTGGAAAAAGGTCGCAAATAAGTTTGCAATGCCAGCAGCAAAAGATTCAGAATTGCTTAGATAATGAAGGGACGGAGGAAATGCACTGGACTTACGTTTAGAATTGACAAAAGAAAAGAATTTTTTAGGATCATTGCAGAAGTTTCTACTACAAGAAGAGAGGTAAAGATTGTAGCACAGACTATTAGTTGTTAGGAATTGAGAGCGGGCGGAATAATATTGTACGAAGACAAGGAAGGAGCCAGTTTTCTGGTACTTTTTGAAAAGTCTGGATTTCTTATTCTTTAAGTATGACAAATTCCTGGAGAACCAGGGAGGCTTGGACGACAATAATCTCCGGAACATAAGTATTAAGGGCAGAGTTTAAAATTTTATAGAATGAGTTGACTGTTACATCAATATTCGGTAAGGAAAGAAGAGTGGACCAATCAACATTCGAGAGGTAAATGTTTAAATTGTCGAAATCAGTTTTGCGAAAATACTTCTTCCGGTGAGGAGTCGAGGTAATGTCAACACAACTAGAACTGGTACACTCTAAAGTTATAGATAGCGTAGGATGGTATAGGTCTTCAGGAAGTGATAGTGGGGAGACTCCGGCAACTGTACTGAGAGAAGCATCCATAACGAAAATAAGGTCGAGGAGTCTGTTCCTATTGTTTTTAATAGAATTAATTTGGGCAAGGGAAACATCCGTTAGCTCATTGATAAATTCGTTATGAGTACTAGGAAGCAATTGGTAAGCGTCGTCGCAGGGCAGCCAAGAAAGAAGAGTTAAATTGAAGTCACCCACGACCACAATCTGATCAGCACAACCTAACGAAGACACAACAGAATTACGTGTTTGTTCATCGCCTACTTGACACGAACAAACTCGACTCACAAAAAACTAACTGTTAAGGTTAGTTCTTTAGGATAAAGTACATATGTTTTAAATTGTCGAAAAATTTGAAGCAACAAAATAGAACACGTTGGAACTCCAAATTTACAATGCTCAGCAGCATACACGAGATGCAAGATGAAATGAAGAGCTTGTGTAGTGTCTTAAATTGATTTTCATGTGATTAAAGACTACTCAGAGTAGCAAACTGGTATGAAAAACTAAAGAAACATTGCCAATTCTATGATTTCGATTCAGATGTCCACACTCAAATGTAAGTCATCTGCGCATTACGTTCATAGGTCTTTATGGTAACCCTCCGTTTTAGGATCTCAGTATCTTAAGCCAAAAAAAAAAAAAAGAAGCAAGTGATGGCCACTGTCAAAGCAATGCTTCATGACTGTACTCAGTCAATATAAGCCCGATAAAAGCTGTCCGCCTAACCATGTTTTCGCTGAGTTTTTTTTAATAGTCAACGTTTCTACAATTTTGGAAGAATGGTAAAACCTGAAAGGGCTAGCGGGCTGGCTAGAGGGCTGGAGGGCTGGCGAGAGAGTGGTTTCTACTTTAGGCGCTCCTCGGGACAGACAGACAGACAGACAGACAGACAGACAGACAGACAGACGGACAGACGGCCGGACGCACGGAGAGACAGGCATACATATGTATGTATGTATATTGACTCGGATATTGATGCTAACCAAGAATATATACACTTTATGGGAACGATTTCTTCTAGGTGTTGAACACATCCACTTTTCGCACAAATCTATAATGCCCCTATACTTCTTAAGTATGAGGTATAAAAATACAAGGTTTTTGGTTATTCGGAATTTCTATTGCAAACCCTTGCCGGATTCATAGTAGAATTTTACGCTTATGCGTGTGTTTCCAAGACTACTTTAGGAAAAGAAGAATTCAATAATTATGGCACCATTTACAAGATATGAACTCGGCTATGAACTTCTTAACAATTTCGTGCCCAATTAAACAAACCGAGCATGGCTATACGGATACATTCACCCGGAGAAAAAAGCCTAGCAAATCAAATAGTTGCACTGAAAGTGGAGATAATGAAAATTATTTTCACTTACAATGTACCATTTATATGTCCATTTCGGACATACATATATCGTGTTTAAATAACTATATTTCCAATTTAGATACAAACTAAATGCACATAGCTCCTACAAATTGAATATATTAAATTATTTTTAAAGTGTACATACACTCAGATTGTACATATATTCAGATTAAGTACTTAGTAATAAATGTATGCTTAAATCAGAATGCTACGCAGTTCACAATGATTTTAATTCAAACCCTATTATTTGATTAAAATTGAGGTGTGATTCCTTTACTTTACCATTTTTCTATGAGTGTGCATTGATTTCTCTGACGTCAGTTGCGCTCTTAACGTTTTATGACACAACCACCTACCCACTACCCCTTACCTGGCGACACGATCCGACCCGATCCAATCCGAACCAAAACGATTCACCCCTTCAGCCGCTTGCCTAACCTTGAGTCGAAATAAAATAAACCAATATTTGCTTTTGGGCTTGTGGAACGCGCCTACCTAATGAAACCGAAGAAACGAGCCTACGGCAAGGGAGGGATCGACTACGATAAGATCTAACAGTGGGAGTGGGAGATGACGATAGAAAGAGTGGGTAAATGCATTGTCATGGAAGATAGAAGTCGATGGATGATAAGAGGGTGATAGAAGAAGATAGGTAGAAGATAGGAGATGTTCAAGAGATATGGCAACCCACCATATGATTACCACCATCAACCCACCACATCCGTTGTCATTTAGAGACAGATATGTATGTATGTATGTGCATAATGCGTACCTACTCGTATCATTACCATCACCACGCCACTAGGGTGGGAGGGAAATGGAAGGGGGTCTTCGTTCAATATTATATTCCTGCAATTCACTGAGTTGAAACCTATCCTGTTGGGCGCCTGGGCGGACGGCTGTACGATATCTAAACACAGGTGTGGAACAGACAAGTGATACAAGTGTTACGGAGTTACTTATGGAGAGACAGTTGTTTCTGGAGTTCGGAGATCTATAATTAAACACAGACTCCCGAACAAAATAACAGACAGGGAGAAACTAACCGAAACAGATTGTCAATAAAGTAAAACAACACTAATATACGAGATATAGTGTTGTGAACCTCTATGACCCACTGTGGCCGTCCTAGATCCATGTAAAAATGTATGTACTCTATGAAATATTTATGCAAAAGATGACCCAGGATTCCTAGAATACTATCGGGAAGGACTGTTACTGATCTCAATCTGCCTTTTTAAATCATAACATGTAATTTTTATGCCCGGTACTCGAAGAGTA
The DNA here is from genome assembly GCA_037356375.1 of Drosophila affinis. Taxonomy (NCBI): domain Eukaryota; kingdom Metazoa; phylum Arthropoda; class Insecta; order Diptera; family Drosophilidae; genus Drosophila; species Drosophila affinis. Next base: position 36,700,535 of record CM074802.1, on the reverse strand, counting down.
TAGGGATCTGTTAGATTTTTGGTGATAGTGGATGTGTGTAACACCCAGAGGGAAGTGTTGCCGACCCCATAAACTGTATATATTATCGATCATGATCAATTGCAGAGTCAATATACTGTGATATCACAGTACTACAAGTTTATTTCAAAATTTCGCTCCGCCCCCTTCCGCCCACAGAAAGAACGAAAATCTGTGGCATACAGATCCCTCTAGCTCTCTCTCATACGCTACCCCTTCTGCTTTGCCTGTTCGTATTTTTTGACGCCTAGTTCTCAGAGACTATAAGAGCTAGAGCAACCAAACTTTCTATCAAAGCTCCTGTGATATCAATTCAGCACAAGTGTATTTCAAAACTGTTCCACGCCCCCTTCCGCCTCAACAATGGACGAAAATCAGTGGAATCCACAATTTTTAAGATACGAGAAAACCAAAAACGCAGAATCGTGGAAAATGACTGTATCTACCAGATTGCTAAATCTGGACCAGTTCGGATGCTTATTATGGCCAGTAGGAACAAATTAAATTCAGTCGCTACGCAACGCCTTCCAAGCACTTACGCAGTTTCTCTCTCTCGCACACACTTGCATGAACCAAAGACAATATAAACAATAGGACGTGGTGCGCCATACAAAATTTTGAGGGCAATTCCTGATCGTTTGGAACTTTCAAGCATTCCAGTGTGAGTTAGAGAGAGATAGATAGACGGAGAGACAGAGAGCGCTTTAGTTTCACACGTTCTGTACGTGAGGCTGAGCTTTAACTGTATGTGTGCATATTTTATGGCTGCTTGTTTGTATTGGTTGTTGACGACGCCGCTGTCGAAAAAAATACCCATTACTTTAGAATTGAATGGAGATTATGATTTTCCGATGACGCATGCCCAAAATATAAAAAATTGTATATTTTGTATATCCTTTATATGCTAATTTTGTTTAATGTACTATACACGAATATAATGAACGAATGTAAATATGTAAAAATGCAAAATATATATCAGACATGATATCAAATTATATAAATTGTCTATAGGGTATTAGTACGTCGCGTCAATAAGCAACACTCAGCAAATAAATTTGTGGCTCAAGAAATCTTCTCAAAAGTATTTTGCTGGCAATTTCGGCAGCTCGGCACACGTACACACACATGTGTACTTACGTTCCGTGTGTACTTATCCAAGCAAGCTCATTCTATTTTGAGATCTGCGAGCGCACTGGAGTTCGTGCGAGCGAGATAGCACTCTTTGAAAAAACAACCCTCCCCTACAAAACAGAATCGTATGAGCATGCCATATCTTAGTGTTTATATTGTCTTTGCATGAACCGTATATATGTAAAGACGAATATGTAGATGTGAAATGTAGAGTAGACAGATGTAAAAAACATATGTAAACAAAAATGGAAACAGATAGCATTTAATATATACAAATCTAGCATAGGGTAAGACTACATTTTTTGATTTTTTTTTGTCTAAAATTGAATTCGATCGATTGCGAACATACAATAAATAACATAAATCGTAAGCTCATATACATATGTACTTACTGAGTACCGGGTATAAATTTTCGTTCCCCCTCGTTTTTACTAGGAGGGTCGACAAATTCCTACTTGGCTCTTGTCCCTACTTTGGTTTTTTTGTTGTGTTTTGTTTCATTTTTCTTCTGTCGCGACTGCCCCGTAATCTTATCGCCTTGGGCAAACCTGGCAACTGGCAAAGACTTGCGTTAGCGAACCGAATCTAGCTTTGGGGAGAATTTGAATCATCAGCGACAACTGGGCGCCGCCTCTTCGGTAATTGACGCCCTCAATTTCTAGATCTGCGTGCTGTATATATCGATATGAAATGTTTATCGCGTGTTATCACGGTGGCAAAATGTGATCAAAAATGATTTTCAAAGCAGTTCTTTAATGCAGACGCGATATGAGAGTAGGCATGGCAGCAGATGTCTGCCAAATCAGAGAGAGATTCAACAAAGCAACAAATGTATGTAGGTATATGTATATGACATTAGTGCATGGGAAAAACAGATCGGTAAAATTAAAGTTGCCTTAACAAGGGGCCGCGGCGGTTCCCACTCAATTTGATCTCTTTTAGCCGAACCTCTTTGATTTCCATAATCGTTTTATCAGCATGTACTAGCAGATAAGAAGCTTTTATGGTCTGCTACCTTGCTCAAGTTAAGGTCTAAGGATTGCCTTTATATCAATACTTAGGTAAATATATGTTTTGGAATATGCATATGTACCTATGAACATGCTCAGTTTAGAATATGAAGGTCTGCTTAGAAGGCTCAGAAAAATCGTACAACAGTCGTGTCTACAGAAATGCATCAGTTCGTGTTCTTCTGCTGATCTAGAACATACTTATGCATCTATGTACATCCGACCACTAAGGTCGGCTCCAATACAATAAAATTCTCCTTAATTGTGTACGCAGACAAACGGGTAAAACGAAACAGAAATTGGAATGTTATTGCATTGGGGCCGATCACTCTGATCATGTAGCGGATAGAATCCCCTCGAGATAGTCCCGTTCCGACCACTGATGTATGATATATGTACATATGTACATACATAAATATTTTATACATATCGACGATATGTATTTACCACCTATACTTCTCTTGATTTCGCTTTCTTACCGAAATTGCTTTTGTAATGGTGCTGGTAGGGTTGTATGTTGGTGTTGCTTGTGTTGTTGTTGTTGTTGTAATGCTGACCATAGTTATTATTGCTGGTACTATTACAACCTCCTCCTCCTCCTCCTCCTCCTCCACCACCCCCACCAGTAACAGCACCAGAACCGGAGTAGGCAGTGTTGTTGCTGCCACCATGGTGCTGATGATGGCTCAGATTGTGCATCTTGGAGGGAATCCGGTAGCCCGACTCGTAGTGTTTATACTGATTGTATGTAAAGCGCATTGTGGGGGGATAGCTTTACTGGTCGCTCTCTTGCAACAATCTGAGAACGTTCTGCATTTGCTGTCTCTCCTGCTCTTGTGCTTCTCGTTCTCTTTTTTGGATAAGTGCTCTTAATGTATTCTATAATTATGTGCGTAGGCATAGATTGATCTTTTTTTGGTAATAATTATTGGCACGTATTTTTCTTGATTTATTTGTTGACTAATTTAGTTTTTTGATTCGTTTTTTATTTGGCATTTTATTGCGGTTTCTTTGTACATTTGTCGTGTCCGTTTTTGTTTTAATCGTGTTGTATCCGATAAATGACTTACAATAAATACATTTGCAGTCGGTGTTTTCTGTGGTTGCGTTGCTGTTGTCGGCCAGCTTAGTGTGCACAACAACAATTTTTTTAAATAAAGGGAATAGACGACGAGTTCAAATTAAATCAGTCAGAACGCAAATTGTTCGGGAAATAAGCACACGAAAAGTCCCGGAAACGAAAAAATACCGCCACTTCGACAAGGCCCGAGAGACTCGAAAGTTCCTCTAATATAACATTAAAATCGCATGTTTATGTACAGCTGTGCCACTTTGAAAACCGTTTTTGAGATGATTCTTGTCATCAAAATTGAAAAATGATTTTTATAAACCTGGAATGTGAGCATTAGAGTACTGAAAAAGGCCCGTAACATTTGCATCCATCTTCTTATTTTCCATTACTTTAGAAAATTACCCATGAAATCTACTGTTCATTGAAATAGCAGAAAATCGAAAAACCCCACAAAACTCAAATCAAGCTAAAAATTAAGCCCTTTGTAAGATATTCTACATGTTTTTTCATTTGCATTCTGTTTTGTTTACGGCCTGGCTCTGGCATGGCCTGGCCAGGCATGTGTCAACAAAGCCCTGCGAAAGTAGCATCAATAGCATTTGGGCCAAAGCTTCTTAAAACCGCTGGCCAAAAACTAGCTCTGGTTGACGGATTTACTTTGCTTTGAGTTTAAAATGAGATGACTGAGCTAGCAATAACAAAACAAATAGATGTCTTTTCGAATGCAACCCAATGCAACCCAGTTCCTAGCGAGCTATCGTAGGTGTTTCGGATCATGGCCTTATTGATTCTTTTTCAGAACCTTTTTTGGGCTCACATACACATTTTTGTCAACTACGCCAACACCAGACTATGAACTGGACCCAACGGTGTTTATTGTCTTTAATATTTTGGGTCAATTTTGGTACTCTCATCAGCCCATAGAGTGATTCGTAGCTGTGACACAGGAGAGTCTAAAAGCGTATTTGGACACTTGAGTCGTGCTCCCATGCGTTTGACCCAGACGCGTAATTTTCTAGAACTTCTGGCATTTAAATAATGTGTGATCATAACTGATACTGCGACAAATTTTTTAAATCGCTTTGAGATTACTATAGGCTTGCTCGTGCTCGTGCGTGGTCGTGTATCACTCACTTCGACCGTTCTCCTAAAGAGTCGTTTTTTCGCATACCACTTCGATTTCCAGTTCACTTTTTGTAGTTATTTGGTTCAAATACTATAGTTTGAGGATACAACATAGAACTAAGCCTCCTGCCATTAGTTTTTAGTCAAATTACTTCTGTCCTCTTTAGGACAATGATTTCTTCTACGCCCCAGAAACAAAGCTATCTCTATAGTTCAAATTTGCTTCATCAATTTATTCGATAACTAAATTGAGGTTACTTATGCAGACTTTTTCAAATGAATTCATTCGGTTTTGTCATTTTTGTAATATTAATTTAGCCCAGCACTACTATTTCAATGAAAAGCAGATTTTGTGGGTATTTGTCTTAAGCAAGAAGATGGCATGCATGGCATTATAAAAAGAGTTTTGAAAGTGGTGAGGGGCGACATTGAACACAACTGTAAATCGGAAAAGAGTAGCGCGGAAAACAGCGCCTACGAATTGCCACTAAGTCGGCCACGAACGACGATTTAAAAAGACAGCGCATCAACCAGAGTCGAAGTCTCCTGCGATCAACAACAAAGTTTACTTTTATTTTGAGGTTATTTATTTTGTTTCGGTTTAGCCTTGTTTATCTATTTATTTACGGCTGTTTTGTTGTGTTTTTTTCCTTTACAGGCGTCCGATGCCGATTATACATTTCCTTTGCGTGCGTTTTTTATCGCGACCAAGTCGCACCGAAGCCAAAGTCCAGGGCAGGCAGAGCAGCACAAACAAATACAAATAAGAAGGGAAATGGAGGGAGAAACGGGAGGAATGCGAAGATCATCGCTTTAAGTGCACTCTCTCTCTTTGTCCGTCTGTCTGTCTCTCTGTTCGTTCCGAAACTTGATTCCCCTTTTGAAGGAGGAGGGGGCCCACCTTGAAATGCTTCCTCCTTGCAGTTGGCAGCTTCCTAGTTGGTCCTCAATTAACAGTAACACCGCAGCAGACACTGGAACGGGTTTCTCTTTCCTTTTACTTTTCTGCAGGCAAAGAATGAGACAGACAGCTCTTTCGATCGGACAGAGGGCAAGGTCTTTTTTTTCGTGTACGTATCTTTGTAACGGGAGCAACGCGGTTATTGGCCTAATCCATCCCCTGTAAACCCCTCCTCAACCTCGACTCGTTGGCACAGATACGGCTACCAGCACCGCCCCGACGACAAGACCAAGTTCGGTTCAAATTTTTGTTAGTTTTTTCTTTTTTTTTTGACAATCAAAAGCCAAGCAAGTTCTTGGCTTGATTAAATGCTAATTGAAAATGTATGGGTGCACGGTGCATTTATCAGTCTTACATACATATAGACACATACATACATGCATATGCAACAGAATACATGCATAAATCCATATATGTATGTACTATATATGTATACATTTGTGTAGTAAGTTCCGTTGTCTTCGTGAAAAATCTTGATCTTGTTTCATTGACCCACATTGGAATCATAATAAACTCGCCCGAAATGAGAAGAATTAGACGGATCTCAGCTTATCCGATTTGAATAGACGGGGACGGATCGGACCGGACCGGACCGGAGATGACTCTATAAGACCTCGAGGTTTTGATTGAGGAACTTTCATTGTAATAAAAACATACAAAAATTTCTTGAGTATCTGTGCGGATCCGAAAGAGAGTAATAATAGGATGGGAAGATTTAATATGTCCATATGTACCTATTTAATATACTTATAGTTTTTACGCGTAGATTATAATAGACAAGGACTCGCTTTGCATTGAAACTCCTCCATGCTATAGCAGCTCCACTTTTCCTATAATTAGTGGACAATAAACTTATACTCATCGACTCTCGAATAGATTCAGCCAAAAAGCAGTAAAACATTTCCCCCGTTCTATAGCGCCCATTACAACTCTCAGAAAGAACTAATTTTTTGGTACTATTTAACACAAATCGAATATTATTCCATGTGTCGTTAGAATAATTTGGTAATTTTAGCACACATCAATACATTTTGTGCCTCTCCCTTGAAATCAATTAACGTTTTTTATTTCATGTTAAACGGCATTGTTCGCTTCCCAGTAATCATTCATTCAGACATTATTTTCAATGCCTTTCAAGTAGAGCGGGAGAGAGAGAGACACAGAGCAAGAGAAATCACCATTATAATAATCATCGAATAATGGTTTTTTCTCCGATTTGTATTTTTCACTCCCTCTTATGTTAATTTGTTTGGTGGCTGGCGTTTGAAATTTCATACAAAAGTTGTAAGTTGTAAAAATAATAAATATTTAAATATTTCTGAAGAAGGCGGGAAGACAAACTGCGATATCTGCACTTATTTGAAAGTACTTTGTTGGCAGACGGTCGCCTCTGGTTCGATCACGTTTTTGGGTCTCGGGCACTGCGACTGAGACTAGCCTGGACTCCTCCCACTGGCCGCTTCCTCTCTGGAGCTCTCCTGCTCTGGAAAAGCGATTAGATAAACGCGCGTATTCGCTGAGAGACCTTTGTCTCTACCACAGACACCATTGGCACTTCGTTAGTGAGATTTAACTGGAAATGGATTTCCTTTTTTCTTTCCGCCATTTGGTTCACTGCTTTGAGCTAAACAAAGCAAAAATTATGCATCACTTCATATGTATAAAAATATATATATACATATATATATATATATATATACATATATATATATATATATATACATATATATATATATATATATACATATATATATAATATAACATTGTAATATGTATGTATACATAGAAAGTTATGTGCAAATTCCAGAGAAACACTAAGCATGCACAAAAAAAAATTACGGAAAAAGTTATTATAGATGGGACTGAAAACGCAAAAAGTTTCAGCTGACACCAAGAATTGAACCGATACTGAAACCGATACCGAAGCCTATACCGAAACCGACACCGAAACCTAGTCGCGAGTCAAGCGGCGACACGATGTGGACACTTACGCTGAGATCGATGAACTAAATCCCGAAAGAACGACAAACTGTAATGATGCCTCGTCTCGCCTGGTATGGCCTGGCCTGATGCTGCTCTCACAGTCAGTGAGATAGGGAGAAACCCAGAGAGAGACAGGGAGAGAGAGAGAACACTCAAAGACCAGAGCATGGAGATGGGCGAGCGAATTGAAGGCGGCTGAGACAAGTGTACGCGTGGCTGACAAAAACTATGACGACAACGGGTTTAATTGATAACTATGTATGTGTATTTGTTTGTGAAAAGAGCCCGCGCTCCGTGCCTGTGTGTGTGTGTGTGCGTGTTTGTGTGCGTGTGTGTGTGCTTGTGTGTGATTGTGGCTCGGTACTGATTGTAGATAAAGCAGCGCCCAGCGGGAGAGCGCGCGACTGAGAGAACTGGAAGAGATTCAATACTCATCTTCGGAAGCTGCGGTCGCGATTGCGGTCGCTGTTGCTGTTGCGGCTGCGCTATTCTACTGCGTATGCTTTTCCCCCAACCGTACACGAATCCGATGCGTAGCTGTTAATTAACAGCAAAGCGGACAGCACACGCTTGAGTGTGCGCGCTCGATGATGATACGCACAACTGCGCTGCCGATGTTAGCGAACTGGAAGAGCGCGGTCAATTTCTGAGACAGTCAGGGTCAGACAGAAAGGAATGTTTACACACGCCACACACATCGACTAGCGGTAACCGTACATGTGTACGTGAAGCGCTTTTTGTGTCGGTTTAGGAACACAAGAATGTGTTGACAGGTGTGACCAGATATGTATAAATAGTTCTGTTAAGATCATATCTGACCAGATATTTATCCATGTATTGAAAAACCAATTTATTTTTATGTAAATCCAATATACAGTATTTACCAAAACCTGCATTTGCTTCAAGTTTGATCACACCATATTCAGACGGAAGAGATGGTCGAGGGTGCTCACTTGTTCACTTTCCTCAGCTGAGAGCTGATATCCCAGCTGCAAGATTGCGATCCCACTGGCTCTTCCGAACTCGCTCTCTATCGCTACCTCCCGCTCTCTCACACACGCACGAGCACGAGCATTCACGAAGATCACTAAAGTCGGCTTTCCGCAGCGCGCCGCAAATAACAACAGCTTCAATAGTGTTAATTTCTCCTTGGTTGTACACTACTTGTATACTACTGACGTCCATTGAATTATAAAATATATACAATGTACATACATATAAACATACAAATATACCTATGTTCTTCACATATGTACCTATGTACATACATACATACATACATACAAATGTACATATGTGTCTACGCTCATTTTTGTATTCAACTGAATTAAACCAAATACGTAATTTTCTTAACATAATTGCGTACAACACACATGTAAATCGTAACGAACCTCGTCAACTTTGTAATAAAGCATATGGGAGCAGCGGGAGAGCAGAGCAGAGAGAGAGTACGCACCCGCACAACTCAAAAATTCGTGTTATCACAACAGAGGAGGAACAGCAGCAGCAGAAAAAACAACAACAATTGATAACTCTTGTCTTTAGCGCTGAAAATTATGAAGAGAGGAATGTTGCCGCTTTTAGGGAGCGTGGGGTAGGTGTAGCTCTTGTACGTCTACATATACATATGAAAAATACAGTACAAGTAGCTCATACGCAGTGGTGACGACCATCTTTTTCTGCTGTTGGCAGCAGCAGACACACATTTGTCTTTCATCTCTGCTACTTCAAATACCGCTACTGATGAAGCACATCTGATTCACGCAGTTCTCTAGACAGGAGCCAAGCATAAGGTTTGAGTACCTTTAATTAGCTTATTAAGGAACTGCATGCGAACACTACTAAGAGTAAGGCACGCCATTCCGAAACTGTATTGTATTGTACTACATGGGCAGCATTTTCTTTTTTAGAATAGGTCATGTAATGTTGCGTCATTTTTTGAGCTATTTCGCTAAACGTCATCATTTCAACACGGTCAAAATAATAGTAGTGCTACAGAAAATATGGAAAATTATAAAAGTAGTTTTTTTTTTGTTTTCCAGTTACTATTATTAGAATTTATTTTACATCTGAAATGTTGGGATGTGTGCGATGTTTTCAGCGCTATCAGGACCGTGATCATTTATACCAAGAATTTCGCATTGCATCTTGTGGTCATGTCCATTTTTAGATAGAGGATTTTGTTTTTAAAGGTTTCGACCATTACGCCGCTTTTTTGGCTGTATTCTCGACTAAACTCATAACATTTCTTGGCTTTACAGGGGCATAGCCAATAAATATTTGAGCTGTTAACGTCTTAAAACCTTTTGAATCCAGTAAAACTAACGGAACTTTTACGGAGGTCACCAACACAGCCATACTTCAGTTTATCTTTCCCCATCATACCAAAAACTTATTTTTATTTTCAGGCACTTTTCACTTAGTTTTTGTCGCAGAATACAATTAGGCTTGCGAAACATGACTAAGAATGATTACCAAAAAATTAGTAGTAATACAATAATTGCAATTTTACAACTATCTGGCTGTGTTGGAAAACTTATTTTTAACAGCCGGGAGATGTGTTTAGAGACGGCTAAGAGGCTGAGGGCGGCTGGTATAAAAATAAAATTTTAGCACGGGGGTAGTTTTGCGGTCCCTTTTGCGAGGATATGCAAAATTAAATTACTTTTGAGCTTTATTTTGATCGAAAATAATGATTATGTCGACAGTCTAACTCAATAACTCAGAATTGGCGTTTACACTGCAAAACTCGAGCTATTGAGTTCAACCAGATTGTTAATATGGTTGATTTAATAATAAAATTAGTTTAAAGTATTGGTTTGTACGATTATACGTAAATTTGCACGTTTTTCCTCAGCCATAATTTTTGCGCGCCAAAATTTGAATTTTAAGCTGCTAGTTATTGTTGTAACTAATGATGATAGTTTCCACTGTAGGCGAACAGGGCTACCATAACTCAACTTTATGCCGCCACTAGGACCCCTATGTTCCCCATGAAAAATAAACTGGAGTTTTGTCCGAAACTCAATAACTCAACAGTAGTGTAAACAGACTATAAGTTATATATTACTTAAAAAAATCTTTATTATTGAAGAAAAATTTAATTTGTACAATTTTGAATTTTAAACTTAATATATTCCAGACGGTAAGCCCAAGCTACAAAGTGTTTGGATCCGATTTATAGCTGCATTTATCAGTATCAATTCAATAAAGTCTGATGTAAGATACTTAAGTTATGCAAAAACAAAATTCACTATCTCTGAAAAAAGCATTAAAATAAAATACCAGATTTTTAATTTTAAAAACAAATAATAAACGAGAGGGAACGTTGTGAGCCTACCTTATACCCGGTACTCAGTCAGTATATACATACATATGTACATATATGAGCCTACGATTTATGAAATTAATTATATGTTCTCAAAAGGGACGAAAATAATATTTAAATTAAAACGAGAGGGAACGTTGTGAGCCGCGGCAAAGGCCGCGGCTCTACCTTATACCCGGTACTCAGTCAGTCATACATTTATGATCCTACGATTTATGAAATTTATTATATGTTCTCTAAAGGGACGAAAATAATATTTAAATTAAAAAAATTAATTTTTTGGAATTTTTTTACATGTTTCCATTTTTGTTTACATATGTTTTGTATATCTGCGCCTACATTTCTACATGACATGTATAACTACATATTTGAGACGTACAAGTGTTTAGGACATAGAGAGAGAGGAAGGGGGCATGAGTCAGCGCTTGGCAGGCGTTGCGTAGCCACTGAAATTTAATTTGTTTCTTCTGGCCATAATATTGATCCGATCTGATCCAGATTCGGTAATCTGGTAGATATGGTAATTTTTCATGATTCTACGTTTTTGGTTTTCAGTTATCTTAAAAATTGTGGATTCCACAGATTTTCGTCTTTTGTGGGGGCGGAAATGGGCGTGGCAAAATTTTAAAACAAACTCGTGCTGGTTTGGTATCACAGGAGCTTGGATAGAAAGTTTGGTTGCTCTAGCTCTTATAGTCTCTGAGAACTAGGCGCTCATTTGGACGAATAGGCAAAGTCAATGATGACTTTCGAAATGGTTTTCTTTATTGTAGCTATAATAATGATCCGATCTGATCCAGATTCAACACTCTGATAGAAATGGGCATTCTCTATGACTCTGCGTTTTTAGTTTTCTTGTATCTTCAAAATTGTGTGTGCCACAGACTTTCGTCCTTTGTGGGGGCGGAAAGGGGCGGGGCGAAATTTTTCAACACATTTGGAGTAGTGTGATCACAAAGCAGACTGGATACAAAATTTGGTTGCTCTAGCTTTAATAGTCTCTGAGATATAGGCACAAATGAAGACGGACAGACGGACAGACGGACGGACGGACGGACAGACAGACATGGCTATATCGACTCGGCTATTGATGCTGATCAAGAATATATATACTTTATGGGGTCGGAAACGCTTCCTTCTGTGCGTTACACACAACCGTTATCCCCACAAATCTAATATACCCCTATACTCTTCGAGTACCGGGTATAAAAATTAATTTTTTGGAATTTTTTTACATGTTTCCATTTTTGTTTACCTATACTTTGTATATCTGCGCCTACATTTCTACATGACATGTATAACTACATATTTGAGACGTACAAGTGTTTGCAAGAGAGAGAGAGGGCATGAGTCAGCGCTTGGCAGGCGTTGCGTAGCCACTGAAATTTAATTTGTTTCTTCTGGCCATAATATTGATCCGACCTGATCCAGATTCGGCAATCTGGTAGATATGGTAATTTCCCATGATTCTACGTTTTTGGTTTTCATTTATCTTAAAAATTGTGGACTCCACAGATTTTCGTCTTTTGTGGGGGCGGAAGGGGGCGTGGCAAAATTTTAAAACAAACTTGTGCTGGTTCGGTATCATAGGTGCTTGGATAGAAAGTTTGGTTGCTCTAGCTCTTATAGTCTCTGAGAACTAGGCGCTCATTTATACGAATAAGCAAAGCAGATGGGGTCGCGTGTGAGAGAGAGCGAGAGGGAATGATGACTTTCGAAATGGTTTTCTTCATTGTAGCTATAATAATGATCCGATCTGATCCAGATTCAACACTCTGATAGAAATGGGTATTCTCTATGACTCTGCGTTTTTAGTTTTCTCGTATCTTAAACATTGTGTACGCCACAGACTTTCGTCCTTTGTGTGGGCGGAAAGGGGCGGGGCGAAATTTTGAAATACACTTGGAGTAGTGTGATCACACAGGAGACTGGATACAAAACTTGGTTGCTCTAGCTTTAATAGTCTCTGAGATATAGGCGCAAATGAAGACGGACAGACAGACGGACGGACGGACGGACGGACGGACGGACGGACAGACGGACGGACAGACAGACATGACTATATCGACTCGGCTATTGATGCTGATCAAGAATATATATACTTTATGGGGTCGGAAACGCTTCCTTCTGTGCGTTACACACAACCGTTATCCCCACAAATCTAATATACCCCTATACTCTTCGAGTACCGGGTATAAAAATTAATTTTTTGGAATTTTTTTACATGTTTCCATTTTTGTTTACCTATACTTTGTATATCTGCGCCTACATTTCTACATGACATGTATAACTACATATTTGAGACGTACAAGTGTTTGCAAGAGAGAGAGAGGGCATGAGTCAGCGCTTGGCAGGCGTTGCGTAGCCACTGAAATTTAATTTGTTTCTTCTGGCCATAATATTGATCCGACCTGATCCAGATTCGGCAATCTGGTAGATATGGTAATTTCCCATGATTCTACGTTTTTGGTTTTCATTTATCTTAAAAATTGTGGACTCCACAGATTTTCGTCTTTTGTGGGGGCGGAAGGGGGCGTGGCAAAATTTTAAAACAAACTTGTGCTGGTTCGGTATCATAGGTGCTTGGATAGAAAGTTTGGTTGCTCTAGCTCTTATAGTCTCTGAGAACTAGGCGCTCATTTATACGAATAAGCAAAGCAGATGGGGTCGCGTGTGAGAGAGAGCGAAAGGGAATGATGACTTTCGAAATGGTTTTCTTCATTTAAGTTATAATAATGATCCGATCTGATCCAGATTCAACACTCTGATAGAAATAGGCATTCTCTATGACCCTGCGTTTTTAGTTTTCTCGTATCTTCAACATTGTGTACGCCACAGACTTTCGTCCTTTGTTTGGGCGGAAAGGGGCGGGGCGAAATTTTGAATTACATTTGGAGTAGTGTGATCACACAAGAGACTGGATACAAAACTTGGTTGCTCTAGCTATAATAGTCTCTGAGATATAGGCGCAAATGAAGACGGACTGACAGACAGACGGACGGACGGACGGACGGACGGACGGACGGACAGACGGACGGACAGACAGACATGGCTATATCGACTCGGCTATTGATGCTGATCAAGAATATATATACTTTATGGGGTCGGAAACGCTTCCTTCTGTGCGTTACACACAACCGTTATCCCCACAAATCTAATATATCCCTATACTCTTCGAGTACCGGGTATAAAAACTACATATCGAAAAATCCCAAAAAAAAGTCTAATTTTGTTGCTTAGTGTAACCCTCATCAATTCGCAGAGTTTTGCAATCATACACTCCAACATCAAAACTCATGACTATATTTTTGTAACGTAACGTCAAGTCATCGTTTGGCTTAAAATTTTTAAAAGCATACGTTCGATTAGTGTCATTTCTTATGAATATAGGGCTTACCATTTAACTATAAGTTTTAAACTTAACTTTTATTTCCGATACTTAAATTGTATAGGGGTATATAAGTTTTCTGGTAAAAATGGCTGTGTGTACCACAAAGAGAGAGTCTTTCCGACCCCATAAGGTATACATATACAGTGGCTCAGGGCCAAAATGATCCAGTGGCAAATAAAAAGTTTAAAGTGCTACAAATTTTAAAATAGACGAAAAACCAAAAATGTTTAAACGCCAATTTGTTGTATGCTTTATCACAGTTAAAAAAGGAACTTTATTTGCTGATTAAATATTGCTCAGTTTTAAAAATAAAATAACTTAAAATATATCTTAAATACAGGTCAGAGCCAAAAAGATCCATCCACAAAAAAATTAAATATTAGTCGAATAAAAGGTTAAACAGGTATTTTAATACTTAGTATGTAATCCCCTAACCTTTATTACGGCTTTTAACCTACTATTCATGGAAGAGACCAGCTTCCGAGTGCTTTCCGGGCTTATTTTGCTCCATTCCTCCAGCAGAGCTTTTTTAAGGTCGTTTTTGCTAGAAATCCTGTGATTCTGGGTCATTGTCCTGGTAGAACCGGAAATCAAGTCATTTTCGTTTTTAAAATTTGTAGCACTTTAAACTTTTTATTTGCCACTGGATCATTTTGGCCCTGAGCAACTGTACATATTATCAGCATCAATAGTCCATACGATATGGCTATGTCTATATTTTCATAGGTTTGTCCGTCCTTTTTTCCTTCTTGCTTGACGCTCAGATCTCTGAACCTACAAGAGCTAGAGCAACGAACAACTGATAACACTAGTCGACACGACTTTTCCGCTGTCTCCATAAATGACTTTTTCTGATAGATTTGGATGTTTAAAAATTTTGAAGAATGTTTTTTTTTTTCATGGAGTAGTTTTTTTTTAAGAATTTTTAAAAAATCTGGTATTTTTTTGTCATTGGTAGTGCTTACATTTTTCACATAACTCACATTTCATACAACTGCTTCTACTGAACTTTGCAGTTAAAAAAAGCTGATAAATGCAGCTATTAATCCGACTCAGACACTTTGTAGCAGAAACTTAACGTCTGGCAGATATTAAGCTTCCAAATTGAAATTTCATCATTTTTTTCGGTATTTTTACCCGAAATTTTGACTTTGAAACTTCAGGAAAAATCGAAAAAAAAATAAATGAATGCCTTGATTTTTGGTTTTAGATAGACACATTAATTACGCGTCGTTTAAGGTATCGCCTTTAAAAATATAAAATCAAACGGCTAAGTTATAACCGTTTGAACAAAACGACCCAAAATGACTTTTACCTGAAAAAATACCGAAAAATACTTGAATTTATTTAAGTGTTATGATACTTAAATATTTTTATTGTTATTGCTTGTTACTATTTTTAAAATGGTTTGTCTGTCTTCTTTTGTCATTTAAGTCAGATTCTTTTATGAGAGTTCACACATAGTCGCCCAACATATTCTCATTCCAAACACCTTGATACCGTCGTTCCATAGCTTTTAATTGTTGGTGAAATCTCTCTCCGTGTTCATCACTAACATCCCCAAGGTTTGGCGGAAAAAAGTCTAAGTGGGAGTGCAGGAAATGGATTTTGAGTGACATGTTGGCTCCAATTTGTTCGTTATTCTTAAGTAGGTCTTGAACGATATTAACGCAATCATCTTTCTGTTACCAAGAAAATTTGTTGTAACCAGTCGGAATGAGTTCCAGGCTGCTTTTTCATTCGTAGATAAAATATTTTCAAATCCATCATCTTTTAGTAGTTTTCGTATTTGGGGGCCATCAAATACGCCTTCTTTAACTTTTGCCAGCGACAGACGTGGAAATACAGTTTTGAGGTAATTCATCAATTCACCTTCGTTATGCAGTGCTTTAAAAACATTTTTTTTTAGCAGTCCTAGCTTAATGTGCAATGGTGGTAATATAATGTCTTGGACTTTCACAAGAGCTGCATTTTGTACGTCGTGATGTCCCAAAGTATTTTCGTTCCGTTTTTCCCAGTTCTTTCTTGAGTAATGCCATAGGCACGGGAAGCAACAGTATTTTGTATAACCGCCTTGCAATCCAGTTAACATGGCTACAACACCCCAAATAAATATGACAAAGTAGGATATATATCCGATATATATCAATACCTAATATAAAATTACAGGTCATTTTTGTTTTTTGCAATCCCATTTTGGAAGTTGGACCAAAAACGTACCGGACGGTATTTTTTCAGGTAAAAGTCATTTTGGGTCGTTTTGGTCAAACGGTTATAACTTAGCCGTTTGATTTTATATTTTTATAAGCCATACCTTAAACGACGCGTAATTGATGTGTCTATCTAAAACCAAAAATCAAGGCATTCATTTATTTTTTTCGATTTTTCCTGAAGTTTCAAAGTCAAAATTTCGGGTAAAAAATACCGAAAAAAATGATGAAATTTCAATTTGGAAGCTTAATATCTGCCAGACGTTAAGTTTCTGCTACAAAGTGTCTGAGTCCGATTTATAGCTGCATTTATCGGCATTTTTTAACTGCAAAGTTCAACCATACAACCAGTTGTATGAAACGAGAGTTATGTGAAAAATAGAAGCAATACCAGATTTTTTAAAAATTCTTAAAAAAAAAAAGTACTCCATGAAAAAAAAACCGTAATTCTTTAAAAAAATGTAAGTCTCCAAATCTATCAGAAAAAGTAATTTTTGGCCACAGCGGAAAAAAAAAGTTAAGTTTTGTCGAGTAGTTTGATTAATGATATTTGAGAATTTGTGGTTGGATAATGAAATGACAGCTACCAAAAACTTCAAACTTTAAGTTTACATTTGTTTTATGAATCGGATCAATATATCAAAACCTGTGATCAAAATGGTTTCGAGAAAAATGTGTTTTAAGTTTTTTGAGATGACATGCTCTTCAAAAGTGTTATCTTTGTGGTGGTCGTCGGCGGTGTCCGACACATTACATAACCGAAAAATATGGCTAAAATAAGGATATGGATGGGAGCTGAGTGAGCAGTGTAACCGTAGAGCATGCTCACATGGTCACACTGTGGTCCTAGCAGAATAAAACAAATTGAATCTTTGTGTCTCAGTGAGAGAGGGAATAGAGTAGGCGCTTGGAAGACGTTGCGCAGCCACTGAAACATTTTTTTTTATATCCGGTAGTCGAAGAGTATAGGGGTATATTAGATTTGTGGGGATAACGGTTGTGTGTAACGCACAGAAGGAAGCGTTTCCGACCCCATAAAGTATATATATTCTTGATCAGCATCAATAGCCGAGTCGATATAGCCATGTCTGTCTGTCCGTCTGTCCGTCCGACCGTCCTCATTAGCGCTTATATCTCAGAGACTGTTAAGGCTAGAGCAACCAAATTTTGTGTTCAGTCTCCTGTGTTATCACACTACTCCAAGTGTATTTCAAAATTTCGCCCCGCCCCTTTCCGCCCAAACAAAGGACGAAAATCTGTGGCACACACAATTTTGAAGATAAGGGAAAACTAAAAACGCAGAATCATAGAGAATGACCATTTCTATCAGAGTGTTGAAACTGATCAGATCGGATCATTAACATAGCCACAATGAAGAACCCCATTTCGAAAGTCATCGTTCCCTCTCGCTCTCTCTCACACGCCACCCCGTCTGCTTTGCTTATTCCTTTTTTTTTGGACGCCTAGTTCTCAGAGACTATACATGCTGGAGCAACCAAACTTTCGATCAAAGCTCCTTGTAAAATCTAAAAAGCATCCCTAAGTACTGGTATGTTTTGAATAAGAATGCAGCATAAGAGGTTAGGTTTTTTGTCCTATAAGATTATCAGCTACGCAGTTATACTTGTAGTAGTTACTTACTGCTTCTAAAATTACACATCCTATTAAATTCCCCACTGAATCTATCTTCCCTTCTCACCTTATCCGCCCTTTTGCGCACGGATGACGGTTGTTTTCCCTACTTTTTTGTCTGTTGCAAATAGCAATCTCAGAAAATGGAAAAATTCCAAAACAAATGAAACATCGTATAAATAATTATAGAAGCCAATTGTTCCTGCAGGTCAAGCGACTACTATATGTAGAAGTTGTTTTCGCTCCAGTTGTTGTTGCTCGTTCTGCTAGTAATGGACCTTCTAGTGGTGCTGGTGCAGGGTACAGTGGGGAAAAGAAGGAACACAAAAGTACAATAAACCGTATTAATAAGTGCAGGTTGTAACCTTGAACCTTGAAATGCTTAGTAAATGGTTTTTGTGTTGCTGCTGCTGCTCTTTGGGCCGATCGCAAAGGTCGCCACGCACTGGGGCCGAGAAGTAGGGTATAATATAATACATTCCCTGGTACAACAGCATCAGCAGCAACAACAAGCATCGACACAAAAATCAACAAAACAGGAAAAAAAAAAAAAATAATTATAATACCAGTACATGAGATGCAATCATCATCATCATCATTCGAATCGGAATTGCCATTGGGCGGGGAGTGGATTGCTCTGTCAACGAACAAAATGTTATAAATTATACATCGCTACTAAATGACAAATGTGCGAGGCAGAAGTAAAAATGTTAAGTATTATTAATTAAATTTAGTCGCCAGTAAAAATGGTTTACGAATTGAGGAAAACTTTTTCGCGGTCTTGTGATTTAAGTTTTGGTTTGGTAGCGCTACAGCTACAGTGCGTTTCAGAATTGCCATGCATTTCCTGCTGATACTGACAGCGGGACTATGCTGCCGCCCGCCGATAATTGTTCAATTTGGTGTGCTCGCATTTAGCTTTCCATGAAAGTTAATGGTACTTTTGAAACGCACTGTACTTTGATGAATGTGCGCCCGTCCCGATTTAATTTGTTTCGCTTCAATTTGTTTCGATTGGCACCACAATTAGTATACCCACCAGAATTGGCAAATGATTTGTATTGAAAATGACAAATTGTACGCCTCACCCCAACGGGATCCACGAATCACACAGAAATTCCAGAACGAGAACGAGCGAGCAGCCCTTTACCTCAGGGCGTGGTCGGGGGAGGAGAGGACCCATACCAGAGACTTTATATTATGAGTAGCAGATTTAAACGTACGTACATATGTACATACCTACAAACATATGTTTGCATGTAGGTATGTACATACTCGTACAGATTTCAACATCTTAATCATGTTAAATGGTTAATCACGACTTTATACGATTTATTTCGTATCGATTAACGCGACGATTCTTCGTCTTCTCTCTCATCTCTTTATCATTCCCCCTCTCATTCAGTCTCTGTTTCTCACTGTCTATCGTCTGCTCTGAACTGGAGTTTCGACTCGGGACGCGAAAATAAAACGCTAACAACAATATTAAACAAAACTAAACCCTAATGAAACCCGTAAGGTAGCTATCTTCACCAGGCCGAACTTTGCATACCCTGTAAATTAGGCGACTAATAAATAGCCTTCGAACATGACACATGAACACGGCAAATGACAGGCCAAACAAGAATTTCAACGATTACTCGTATAGTCATTAATAATTATGCAGCAAAACTGAAATTTAAAATTATAGAAGTATATAAATAATTTTATAAAAAGCTTTGATTAGACTCACACGTCCGCCGAAGATTTTTGACGTAATATGCCATCGTTACAGAAATACCAATAAAAAAATCAAATCAAAACATAAATACCACATCGTAATATATTCATGAAATTATACGTCAATTAATTAATTAGCTAAGTTTAAATAATTTCGAAAATACTGTCGAAATGGATACGTCCTTTCTTGATCAGCTTTTTTGCTTATACATATATTTATATGTGTTCTGCAATGCGAGCTATTATTCTAAAAATCGAATCAGATGAAATAATCAAAACATTTACAGGAACACCGATAATATTCTAAAAAAAACAGCAACAAAAAAGACCAATTGTTATTGAAAAAGTTTATTCTGGCACTTTTTACGGGTTCGCTCGTAAAATAAAATCCGCAGAAAATGCGAAACAGCATTAAGAATAACGGAACACTAGTTAGGGACCGAAGCTTTTGATACACTTGCCAGATTAGGCACATGCAATGAAAGAAACAAGGCGATTCCGTCGCATACTATGTATAGTGTAGGTATGTACCTCAGTAAAATTGATATTTGTGCATCATGTTTTTTTAATTTTTTCCGCAAATTTTACTTCCGCGATTTTTTTAAACATTTTTTTTTATAGCTTATTGATCTTAAAATTAAATACAGAAAATATTTTTAACTTATTTTAAATTTTATAAATGTAACAAAAATTTTAATGAGATCTCCATGTAAAGTTGATATTTGTGCAAAAATTTTTAAAAACAAAAATTTAAGAAATGAAATTAATTAATTAATTCAAATTATATTTTTTTTTTAATATGAAATGGAACCTCCTTTTTGCTCTGCAACCAATTCCAATCGTCGGGGCATTGAATTTACCAAGTTTTGAAGAGTTTCTATGCCGATTGCTGCCCATTTCTGTACAATGGCCGTTTTAAGGTCCTTTAAGGACTCAAATTGCCGTCCACCTTCATACACCTTTGCTGAAAGAATACCCCAAAGGTCTTCAATAGGATTTAAGTCCGGACTTATCGCTGGCCACTGCAATAGCGGAATATTTTTCAAATTGAAAAATGACATCGTATGCTTGGCAACATGTATAGGAGCGTTATCCAGTTGAAAAATGAAGTCCTCGTCATGATACTCCTCTACAAATGATATAAGTAGTTCTTCAAGAAGATCCGTATACATTTGCGCATTTATGCGTCCTGGGATAAAGCAAATGGGAGACTTGCCAGCAGAGCTAAAAGCGGCCCATACCATAAGCGATCCACCGCAATGATTGCGCTTATGGCAAGTCTTCCTGGGATGTCGTGGGTCACGCCAGTATTTATACCCGGTACTCGAAGAGTATAGGGGTATATTAGATTTGTGGGGATAACGGTTGTGTGTAACGCACAGAAGGAAGCGTTTCCGACCCCATAAAGTATATATATTCTTGATCAGCATCAATAGCCGAGTCGATATAGTCATGTCTGTCTGTCCGTCCGTCTGTCCGTCCGTCCGTCCGTCCGTCCGTCCGTCCGTCTGTCTGTCCGTCTTCATTTGCGCCTATATCTCAGAGACTATTAAAGCTAGAGCAACCAAGTTTTGTATCCAGTCTCCTGTGTGATCACACTACTCCAAGTGTATTTCAAAATTTCGCCCCGCCCCTTTCCGCCCACACAAAGGACGAAAGTCTGTGGCGTACACAATGTTTAAGATACGAGAAAACTAAAAACGCAGAGTCATAGAGAATACCCATTTCTATCAGAGTGTTGAATCTGGATCAGATCGGATCATTATTATAGCTACAATGAAGAAAACCATTTCGAAAGTCATCATTCCCTCTCGCTCTCTCTCACACGCGACCCCATTTGCTTTGCTTATTCGTTTAAATGAGCGCCTAGTTCTCAGAGACTATAAGAGCTAGAGCAACCAAACTTTCTATCCAAGCTCCTGTGATACCGAACCAGCACAAGTTTGTTTTAAAATTTTGCCACGCCCCCTTCCGCCCCCACAAAAGACGAAAATCTGTGGAATCCACAATTTTTAAGATAAATTAAAACCAAAAACGCAGAATCATGAAAAATTACCATATCTACCAGATTACCGAATCTGGATCAGATCGGATCAATATTATGGCCAGAAGAAACAAATTAAATTTCAGTGGCTACGCAACGCCTGCCAAGCGCTGACTCATGCCCTCTCTCTCTCTTGCAAACACTTGTACGTCTCAAATATGTAGTTATACATGTCATGTAGAAATGTAGGCGCAGATATACAAAGCATATGTAAACAAAAATGGAAACATGTATAAAAATTCCAAAAAATTCATTTTTTTAATTTAAATATTATTTTCGTCCCTTTTGAGAACATATAATAAATTTCATAAATCGTAGGCTCATATATGTACATATGTATGTATGTACTGACTGAGTACCGGGTATAAGGGAGAGCCGCGGCCTTTGCCGCGGCTCACAACGTTCCCTCTCGTTTTGGTTTCCATCCGGTCCGTCTAAATTAAACTTTTTTTCATCACTGAAAACCACTTTTTCGAACTCGCTGCCCCAAAACTTATATTTTTCATAAAAAGCAAGTCGGGCCTTTTTATGCCGGGGCAACAGTTTTGGTGTCCGCACTTTCGAGTCATATTTGAGGTGTAACTCATTTTTGCAAATCTGTTGTACTCTTTGCCTAGTTATTGGCAACTTTAAATCTGCTTTTATTTGGCCACAACTCATCGTTTTTGCCGTTGCCAATGTTTTTATATGCCGTTTAGTGCGCGCATCTACTTTTGGTACTGCTCCTTTTCTGTTGTTTTGGGCATATTTCTTCGGATTTTTTAAATAATTTCTTATAGTATTCCGATGTCGTTTTAATTTCTTGGCAATTCCAGCTATTTTAACACCGCATTAGCCATTTTTTCAATTTGTGTTTTTTCTTTTTCATTTAATTCTGCTGCGA
Organism: Drosophila affinis; assembly: GCA_037356375.1. Lineage (NCBI taxonomy): Eukaryota > Metazoa > Arthropoda > Insecta > Diptera > Drosophilidae > Drosophila > Drosophila affinis. The sequence goes on along the minus strand of CM074802.1, from coordinate 36,678,028 downwards.
GAGGCATTTTTTTCACATTCAAAAATAATATTTTGATAACTAAAATAATTATTTTTTTCAAATTCAAAAATAATATTTTGATAACCAAAATAACTATTTGCAGCGAGATCACTTATGTGCCACTCACAAAATTCAAATGACGAACTTTGCACAAATATCAATTTTCTACTAAATGCATGACCTTATCTCTTTTAAAATGCTAACGGGACTGTAGATGAAACGCTGATAAGAAATATAGGCAAGCGAAGCAATCACAAAACATAAGAGATAAAACATGTATACTCAAAATATTAATACCGTTATTAGAACATCTGTAATAAGCAAAACAAGTTATGCACAAATATCAATTTTACTGAGGTATAGTGCGTTGAGCATACATACTAGTAAATTCATACATGTGCATAATTAAGATTAAAGATTAAGAGTTTAATTTATATACCGACATGGTTTATATGGTTTTTATTCCGCGAATATGTCGACCATGTCAACACTTTTTTAATATACATATATATTAACCAATTGACATAGTTATTGACAAGTTAACTTTTCCGTTTTTTGTTATTTTTTTTTATTTTCATAGTAGGTTTTCCTTTACTATTACTTATCCTTTAAGAACAATGATTCTTGAACAATCTAAAAAAATCCCATAAAATTTCACCAATTTTTGCTAATGGTCTTCGGCGGCCGCTGCTTTGTGGCAGCAGTGACGGCCAGATATCACGCATACGCCACATTGGCTCACATAGTGATCTCAGCTGTTAAACGCATGCTCGAACAACGGAGTAACAGTAACATTAACATAGCCGTACAGAAGAAACAAAATAAAAACCTATAGCTCGCGCTCTTGCCCTCTTAGTTCTGATCGCCGCAGAGCGCAGTTGTTTTACAGCGGGGTTCATTTTAGACGGGTCTCCCAGGTTGAATCTCTATCTCATTCTCCCGCTAATGATTTCGCTCTTGTTCTGTTCATAAACTTATTTCTCTTGTGCTTCTTCTTGCACTCAGTGGTAATTTGGCGCGTGTCTGGTTCTTCGAATTTCCGTTTATTAGATTATGCAAAATGCTCGACTGTACGGAGCGGGGAATGATAGATAGTAGTGGCAGAAGTGGGTGTGTGCGTGTGTTTCTGTATATGTATTTATGCTTTACCCCCAACAGCACACACACTCGTGCACACACAGATTAGCGGAGAGCGAGAATGTGTACATACATGTATGTATTGGAGGGGGCAGGGGCAGCAGCAGGTGCCATTTTAAATGGTGATAAGCGCACGCAAAATGAGCGTTTCGCTTGAGTTTTCTTTGAATATTTGGAACTTCCGGGGCAGGCGCCTTCAAATAAATGATCAATCTGTGTGTGCGGTGCGACTGTGTGTGTCTGGAATCTTGTGGGTGGAATCACGTGGATGCAAGTGGTGATAAGAGCATGAATAACAACAAAAGTTCATCAATTCTCTGTTTGCTCCTTACACAGTAAATATCTCGGACATTGTCGATTATCGCGTCGAATCGGCATCGCTTTAATCAAAATATATGAATGGGGCCACACCCACCTAATTCAGTAACAATACATCGTGACTGCCACAGAGCCCTCATCTAATTAGCACATGTTGAATCCACTTTGGGAATCACCTCTTAAAGGAATTCAGTAGTGCATAGTACCAGTGCTGAGCTTACTGAGCAACTGAACAAGCGAGCAAAACTAGCGAGCAACTGAGCAGACTGAATGAGTTGTTCACTAGAGTTGGTCACTTCAGTACCGAAGCTGGCAATTGTCACCAGATACAAGGTGCGCCATCTTTTATGGGGCTATATAAATATTGAATAACTTTAAAAGAAAACGACCGATTTTCAAATATGAGATATTTTTATTTAATTTGGGCCTTTGGAATTTATTCATACTAATTTTTCAATACAATATCAATTCTACACAAGTGGCCAATGTTCCTCTGCGTTTTCCTTCACTTTCACATTTGTACATACTATTTTCGGTAAGAATGTACACACATACATATGTGTACATATGTACATATTTACATTTGTGCGTACGGACAATTTACAATTTACGTACAGGATGCAATTTGTTTAACCTTATTTTTTTACAGCTGGTTCTACCACTACCAATTTCTAACATAAAATAAATAAATATAATACGTACAGCTGTGTTCATGGAAATAGCAGTGCTGCACTCACCTCCTTCAAACTCGTTTTAGAGATATTTCTAGTCTTCCAAATTGAGCAAATGATACTTTTTTAGAAAGCCTGGAATTTAAGCATTATAATCCTGAAGAAATTTCGTTACATTTGCATTCAATCTTCTTGTTTTTCATTACTTTAGACAATTACCCATGAAATCTGCTGTTCACTGAAATAGCAGTGCGGGGATACAAATATTATTAAAAAATTAAAAACCAAACAAATAAATTTAAAAATGTCACCATCAGTGAGATTTAGTTAATTATTGAATATTTTGATAAAATAAATTTTTGGACATAGCGGTACTTTTTTTTTTGGAGCATACAAGAAATCATTGTGTGGTTCAGAAGAGGAGACCTACTAATTTGACTAAAAACTAAGGGCAGGATGCTTATAGGGATTGAAAACTAAGCTGTTTTAGACGCTCACTATTGTATTTAAGCTAAATAACTATACAAATTAGACTGAAAATCCAGTTACTATTAGAAAAATTACTATTGCAGAGGATGGCCGTCGATATTTTCGTATGCAACCCAATTCCTAGTGAGCTTTCGAAAATGTTTTGGATCATTATCCTATTGAAAAATTCTTTTCAAAAGCATTTTTCAACTGGAATATGACTGTAATGTATTCTCAAGTACACATTTTTGTCAAATTGTTGGCAACACAAAAGTTTTAGATACTAATCCAAATGAACAGCACCTCAAAGTGCGCAGCCCAGCTACCTAACTCATTTTTTTCAAAATTTTGTGTGTTTATCTGGTTTCCGTGAAAGCCAAACATATTTTATGAAATCTATCTGAGTATATAATACCACTTTACCCTGATCAGCCGATGTGTTTTTTCGCTGTAACACAGGCCAGTCCATATGCGTTTTTGCAAACTTGAGTCGTGCTCCTATGTGTTATCAAAAACCAAACGCGTATCTTTCTTGGACTTCTTGCAATTAAATAATGTGTGATTAGTCATCTATTAACTGTCACATAACTGAAATAACGAAATAAATTTGCTTTCATATTTTTTGAAGGTACTGTAGACTTGGTCGGGCTGTAATGCTCACTTTGACCAACCTGTAAAAGCGTCGTTTTTCGCATAGTAACTGGATTTTCAGTCTAATTTGTATAGTTATTTGGCTTAAATACAATAGTGAGCGTCTAAAACAGCTTAGTTTTCAATCCCTATAAGCATCCTGCCCTTAGTTTTTAGTCAAATTAGTAGGTCTCCTCTTCTGAACCACACAATGATTTCTTGTATGCTCCAAAAAAAAAAGTACCGCTATGTCCAAAAATTTATTTTATCAAAATATTCAATAATTAAATAAATCTCACTGATGGTGAAATTTTTAAATTTATTTGCTTGGTTTTTAATTTTTTAATAATATTTGTATCCCCGCACTGCTATTTCAGTGAACAGCAGATTTCATGGGTAATTGTCTAAAGTAATGAAAAACAAGAAGATGGAATGCAAATGTAACGAAATTTCTTCAGGATTATAATGCTTACATTCCAGGCTTTCTAAAAAAGTATAATTTGCTCAATTTGGAAGACTAGAAATATCTCTAAAACGAGTTTGAAGGAGGTGACGTGCAGCACTGCTATTTCCATGAACACAGCTGTATGTACGAACATATATGTATTCAGATCGGATAACTATATTTTACAACAGCCAAAACATCGATCTGTAAGGGTAGACAAGACAACTTCGACCGTTACTGTTTGTTTCAGGGTTTCTTACTGTACAAACGAAAGCGGTTAAATGAAATTCCCCATTTAGAGGAACGTCTACCATTGTCAAAAAATTAGTTCATGGTCAGAGTTCAGCTTAAAATCACAGAGAGACGGAACGTGACGATATACCGCAATGGTCTGCAAGATTCACATATGTACATATTCCTTAGCGGTAATTTTGACACATATGTACATAGGTACATACTTAAATTCATTTGTGTAGACAGCTGATACTGTATACTAAAACTGGATACACGTGTAATCAAACCGTAAACTAGAGAAAATTGGTCAGCCCCGCTCTGTCACTGACGCGATACTGAGACGATTCGGATCATGCACCAAATGGAACCAGATCGATGATTAAGCAGAATAGTTGAGGCAGTTCTCCTTTGATTACAATCAGTTTCTGGGTTGTTTCTGGGTTTAGCGATGGGGGGATAGGGACAGGGACCAGGACCAGGCCCGGTCTCCCAGTGGCATAGGAAAAAAATAGAACGTTGCCCAGATGTTGCCGCGCTGGTATACAGCACACACGCTTGGGGACAGGTCTAATTACGAGCTTCTTTGGGTTTGTTGTTATTTTTTCGCTTTGTATTGTGAAATTCACCACCGCAGACGTCCAATGTTCATACAGACCTTTGTGTGTCTGTCTGTCTGTCTTTCTGTCTGTCTGTGTATGGTAAATGTTTGACTTGGAGTGTACGAGCATACCTACGAATAGGACATACATACGAGAGCGGCCCGAAAAGTTTCTGGTCTTACCATAACACAACAATCTTACAATGACACAACAGCTTTACAACTTTGTTTATATTTGATTTTTCAATATAGTCTCTTTCTAAGTCAATAAACTTCTCCCAGCGATGCTCTCACCTCTTCAGCCCCTCCGAGAAATAATCTGTGCCCTGCTCCTCAAAATGGCTGTTTAAAAAGTTACTTGTCTCCTCATTTCTGTCCACCAAGCGCAACTTTAAGCTTGGGCAATAAAAGGAAGCCACTCGGAACTAGGTCTGATGAGTAAGGTAGGTGCTGAAGCAATTAAAGGCATACCTTTTGTAATGGAAATTGCTGTATTTGTGGGAAGGTGACATCGCCGAGAGAGACTTTCAACTATTCATTCGAGCACACTGTTGATCTTTAGTCATCTTGGCGATTTTAGCTATCTCTCTTAATTTGATTCGGCGGTTGTCCAAGACAATTTTCCGAATTTTGACGATGTTTTTTGGGCGTCCCAGACGTCTCATCTCTTCTAAGCTCGTACTCCAATTTTACATTCAGCAGCACAGAACTTTACAGTTGCAAGTAATGGGGAAGAGTCCCCATAGACAGCGTCCATCTCGGTTGTGATTTGTGTAGGCGTATTGCCATTCGAAAACAAATATCTTATGACAGCGCGATATCCATCTTTTTCCATTTCCATACAAGAGCACTGATATTGAATAAGTTAATCGATTGTTTAACGATAGCTAAAATATCGATCTGGCTGCGAAAGGAATTAAAAGGTGCCTTATCGCATTACCAAAGTTTTATCAACGAAGAAGGTCGTCTTCATTGTCAGGCTGGAAACATTTCGCACCGCCCTCGAACATATGTATGTATCTGTACGTACATCTTTGCATACGCATGTATATGTGTATGTATATGTATCTTTATGAGCGGGGCGTGAGTGCTACGATCCAGTTGGCAGACCCCGTAACAGAAAATGACAACGATGACGGTAATGCCTGATAAGATTTTGTTTACTTTTTTCGGCGCTGCTTCGCTCGCTTCTCTCGATTTTCAGCAGAGTCAAGAAAGAGAGGGAGCACGCTCGCTCACACATAAGTCTACGACAAACGGTGAGCCAAGTGCGAAGGTAGAAAATAGAGATAGGGGGATACAAGTCCGACTATAAAAACACCTTTTAATCCTGATTTGCCCTATGCCTTTATGCCCTATTTTCCTCCGACTACCGGCACTTCAATTAATCAGAAGCATTGCGAATCCTTTTATTTCAACAGCTGACAATTTGCCCACATTAGTATACAATACAGATCGGACAGGACGTCTTCTGAAATTGATCCTAATCCTTTGGCTTTTTTCTTCAGTACAGTGCTTTCCACGACCCATAGCTACTTTTTCTTGTAACAATAGACGGAAGCCATCGATTTTTAATTCAATTAAGACCTCAAAATTTCAAAAAGCTCAGAAAATGAAAAGTTCTGCTATATCTGTTGGTGTACCATTTTGCTCCTCTTTTGATAAATTACCTAAAGTAATAAGGACCCTCAGGATTGAGAAAAAAGCATTTAGCATACCGCAACGTGAAAACAATATACCCTGACACTGTTTACGAGTAGGGGGCATCAGACAGAGGCCAGCACACGGCACGGAACCAACACATGCACATGCGAACGCATGTGAGCGCCTTGGGGTGTGCGTGCGGAGCGTGATACGATTCGATGCGATGTGATAACTATGACGAGCATTGCGACTCATAGCATTGGACTCGGATTCGGACTCAGATTCAGATTCGGCTTTCTGGATGCGAAGCGAATACAGCTGGGGGAGGAGCTGACAGTCAGAACCAGAGGCCTGTGATTGAGGCAACGCAAAATATTTTGATTGAGTCGAGTCGCTGTTGCTGGTTGTTTTTGTTTCTGTGGCGGCGCTATTGTAGCTGTTATAGCCAACGTCACGTGACATGCGCGTGCCTCGGTTCTCTGACGCGTTTTGCTCCTAATCGCTCCTTCATTTAGTTGCCTCTTTCTGTGGCTTTTTCGGCGTCGTTTTGATTCCTTCTAAGAACTCCTTTATCGTGTTTTTTATTTGGTAATTAAATAAACTCGTTCGAAGTTGAAATCTAGTTGAATGAAATTCTGTGCCACCAGACACATTTTCGATGGATTTGAAAAAGATTCTCGAAATTTTCAAGATCACCGATGTTTTTGCTCTCTATGGAATATTCAAAATGAAATGCTGGAAGGTGGTGGCATGGCCTTGGGGTTGTTTGGAAAAGCTCTCGCTGTTTGTTGTTGCGCCATTTTTATCACCATCTTATCTTCTTTTTGTCTTTGTCTTTATGTTTCTCTGAAAAATAGAAAAATTCTAGTACTAATAGTAGGGGAAGGTAGGCAGTTGTGGACATAGTTTTGTTTTTCAATCATATATTTTTACCTGGGGCATATTATGCAGACATATGCATATCAATGGAAAGCTAGAAACCTCAGCTAACTAGTTTTGAAAGAATTACATTGATATCTTCCATTGAAAAAAATTTATCAAATTTTTTGTGAAATGGTCATTTTTGCGATATATTTTTTTGGTGGGGGGTTGTGGACACCTTTGTAAAATGAGCTTAAATATAGAAAGTATGAAGTTAAACGCAATGAAATTAATCAATAATGAAAGTTTATTAATTTTAAAGGCCATCAATGGCAAAAAGAATAACGAGAGAGGGCATCATTCCACGTCAGAAGCACAATTCGCGCATGTGAAGTAGCTGGCACGCATGTCAGCACACTTGGCATTTGTCAGCGCATTAAAATCAATTCCCGTTAAATCGGACGATTTTTTTTGAATTTTTCTTCGACGACATGACTAAAAACATCGAAAAAATGCATAAAACACTATTAAAATAATTTATATTGACATCAACGACAATATTTCACGATTTGCCAAAAAAAAAATTGGGTGTCCACAACTCCCGTCGTTTAAGTGTCCACAACTCCCTTGAGCAGCCATTTTGAAATCATATGAAAAAAATTTTTGCTGTGTAGATTGTGTCCGAACCCGGTATTGAATTTCAAAGAAAACTAAATTTCGCGTAAAAAAATCCATTGCACTCACCTTCTCACTTAACACACTTCACACTGTGACACTTTAAAAAACGTTCAATGAAACTTTTGTGATTTTTTTCGAGGTAAAAAAAAATTTCTTTGCAGCACAAAGCAGACGCGTCTGTTCACTTTGGTATTTGGCACAAAAACATCGTGCTTCTAAGGCGCACACATGACATTCTTCAGATCATAACTACGTCATAACTACCTACTTTACCCTAATTTAAAACAACGCAACAAGAATATAAAGAATCAAACAAGAAGATCGATAATACAAACATATACATAAAAATATGCATTTACATATGTGTTCCTTTAATGATATTTATATACTCTCACTATCTTTCGATTTTCGAACCGCTGATTGTTTGTCCACACAGACAGCAGCACTATACAGAATGCACAATGTACATATAGGAACTTTGTACTACATGTGCTATGTACATATGTACCTTGCAGTCAATGCAAGCTAGACTACAAAAATTTGTCAAAAATGACGAAACCCAGAGTAAATAAGCTTAAAATGAAGCTACATTATATAAAAAATGCTATGGTTATGGTGTATTTATTTAAATTCGCGATAAATCATATTTCGGCTTTAATTTAATATATTTTTTACTTTTTTCTACGGCCACATTTTCCATTTATACGCAGCATATCTATAGACAATTCAGAAAGCCGTATTCAAACGTTCTAAAAAATAATGCATTTAAAAAACAAACGATATGCTTTAAATTACTATTAATGCTTTAAAATGCAAACTTTAGCTAACTTTATCGCATACAATATAAATATAATTGGGTCTTCGTTCCACGTCAGCATTGAGTAAGCATTTATATTTGGACCTCGTCATTCTATGACTGTCCCAATCGAATTCAGGCAGAATGCAGAATTCCTTCCGCCCAACCGACCGAGGGACGCTACCGCATGACGCGCGACTCGTTAGCCGAATCGATTGCGCACATGCAGGAAAGATAGAGTTTGGACTAACTTTCGAGGAAAATTATAACTAATCAGACTAAAAGAGCATTTATTGAATATATCAAAACATTTACAATTTCTAATTACGAGAAAGGTGAATATTAGTAATTTAAGCAGAGTAAGGGAGTTAGTAGAAGATATGATATGGTAGTGGGAATTATAATCTGAGAATAATCAAATTCCTTTGACTACTTCTTTACAAAACCAAGCACGCCCATGGCCTTATTTACCATGATAGAAATGTGTTCGGAAAACTTTAACTTCGGATCCAACAGAACACCAATATCATCAACTAGGGTAATTCTCTCCAGACAACCACCGCCTAGGGTGCAAGGAGTCGAAAAGAAAGGGAGTTTTTGAATAAGACTGCAACTCCACGCGTACCATGACAGAATTTCGATATAGCGCTACTCAGGCATGAAGAAAGCAAAACTCAGACGGCGAAGCTGCAATCTGGAGCTGTGGCCCCCAACCAGCCAACTCTCGCACAGAGCATCCAGAATGGCCTACGTGAGAGCCAAAAACAACGAAGTCTTTGTGTACACTTGCTACGTAGCGTCAAGAGTCACGCAGCAGGAGTACAAGAAAGTCCAGAAACAGATCGCCGGTCCTAATAGCTGGAACCCGGAACACCCCCGTGGGACAGCGCTACTGGACGAGTTCGCAGGAGTTTAGTCTGCCTCCTCAACACAGGAACGCCAACATCGACATCACCTTTGTAAGCCTCTTGGCGCTCGCACGCCACTTAAAATGGCAGGTGCTGTATGCATACAGCGACCATCTTGCTGTGGTGACAGACATCTTCCCGTACAGGAACACAGTAAGGATGCAGTGACCGCCCAGTAAGGTGGAATGAGCATATTTTCAAGGCTAGGAGGAATTTTTGCGCAGTTCAACGTGCCTACCAGCGATCTAGAGGCAAAGCGCAGTTTGACGGCTATACACTTGTATTGAAGTGATATCACAGGAGCTTGGATAGAAAGTTTGGTTGCTCTAGCTTTAATAGTCTCTGAGATCAAGGTGCTTATCTGAACAAACGAGCAAAGCAGACGCGATTTTCTTCATTGTGGCTATATTAATGATTCGATCTGATACAAATTCAACACTCTGAAGGAAACGGCCATTCTCTTTAATTTTCAGTTTTCTCGTACAAAATTGTGCATGCCACAGATTTTCGTCCCTTGTGGGGGTCCAAAGTGCAAGAATTTGTGATACACCAGATAGCCACTATTGCAGAAGATCGATCCGAGTGATGCAAAAGAAAAATTCAAATTCAAAATCAAGCTCGACCTAATGTGCATTGTAGTTGGGGATGCGGATCAAGATGTGGACGAAGGTTCCGATGATGAGAGGTGAGTGGGAGTCAATGGGGTCGCCCTCAAGAAAGCACACACAAAGAAAGGATAAAAGAGCATGAAGAATGGAACATGAAAGGTGAGGTGTACTTATTTTGTCACATCCAGTGTACTGGAAGACAGAGCAGCAAAGAGACGCTATCAGCCGAAACCGTTACCACGAATACGGAACATACATATGTATGTAGATACCATGTGGGAGTGAGAGCGAGAAGAGGGGGGCTGCGATTGGCGCAGGCCCAGATCACGCCAGTCCCCCTAATGGCACATCGTCGCAAGCAAAATTACTACCTGTGGCAGTCGGATATAAAAGGAGACTGTAGAGAGTCTTATTCCTCTGAAGGAACTGAACGCGAGTCAATCAAAGTGCGCGAAAGTCAGTTAGTGAATAACGAGTTGCAGGAAGGTCTTATTGTAAGTCCTTGCTATAGCCAGCTGTTCCTTTTTATGCAACCTCAGTTGCCCAGAAGTATAGTGCATATCGCCTGCCGCAAAGCAAAAGCGAGTCTTAAGCTATCCGAATCGGCGGGTCAGTCCAGGCGATCGGATCGTAGTTTTCGTGGTTCTAAGAGGGAGCAAATGTCGCGTTATCCACGATCATTTCCTTACCCTGACAATCAAAAACGCCACAATTATGTATATCTGGGTGACCAAAAATTGATGATTTTGGGGCTAGGGTGTTTTCTCGGATATGTATACAATAGAAATAGGCAGAGAGACTGATCAAGGATTTAAGCTGGCTCACAGCTTAAATGAACCAAAGCACTTTTCAAACTTAAAAGTGTTATACTTCTCAGCTTCTAGCTTACCACTAAAATTTAAATCTATACTCATAGACAAATTTGTAAGCATACGAAAAACAAGCTTCATACAGTCAAACAATTTAAGCAAATAAATAAAAATGAAAATTCTGGAAGGCTGGAAAAGAAAATGAGAGGGAACGTTGTGAGCCGCGGCAAAGGCCGCGGCTCTACCTTATACCCGGTACTCAGTCAGTATATACATACATACATATATGAGCCTACGATTTATGAAATTTATTATATGTTCTCAAAAGGGACGAAAATAATATTTAAATTAAAAAAATTAATTTTTTGGAATTTTTATACATGTTTCCATTTTTGTTTACACATGCTTTGTATATCTGCGCCTACATTTCTACATGACATGTATAACTACATATTTGAGACGTACAAGTGTTTGCAAGAGAGAGAGAGGGAATGAGTCAGCGCTTGGCAGGCGTTGCGTAGCTACTGAAATTTAATTTGTTTCTTCTGGCCATAATATTGATCCGATCTGATCCAGATTTGGTAATTTGGTAGATATGGTAATTTTTCATGATTCTGCGTTTTTGGTTTTCATTTATCTTAAAAATTGTGGACTCCACAGATTTTCGTCTTTTGTGGGGGCGGAAGGGGGCCTGACAAAATTTTAAAACAAACTTGTGCTGGTTCGGTATCACAGGTGCTTGGATAGAAAGTTTGGTTGCTCTAGCTCTTATAGTCTCTGAGAACTAGGCGCTCATTTATACGAATAAGCAAAGCAGATGGGGTCGCGTGTGAGAGAGAGCGAGAGGGAATGATGACTTTCGAAATGGTTTTCTTCATTGTAGCTATAATAATGATCCGATCTGATCCAGATTCAACACTCTGATAGAAATGGGCATTCTCTATGATTCTGCGTTTTTAGTTTTCTCGTATCTTCAACATTGTGTACGCCACAGACTTTCGTCCTTTGTGTGGGCGGAAAGGGGCGGGGCGAAATTTTGAATTACATTTGGAGTAGTGTGATCACACAAGAGACTGGATACGAAACTTGGTTGCTCTGGCTTTAATAGTCTCTGAGATATGGGCGCAAATGAAGACGGACTCGGCTATATCGACTCGGCTATTGATGCTTATCAAGAATATATATACTTTATGGGGTCGGAAACGCTTCCTTCTGTGCGTTACACACAACCGTTATCCCCACAAATCTAATATACCCCTATACTCTTCGAGTACCGGGTATAAAAACGAGGGGGAACGTTGTGAGCTACTTTATACCCAGTTCTCAGTCAGTAATGTAATATATACAATATGTCGTTTAGTATCGCTGTTCGCAAAAGAACAAATTGAATTTCAAAAAATTAAGTCGAATTAATGAATTAATTAAGTTAAATTAAGTAATTTTTATATACATATTAGATGTCTGCATCTACATCTGCATCTACGTCTTTACATACATATATACGGCTCGTGGAAGTGTGTGCGAGAGGGAAACAGAGAGGAAAACACTGAAATTTCATTCAGAACGTTCATCCATTATAGATAATATCCGATAATAATGATCCAACCTGATTGGAGTGGGAAGGGGAAGGGGTGGGGCGCAATTTTGACATACACATGTAACAGTGGCTGCGCGCAGATTGTCTGTTTGATTCGCTTCTTTTTGCGAAACTTTTAGCTATCGCCAGACCATCCCTGGACTCGAATACAATTTTTCATCATAATTTCGGAATCGAGCATAAATTTTCCGGTGGTTGTCAGATTGTGATCAAATGCACCGCAACTCTGGCCTTCCTCAGCTCATGTAAGATTTACAATGGGATATTGAAAATTCAGCTTAGAATTATTTCCGTTCCATCGATTCAATCTCTATCACTCTTCCCGTTCTCATTCCGATCATCCGATCTGATCCAGTTTCAACACTCTGATAGAAATGATCATTTTCTATGATTCTGCGCTTTTAGTTTAATCGCATTTTCAAAATTGTGTGACACTGACACTGACTTTCGTCCTTTGTGCGGGCGGAAATGGGCGGGGCGAAACACATTTGGAGTAGTGTGATCACAAAGGAGACTGGATACAAAATTTGGTTGCTCTAGCTTTTATAGTCTTTGACTCTGACGATGTGTCTAAGCTCTTGCAGATCAATCTCCACCACTGTAAAGCAGCATCGGCTGCCCTAATACTCCGCTTGGATATGAGCGGAGCGGATGTATTCGTGATCCAAGAACCTTAAGTAGTAAGAGACAAGGTCTGTGGATTAGTGACGAAAGAGCAAAAGCTTATTGTAGCTCAGAATGAAGGTAAAATCCGATTCTACATTCTTGCAAGAAAGCACTTAAATATCTTTCTGCTCCACGACTTTAGCAATGGCGACAACAGGGCGGTCCAGAGGTCAAAGGATCACACATAAGGCTGATGTCGTCCTATTTGGCTCATGAGGAAAGCGATCCTCCCGGCGACCTAGTTCGCAAGCTAAGATAGCGAGAGGTCGGATACAGGCCTAATAACAGGCTGCGACGCTAAGAGAGAGAGAAAATGGCGTTATATCCTTCTGGGATCAAATTCTTTGCCTTTCAGACGACAAATATTCATTTTGGCTTCATTATCAAATAAATGTATCTTGGTTTCGTCACTCCAGACGATATAACGCCATTTTTTCTCTCTCTCCGGTCCGCACCAGGTTTTATGAAATAAAGGAATTTTTTAGCTCATCTGAAAATTGTCCGATAGAAGCAAAGGAACCCTGCGAGTAATCCTACATGGTAATGCAACCTTATACCAAGGATAGCATGCCACTTTCATGAAAATTTCTGCAGGATAATGACCCGAAGCACGCCTCTCGAGTAGTAAAGGATTGGTTGTCAGAAACAAATGAGGTTTTTCTTGAGTGGCTAAGTTAATCCACGGACCTCAATCCCATTGAAAATCACTGGGATGCACTCAAAAGAGACGTCGGAAAGACTTTTTGTCCAAATAGAAACCAATTTTGGGATATTGTCCAAAAGAATGGTACAATATTCCAATTGGAACTTATCGCAAGTTAATATCCTTCATGTCAAAAGGAATGGAGGAATTCCTGAAAAATAATGGTGCATATACCGGCTATTAGCTGCCATATAATCAATTTAATATAAAACAAGACCAAAATAAATTGAAATAAATTGTGCTGAATTGATATCACAGGAGGTGGGATAGAAAGTTTGGTTGCTCTAACTCTTATAGTCTCTGAGAACTAGGCGCTCATTTATACGAATAAGCAAAGCGGATGGGTTCGCTTGTGAGAGAGAGAGCGAGAGGGAACGATGACTTTCGAAATGGTTTTCTTCATTGTAGCTATATTAATAATACGATCTGATCCAGATTCAACACTTTGATAGAAATGGTCTTTCTCTGTGATTCTGCTTAGTTAGTTTTCTTGTATCTTCAAAATTGTGTATGCCACAGACAGGGGCGAACGCAGAAAATTTTTTCGGGAGGGGTTCGACAATAAATTTTTATAAATGGAGTGCCCAGCCTTTGATGTTGCAGAAGCTGAAATTTGCGGCATTTTGAAATATCCACCTTTTCACCGTAAACAGCTAGTTCTTTATTTTGGAGTTCATACCTATGAATTCGATTTTCTAATTTCCCTAAAATTTCGGGGGCGGTTTGAACCCCCAATATCTATATATAGCTATATCGACTCGGCTATTGATGCTGATCAAGAATATATATACTTTATGGGGTCGGAAACGCTTCCTTCTGAGCGTTACACACAACCGTTATCCCCACAAATCGAATATACCCCTATACTCTTCGAGTACCGGGTATAATTAATAGCATACATAGTAAAGCATATTATTTCATGGTTTTCCGTTTACGAGATTAGTGAATTCTACATTAGTGAAGACAATGACACCTTTCGACGACGTTCAATAAACGACCGACAAAAATAACGTCCCCGAAAGAGAGCACATGTGGAGAATACGTCACCTTGTTATTAATTTCACCATGCTGGCGCTCATCAGAGTGTGGAACGTAACTGAAGCAGTTTTTGGGATAGTCGTCGAAATCTACCACACACACTGGCCGAATAATGGTATTTGTTGTGGAGAAGTTGAGTTGAGGAGAGTTTGTGTGGCTAGAGGAGGCGGAGGAGTACGAGTGAACTATTATATTGTCGCATCAACAATAGAAAACAAAACGATTTTCATACATAATTAAATTAATTAACTAACTTGAAATTATTCAAGTCGTCGCCGTCGTCGATTGCCGCCGTTGGGCTTTAAATACCAAAACAGTCTGAACGCTGAAAAGCAATAAAAGCTACAAAAACAACAACAGCAGCAGCAGCAACGACGATGATCATTAACTAATCTAGACAGCAGAAAATTTTATTAAAATAACCAAGTGGGCAGAGTGGGCAGTGGGGAGAGTGAGGGCGAACAAAACAATTGCTGACTCAATTCTAGTCACGAGACTTTCAATGCAATTAACACACAGACAGTTAGACATACTGACAGTCAGGCAGAGAATGAGAGAGAACAGCAAGGTCGTCGTCAACGTCGGCAGAAGGCCTCACTGCGAAGGAAAGGGTAACAGGCAGCTGTTACCCTCCATAACAAAGGATACAAAGAAATGTTAATAGATATTTGATTAGGCTACTGAATTAGCTGTTCCATGTACACTAAACGCTGTATATTGTGGACAGTCATGTGGCCGAGGAGTTTCCATAATGTCAAACGGGACAATCGTACACGCTGCAAGTGGTAACGAGTGGAAACTTTATCAAACTACATATGTACATGCATACATACCCGATACTTATTATCTCGCTTCCCTCCGCCAAAGGGTGCACACAGCACAGGAAGAGTGTGTGAGAGAGAGAGGGAGGGAGAATAAGCGCGTAGCCACTGAAATTTCATTTCTTCCTTCCGATCGTATCATTATAAATCCGAACTATATTAAATTCATGATCATTTTATATGAATTTGTGCTTTTTGGTTTCTCGTATCTTCGAAATTGTGGATACCACCAATTAATATCCTTTGTGGGGGCGGAAGGAACAAACTTGATGTAGTGGAATACCACAGGAGCTTACACACAAAATGTTGTTGCTCCAGCTTTTATAGTCTCTGATATAGTCTCTGTATGTACTTTATGGAATCTGAAACGCTTTTCCCTGGGTGTTGCACACATCCGGTTTCACCACAAATCTAATATACCGCCATATACTCTTTAAATATCGGGTAAGACTGATTTTCAAAATTATTTTTTATTATGAGTAGGTCGAGTTTGGCCAACTGTACGTTTTCAAGATTTCCAACCAAGGAATTCGCACGAGAAAAATATGGAAGTGATATTCAGTTCGATAAATTGAACCTCAGAACCTTCCGCGAATTTCAAATAAGTGTTGTGCATTGATGTCTGTTTAAAATTGGAGATAGAATAGTGCATTTAAAATAGGGAATACCTTTGTTGCACTAGGAATTTTAAAATAAACAAGCAGCCAGCAATTTCGGTTTTGGTTTGCCGACTAATTGGCGCTAAGATAAAGTTTACCACCTGATCGGTGTAACAATTTGGTCTGCTGTTAAATTCTCTACTATTTCTAGGAATCCATCAGGTCTGCTGTTAAATTCTGAAATATTTTCGTATGAGCCACTTAGAAATCCAATTTTCGTTATCCGACACTTGACATTCTGATTATTGTTAACCTATCGTACAAGCGAAGAGAATGTTAAGTTACGACTACATACATACACATACATATGTATTTACGTACATACATATGTACGTATGTACATAATAGAGTTTTGCACGAATCCATTTGATGCACCTGCATTGACCGGTATCAAAGCATACATAGCCGCCTGAGCAAGCATAACCAAGCAAGCATCATGTTCATATTTGCAAGTACGAGATGCTTGCACAGGCTTAAAATTACGGTGCAAAATTGTTGCCAAATTACACGTCGGGCAACTCTACTGATATGATTGAAAGCATTCGTCTCCGTCGGATAAACTCCGCATCAGTCCAAAAGGCTATTTTTGATTTCACATCCCTTATAATTAATCTCCTTCGTCACTTTGTCCAATTTACATATTTACTTTTTTCACCCGGCGCTGCCACCTAATTTGTACATTTCACGCAATGCGGCTGAATTCATAGTCAACTTTCGTGTGTTATCAAACACATAAAATGGTGTTTATACACACACTCTTTTCCCCATTTTATGAAATGATTGCATGAAATGAGCCTAGCATAAACACAGTGTATGTACTACATACACATATATGTAGCATGTACATACACGTGCGTCGGACCGCTGACTCGTAAGGCTTACGTTCACCGCCGTTCCACGGTAGAGCTTTTGTGACTGTGAGGACGTTGCTTGAGAAATTCTGCAGCGTGTCAGAATTTCTCAAGCAATAATCAATTGGCAATGGTGCCATCTCGCCTGTGCGTAAGTTATGGACTAGTGTCAGAGTGTCTGAATGTATGAATGTACATGTATGCGAAATGAGAGCGTGGCGTCACCTATATATATGTGTCGTATGCATACATATGTATGTATGTGTACATACACATGCTACCATTCTGCCGCTGTATCCTTTACGACCAGCTTTTCACACCGTGCTCCTGTAATGGGGGAATATACATACATATGCAAAATGGAGCTCCTTTTCGCCACCTGCCCAGATGACATCCCGGTGGCATACCCGTTTGTCTGTATGTACATACATACCTAAATGGAATGGGCAAACATTTAATTCTATAATGAGAATTAGACCGAACAAACAAATGGCTCAGGATATCGGAATTGGTGGAGACAGTAGAAGTGGCTTCCGAAGAAGAAGACGAGAAATTAAATACTGAGCAAACAGCGAAAAGGTACGCAGAAAAGAAGAAAACGATTGAGGCCATTTACGATTATGTGCATGCGTATGTACAGCAACAGTTATTGTCCTCTATGTTGCTATTTTCGTTGCCACGTGTAGCATTGAACATTAGAATTGAAAGAAACAAACAGAAGCAGTAGCCCAACAACCCATGGTTCACTCATTCGCCCTGGAGAGTGAGTACTAAGTTCTGGCTAAACAAGGCAGCTGCTGACTGGTGTAAAGCCAAGAGATCTACATTCATACATATGTACAGCTGCGTCCAAAATAATAGTAGTGCCGATACAAATTTTCATTTTTCCTCAATAGCAAAACTTAGGAGCGCTTCCCCGAAAGTTGGTTAATTTTTATAGTAACCTAGCTTATTACAGAATATAATAATAGATAACAACTGAAGATAATTCCTCCAGACTTTTAGAAAAAAATTAAAATTTAAAAATACTTAGAAAATTGCCCGTTCAAAATAATAGTAGTGCGTTTTTCCAAAAGAGATTACAGTCGAACAAAATTTTTTGAGAGTGTCCTTTATATCCGATAAAAGACATCCATATGTGTACTAAATTTTCATATTTAGCTGACTGACCTGGGATTTCTATAACGGTTGTACAGCGATTTGGCATGTAGCTACCCAAATTGTGGCATTTCTCTATGAAAATCGAAATCCAGGACCTTTGTAAAGCGTCCTAAAGTTAATTTTTTTTACATATTAGGCTGCTCTATTCACATTATACAATAAATTATCAATTTGATTAAGATCGGTTGACCGATTCGCCCATTTCATTGACTCTACCTTGTTGGCAGCGATCTACTCTTTGAGAAATTTGTGGGTGTCCTTCAGATTGTTGTCCTCCGGGACCCCCCAAAACAGATGCATGTCTTATGAGACATAAGGTAGCATCATATCGGCCAATGTTCCAACCTATAAATGACGAGCGATTGTATTTATAACACATATACTGTCAAAATATTGTAGTATGAAAAACTCGCCCCAACCATCATTGAAGACCGACCGTATTTTAAAGTTTTGAAAGTTTATTTTCGGGAAAATTGATATTGCCGTGGTCGTCTTAGATAGTAACGAGATCTACGGCCACAATACAAAATTATTTTTGGACTCCTCCGACAAAAAAAATTTTCCTTCACACTCTAATGGTCAATTTATGGAGATATCTAGAAAACTTCAAATTTGTGACCATGTTTTTTTGGCAAACATTTTTTTCTTAAGTTTTTTACTTTTAAATTATAGTCTTTGAGGCTTCATCTAATGATCTCAAAAAGAGTTTCCAAATTAAAAAATGTTCGTAAGGCTGCAATAGGAGCGAAAGCGTCGTACCTCCTCTATCGTAGTAGTCGATCGACTGATGTTTTGGCGAATAACTTCACCGATCGCCGGTTTTACTTTGGGTTTGTTATTTAATGTTATTTCTGATAGTATTAACTGAACAACCAATGATATATTTCACCTCGAGATACTACTCTCCTTCTGAAATGAGCCCTCTAATTAGTTTGAGCTTTTGGGCACTATAGGGCTTGCCACGCCCCAAGATACCGATGACAAATGACCAAAAAGGAAACTAAAAAAGCTTAAAACTATGAAATAAACCATTCAAATATTATTTAAAAGAAAAAAACTTTACAAAAAATGCAGCAGATTTAATAATATTCAAAATTTTTTGTAGCACTACTATTATTTTGCACGCTTTGAAATGCCGATGTTATGCGAAAAAGCTAAAAATATGACTAACAAAAGGAGTTAAGAAATTTGAACTGTATTTTTAAGTACAGAAATACTGTGCTAGTTGCTGAGGTAAAAACATTAATTCGATTGCTACAGTTGTTTCGGAGAAAATGAACAATATGTAAAGCCCATATCAGCACTACTATTATTTTGGACGCAACTGTATGTATGATATGCGTACTTAAGCACATACTCTTATCTATTTATGAATGTGTGTTCCATGATCAAAAATTAACTATTACATTTTTCGGCCCCCAATACACACCACGTTCCATTCATTACTCTATTTACTTTATATCTATACATGTATGTATGTATATAAAAAACCAAGTATATTTAAAACCAGTCCCGATGTTGGGAGTCTGGAAACACGTCCCGCACTATAGCACTAACCGGTATTCAGTTTCTGTATACGTAATCTTTTGATAAATGTACATATGTGCATATACTGAAATTGAGTATAGCCAGCGCTGTGCTCCTTGAGGTACTGGCTCGTTTAGCCAGTACTTACCGCCAGTAAAGTGTAGTCTGAGTATTTGTGTGTGTCTGTAAGCACAGATATCTATGTATGTTTATATGAATGTATGTATGTACATAAGAGTATGTGTGTTGCGTACACGTGCGTTTCGCCTCTCAATGTCGTTTGTGCGGGAGGGCAAACAACCAAATCCATTCGATTCATTATTAAATATCGAAAAGTGATAGGTTAGTTGTATAAGTAAAACAAAATCAGTATAACGCACATTTTTATTGAAAGAAGATCAGAGGATATGAATTGTTTCATGTGTGTTCAGAAAACTTGAAAATTTCGAGTGAGAGGTCTATTTTTGTTTGTCCACTACTTAGAGCTACATATTCATGTATACAAATAAACAGAAACTATAAGTGCCTTAAAGGTACAAACACACGCACACTCATACACATTGTATCTACAAAATTTAGTAAGACGACAAGACAGGAGGATTGAAGGCACAAACCTGTTCCGCGAGCGGCGTACGACGTTGTAGTTTGCATTGAGGATGAGCTGGAACCCGCCACAGAGCCCGGTCCAGCATTGCCCGCTCCACTGGTTTTGGTGAATTTCAAAAGCATAATTTTGATTGTTTTTTTTTGTTATTGAGGGAGCGAGCGGTAGGCGGGTGGCAAGTTTGCGCCTTGTTATTACTTGCAGACCACGCTAACGGTTACAAACACTGTCCCCACCGCCAAGCGGGAGCCAAATCGAAATAAATCTACGCACTACGTAGAAGCGCGTGGCCTGCGTCAACGATGGTGCAGGGCTTGACGGTTTGTCTATTTGTTGCTATTTTTAGCAACAACAAGTGTGGTTTCTCTCTCTCTATCTGGTGGTGCTCGATGATGTTTCTTCTTGGACACCGCCGCCTCCTCCGTCCACCCCTGCCTGCTAATTCTCCGATTTCCTTGAGCTGTTACTGGTGCAAAATTGGTCGAAGTCCCAGGCCCGTGTTTTGTATTAACAATTATACTACTGAAGGCTTGGTTGGCTCCCCTTGCACACTTACACAATCACACAAACAGCACAAACAGTCATCCAGTTTCCCTTTTAACTGCACGATTGCATGTCTATACATATGCCTCTTTTTATGTTCGTGTCAATGTTCATATGTATGTGTTGGGTTTCCGTTCGAATTGTGATTGTTTCTGTCTTTGGACGTATACACTGCACAATAAAACAGAATATCACTTGTATTTTCCGCTTTTCTTGGGAATAGTTTGACAATCTCCCAGATACACATTAAAAAAACATATATTTTGCGCACTATTTTCGGGCACTGCTTCTTCTATTTCTTTGCATTCAACTGGTTGCGCAAGGCTGCCAGACTGTTGTATTCTGGCAGGGCTGGGCTCTCGATATATATATTCAAAAATATCGATTGATACATATTAATTTAATTGATACACTATTAAAATCTGGATAATTCTATTTTTATAGCCTGTTTACACTACGGTTATTGAGTTTCGGGAAAAACTCGAGTTTCGTTTACATAGGAAGGCATAGGGGACCTAGAGGCGTTAAAATTATGGCTGAGTAAAAAGGTGCAAATATACATACAATCGTTAAAACCAATACTTTAAACGAATTTTATTATTAAAAAACCATATTAACAATGTGGTTGGTTTCTAAAATTTGGTTGGACACACGCAGCCAAACGCTAAATTAAATTATTATAAACAATTGCCAATTTAAAAAATCTTAATTTTGGTGAATACAAACCATAGTATTTAATTGAAGTACAGCATTTGCATTACAATTGTGCTTACATATGTAATGTACATACCCCTTAACCTGAAATAAACATATTTGCAATTGCAGCCATGCAATTTCCATGCGAAAATTTTCCTTAAAAACAGGATTCCAAGTTTATTCGCAACGTCCTCCTCCAGAAAAGATCCATATCGAGGCTATTATAATTTGGCATACATATTTATATAAAATAGAATCACTTGAAATTGAAATGTCAAATTCTTTCCAGGGTCCAAATGTGTTTCTTGGAAATTTTATCCAAAGTATTTTGAAATGCTGGCTGTTTCAGCTTGTAGCACTACCTTCTTCCTGTTTAACGATATATCGATAGTCGATATCATACCGATGGCGATATCAACAAAACATTGGGCTGTTCGCATTGCACGTGTTTGGTTGGGTTCGTTAGTTCAATTTGCGGCCTTTATTTAATAAATTTGTGATAACCATGGGTAAATTTCGATCGAAATTGAAACGCCATGGAAAGGGCAAAACATGGCGCAAGGGAGAGTCGGCCAAATCCAACCCGGACCAGATGAAGCATCGCCTCAAAGCAAAGTCTCGTTTCTTTCAGCCAAATTTAAGTCTTGGTAAGTGCAACCGGTTGTTGGTGGAAGCACTGTCCTGCCTGTCCCTAACCCGGATTCCTCTACAGCTGCGGCTGCATCCGCTCCAGCGCCAAATGCCCTTACATTAGAGGCAGTGCACCAGCACGAACAGCGTCACGCGTACAACGCGGAGACAACAACAGTGAACGATGTGGCAGGCAGCTTAATGAGCTTCACTCTTAACGATGACGATGGCATGTCCGGCACGGGCACACAGCCAACTGGGACATTCAAGACCTTCAAGACTTTCGCCTCCAACTACAGCAGCTGCAGCAACGTGAGCTTTAAGAAGCTCCTCACCGGCTTCCGGGCTTCGTCTGATTTGCACAAGGAAATGCTGGCCATATTGAGTGCCCTCACTGATATTATACGCGAGAATGGCGGCAGCGAGTCATGCACCGAGTATTTTCTGCTTCTCATGGAGCAAATTGAAGCCTCCACAGAGGAACGAGACACCATAGCCGGTATCGCGCTGCTCTCCATGGGCATCAAGTCAGTTCCGGCTCCGGTACTGCGAAAACGTTTCAGTCACACGGCAGCTACCGTTCAGAAGCTCCTTAAACGCTTCATGGAATCCACCAACCAGTCTGTTATCCGTTATGTAAGTGGCTTCTCCTACCAGCCTTTATAGTGTCTCTGGCTTTACATGTTATACATATATGAATTTTCTCTTGGTTTGTTTGCCTCTCTTACAGCTGATCGGATGCATGTCAGTGCTGTTGCGAGCCCAGGACTACGCCACATGGACCTACAGCTCCACCACGCAGTACTTTGACGCTCTGCTCGCTTTCACAATTCACTCCAAGCCGAAAATACGCAAAGCTGCCCAGCACGCGGTTGTGGCAATCATACACGGCAGCTCCTTCATGCTTCCCCCACTCGCGCCACCTACAGAGGGCCAAGAGAGTGAGGAGGATATAGCTGTGGAGGAGGAGCGGAAGCAGCAGCCCAAGGTTAATCACCATCCGGCAAGTGGACGTGTGACCAAATTCTGTTTGGCACAATTCAAACCCGAGGTGCTGGTCAACGCCCAGACGACAGTGCTCCATACGCTGGCGCTGCTCAAGGACACCTTGTCCGGGTTTCGCACAGATGAGATACGCGAAGTGTGCGAACACCTGCTGTCTATTATGACGGCAGCGAATTTTCTCGTCCGCACCAATTGCTTCCAAGCGTTGCATGCTCTGTTTCTCACGCGCAGTGCGAACCTGAATGCCACGCTCTGTGGAAAATTGTTGGCCGCCATCCATGAGTATCAACCGGATCGCTCGGACGTCCGTCAGACGCTTACCTGGATCACGGTCCTCAAGGAGGGCCACCTGCATTTGGCCACACTGCAGCTGGAACTGTGCATACAGGCTCTGCCCCGCCTCTTCGAGGTGTGCACCACAGACCTGTGGCTCTCGGAGCGCACAGAGCTCGTCGTTGGCGTCTCCAACTGCATCAAGGAACTTCTGCAGGACTGTGTTGCGCATGCCTGCGCGACGCCCGAAAACGCTCAGCGAAATCGGCAGAGCGTGGTCCGAATAATTTCGGCCCTTCACAAGGTTCTGAGTGCTCCGTTTGGCGAAATCTCCAAATACGTCATCCTCATCTTCTCCATTGTTTTCGAGGCCTGTGGCAAGCACTTTGCGTGAGTTCATTCCTGAGAAGTATTCTTCTTGAGATTTAGTTGAATTTAATGTATTCTGGTCGTGCTCCCATTCTGCTTTCCAGCACTGAGCTAACGCCATCGCTGCTGACCATCGCCAAGCGGTACGACAGCCAAAGCAGCATGCGGCTGCAAATTGAGCACACCCTAATTAGTGCCATCAAGGCGTTGGGACCCGAACTGATCCTCACAGCTGTTCCGCTCGCCGATGGGAGAGGTGGCATGCAGCTGGAGCGTTCCTGGCTCCTGCCACTCCTGCGCGAGGGGGCAAACGGAGCTAGCCTGCAGTTCTTTAAGGACCACATTGTGCCCCTGGCCACAGACTGTCAGGTCAAGTGGAAAGAGTTCGCCGTGGCCCAGAACACCTCATCTTCCCACATATACGAGCTGCTGTGCTGCCAGTTGTGGGGTCTCTTTCCGGGCTTCTGCCGCCAGCCCCGGGATCCGGAGTATCTGCGCCAACTGGCCCCCACCCTCGGCTCCGTGCTGCAGAAGAATCCCGAGTTTCGAGCTCCAATCTACGATGGCTTGGTGGAGTTGCTCGGCGACAGCCAGAGCGAGAACTGTCACACGGTCATTGGACAGTACGCAAAGAACTTTCTCCCGCGTCTGTTCAACATATACTCCCAGAAGCCCAGCGGCTCCTATGAGGCGGATCAGCGAAAGCGGGCCCTGGAAGTAATTCGGCTGTATATTACCCGGGCTCCGGCCGAGGTGCAGACGGAGCTTTTCGAGAGTGCCCAGAGTCAGCTGGCTAGCAGCGCCGTTGCCAGCTTCGAGTATGACGCAATGTTCGACATAAACGCGGCTATTGTCCGGGTGCAGAAGTGCCGCGGCATCGAAGCCTATTTTGAGAAGTACATGGCTCCGGTGCTGCGCAACGACAAATCAAAGCTGGTTTCCCGCGACGAGCAGAAGCTCAAGAAGCAACAGCGCAAAACCTATGAGTAAGATGATAACAATTTGAATTTTAATATCTATAATTGTAAATGCTACTCTCCCTGTTTCGCATAGGCTTCTTCGCGAACTGATGACCTCGGAGCTGGTGTCCTGCCAGAAATTTACACGCAAGAACTGCAATTCCTTACAGGTGTTACTCCTGGAGGCCTTTGAAACCAGCTGCAGTGTATGCCAGGCATCGCGACTGTAGTAAGTACAGTGGAGCGTACTTCCCCTGAAGCTTCTTTACTCCTATCATATATTGCTTGGCTCCTTGTCTCACTTGTAGCTGTCTGAAATCGTTACTGGAATGCCGTAGCAATGTCACGCACAGTGACCAGCTCGTCATGAAGGCCATCCCAGAGGCAGTGCTCAACTACAAGGAGTTCTCCACGCGCAAGGAGCAGGTGGCCGAGCAGATAATAAAATTCATTGCCCAACTGTACCAGGACGCCGGAAAAATCAATGACTTCATGGACATCCTTACAGCGGGCTTCGCTGGGGACGAGTCCCTAATCACGAACACAATCCTCGCTTTCAGGGCAGTGCTACAGCAACAAGGCCAGCACCTAACGGTGGCCACCCTCGAGTTCATACTGCAGCAGGTGTCTGTGTTTCTGGTGCAGAAGTCCCGCAATCAGTCGGAGGCCGCTGTCGCTTTCCTTATCACATTCATCAAGGTTATGCCCATCCCGCTAGTGGCCAACCATCTGGAAACGATTGTATGTCCCACTCCCGTATTAGTTCTTTCATCGTTGATTGTCCTCCTCTTTAACAGATGCGCTCACTGTCGGCCATGACAAAAGATACGAAGCGTTATTGCCGCATCCAGATCGGCTACTTCCTCAAGAAGCTGTGCAAGCGCTTCAGCACTGAAGAGCTGGCCAGCTATGTGCCTGGCGACGACGAAGTCACCCATCGTCGTCTAAAGAAGATCCGCAAGCAAATGCGACGCGACATGCGCAAGAAGCAGAGCGAGGAGACAGCCGCTCAAGCGGACAGCTCCGACGAGGAGCTCGTTGGAGGACTACAGCAGAAGAGCTATACGTAAGCATCAGGGGGAGAAAAACCGTCTGTGCTTTTAGTTTAGCTCCTTCAGTTCAGTTTAGTTATACTTTGCTTCGAATTAGTCTAACTTCTAGCGAGCAGTTTGGTTACACGTTTGATGCGTCAAGCGGCAGCGTCCTTCGGTCAGTCTGCGTTTCTTTCTAGGATCCGCGCGTAAACGACTGCGGAGCATAGCAGCGTCCAATGTGACACATATATTCCCAGGCAAAGTATGTCCGGTGGGTCAATATCAAAAAACGATAACCTAGTCGATCCATCCCGTCTATCGTTTTATACACAAACAAGTCCCTCAACCTGCAAACTATGTCTCAGTTGTAACTCGGGATAGCTCCTTTTGGTGACTTAATTCAATAATTTTACAATACGAAATTGCAATATCGAGGAACCAAAACATAAAGCTTTAAAAGAACCTTTATATTCTCAAATGTAGTCGAAACCGAGCGAATTTTTATATGGAAAGAAAAACCTAATTTGTGCCGCTTCGGATTATTATTATTTGCACTAAAATGAAGCTACGATCTATCTATTTAATTTGCTAGGACTTTCAGTGTCCATTTATAATTATTAAGAATTTGTTCTTTTTTTATCCAGAATTGATGACATTTTGGCCGATTCGGACTCGGATCTGCCCGAAGATATGGATGCAGAGGAACAGGAAGCATCCGCTGTCGTTGGCAAGCGACGCAACAAGTCCAAACAGCAGCATCGCAGCACCTACATCTGCGAGGATCCCGACGAGATAGTCGATCTAGCCGATCTTAAGTCCATTGGCAACGTGCTAAGTAAGTTAAAGAAAACCCTTATCGGGGGGATCCAATACTTATCGCTCCCATCGTCTGCAGCCAGCGGATCTGCCCAAACAGATGGCCCCAGCAAGAGCCTTAAGGCCATGCCAAAGCTAGCCAATGGGGGATTCAAAATTGCCGACGACGGACGTCTTATTATCAGTGACAAGGCTTTGCGCCGCCAAGGAGGAAAAGATGAAGATGAAGACTTGAATTCGGACTCCTCTATAGATAGCGATCACGAGCAGGCAGGTGCCAAGGCCAAACGCGGCATGGAAGAGGACTCTAGTGACGAGGAGCAGCTGCAGCAGGAGCAACTGGTCAGTGGCAAGCGTAAACGCAAGGCCAGCGATGCCCTAAGTTTGCGTTCCGCCAAGACGAGCACCAGCACTCGGTACACGGCCGGCGGAAAAGGTATTCATCGTCCATTGGGTACCGGTGGCGGTGCTCCTTCCCCCGCGTCGGATGTCAGGTCCGTGCGCTCGGGAAAATCTACCAGTAAGCCAGCCGGCTTGGAGTACAGCAGCAAAAAGGCCAAGGGTGACATGAAGAAGCGAGGCCAACTGGATCCGTATGCCTATATACCTCTGACCAGAAATACTCTGAACAAGCGGTAGGTTCCTATACAATTCATCATTATCTCTTTCCGACCCTTAATTTATCTCTATCTCTCTTTGGAACAGGAAACGTTCAGTCAACTCGCGCAATTTTAAGAATGTTTTGCGTGGAGCTGGTGCCGAGGTCGGGGGATCCAATGGCGGCCGAGTGGGCAAGAACTACAAATAGAGGAAACATGGCAGTAACTGGATCGTAAAAATATATAGATACCGCCGGTATAGGGTAGGACGTGTTGATAAGGCTTATATGATGAAAAAGATTCAGCTTGTTGAATTGCTTAAATATCTAAATATATATACTCGTATGTATCTTTATATAAGAGCGCGACAGCTGCTGTATATTTCAGAGACAAAATGGATATTATTATTATAAATAACACGCAACGGATGCAACAAAAATGCACTTATGTACATACATTCCCACCACTAGATCTAGATCCCTCCTAAGAGCTTGTGGACTACCGTCGCTAGTTTCGAGGGCTCTCGTGTATTCGTCTCGGGATCAAAGTTTTCCTCAAGGAAAGTCATCTTGTTGTTGCAGTCCACCAAGATAATGGAATGAGTACGACTGCCATAGCCACAGTCAGCAATGTGGACATTCAGCGCACTCAATTCCTCGCCCCAGTTCGGGGCCCGCCGCTCCAGCTCCGTATCAGGCCAGAATTTCTTCTTGTTCTTGAGCAGCATCAGCAAATGCGCGCTGAGTGTCTCCACAGTGGCCGTTCCATGCTCCTCCACAATATCTGAGAACTGCTGTTGGCCAAAGCGCACCTTCTCGAAGGGAGTCCCGGGCAGACTGTTGCCGAAGCCATAGCATTTGCCCTCCTCAAAGTCGTTCAGGGTGGGCGGCGCGTTGCTGAGCAGTCTAATCTGGGCCGGCAGGGATTTGGGCCTAAACGGTAGAATGAGAGTGGCTGGTATACGTATAGGACTACACGAGCAGAGATTGGATACTCACCCAATCTCAATGGAGACAAAATTGAAGGCGCTGTACTTGGTGCAGTCCTGGAGCAGGCTCTTATTGAAGTTCATGATGCTGTTTGGCTCACCGAACTGAGACACAAAGTTTGCCACAATCATGCCGCGCCCTAGTAAGAAATTATCGTTATCGTTATTTTCTTGCCTCATGCTGTTGCTGATGTTGCTGCTGTTGTGGCTGTTGTTGTTATTGTTGCTGTTTTGGTTATTTGGTTGCAAAATGTTCTTGTGCGCTTCATTCGGGAAACAGAAAAAGGTTTGAAGCAAAAGTTCAGTGAAAGTTCGGCGAAAGCTAAATGAATGATGGGTGCGTGTGGTGTGGTGTGATATGTGTTTGATTACCGACTGCATCGCGGGGCTTGGGCTCGCCTGTGAGATTGAGCAGGGCCCCCACTTTGAAGACTCCACTGACGCTGCCAATGGCCAGCCAGGTGCCGCCCTCGCGTCCTGGTTCGAGATCAATGCCTGAAATGAGCATTGTAGGTTCAGATGAAAGAGGCAAATGCACCACCGCACCACTTACCGCCAACGACATGATCCGCTTCGGGCCATACCGTCGCTTTCACGGTTTTACGGGCAAAGAATTCATCGCGATTCGAGGCCAAAATTAGCCTGTAACCACCGGGCTGGGGGTCTGAATTAGCATAAAAGAAGATCACGCACATGATTCTGATGCTGCTGCTGATGGATGATCAACCTCTCGACCGTCCGTTGTCCTCAAGTTGTAGTGAGCAACTGTGAAGTGTACTTCGAATTTTGATCGCGGCTAGGTTTTAATTCTAGGTCAGTCTCTTTGTTGCTTTGTTTGGTGTTCGCTGAGGTGTCTAAAGCTGAATTTTATCATAAAATTATTGCTGATAACGTCTTCTTATCCGTGTTTGTGCTCGACACAACGAAAATACACTAATACAAATTGTTAGTGTCTACATATATATATAAGACAGTTCCTTCTGTTTCAGTGTTTACTAAGCAACTTTCAGAGCAATAACTACCTCAACATTTTTTTATGCATTATTTTTCAATATATCAGTCTTGAAAATATATATAAATCTAAATCTTTGGCTTCCAATCCTTTATGCCTCGAATTTTGTTTTGTTTTTTCGCTGCCATATGCAACGATCCGATCCGATAAGAGTCACTTCACGGTTGTTGGCATCGATAAATCACTACACTTAAGGACCAATCTAGTCTGCAAGACCAGAATAGCATATTCCAATACAAAGATAAAATCATTGATTCTTTGCTGCTTGTTTGTGTCTTTCATACTAGATTAGTCTATTCTATGATACTAGACTTTGATAAATTAGCTGCGAAGAGAGAGATGGCATGATAGACATAACCCAAAATGAGTGTTCGTAGCCGTCTCTAAGCACGTAACACGGCTATCATTTTGGGTTCGACTATAAATTTTTATAAATGGAGTGCCCAGCCTTTGATGTCTTACGATGTTGATAAATGTTGCAGAAGCTGAAATTTGCGGCATTTTGAAATATCCACCTTTTCACCGTAAACAGCTAGTTCTTTATTTTGATGTCACTAGTCGACACGACTTTTCCGCTGTCTCCAAAAATGACTTTTTCTGATAGATTTGGATGTTTAAAAATTTTGAAGAGTGTTTTTTTTTTTTTTCATGGAGTAGTTTTTTTTTAAAGAATTTTTTAAAAATCTGGTATTTTTTGTCATAGGTAGTGCTTATATTTTTCACATAACTCTCGTTTCATACAACTGGTTGTATTGAACTTTACAGTTAAAAAATGCTGATAAATGCAGCTATAAATCCGACTCAGACACTTTGTAGCAGAAACTTAACGTCTGGCAGATATTAAGCTTCCAAATTGAAATTTCATCATTTTTTTCGGTATTTTTTATCCGAAGTTTTGACTTTGAAACTTCTGGAAAAATCGAAAGAAAAATAAATGAATGCCTTGATTTTTGGTTTTAGATAGACACATTAATTACGCGTCGTTTAAGGTATCGCTTATAAAAATATAAAATCAAACGGCTAAGTTATAACCGTTTGACCAAAACGACCCAAATCTCATTTTATCTGAAAAAATACCGTCCGGTACGTTTTTGGTCCAACTTCCAAAATGGGATTGCAAAAAACAAAAAGGACCTGTAATTTTGGTTTTACCGAGTCTTAGGTATTTATATATATCGGATATATATCCTACCTGGTCATATTTATTTGGGGTGTAAATGTTGTGGACAGTTTTATTCCTTATTCCTTATACCTAAGCCTTGGTGAGGATAAATATACATAAATACCTGTTAGGGTCAAATGTTGACCTTTTTCCTTCACAGGTGCTGGTCCCGCAGATATTTGACCTTTCTTCTTCAAGCTATTCAAGCCTCAGTGTAGTTCTGACTTCCAGCAGAATACGATCGTGTGTTTTCGAAAAATACCACTTGTTTCTAATTGAAATGGACAACTCAAGCCGGTCAACTTCATGTGCTGGCCCCCAAATTCGAAAACTACTAAAAGATGGTGGATTTGAAAATATTTTATCTACGAATGAAAAAGCAGCCTGGAACTCGTTCCGACTGGTTACAACAAATTTTCTTGGTAACAGAAAGATGATTACGTTAATATCGTTCAAGACCTACTTAAGAATTATGAACAAATTGGAGCCAACATTTCACTCAAAAACCATTTCCTGCACTCCCACTTAGACTTTTTTCCGCCAAACCTTGGGGATGTTAGTGATGAACACGGAGAGAGATTTCACCAACAATTAAAAGCTATGGAACGACGGTATCAAGGTGTTTGGAATGAGAATATGTTGGGCGACTATGTGTGAACTCTCATAAAAGAATCTGACTTAAATGACAAAAGAAGACAGACAAACCATTTTAAAAATAGTAACAAGCAATAACAATAAAAATATTTAAGTATCATAACACTTAAATAAATTCAAGTATTTTTCGGTATTTTTTCCGATAAAATGAGATTTGGGTCGTTTTGGTCAAACGGCTATAACTTAGCCGTTTGATTTTATATTTTTATAAGCGATACCTTAAACGACGCGTAATTAATGTGTTTATCTAAAACCAAAAATCAAGGCATTCATTTATTTATTTTTCGATTTTTCCAGAAGTTTCAAAGTCAAAACTTCGGATAAAAAATACCAAAAAAAATGATGAAATTTCAATTTGGAAGCTTAATATCTGCCAGACGTTAAGTTTCTGCTACAAAGTGTCTGAGTCGGATTTATAGCTGCATTTATCAGTATTTTTTAACTGTAAAGTTCAATACAACCAGTTGTATGAAACGAGAGTTATGTGAAAAATAGAAGCACTACCTATGACAAAAAATACCAGATTTTTTAAAAATTCTTAAAAAAAAAACTACTCCATGAAAAAAAAACCATAATTCTTAAAAAAATTTTAAATCTCCCAATCTATTAGAAAAAGACATTTTTGGAGACAGCGGAAAAAAAAAGTTGAAATTTGTCGAGTAGTGTGTTCATACCTATGAATTCGATTTTCTAATTTCCCTAAAATTTGGGGGGTGGGGGGGGGGGGGTTGAACCCCCAAACCCCCCCCCCCCCCTGCGTTCGCCACTGCGATATAGTTATGCTCTGTCGCAGCGCTGCTTCCAGTTTAAACGGGAAACTAACTGGCCGCATATTTGTATCCCTCTCGTTCTCACTATTTTTCCAAGGCGCTGTTTCTGTTTTTGCAGCTAGAAAGTCTAGTCCAGCTACAAGTGCAATGTCATACGGCTATTACATTGAAAAATGAAAAAGCTGGCAGCGCAGATAGTGGCCTGCAGAACAGCTGGTCTGCGTTGCCAGGTTTCAGGGATGGATGCGAAGAAAAAAACAAAATGAGAGAGCAACAATATATAAATCACAACGCTACTTTGTGGCAATAACAGAAACACACAACGGCGACCACTTCAGCACAATGTGGATGGCTGCGAACGACATCTGTTGTCATTAAACTGAGGCGGAAAACGGTAATGATAACGTTCGGTTTAGTTCAATAGCAGCGTAGAAACGAAACCTTGCAATGAGACAATTTCGAGTCAAGTGCATAAAATGTACATAAAGCGGCTCAAATGTTAATGCAACTGAGAGTGGGCCGCCAAATGGGAATCCATCCAGCAACAAACCACCGAAACAACCGTCAAGCAGAAAACGAAGAGAGGAAAACGAAACGAGAATTTCGATTCCGATTTAAATGAACAGAAATCAAAAACAGAACTCGAGAAGCGAAAAAGAGAAAGAAAGCAAAGCTTCAAGTGAAAATTAGGCCAACACTTTATTTAAACATATATATGTATTTTACTTTCCAATCTGCTTATCGGCCGTTGGCCATTCCCGATAATAACCAATGAAACCTCTCCAGAAGAGGCCATCCCATCTACTATAACATTGACTGAACATCGGAACTTAGTTTCATTTCATCAGATTCAAATAACGTACTAAGCAAAAAGCAAAGATGGAATTTCTGGAGACTATAGTCAAGAGTCTTCAAACTCTGTTGTGTGAGTACAAGCCAGTTATTTATTATGTATCACCCCACCGAATTACTCCCGATCGATCCAGAGCCCACATCTAATCATAGCTTCTTTTGCATTTAGCATCCTACATCGACCTGGATTACTCGATGTGGCTGTACCGCTTCCTGACGCCGTTGATAGTCACATTCCTGCTGCCACTGGTCTTCGTGGCCCTCATATACATATCATTCTTGGTGCTCTTCATCTACAAGCTACACAGGTACGCAACTCTTATACCACTTAGCGATTAAAATTAACTTTAAAAGAACATTAGTTACAAAGACAGCCACAGTAACAATTGCACTCGCCGCCAATCTTGTCCAAGTGTAAATGACCTCTCATGCTGATCGCGCACTTTTCGGCAGCCGTTGTCCCGGATGCCCACCTTCCATTCCGTCCCTCCGGTTGGCTGTTGGTTGGTTGGTGGATCAGTCTGGCCTGGCCCTGTGCATAATGCTTCTTGTCTCTTTTTCCATTTTAATTAAAACGCCACAGCTAGTGTAGAACGAGAAGCACCAGAGCACATGTGTACAATAAAACACACATGAGCCGAGCGCAAACTCTCTTGCATTCACTTCACCCATTAACACCCCTTTTGCCCTTTGGGTTTACAAGTCCGTTCCTGCTCATGGAAACATCGCCGTCGTCAGCGACCGCTACAGAAACAGCAACAGCAAAAGCGACAGGCGACTGTTTATCAAGTGATCAACGTTGGCTGCAGTGACTTTTACTTGTTTTGTGTGTGTGTGTGTGTGTGTGTCTGTGGCTACGTGTATTCTGGCGTGCTTTTATTTATATTCTAACTCTCTAATGTCTACTATTCACTGCAGAACCGGTTCTGTTCTCTATGCTAATTAGCTAAAAAGCTCTCTATACCATGCACTAGACATAGCTCTACCCTTATCTCCTGTTTGACATTATCTAACGATTCCCATTGATGGATCCAAACCACTGAATTTCCCGCCAGATAATGGCACAAAAATACACACTCAACCAAGTACAGATATCGCCTTGTAAGAGTCAAATGCTGGATCAGTTCGATAAGCACTCCTTAAATAAAAACACAAAGAAAAACAAGAAAGCAAGGCTTAAGCTTGTGATTCTCTGCAATTCGGTTCATCTTGTGTTAGCCATATGATAAGGTCATCTGATTTTGATACGATTTCGTTATAATTATACGAAAAAACAACAACTTATTATCGTCCTAGCCTTTCTAAGCCATTTTATCCAAACTTGCAATTACTTCAAAAGCCAAACACATGTTCTAACAATGAATGGTTTTTCTTTTCGCGGAAGAAATATGGTAATACATTTATATTACCCTCTACAAAGATATAGCGTGGCGAAGTTTATATACCCTTGCATGAACGGGAAATCGAATCGATTTGGTGGGATTCCTTTTGTTCATTCCGACCGAATCAACAATTCGGCTTTCTCAAAAATTTTTGATTCGCCGTCTGCTTGACTGTGTGTGCGTCATGGGTGCTGAGTACAGATCATGTTTGTGCATGGACAATACCAATCTTTGTGTTTGCGAAAATGTTGTACCGGCATACTATACATGTCGACACATACACAAAAGCATTACTCCGTTGTATACGTCAAAGCACTTTAGAAACATGCGAATCAATTTTGCTGATATGATTCGTAGTACTCGGATTCGGTTGTTAGTGATTCGAATCGGAATGAAGGCAGGATTCGTAATGTTGGAACATATTAAAGTGTCATAAGTAAAGCTGTGATTTTATGAAAACTGTGAATTCATACAGTGTTCTAAAACCTACATACATATACAAATTAATATTTTTTAAGATTATCTATCTATATGAATGTACATATATTTCGTTTTTATGCAAATTATATAGCCAAAATTTACTAGAGCTATGTATGTACACACATATATAAAAAGAAATAAATACCAAGCGACCTTTCATTGACCGATCGTCCCTTTGATGAAATCATTGGGAGTTATGTACATATATATATGTACATATACATATGTAGATATGTATATAAATATGTAAATATGTATAAAATAATGACATAAACGTGATAATTTAGTTGAATTATCTGCGTAAAGAAATCCGTTTTTCTCGTATCGACTTTTTGTTTTTTATACCGGCCGATTCCGACAAATGATCTGTGTACATATGTACATATGTGTAACCTCAAAAACTCAAACCTGAGAGACTAGTTTAGCGTAGAAAGAGCACAGACGGACAAGACTTGGCTATTTATACTGATCAAAACCATACAATGTACTACCAAAGAAAATATAGGTACGTATAAAATGGGTAACGCCATGCAACTTTTTGGATCTCGATTTTTGTGCCTGGAATCTATTTAAATTCCAGTCTGAAAGAGAAAGACATATGGATGTGTATAAATGTCCCATATCTACTCGTAATAACTAAAATGATAACTAGTATAATAATCCGTAAATCGAATTCCATGATTTTAACGATGGGATCAGAAACTATTCGTTCGGTGCAGTCCTGATGATCCCTGCAATTCTGTACCGATGAAGATTATTAGAAATAATTAACCTTTTTTAAGAACTTGGCGACTAAGGATGATACCAAAATCGATAACGAACGGGCAACTTACCCCTTGATATCTGACCTATATACATACATATATATGTGCATACATACATAAGTAAGTAAAGTCGTTGATCAAATCGTTTTCATTCGGATAGGGTAGGCAATTTTTTGTTGCTTCTGTCAGTGGTTGTTTTGGTCCCCACGTTTTTGGCCACAAGATTCTTTTTGCGAACATTCTTATCAGCGGCTGCGCATTGTCCCTGCTCCCTGCTGCGTTCCACAAATTGGGCCCCCTACATACATATGTACATGCACACGCACGCACATTCATATGTGTATGTATATATGTATGTACATTTTAGTCTGTATACAAATTAATTTATAAGGTATATATTTGAGGACAAGTCTCTGTCGCTTTTATGCTGATAACACCTGGTGACAGCGAAAGAAGAAATTAAATTTAAACATAATTATCAGTTCTTTTCAAATAAATTTGGGATTGGAGCAAACTGCTGACCCCACTCCACCCGTAGTGGAGTCACCTACTGGACTACCTAATCCTAAATCTACTCAATGATAACTTCAACAATTTAAAAAATTCTCGTCTCCTTGTATCTTCGTTGTATCAGGCAGGTAATCATGCGAGCTGTGCAAACGGATCGCAACTTCTGGCGCGTAGGCCGCAAGATAGTGGCTGCCATTTGGGACGCCCATGCGAGAATCTACCACGGGTACGAGGTGATCGGTCTGGAGAATGTACCACAGGAGGGCCCGGCGTTGATTGTCTATTACCATGGAGCAATACCCATCGACATGTACTACCTGAACTCGCGGATGCTGCTGCAGCGAGAGCGTCTGATCTACACGATCGGAGACAGGTTCCTTTTCAAGCTGCCCGGATGGGGCACCATTTCGGAGGCCTTCCACGTCAGTCCCGGCACCGTTCAATCTTGCGTGAGCATTCTGCGCGACGGTAATCTGCTGGCTATTTCGCCGGGCGGCGTCTACGAGGCCCAGTTCGGGGACCATTACTATGAACTGCTGTGGCGCAATCGTGTAGGTTTCGCCAAAGTTGCCTTGGAAGCCAAGGCCCCCATAATTCCCTGTTTCACGCAAAATCTACGCGAGGGTTTCCGGCAAGTAGGCATTTTTCGAAACTTCTTTATGCGTCTGTACAACAAAGTTCGCATTCCGGTCTATCCCATCTACGGGGGTTTTCCGGTGAAGTTTCGTACATATTTGGGTAAACCGATAGATTACGATGAGACCCTTACTCCGCAGGACCTTCAGAACAAGGTGAGTGGACTTCGCTGAACTTTTCTTGTCATTCCATTTCCACTGACCTTTTTTCTGGTATTCTTCTGTGGCAAGGTTGCCACAGCCATTGAGGATCTGATCAATGAACATCAGCGATTGCCGGGCAGCATTCTCCTGGCACTTTTGGACCGGCTGCCGGCCTTCAGACGGGCATCTTCAGGCCTTAAAAAGAAGGAGGAGTAAGCGGAGGAGGAGGAGTAGGAGGAGAGGAGGAGGAGGAGTAGATTTACCGGCTCCGAGAGCTGTTTTCCTACTCCTGCTCTCCCCACATCTTTGTCGGCAACGATGATAACTTTTGAAGAGAGATTGACAGTGATTGATTCTGGTTCTGGCCGTCAAAGACTTTCTTCCATGTACTTTATGATCATAGTGAAGTATGTATAAGTAGTTTATATTTGTACAACTATACACCTATACTGCGCAGAAAAGTACCTTGTACTTGGTCCCCCGTTGCACTATGATGCAATGCATTTTGTTTTTTTGTTCGCGGTTTCTGTTAGATATGTAGAAACGCTCAGTGCATCCCCCAATAAGAGACTTAAAACTCAGTCAAGTTCAAGTTCTCTGAAGTGCACACACGTAGATCTTATAAATTGTAATAAACACCAGCGATAAGCCCAATCCAATCTCCCAATCCCATCATACCTTCATGACCTCGCGAGCAGAAATGTTCTTAAGTCAACCTTGAGTCCAATTATGAACAAAGAAGAATTATTCCAAAAACAACAACAGCAAGAACAAAACCTTCAACATTTTAATATACTTTTCTTTTCTTAATATAATTCTGGCTGCATTAAACAATTATCTAATTAGTCTGTGTTAAGTGTATAATTTCTTATGACTGCGTATGCATATGCATACATATATTTTTGCGATCTTATTTTGTTAGCTCAGCTGAAGAGTAGCGGACGCAGCAGTCGAGTGAATGAAGAGAATACGTGTGTGTGCGACTGTGTAATATATTTATAGTTAAGAAGAAGATTGTACCACATACATATGTACATAATTGTAGCAAATAGTACAAGTAAACGAATGTGACGTGTTGCCCTGCTCCCTGTCTCCCCTCAGATGACAAAATTAATACAGATTTGCAACAGATAAACATAATCAGATGTGAAAAAATTATAAATCGAAGCATTTTAATGGGACATGGTCTGTGGTTAATCTATGTATGTATGTATTTGCATATTTCAGACTTAGAGGCGAAGGCTTGCTTTTCAAACCACAAGAGGAGAACCCAGTTAGGAGATTTTTGGTAAGTGTCGGTGTGATTCAGTCCACCGATTTGTATCATGCTCGGAAGAACATATGTACGTAAATATGTATGTGTACGATCCAGATAATATAACGAGCGAGCTTAAACGTAGTGAGCCGAGGCGAGAACCGTGGCTTTACATTTATACCTGATACTCACCGCAACACTAACCGTTTCCTCTCGCTCCTCCACCAGACGCGCACACTGCACGAGGAATAGTGTGTGAGAGAGAGAGCACCCATTCTCTATGATGTGTGTAATATCACAAGACTCTACACCAAATTTGGTTGCTTTAGCTCTTGTAGTCTCTAAGAACTCGTCGTTAAACAAGACGGACGGATAGACAGACATGGCTATATCGACTCGGCTATTGATGCTGATGAAGAAAATATGTATATATAGTTTATGGGTTCGGTACCGCTTACATCTGGCTGTTAAACACATCCGCTATATCCAAATATAGCCCTATACTATTTGAGTATCGCATATAAAATTTACAAAGTAAATATTTCTTGAAAAACATATGTTAATTGGAATTTTATTTCTATACAAATTGATAGTTACAAATCTCAACTGGATTTTCCACCCACCATGCTGTACTTCAAGCGGAACACTCTTCTGGCGTAAGGGTCACATCTGGTGTCCCCCAAGGAAGCCACCAGGGTCCACTGTTATTTGTTTATATCATAAAAAATCTGCATAGATCTTATCTTCATCTGCCTCAGCCATTCTGCAATTTTGGTGTATAAAAAATCTTTAATTTCTCCATCACGGACAAGTCAATGGACGCGCTCACCAGCACAACTTGAATGGCGATCAATTACAATTTTGGCATAAATTCATAGATCCCATTTAGCGTGAAAATAATACGCTATGATAAGTAAGACGGCTTGTCCAACGAGTTTGTTGGATTGTTGGGTTGGGTAGGTTTATGGCTTTCACTTGTCTGTCCCTTCAAGATTTGCGCGAACAAATTAAATCTCTGTCATAATCTATACTATATATGCATACACTCTTTCGGTTATTATGCTCGAAGTATTAATTATATACTCTACTCAGAATTATGGTTTGAAAATTCCATCTCTTCCAAGATATGTACATATGTATATCCGAAAGGTTTCTTGCAGCCGACATCCGTATATAAAAAGTAATTCCGAATATGAGTACGAGTAAAACAAATTAATCTTTTATATTAGTTTATAATTTAAAAATTCATTTATTTAACGATAAAAATGTCTAATTTTTCTCTTATTTTCCCCATGCTTTTTTTGTCCGAATTTCTTAAGCATTTTCTCCGGCAAGTGGACGTATCCCATTCTCAATAATGGGAAACGATTTTTACAGCAACCAGGACTGACGGACAAGAAATGACACACTAAAGATTACACACTGTATGGTACTACATAAAAACATATACTATTGCTAGATCATTGGGGTCTCCCATTGTAGGACTTCGTTGGTTGAGGAACTTACAGCAGATAGGGGGATAGAAACAAGTTAGAACTGCTCGGCCATAAGGAGTACAACGGTGGCCGTCCAGCCGGTGAACGGATTGCAGCCCTTGCCCTCACCAGTGGAGTCATCGTACTGTTCCCAGAGGTAGCCGCTCTTCTGATATTGCCTGAATATATTCCTCACTAGATTCTCACGCAATTCTGTGTAAATCTCACGGGCCAGCGCGGCATTGGGGCCCTCTATCTTGCCGTAGTGGTGCAGGGCCTTCACAGCCAGAAAGTTTATGTTGATCCAGATGGGTCCGCGCCAGTACGGCGGATCGTGCTCAGTGTTTCGCTTCATATACAGCGGGGAGCGCTTAGATAGCGACCGCAGGCCAAACTTTGTCCAAAGCTGCTGAGGATCCCTTAGGTCCTGCAGCATTTTGGTCAGATACGGCGAGTCATGATCAAGCTGCTCCAGCAGCAGCGGGAATAGATTTACATAGCCAAAGGTGGTATCCACAAACTGGTATGTCGGCTGCTCCATCGACACGCGCACCATCTCTGGCTGTTGCGACGGGTGGCTGCCCCGCTGCGGCGACATTGCTGGTTGACGCTTTAGCATGACCTGGTCGGTGTGGAGGCCCCAGTCGGCGTACTGTTCACTGTAGGGGGCTAGGTGCAGACGGTTCAGCTGCTCGTTGTCCGTCAAATAGGAGGCCGTTTCGAAGTACTTCACGTCGTCCTTGCCAAGCAGCGTCGACAGCTCGGCCATCACGCTGGCGGCCAGCGCCACCCAGCACCGTAGGTCCAAGTGCCGCTCCCTGTCGGTGGGATGCGAGGCGCGTGGATAATCGTCTAGACCGGAGGATAGGCTTTTGGGATTGAGCTCACGCTGGGTGGTAGTATTGCGACCGCGCCACAGATACGATCCCATCAAGTCGCCTGCGAAAGAAAGGTGCAAAGCACGAATTAGAAAAGGAAAGAGATAAAGATACAGACTGAGAGATAAAGATGGAAGCCCAACCTTTTTGTGTAGTGTTGTACCAGTTGAACCACGCTTGGATACGGGGATAAAGCCGCTCGAGGGTGGCCATGCGACCCTTTTGTGAGAGCTCTTGCCTGTGGCTAGTGAGCAGCTTCCTTAACGTTAGAAAGAACGTTGGCGGATTGGCATTGCTGTTTCTTTGGGTGACAAACTCTTCGGGGACCTTGAACATGGCCTCAGTTCCGAGGATTTGCTCACGTGGAATCCAGCCCTCGACATTAAGCAGATCGAACCAGTGACAGATTATGTCCAACTCGATTTCGACGTCCCATGAGCTTATCAGCAACCCGTGGAAGCCCTCGTCCCATAGAAAGCCACGTGGAAAGAAGCTGCGAGAGGGCACGGCCGTGTATAGGGGAGCCTTCCAGTAGGGTACTGGGTTCTTGGTGTGGACGGACTGCACACGGCTAGAGCCGTAAAAGTAGCCGATTCCTCCGAGCATATTGCTCAGTGCGTTGCGTGCAAAGCGCACCTCTTCGGGCGAGTAGCCGCGTCTCTTTAGCTGAAACTTTTCCTCGAATCGCTCGTCGAACTCATTGATCTTTGCCTGCAGTGACTCTGTGTATGCCCGGCCCGTGGGCGGCTTTGGTATGGACTCGCTCAGAGTAAAACCCGATGTGGACTGATAGGTAACGTCGAGGGTGAAGTCCACCTCAGCCGTTATTTGTATGGCTATGAAGTTTGGCTCCGGATTGGACGAGGGCAGACCGTTCTGGAAGACAATCTCACCGGGCAGGCCAATGAAGCGGTTGCCACGCTTGTCTGCGAACGCTCGAAAATGCGAGAAAAGTGTGTCTTTTAACTTACTCAGAGACGGCGCCACCGTGCTCAAGTAGGATTTGTGCAGAATCCTTCCCTTCATTGCATGGAAGCGAACCTGGAACTCGCCCAGCCCCTGCGTCTCGCCATAGACACCAGGCTCGGGGCTCTTCTCGTCCGACACGTACTTGATATGGCCATTGGTGCGCTCATCCAGAGCCACGTACCAAATGAGCGAGATGCTCTTGTCCCAGGCCCGCGTTGTGTTCCTCACCGAGATGCGAGCAGTCCAGTCGCCGCCATATTGCTTCCCGGCCGGATACTTGACAAAGGAGGTCTTCAGCTCGTAGGGCAAGTCCTGGATCTCCTGCATGCCAAAGCTACGGCCGTCGTGATGCGTCCATCCGTAGCCGTCGAGATTGTCGCCCTGTTCACACCAGTGCCGGATGCCCTGGCCACCATGGCCTAGACTACTGGGCGTGTACCACATCAATCCCATTACCAGGGAGTGCGGATCGCGTGTTTTCATACCGAAGTATGTGAACGGCCGGTATGATCCCCAGTATCGGTCTGGATCGTCCAGGCCCGTGTGTATAACCATTTTCTGATTGTCGAACGGAGTGTTGACCCTTGTCTCTAAGTAGCCCACGTAACCAAAGTACGAAGCGATGCCCAGGCAAATGCATCCGATTAATGTTTTCCACTTGTCCATCATCACCTTGGAGGATAAATTGAACCTAGTGCTGCGTTTTTGTTTCGAGTTGGCGGCTGCGGCCGCTGCTGCTACCGCCGCCGGTGTCGCTGCTGCAGATGCCGGTTGGCCAGAGCCGCCAGAATTTGACCTGGCAGCGCCAGCATTCCGGGCCATTTTATTTTTTGGTTTGGACCGTACTGGGGAGCTGTGATAATCTACTTGGTTCTTGCACAGTTAAAATTATTTTGACAGCGCATTGTATTTTTGCGTTGTGCGCAGGGTTGCCAATTCCAATTCCAATTACAAAGAGATCCGAAAAAAGTGTTAGCAAACAGAATCAAGGTTGAATCAACTGCATTTCACTTAAAACTCTAGGGATTGTAAAAAATACCACAAATACCATGAAATACTTTTTTATAAGATATCGGCTTGTTAGCTTGGTGATCTGAGTACTGCTTTCGAACTGACCCTAGCAAACACATTTTTAAACACAGTTTCATACGAATATCAACCCTGATTCTGTTTGCCAGCACTTTTTTCGGATCTCGGAACAGCCCTTAAAACTGATGTAATGAATTAAATAAAGGCTGTTGAGAAGAGGGAATTGTTATGAAATTTAGGGGATAAATAGGGATTACGGGTTTGTCCAATATTGCGGTGCTTTATCTGTATATTGTAGTTCTCCGGCGCCACAGAGCCCACAAATACTACATTCCTGCTTGCTTTAATAGAATATTTGTTTTCGGATCTGAGTACAAGGCTTACGGAGCACAAAATGCGAACGATGGATATAAGTTTCAATATCAATGTTAAATTTTCCCGCTCGTTACTATCGATGGTGAACTTAAGAAATCGATGGTCGGCGAATTTTTACACAATTTCTTAAAGGTTCTTAATGGGCCGTTTTATATATACATATGTGTAAATAAACTAAGATATAAGCAAGCCCCTTCATGGAATATTTAAATTTAGACATTTTTTTTTAGATTATGTTGATCATAAGATCAACATTAAACTTAGTCGGTGTTTGAAGACATTGTAGTTCTTATTTAGGAATATAAGTTCTTGTATCATCATCTGTCTCAGCGCTTAAATTCCCATCTGTCGAATATACTATTTCAAAATATATTTAAAGATAATTTTTCATTACGTAAATATGCAATATTGTTCATTTGGAATACGGATGGGTTGATACATGTATATAAATTGCATTAAAAAACAAATAAAACCATGCAATTACAAACATGTGGTACACACATACACGAATTTTCTTTTATTTCAGGGTTTTTTGCCAATACTTTATTGGAAAACTCTTAAAAACATATTTTTATTAATTTCAAATTAATACTTATGTCTTAAATGTTTATCCATAGCTTAATTTCACAATTTGTTCATTTCTTTTTCCACCAATAATGTTCTCTTGTGTTTACGTATCTTTTTGCATTTTTTTTCACTTTTTTTTCTATAATATTCTCTGTACGTTATCTTTTTTAAAACTCATCCGAATTGCAAAAAATTCGATGTTTGAGAAAAATATTGATATTTGGTTGCCTTTTAGCCGTCGTGCATGTTGGGACTTTTTCTGGAACTTTTAGAGGGATTTTGTGGGAAAAACATCATCCCAACAATTTCCTTTTTCATCACAACAATATCCCTTACATTCCATGCTCACTTACGTATTTTACCGTTGGCACCAAGGTATACTAAACAAGGTAGGCTTATAGAGAGGAATAAGTAGTTAATCAAAATGACAACAGAGAGAGAGAGAGAGAGAGAGACTCACAACTGCTGCAGGCAAACTGAAATTTATGTAGTTAAACACAGAGCGAGCGAGCCAATAAGCCTACCTTGCTTAGTATACCTTGGTTGGCACCATTTTTTTGTATGGGCCAACAGCATGTGCCCCGAAATTAGCGACATTGTCCCACAACATTTGCACGGAATTGGAATTGTTCCACAACATTGGCACGTGATTGGAAATATTTTGTGTGTGTGTGTGTGTGTTTGCGGCGATTTTACGTGTAAACGAATTCGCCTGTTCCAAAAGTGTGCAATGTTCGCAAATTCGCTTTTTCGCCAGATTTGTTGATTTGAAACGCCGATCGTGGCATATCCTTTAGTTTTCTTATTAGTTTTAGTCATTTTGAAAGGATATTATAGAATGTAATAACAGTTTGTTTTACTAGGCACCAATTATTGCAGAAACTAGTCAGTCTCTATCTCAGAAAATGTTACGGTTTTTGGTCTTCTTATAAAGACTGAAAATGGGTATCGGGATCGATATGTTAATAATAATAAATTCATCAAATGAATTATTCGGTCAAAAATTGTAAATATGTGCAATATACAATATTAATTGCGTTTTAAAGCACCTGGAAAAAAAAGAAATAAAACATTAAATAATGGAAAAAGGGTATACAATTGTCGATACTACCGGTTAACAAGCAACAAGTGTTCAAATGATGTGACATTTCATGCTCATTTACGTTTTCCTACGTCGCATTTCATGCTCACTTAAATTTTATACCGTGGCTG
Organism: Drosophila affinis; assembly: GCA_037356375.1. Lineage (NCBI taxonomy): Eukaryota > Metazoa > Arthropoda > Insecta > Diptera > Drosophilidae > Drosophila > Drosophila affinis. Next base: position 36,633,559 of record CM074802.1, on the reverse strand, counting down.
AAACGTCATTTTAGAAACAATCTAAAAAAAAAGAGTCACTAAACTTAGCCAATCTTGTAGACAATTGATTCATCAATCGTATAAAATTATGTGCTCAGGCCTGGGAGTCCTAGTTAGCTAGTAATATTAAACGGAATATCAAATTGGAAAAAATTTAAAATTTAGGTGTGTCTGGCAAAAAAAATCGATGTTTGAAAAAACTATCGATGTCTGCAGTGAGGACCCTAACATCGATTATATCGATGTTAACATCGATGTTTCTCCAGCTCTATCCAAGCATGGACGCGAAATCAATTCAGAAAACTAGACGGTCATTTAAAAAGCCTTTTGTCTTCCCAAAGAACTGTGTCTACCGCCCGATGCGGCAGATAAGCAATATGGAACGAAACCAGAAGCTGCCTGTTGACAGGCCAACGTGTAAGTAGCTAGAGCACGATGCATGTATTTCTTTCGACGCTCAACTCGCCTTGTCTCTTTGTGTGAATAATCTAGACTTCACGCTGAATGCACCGCCCTCACTGGTCCCAGCCAAGAAGTATTCGGACATTAGTGGCTTACCCGCCCCATATATGGATCCACACACAAAGCTACGTTTTGCCAATGCCGAAGAGTATTCTTCCATGCAGCACATGCCCTCGGACATCATCAACCGGTACCTATCGGTACGCGGCTACACGAGTGCCGTGGGATAGTTGACTCAGCTCTCAAGGTCCGCTCTGGAGGTTTTCTGACCTTTCTTTTAGTTAGAATGTAAGGTCCATTTTTAAGTATAGATTGTAAAGAGATGTTAGATTTTAAGGCCGTGAAGTGGTAGTGGCAGGTAATGTCAATCCCAAGAACTTTTAAAAATCAAGCAAGTGAAACCACGCTGACATTATTCGATACCTTCGCAATGGTTATTGTGAAAGCTCAAATTTCAGTTGTCCTTTATCTGGCGAACGAGCGCTAATGCGTGCTATAAGATGTGTCGGTACATGTACAGCTAAAGGATCTTTATTTAGGCCTTTCCATAAATGTTTTACAAACTACATCCCACGTGTTTTCAGTTAATTTAGATTTAATCATCTAAGTGAAGTATCAAAGAAAGTTTCGGAAACTCATGAATTTCCGGGATTGCAATTTCCCAGAATATCTGTATTTCATGCTCGGTCTGTATTTGTGTGCGTGTGCCTATGGAAAGCGGACTAGTTATAAGTGTTATGGGACCCGCTTCCCGGACCGCAGCGCACTCACCGTGTGAGCTAAGACTAATTTCAAAGTGTCCTTCATGCATTTTGTGGAATTCGATCCAGGAATCTTGTTTCATGCTACCCGGCCTGGTTGATGGGACGGCTAATACTGTTCGGCTGGGTGAGCATCTGCAGGTCTGCGCGAAAGCTCCGCGGCAGTCCAGAGATGTCCAGCTGGTACTTCAGCACCACCATGGTGGCCAGGGTCTTCAGTGTTGGCTCGAAATCCAGCACATGCAGGTCGCTGTAATCTATGAGAGGCAATACCGGCAGTGGCCCGGCATCGAGTACATCACCATGGCCATGAACTGCAGGGGCAGCCGGAGCCTCACCCTGCTGCTCTTGTTGCTGCTGCTGGACTGCGGTTGCATTGGTGGAGATCCGTGGACTGGTGCCGCCAAAGAGGAACATTTGTGTGCCTATCACAATGGCACATTGGCGCCGGCGGGCCGTCGGCGCCTGGCCATTGGCACGTATTAGGTTCCAAAGTTTGCTACGTGGATCAAACGTGTACAGGTCGTTGAAGTGTTGGTCCAGTAGCCCATTGTAGCCCCCAAAAACGTAGATGAGCTTGTTATAAACGAACATGCTATGGCTGCGTCGGCCTACGGGGACCTTTCCGGCCGTAAATGGGCGGTGCCATACCTTTGTCTTCATATCCAGAAAGACAATCTCATGGCAATAGGTCTCCTCCTGACTGTGGTAGGGGCTGTGCTTATCGCCGCGACCCCCGAAAATGTACATGCGCTCTTCCTCGTATGCTACAGCGGCATGGAAGTCCCGGTAGCTGGGGGGCACCCCAAATGTCTGTACATAGGTCCACTCCATAGTGTCCAGATTCAGGGTGTGCACGTCGCTGCTGAACTCGTTTATCTCATCAACGAAACCACCGAATATGTACATGTTGTTTCCGATGACACAGGCCGAGTGGCCGTCGCGAGCCCCAGGCAAGCAGCCAGTGACCACGGGCCGGGTCCACTCCGCAGTTTTTGGGTCGAAGCAGTACAGGACGTTGCAAAGATTCTCGTCGTTCCGTCCGCCCCATATGTAGATGCGTTCCTTGTAGGCGACCACGGTGTGGCCGTAGCGCTGGAAGGGCACCAGCGGATACTTGAGCGGAACACCTTCTTCGTCGTTCTGCTGTGGAACGAGCGTCCAGCGCATGGTATGTGCGTTCAGTACGTGCACATCGATCTGTTCGTTAAAGCGGTAGTCGTAGCCGGTGCAGTATCCACCGAAGCTGTAGATTAAGTCACCCACGCCCACGGCGGCATGGTTAACCCTCTGAGGTCCTCCGTCCAGGTGCACGGTCCACAGCATTAGGCCACTGCAACAGAATGATGACAAAGAAAAACTTATTCAGTTTGGGCCGAACTCAGGCAGAGACTGAACAGCTTCAACACAAAAATATAAAAGCAAACAGACCGAGTTATTATGGAGGTGTGAGTGCTTGAAGGCCACAGAGGTGTAAAGGCAACGGCAGATACCACCACTGTTGTTAAAGGTAATTTAACTTATTTGTATGTATTTGTTGTTGTTACCGTTTTTAATAAAACTAGGTATGGAACTTCGCACTTACGGAACGTATATAGTATACTTTTCCACCGATGACAGCACTGGCACGAAACAGATGACTCGTACTCAGACAGTGCTGTAAGTGGCGTGAACGTGTGCAGCCTTTTTTAGTCACATTCACAGCACCAATGTAACGGAAAAAAGTTATTTAACCTTTTTTTAGTTATATATTTCGTTATATTCTATTCTACAAATAATTCAGTGCTTATTGACAGTTGTATATCAGGGCCTGCCTGTTTCAAATTTTACAAATCTGCTTCACGCTCTGTTAGCGAACTGGTGCTGTTGGGCGCACAGAACGATGTGCTGTTAGAACTAGTACGTGAGGCGAAAGCAGCACAGCGCGATGTATATTTATTCAGTATGTAGTTAAAAACAGTATACTGTGTGGTAGTGCATGGTAGTGGTAGCATGTATGGAACGGACCCGAATCCCATGCTAGTTTAAGCCCAATGTAAACTCTGTGGACGCAATTCGTTCTGTAAGGTGCAAACGCGTAGCGAGTGCTCTGTTAGAGAACAGGTGCTGTTAAAGGCAGAATATGAGCGCAGCGCAAACAAATGTGAAACAGAAACAATGCAAACTTCTGTTTCTGCTGCATTATACAAGTGAAGAATACCACGGATACCACGGACAAAGTGCCTTTTTATTGGGTCGTCGTCGTTGCTGCCTAATTTTATGTTTTCTGCGTATGGTGTGTGTGGCTGGGCTGTGCATCGTTCTTGCTAACAAACAAAAATTACAACAGGCAAAACGTAAGTTGTTTTAACATCATTTTTCTGCCAATTTCAGTTGTTATGCCCCTTTGTATACCCGCTCCCCACATTGAACGCAGCGCATCGCATTAGTAAAAACAAGATATGTATGTTTGTTTGTTTGTGTGTATAGAGAGTTGTTTTCCATCTGCGTGCGTATGCCCACTGTTTAACAAATTGCGCCTTTCGACAGCAAAACTTCAGTTTGAGCAGGAGAGAGCGGGTCGCGAAACGGGTTCATTTCATTTTTTGTCTCTCATTTGCCGTTGGTATTGCATTTCTTCCACACAGCTGACTTTTTTTCTACCCATTCTGTCAGAAGAGTGTCTGCGCAGAAGGGGCAGGGGCCAAGTGGAAGGATTTTCGCAGCTTATGTTTCTTGCATACACAGAGAAAAACCACCAATTCTCACACTCACACAACCAAACACAAGCTAACAGCTGTAGTGCGCATGAGTGTCTGTGTGTGTCGTCGACCCAGCTGTTTGTGTATTGTTGTTTACGATTTTACCTCTCTTCTGCTGGCACTGTAGCTGTCTGTCGCCAGCGTCACAACGCAATAAGGTCAGGCTGTTTTCTGATAAGAAATAACGAACGTAGCCAAAAAGTGTGCAACCCCGGCATGGAAATATTTAAAGCAAATAAATGTTTTTTAGTTTTATGTATGTACATACATACATTTGTATGTAAATATGTATAGTATGTATTTTTTTTTAAAAAGTGGGATTTAGTCTGTATCTCTCTCGTCAAGTGTTGGTTATTCTGGTTTTCTTTGTCTGGAGATAGCGCCCCATCACTCTCATAGTTTTTATCTGCATCACGATAATCACTGGCGTTACAGGTGGTGTGTTTTTGTGTGTGAATAATTGATTGAGTTCTTTTTTTTGTCAGAGATTCCATAATTTGATGATAAATATGTAAATAGTACGGTATATAAAGCGCTACAATAGTTGGGTAAAATTCCTAGAACACTTTTTTTGGGTAATTTTTATACCCGGTACTTGAAGAGTTAGATTTGTGGGGATAACGGTTGTGTGTAACGCCCAGAAGAAAGCGTTTCCGATAAAGTATATATATTCTTGATCAGCATCAACAGCCGAGTCGATATAGCCATGTCTGTCTGTCCGTCCGACCGTCCTCATTAGCGCCTATATGTCAGAGACTGTTAAAGCTAGAGCGACCAAGTTTTGTATCCAGTCTCCTGTGTGATCACACTACTCCAAATGTAATTCAAAATTTCGCCCCGCCCCTTTCCGCCCACACAAAGGACGAAAGTCTGTGGCGTACACAATGTTGAAGATACGAGAAAACTAAAAACGCAGGGTCATAGAGAATGCCTATTTCTATCAGAGTGTTGAATCTGGATCAGATCGGATCATTATTATAACTTAAATGAAGAAAACCATTTCGAAAGTCATCATTCCCTCTCGCTCTCTCTCACACGCGACCCCATCTGCTTTGCTTATTCGTATAAATGAGCGCCTAGTTCTCAGAGACTATAAGAGCTAGAGCAACCAAACTTTCTATCCAAGCACCTATGATACCGAACCAGCACAAGTTTGTTTTAAAATTTTGCCACGCCCCCTTCCGCCCCCACAAAAGACGAAAATCTGTGGATTCCACAATTTTTAAGATAAAAGAAAAGCAAAAACGCAGAATCATGGAAAATTACCATATCTACCAGATTGCCGAATATGGCTCAGGTCGGAACAATATTATGGACAGAAGAAACGAATTAAATTTCAGTGGCTACGCAACGCCTGCCAAGCGTTGACTCACTTCCTCTCTCTCTGTCGAAAACACTTGTACGTCTCAAATATGTAGTTATACATGTAGAAGCAGATGTAAAAAGCATATGCAAACAAAATTGGACTTCATTTTTGAAATATTATTTTTTGCCCAAAATTTAATTCGTCCCTTTTACGAACATATAATAAATAGTATAAATCGTAAGCTCATATATGTATGTATGTATGTATATACTGACTGAGTACCGGGTATAAGGTAGGTAAAGGTAAAACGTTCTCCCTCGTTTTATTTGGAACAAGTACAGGTTATGCCAAAACTTAACGGACCTAGGATACAATTTGTCCTTCAAAATATTGTTGTACGTTTACTTATCCAATTTATTATATTATTATCAATTATCCATTGACGAAGATCATTCGTCTAGTTCTAAATACAGCTACACATGGGCAGATCCAACAAAATTATTAAAAGTAAAAAAAGGCGATTTCCATGTAGTTTTGGTCCCGATATTTCTTTACCCAATTGACATATAATATCATTATCTTTAATCTGAAAACCTTTTTTAAATAAGCAAAACTTTGCTTATTCGGTAATTTGTTTTCACTTTTATTATTCTTTAATATTATTTCCCACAAGAAATATGATTTTTGATCTAGGTTTTCTCTCAAAGTCTTTCTAAGATATTGATTAATATTTCCAGAGAATTTGTCCGATATATATTTAAACTTTTATTACCACGGAATTACGGACGTACCGGCAGTAACGTATGTACATACATATGTATGCACGTCAGATGCATCCGCGGATGTATAACAAGAAATCAGGACATTTTTTGACATATAATAACTTGGAAAATCAATGCTCAATATTTCATATAGTAGCACAAAAAAATGATATACAGATAGTCCAAATTAATTCGCAGAGTTTTTGAATTTTGTACCCCAACCACAAAACCCACTTCTGCTTTATGTGACGTAACGTGATGTCATGTTTTGGCTTACATATATATATGTTCTATAAATGTATATTTAAAAACGTTTATTCGGTTTTTAAAATTTTTTCAGCTCAGTTTTTTTTTTCTTGAGAATACCCTAATATGTACATATGCACATATGCACATCCAGCTGCGTTCCCAAACAAAGTTTTTAATTTAACTAGATTAAAATTATCATAAAAATATGTTCCTAACAACTTAAGATAGTTCTTTCTAATATTTATTTTTTTCATTTTCTCCGAAAAAACCTAACAGTCGAATTAATTCCTTACATCAGAAACTAGAACAGTCTTTCTGTACTGAATAATACAGTAACGATTTCTTAACTCTTTACGTCATATTTCAAGCTTTTTCGCTAAAAATCACCATTTCAAATAAGACAGACAAATAAAAAAAACAAGTGTTTGGTGTTAAATAATACTTGCATGGTTTTTAACAGTCTTATGGGGCGTGGAAAACATTATATGTAGTGCCGAAAAGCTAGAACTAATTAAAGGGCTTATTTCTGAAGCAAAGTAATATCTTAAGGTGAAAAAATTGAAGTCAAACCATTTTTGGAATATTTATACATGTTTCCAATTTTGTTTGCATAATATTTTTATACTGCTTCTACATTTCTACATGTGCAACTACATATTTGAAACGTAAAAGTGTTTGCGACAGAGAGAGAGGGAATGAGTCAGCGCTTGGCAGGCGTTGCGTAGCCACAGAAATTTAATTTGTTCCTTTTGTCCATAATTATGATCCGACCTTATCCAGATTCGGCAATCTGTTAGACACTGTCACTTCCCATGATTCTGCGGTTTTGGTTTTCTCGTACCTTAAAAATTGTGGATTCCACAGATTTTCGTACTTTGTGGTGGCGGAAGGAGGCGTGGCAAAATTTTGAAACAAACTCGTGCTGGTTTGATATCACAGAAGCATGGATAGAAAGTTTGGTTGCTCTAGCTCTTATAGTCTCTGAGAACTAGGCGCTCATTTGGACGAATAGGCAAAGTCAATGATGACTTTCGACATGGTTTTCATCATTGTGTCTATAATAATGGTTCGATCTGATTCAGATTCAACACTCTGATAGAAATGGGCATCATCTATGATTCTGCGTTTTTAGTTTTCTCATATCTCCCAAATTGTGTATGCCACAGACTTTCATCCTTTGTGGGGGCGGGCGAAATTTTGAAATACACTTTGAGTAGTGTGATAACACAGGAGAGTGGATACAAAACTTGGTTGCTCTAGCTTTAATAGTCTTTGAGATATAGGCGCAAATGAAGACGGACAGACAGACGGGCGGACGGACGGACAGACAGACATGGCTATATCGACTCGGCTATTGATGCTGATCAAGAATATATATACTATATGGGGTCGGAAACGCTTCCTTCTGGGCGTTACACACAACCGTTATCCCCACAAATCTAATATACCCCTATACTCTTCGAGCACCGGGTATAATAACAATTTTATTTCTGAAAACTTTAAAATAACTTAAAATTTAATAAACAACTTTAACTTCGTATGAAATAAGTATACATATGTACATACTGAATGAAAATTCAAAATCCTATTGAAAACATTTCTTAAATATTTTTTTGTTTATTTCTTAATAGTTGATATGCTTTCCTTTTTCAATACAAATTTAATTAATCCGGTTTCGCATTGAGGTTGCCAAATTTTGGAGAATTCCAGGGTTAATTTGATCCCATTCCTGGATCAAGGCCTTTTGAGGTCATTTACCGTATCAAACTGGCGGCTATTCCCAGCATACTCAAACCAGCCCAAGCCATTAATGATCCTCCACCGTGGTTTCGTTTACGGCAGACCTGCCGTGGTTGCCTTTTATCGCGCCAATACTTTTATCAGGAGTTATGGCCGTCCAAGTTAAGTTTTTTTCGTCCGAACGTAACTCTTAACTTACTAAACTCCTCTGACCAAAATTTGTACTTCTCAGCAAATTCTAGGCGAGCGGTACAGCGTCGCGGGAAGCATATGTAACCATTTCGTTCTCGTTTATAATTTGGTTTACGTTATAATTTACGTTTACGTACGTCTTTTGGATATGTCAAATTTCAGTTGACCTTTGATCTCCATGCAAGACTTCTTGTTTAGAACAGCTAGACGCCGGCAACAGCTAGTCAGGCAGCAATATAAGAAATTGCCTTGCCAGATTCGGACAGCCCTTTAATCATACCGCCATCTTCCTCTGATAAATGTGTCCCACAGGGCATTCTAACGTAAAATCAAAATTATTTTCCATCATTTCATTCTCGAAACATTAAAAAACAATTTGACGTACGTTTCGCTGATTAAAGAATATTTTTGGATCATACTTTTTAGCGTACCCACACTCAATAGCACAATCATCTCAATTTGCACATATACATATTTATTGCCTATGAAAACCACAAGTTGCTACACATATTATTAAAAACGGTACAAGGAATGAAGCCCAAAGAGGACCACTGGAGTAGGAGATCTTCATAATAGATAAGAACACAAACCTAACAAAAATGTACCGTTAACTTTAGAGAAAATATGTATGTATAAGAAAATTAAAAAGTGCACATATACTTCTTGCCCTGAGGTAGTTTGACTACTAAGTCTAGTTTGACGACTGCTGCAACATTACAAAATTTTGAAACTATTGTTGAAACGTTGGAAAGTGAAGGAATATTTATTTCGTCGGAGGAGTTCAAAGATATATTTTTTTTTGGTCATAGAAATCGTTTATGTCTAAGACGACCAATTTCAACCGTTCAACCGATCTTAATCCAATTTAGAATTTATTGTGTGATATAAATGAAGCTGTGGAAAAAAGTTCAATTTTGTTGATGAAAAAATGTGAATTATAAAGGTGTACGAAAAATGGCTATGTACATATGTATGTATACATATATATGCATGTACATATATGTATGTACCTATGGACCGTTCTGTATACCTTGTATATTTCCTACATAAAAGTGATCAGTAGAGGCTTAGCAAGTTTAGTAGTTTGCAAGAAAGAGAGATTTTTGTATACCCGGTACTCGAAGAGTAAAGGGGTATATTAGATTTGTGGTGATAGTGGATGTGTGCAACGCCCAGAAGGCAGCATTTCCGACTCCATAAGGTATATATATTCTTGATCAGGATCAATAGCCGAGTCGATATAGCCATGTCTGTCTGTCCGTCTGTCCGTCCGTCCGTCCGTCCGTCCGTCCGTCCGTCCGTCCGTCTGTCCGTCTTCATTTGCGCCTATATCTCATAGACTATTAAAGCTAGAGCAACCAAATTTTGTATCCAGTAGTCCTGTATTATCACACTACTCCAAGTGTATTTCAAAATTTCCACCTGCCCCTTCCGCCTGCAGAAAGGACGAAAGTCTGTGGCATACACAATTTTGATGATACGATAAAGCTAAAAAAGCAGAATCATAGAGAATGACCACTTCTATCAGAGTGTTGAATCTGGATCAGATCGGATTATTAATATAGCCACAATGAAGAAAACCATTTCGAAAGTTATCGTTCCCTCTCGCTCTCACACGCGAGCCCGTCTGCTTTGCCCATTTGTCTTTATTGACGCCTAGTTCTCAGAGACTATAAGAGCTAGAGCAACCAAACTTTCTATCGAAGCTCCTGTGATATCAAACCAGCACAAGTTTGTTTCAAAATTTTGCCACGCCCCCTTCGCCACTACAAAGGACAAACATCTGTGGAGTCCACAATTTTTAGGTACGAGAAAACCAAAAACGCGGAATCTTTACAAATGACCGTATCGGTCGGATCATTATTATGGCCAGAAGAAACAAATTAAATTTCAGAAGTCACGCAACGCCTACCAAGCGCTTACTCACTCCCTCTCTCTGTCTCTCACACAATTCTACGAACCGTATATATTGTTTATTTGTTTTTGTTTATTTTTAATTTTTTTGGCAAAAGTGTAATATATCCTCTTTGCCAACATATTCTGACTGAGTACCGGGTATTTAGTAGCGCCGCGGCCGCGAGGTTCACAACGTTCCCCCTCTTTTTTTTTTTTCAAATTCATCGAATGCGACTGCTTCCTGGTCAAGCAGGTTTGTGTCTGTACCGATAACGGATACATACACATTTTCCCACCACCGGTGCAATGTAGTAAACAAACTAACGAAAAAAAAATTTCATTGAGAGGCTAAGTTAAGCAAACAAACAAACCCACAGAGCCTAAGCCCATTCGCGAATGAAGTTCGGATATTTTCACTGTCATGCGTAATCGTATGTCATACTTCTCAATTTCGCAAGAACAGACAAGAACAGCTGACTAAACTGTTTGGGCGTTAATTATGTACGTGTGAATGTTTCCAGCTGTGAGCTTGGCTTGCTGCAATCCAATCCAGTCAGGCTTGCTTTCGCAAGCAATCTGACACACCATTGCAATCGTAGTGCAAAAACTTATCACGATACATACATGAGCAGACTTTCCGTTACACGCCAACAGTGGCGGAACCAAAACAGACCAACAGCACAGTGGTACATTAGGCCATTGCAAGCTTGCTAAATTAATAACTTCTGAACGAATAAACATTTCGACCTCCTTTTGCAACATTTTCGTAAGCGACAAATAGTAAATTGTTCAGGAGACGGTTTTATTTTTTATTTAAAAAAAAATTGCCCAAAAGTAAATTGGATAAGTGGTTAAAGACAATTTTTTTTTGTACACAGAAAATCTCCAACAAAAAAAATATTTTGTTGGGAAAACATTTACCTTTATGCACATACGATATTTTCGCAGGCACAGCTTGGACCCAAGAAATGTATTTTTTGTCTTAAGCTAGGTATCCAGCACTGCGGAAACTAAAAATTACTGTCAAACTCCATATAAAAAAAACTGGGCCAGGAATTTTTCGTTTGTTTTCCTGGCATCCAGCAACGTAAACGAAGTCCACGAATTCTTATCGATAGGATCGATATCCACACACAATATATGTATGTGCCTATTACCACTAACCATACAATATATAGACATGACAATTCATGTAGCGAAAATGACCGCACGGCAGTCAGACATCAGCTACACCAGGAGACCAGCTACACCAGTCGTGAGAGTGTATGAGTTCACATGTATTCTCGCTTATTTTGCGTGTTGTGCATGGGTGTATGAGCGCACAACTGAAATTTTCGCTTTCCAAACTATGTTTTGATTTTTGTGCTCGCGCCACCCTTCACTTTAGCATTATTGAAGTCGGCCCTTTTTGAAGACGCTTGCCTTATAATACCAGAATAACTGTTATTTTGGACATGCTTTAGATTCTAACTTTGTTTAATATAGAATATACTAATATAATAAGCTTATATACATATGTATATATATTCAAAAATATATATTTCATTGTATGTTGTATTGTATTAAACAATGATATATTTGATAATTTATAAAAAAGTAGTATGCGCTAAAAAACATATATACATATATCATCCTTGAATATGGATATTAATGACATATAAATGGGTAATAAATGGGTCCATACGGATTTTAGTGCCACACTTGCGAGTCAAATTTGAAATCATCCCTCATTTTCTGATGCGAATTTCCATCCACAGAGAGAACTTGCAAGTACATTCATATGTGTGTGTTCGTTTGCAGAGCTGCCGAAATTGCCAGCCAAATATTTTTGAGAAGATTTCTTGAGACACAAATTTGTTTGCTGAGTGTCGCTTATTAACGCGACGCACTAATACCCTATAGACAAATAATATAATTTGGTGTCATGTCTGATATACATTTTGCATTTGTACATATTTACATTCGTTCCTTATATTCGTTTATAGTACATTAAACAAAATTAGAATATAGAGGATATTCAATATATACAATTATTGTAATTTTGGGCAAGCGTCATTATAAAATCATAACTTACAATCAATTCTAAAGTAATGGGTGTTTTCTTAGACAGCGGCGTGGTAAAAAACCAATACAAACAAGATATGTACACACATGCAGCTAAAGCTCAGCCTCACATACAGAGCGTGTGTTCTTTGCTGAGCTAAATTTTTGTTGTGTGTTCTTCTTCAACTTGTTGACGAACTGACCTACCGCCACAAAATAAATGAAGAACTGGCAGGATGGGTGGGGGTGGGTGTGGGTTGGTGGGACACTTGGCCGTGGGAAAAAATAAATCTGTTATTTATTTTTATTTTTATTATATTAATTATTATATTATTATTGTCTATGAAAAATCCGTAAACATACATATGTATGTACATTCATATGTACATATAGACATAAAGTCGCCGCTCAAATTCAAGTTTGTGAACAAGTTGAAGAAGAAAAGCAGCAAAGAACAGCAAAGAACACACGCTCTGTATGTGAGGCTGAGCTTTAGCTGTATGTGTGTACATATCTTGTTTGTATTGGTTTTTTACCACGCCGCTGTCTAAGAAAACACCCATTACTTTAGAATTGATTGTAAGTTATGATTTTATGATGACGCTTGCCCAAAATTACAATAATTGTATATATTGAATATCCCCTATATTCTAATTTTGTTTAATGTACTTAAACGAATATAAGGAACGAATGTAAATATGTACAAATGCAAAATGTATATCAGACATGACACCAAATTATATTATTTGTCTATAGGGTATTAGTGCGTCGCGTTAATAAGCGACACTCAGCAAACAAATTTGTGTCTCAAGAAATCTTCTCAAAAATATTTGGCTGGCAATTTCGGCAGCTCTGCACACGTACACACACATATGAATGTACTTGCAAGTTCTCTCTGCGGATGGAAATTCGCATCAGAAAATGAGGGATGATTTCAAATTTGACTCGCAAGTGTGGCACTAAAATCCGTATGGACCCATTTATTACCCATTTATATGTCATTAATATCAATATTCAAGGATGATATATGTATATATGTTTTTTAGCGCATACTACTTTTTTATAAATTATCAAATATATCATTGTTTAATACAATACAACATACAATGAAATATATATTTTTGAATATATATACATATGTATATAAGCTTATTATATTAGTATATTCTATATTAAACAAAGTTAGAATCTAAAGCATGTCCAAAATAACAGTTATTCTGGTATTATAAGGCAAGCGTCTTCAAAAAGGGCCGACTTCAATAATGCTAAAGTGAAGGGTGGCGCGAGCACAAAAATCAAAACATAGTTTGGAAAGCGAAAATTTCAGTTGTGCGCTCATACACACATGCACAACACGCAAAATAAGCGAGAATACATGTGCACTCATACACTCTCACGACTGGTGTAGCTGGTCTCCTGGTGTAGCTGCATGAATTTTCATGTCTATATATTGTATGGTTAGTGCTATTACTGAAGTACAAATGAGAGGTGGAGGCAAAATCTGTGCGCAAAACCAAAAAAAGATATGCTAGTTTTCAACGTGAGGAGAAGATTGCTTTAATAAAAGCAATAATAATTAAAGATCACGAAAATAAGCATTTTGATTATTCCGATATTTTAGCGCCTCCGTCTGCGCTATACACCTATACACCTTCCTATTTTCCTATTTTGGCAACAATTTATGCCGCCACGTACACAATCACTCCATTGTCAGAGTTATATTTTTTCTTTTTTTAATTTCAGTTGAATTTTTAAAATTATCAGAGCTATATTTTTTTTCTTTTTTTAATTTTAGTTGAATTTTCAAAATTGTCAGAGTTATATTTTTTCTTTTTTTAATGTCAGTTGAATTTTCAAAATTGGCACTTTTTGCAAAACAGAGCAAAATAAATAAATAACAATAAAAACAAACTTCGCAAATATTTAAATTGCTTTATTATTCATTGTTAGTTTTCCTTCAAATTGGTGATTATAAGAACAAAACAGCAAATTAAACAATAGCAACAAAAATTATTAAAACAACAAAAACAAATACAAAAAATCAACACCAACATCACAGCAAGTGACCCGCGCAAGCCATTTTTGGCTTAAAAAAAGTTAAACTTTAAGAATTAAAAAAAACTAAGAGCGACCTCCGCGAAATTCGTTTACCTAAATTCACGATAAATAGGGTTCTATCCAGAATAAAAATGTCGTGAATTTTGAAGAGGTTGTCCACAGACTTAAAAATAAAGGCCTGTATCCAGCATTGCGGAATTTTACTGAAAGGAATCTGCTCTTTATTTCAGTTGTGTGGAACTCAACTAAAATAGTGTGACCAAGAACCTAAAAAGTGATTTGCCACTCTCTTGAATCATCTGTTTTTTGTAAACAGCGCCAATTTTGAAAATTAAACTAAAATTAAAAAAAGGAAGAAAAGTAATTATGACGATGAAGTGATTGTGTTGGTAGCGGCACATATTGTTGTAAGAAGAAGTACAGCACAGTCGAAGGCGCCAAAATGTCCAAAAATATCAAAATGCTCATTTTCCGTGATCCGCCAAAGACATGGTCTTGCCTCAACTGCTTTTACAGTGCCGCTCAACTGAATAGGTTTGACATCTTTTTTAGACTTAGAACATAATATCTTCATAACGAGCACTCGGATTTAAACCAAATAAATTTGGTTAAGTAAAACAATCAATTATTTATAAAATACAAAAGTTTTTTTTTTTTTTGGTTTGTTTTTTATATTTTTTTTATTATATTTTCAAAAACATAGCTGAAAATCTACATAATTTTTGGCTCAAGTGAATAGGTTTGACCAACAAAACTATAAAAAAAAAATTATTCACAGCAATATTTCATAGCACTTGGTAACTTAAATAATAAAAGATACTATTTCTGCATTATTTAATATTTGGTATGACCACCCTTATTCTTAATTATTTCAAACATACGAGTTGATAAGGATCGTAATATTTTTCAATTTCACTCAGTGAAATTGTTGACCAGGCTTTTTTAATCGCTTCAACCAGGGTCGCCGAGTCTTGAAATTGTCTTCCCCCTTCATACACTCTCCTCGATAAAAGTCCCGAAATGTTCTCAATAATATTTATGTCTGGGGAGTATGGCGGCCACTCGAGCAAGTTGACATTCTGGTCCTTAATCCACTGTTTTGTAACCCGGGCTGTATGGATGGGGGCGTTGTCTTGTTGGTACGTAGTTGTAGCCATCCGGTCCGTCGAGATTGAACTTTTTTTCGTCGGAGAAGACCACAGCCTTCCACTCCTTGTTCCATGTCATGTGATCCCGCGCAAATCGAAGTCGGGCTTCCTTCCGTGCATCATTGAGAGGAGGTTTTTTTTTTTATTTTTAATCTCTTTAAGTGTTTAGCACTCCGAATAACTCGTTTTACCGTTGCCAAACTAGCATTTACACCGCATTCATCCCTGATTTTACTGGCAGAGAGGTGGGAATTCGAAGCAGTTCGAAGGATTAGTCGCCTCTCTGATGCCGTTGTAGCATATTTTTTTCCTTCTCTCATTTTTTCCCGTAATCGGCTCCATTACGAAGATAATTGCTTACCACGTTTTGGCTTCGACCAATCTTCTTTGCTATTTCATTATGTTTTAGGCCAGTTTCAATATAGCCTTTAATTTGACCTTTTTCAAAATCGGTTAAAGATTTTCCCCGACCCATATTAAAAAAAAATGGTAGCAATTACTTTAAATTTAAGTAGACCAAAGAAATTATATGTTTTCAGTCAAGCAAAAAGTGAAGTCAAAGTTGTCAAACCTAATCAGATGAGCCAAAAATAGACCACACATTTAGCGAATTTCACGATGAAAGCAAAATTCTGATTTACAGTTGCATAGAACCCGTTACGTTTTTTTGTCATATTATGAGTAAACAAATGAATGTTCAAAACAAAAAAGAATGAAGGAAAATATGCCATAGGAACAAAGAGAGAAGAAAAAATAGAAGAAATATTTTTCAAACCTATTCAGTTGAGCGGCACTGTATTAAAGCAAATTCGCAATCCTTTTGTTTTCAAATTCCGTTCCAATTTCCAAACAGGCTGGAAAGGTAAAATATTTTCTACTAAAAAAAGTATATTAGCTACGCAAATGACTATATCACATCATATTATTTAAAAAGTGTAATATGTTGTTACGTAATTGTTTAGTACCCTTATGTGATAAAATTTCAGTTTAAACACAAAAGTGTTTTTGATACAGTGAATTTATCGCGTTTTATACCAACTGCGTAACAAATTTTAGCTGAATGTATCTCTCGTTTTGGTTTAATGTTGTTCTTGAAATATGTTTATGAAGTGTTTCTGAAATAACTATCGATTGGTCGTGAATGCCAGCCGTGTTTTGAAAATGGCCGCAGGGGGGTGAAGCGTTACACCAAGGCATACTAAACAAGGTAGGCTTATAGAGAGGAATAAGTAGGTATTCAAAATGACAGAAGAGAGAGAGAGAGAGAGACTCACAAATGCGTTGTGAGAAAGAGTCTCAAAGGAGTAATGCATTTATTCTCTTGTGTCAAAACATATATATAATAATATGTAATATTACTAATATGTATATATAGTAATCTTGCACAAAAAGCAATTCGGCGGCGACATTTTAATTACTTCAAAAAGTCTGAGGGAACACAAAAAAATCGGCTGCGGAGATGCTTCCCTCACAACTGTTCACAACAGACTGAATAGTAAGAAGCAAAACACAGAGAGCGAGCGAGCCAATAAGCCTACCATGTTTAGTATGCCTTGCGTTACACTCAACTTACTTACTTACTTACTGCTTACTTTTCGTATAGCACTTTTAGTCGACTTTTGAAATAAAACATTCAATCAGCAATATATTTAATATATTCTTGATCTGAAACGAATTCTGTGTGCAACGTTATAGTCCTTTTCATCAATAATAAATTTTTTTTTTGTACCTAAAAAAATATATGTAATATGTTTGTTATATTATATTATTATATTATATTTATTATATTATGTAGAGCAAGGCTTAAAAGAAGACAAATTTGATAGAAAAATAAAAATGTTGTAAACAAATTATGATTTAAAAAGATAACTAGCAGCTGCAGCCGCAACCAGAGAGAGCGGCATTGCTCCATCATTTTATTTTCAAGATAAATTCGAAATTTTTAAGTATCTAGCTATAAGAAAATATAATTAAAGTTGTTTTTTTTTTAAACTAGAAAATTATAGACATGTTAATGTCTAACATGTTTTTTTTATGGGTTAGATTTTTGAAAAGAATTTTTGAAAAATTCGGTGTTTTTCTTCAGAGGTAGTGCTTATATTTTTCACATAACTTTAGTTTCCTATAACTGGTTATATTGAACTGTGCAGTTCTAAAAAGCTGACAAATGCAGCTATAAGCCGATCCAGACACTTTGTAGCTGCAGCTTAACGTCTGGAACAGTCCGCTGATCTATACAATAAAAGTGTCTACCGGCTGTCTTTTAAGATTTTGAATACGCGCCATCGGCTTAAAATGCGTTAACATGAGTGTCTACATTTCACTGGACGCTGCTGTACACGCATCACACATACATATGTATGTATTTATATTTGATTTTTCTCTTCTCTTTCCATCTTCTGCTTTAGATTCTTCTGATGGCGTTCGCTGTTCCGTCGTCTTTATTGCATTTGCAAATTATACTAAAATTTTTTTTTTTATTGTGCACGCATTATGCGTTAAATTTTTGCCATTGTTCCACTTTGCATATCATATTTATTTGTCCTTTATCGTCGCTGTTGATGTCACCTGCTGCTCCGTTGCTGGTGCTGCCACTGTCAGCGCCGCAGTCGGTCCGATACTCTACCATCGGAGAAGGCGTCGCATCTCCGCTCATTCGTTTGATTCGTTTCGAGCAGCGCGCTTTTGTTTCTGATTTTTCGTTGGCAAAAACAAAAAGTTTACGGAAGAGCGAGATGCTAAAAGTACTCTGAAAAGGTGCGAAATAATAATAATAATAAATAATAAATAATAAATAATAAAAAAATAATAAATAATAAATAATAATAATAATAAGTAATAATAAATAAATAAACAGAAACAAATAGCAGAACAAGATGTGTATGTGCGACGAATAACTTTTGAAGCTTCTTATCCCCTTTCTCCGTTTGCCGTTGCGAGCGCAGCCGCCTTTTTTTATATATTTTTGTTTTTGTTTAGTGGTTCAGTGAACTGTGCATTCTTGTGCTTCTTTGTTTCTGTCTTGAGTTCTGCTTCGACGTTATTAAATTAATTACAGCAAGGTGTCGAGAAGAGAAGATTCTTTGACAGATATATTAATTATAACGCTAATTAATTGTTGCCGGCATGTCTTCTAGCAGGCGGCCGAGGGCGTTTTAGATCTCTTTGTTGTCTGCTGCAATTCTCTCTATCTTTCTCTCTGTTTTATATATCTGTGTAGCTCTTTGTTCTGCCCGGGCCAGGCTGTTTTGGTTTCTTTGTTCAAGTAGTTAGCGCAGACGCAGGCGTTGAAGCCGGCGTCAGCGTCCAAGTCAGCAGCAGCAAATTTGCAGCTGTGAATGTGGAAATTGAGCTACTTCTGGATATGCTGCAGAGAAAGTACGAGACCTAATTTTAAAGCACAATTCCTTTATGGCTTTATGGCGGACTCGTAAACTTGCCATCTATTCTAAAGAGTTTGGTTTATGACACTATGCAACAACCGACTTTTTCTGATAGAGGCTCAACATTTTTGAACTAATTCAGATTTTTAATGTTTTTTATTTTGTTTTTTATATTTTGCTAAAAATTTTATTTTTGTTTATTTTTTTGTTTTAAATATCTTTTTCCAGAGGTAAACATGCGGTAATCCATATACATGCGCGTACATATACATATGTATGTACATATAGTATCCCTGCAGTACTGCGTACTAGTTCGGCGGTGGTGATATCGCCAACCCCTAACAGACTACCGCTGGTTCGCCGACAAACCCTACGCAATGCTTTACTTCATTTCCATTTTTACCCGCAATGTCATAGGACATGGGGACCAGTGACACCACTTCGTTTACCGCATACTAGTGATTTGGTTGGTCTTCTTGGGTGGTGAAATGGGTACCCGTCTAGTGGGTGGTGAAATGGGTACCCGACTGGTGGGTAGTGAAATGGGTACCCACTTGGTGGGTTAATAAAACAAGAAAATCAATTAAAAAATTTTCAGTATATACATAACTTCATGTATTTCAAACATTTTTGAGTAGTTAATATTTTTTAGGGTTGTTTGTGTTGTTGCCATTTAAATAAATATTATTATTTGTATCTTTAAAATAATTTTTTTTTAGTTTTGGAGTTTAGATAGCCCAGTCCCGGCGTCTACAGTTGTTGCATCTATAAATATAAAATATAAATAGAAGTAATAGGCGGAAAAATTAAAACAAAAAAACGAATCAGCTTACCAAGCAACAGTATAGAGTTTTTATATCAAAACACGGCAATTCCCAATTCCTCTCCATTTTTCATTTGGCTGTCCTCAAATTTTTATTTTTCACCGGACGACACTTTTTCTGCATATTTTTCCTTTAGTTCCTTCTTGAGCTGCTGTACATTGTAAAGTTATGTTAAGTTAAGACTTTGTCTTACCTTTGGCTTACTGACTTTATTGTTTAATAATCTGTAGTTCACTTTTTTCTTGTCGCACTTGTAATTGAACACGCGTTTCGTCCCTAACTGAAGCCAAAAGCAAAGCAATAGAATATTCCAGCAATGGAATGTCTGAAACCATAAAATAAAACAGAAAACAGAGCAGCGCAGCATCATTGTAGGCTACCCGCTCTCTTCGTTTTTTTTTTCGTTTCTTTTGTCTACTGGTGAAACGCTGCAGCCCACCGAACTAGTACGATGGGTAGTTCGGCATGGGCGATCGCCCACGATCGTTCGACTTATGGAGACTTCGATATACATACATACATATAGGAAAAACGTTTGTACCCGGTAGTCCAGAAGTGTGGTGGACCTACTAATTTGACTAAAAACTAAGGGCACGATGCTTATAGGGATTGAAAACTAAGCTATAAATAAAATTATTATTCTATAAAATACTTTTAATTTGGTTGCAATTACATAAGAAAGTAAAGATCAAAATTCCAAAAATATGTTCGATTTGTAAAAGAGTTTTTTAAACAAAAAGCAATGCTCACTGTGGATCTGCGGTGTTCTGTTCATTTACTCCTACAACAAAAACAAATCACGTGCCAAAAGATGTACCTGCTTGACTCAGGGCTCGCATATAGGGGTTTCTTTTCTGTTTTTGTTGTTGGACTGCTTAAAATTGAAATTTCGGGCCCACCGCAGGTTATGCATTCACATTATATTTCTTTATTCTTCTTTTAATCCATACTATACATATTAGTAGGAGCATAAGGGCACAACAATTAAAGAGCATAACAGAAGAATAAATAAATACAATGTAAATGCAGCGATACATTGAACTCAGTTTTTTCACAATTTCACACATTTAACATTATATGCAATTGATATTTTTATAATTTACCACGCGTTCATCACATTTATGTTTATTTAAACAATGCACTTACCTAGTAATAATAAATAATATAGATATTTTTCACTAAATCACTGCATTTTCGCTACCAACTCTTTCCGCACAATTTTAACAATGTAACGTAATAGGCAAATGCAAGGCGAACAAAGCAAGAATGGTCTACCGACGCAGGCGCAAAAGAGTCGAAAAGAAAAAACACCAAATTCTCTTGTAGTTCGACCGATCGGCAGAGCCGATCTATCACGATCGCGCGGAAAAGAATGAAACAGAGAGAAAATAAAGGGCTCGGCTTAGCGGGCGTCAACGCCTAGATGACATTGTCGTTGACGTTCGTCATCGCTCACGGCTGGTACTGCAGGGTGTCTTCTGGGCACACCACACAGCTGTCGAAAATCACGAATGAGTAGTTTCATTTGTTCCTTCTGGTTATAATAATGATCCGACCTGATCCAGATTCCGCTATCTGCTAGATACAGTCCATTCTGGATAATGTTCCATAAACGGGCCTATGTTCCAATAATAAAACAAATAAAAAATCGATGATGGAACGCGATTTAAGAATATGGATAAATATCAAGAATTTACGTGCAGAACTACATACTTGAAGATTTCGCTTTTGCTCATACAAAATGTAAACATAATGACATACGCTTTTAAATAAATTGTCAAAGTTTGCAAACATTTTTGTATCAGTTTTGACTTTAAAATAGAAGTTGGGTTGAAAGGTTTTTATTTTATAATTATAGGCAGTGGCAAGCACATACATTCATGTGAAAAATCATAGGGACACTGTGCTGTATTTCAGCAGATTCCGTAATTTTAAAGTGATACCAATTTTTATACCCGGTACTCGAAGAGTATAGGGGTATATTAGATTTGTGGGGATAACGGTTGTGTGTAACGCACAGAAGGAAGCGTTTCCCACCCCATAAAGTATATATATTCTTGATCAGCATCAATAGCCGAGTCGATATAGCCATGTCTGTCTGTCTGTCCGTCCGTCCGTCCGTCCGTCCGTCCGTCCGTCCGTCTTCATTTGCGCCTATATCTCAGAGACTATTAAGCTAGAGCAACCAAGTTTTGTATCCAGTCTCCTGTATGATCACACTACTCTAAATGTATTTCAAAATTTCACCCCGCCCCCTTCCGCCCCCACAAAGAACGAAAGTCTGTGGCGTATACAATTTTGAAGATACAAAAAAATAAAAACGCAGAATCATAGAGAATGCCCATTTCTATCAGAGTGTTGAATCTGGATCAGATCGGATCATTATTATAGCTACAATGAAGAAAACCATTTCGAAAGTCATCATTCCCTCTCGCTCTCTCTCACACGCGACCCCATCTGCGTTGCCCATTCGTATTTTTTGACGCCTAGTTCTCAGAGACTATAAGAGCTAGAGCAACCAAACTTTCTATCCAAGCTCCTGTGATACCGAACCAGCACGAGTTTGTTTTAAAATTTTGCTACGCCCCCTTCCGCCCCCACAAAAGACAAAAATCTGTGGAATCCACAATTTTTAAGATAAATGAAAACCAAAAACGCACAATCATGAAAAATTACCATATCTACCAGATTACCGAATCTGGATCAGATCGGATCAATATTATGGCCAGAAGAAACAAATTAAATTTCAGTGGCTACGCAACGCCTGCCAAGCGCTGACTCATGCCCCCTTCCTCTCTCTCTCTATGTCCTAAACACTTGTACGTCTCAAATATGTAGTTATACATGTCATGTAGAAATGTAGGCGCAGATATACCAAGCATATGCAAACAAAAATGGAAACATGTATAAAAATTCCAAAAAATTCATTTTTTTAACGTTTTTTCACAACGTTCCCTCTCGTTTTTGTTTTTTTTTTGTATGTTTGCACTCCTTAAATTAAGAGTAATCGAGCGAAAACATTGTCAGCCGCTTTGAGGGGTCGTAACTCCGATTCAGAATTTTCCTCGCATATTCAATATGGGGGATGCCACTGATTTTCGTTTTTATTTTACTATTTAAGTACCGGGTGTAGTAGTTCAACAGGGTTTGAGTTGCTTTTGTCGTTAGCTGCTAACGACACACTCACTGCTCAGAAGTGAAAAGTGATGCCAGTCGCAGTAAAGAGGCAATCTTCAGAGAATTTAACTTTTACGGTATTCGAACTGCAAAAGTATTTGTACGTACATACGTATATGTATTAGATTCATATGTACCCACCTGATCATAATAATAGGTACACCCGTCTACTTATAGTTTAACTTGACAGAAAATGTTTGTATTCAATATTTTAAGCCTAAAATTCTGTCTCAGTTATTCTTTTAAAATTTGTTTTCAATAAAATAAACTTTGATATAATGTAGGATCATGTTATTTTAGGAAATAGATCCATTTCTTATTCAGAGTCAATGTCAGGCTGATCAAAATAATAGGTAGAGTGTCAGTATCTCTTCTATATTAAGTGAATAATTTTGAAATTCTTTCTTTTTTAGCCATTTAAGGTACATTTCATTTAGCTACAGTCAAAATATAAACAAATAATTTTTTTTTCTTGCAAGAATGGGCCAAACAATCTCATTGTAAACAGGAAGAAGCCCGATTGGCTCTTAGTTTGAAAAAAGAAGACAAATCTCTTCGAGAAATTGCCAAACTAATGCAAATATCTCATAATTTTGTTAGAAATGCGTAAAAATGGAAATATAGTCAGGGAACTCGGGTAAGGCCACAGGAAACAATCCAAACACTTGACCACTACATGGTTACCTTGAGCAAAAAGGACCGATATAAGTTGTCAAAGAGTATAGCAGCAGAAATTGGACAATAAGTTAAGGCTCCAACAATTCGTAGACAGCTAGAACAAGCAAGCCTTCCAGGGAGAATAGCCCGGAAGGTCCCTCTTATGCGCCATAAAAATATAACGATGTGTCATACTTTTGCTAATGCTCCCAAAGACTCCGGCAGGATGCGCCGGAGAGTTAAAGTGGAGAAAAATGCATATGGCATATTGGATAGTGCTATATTACCATATACTTAAGAAAATATGCCTTTTCGTTGGTTATTTCAGTAAAAAAACGACTTAATGCACATATCGATGCTTTTGACCAAATTTTTTGAGGACTAAAAAAATTGCGTTTTAAAGAGAACTAGTCAATCTCCTGACTTAAATTCAATTGAAAGCTTGTAGGGAGATTAAAACAAGACATTCCCTAAGTTTTCATTTTTAAATAAGCAAATATTATGGGAGCGCGTCCAAGAATTGTGGTATAAAAACCGGCCAGACGCTTATTAAAAGTATGACAAAAAAAGGTAATAATCGTGGCCAGAAATAGAACTAGACACATTAGATATTAACTAGTAAATACTAATTAAGCAGAATAAATACAAATAAGCATTTAGTATTTCATACCAACACTTGAATTATTCTTATTATTTTGATCAGCCTGACATTGACTAAAAAGTAGTAATGGATATATTTTCTAGCATAACATTATCCGACGTTATATTAAAGTTTATTTTATTGAAAACAAGTAGGTACTAAAAGAATAACTGAGAACAAATTTTAGGTTTCAAATATTGAATACAACAATTTTCTGTTAAGTTAAACTAACTGCATGTAGATGGGTGTACCTATTGTTAATGTCAGGTGTGTACATATGTACATACATTTGTTTTTGGTATTTCTACGTTTCGGGTCGGCGAATTGTACGTGTTGTTACGTGTGGCCAAGAGAGATTGTAAATGGAAATCGATAATGGAAATGCCTCGGCCATATCTAACTCTCCGTTCCCCTGCTTTCGTCCCTCGCATTCTCTTTCTCTGCAAAATAATCGCCGCCTGCAAAAATATGCACCACCAGCACAGAGCTACACATGTACTACTAATTTTACTTTGTTCTTGTTTTCAGCTGTGGCTGTCGGGAAATTCGATATACATAGCTTGGAATCAGAGCGGCCAGACAAAGGCGTCGTCTACGTTGTCATCTTGGTATCAGTAGCGGGACAGGACGGCTTTGTAATTGTTCAATGACAGCAGTCGCAGCAGTTTCTGCTGCTGCATTCGCCGCTGCTGTAGCGCGCAGATAACGTCCGAGCATAGGGTCTAGCCGAGAAAAGAGAACAGAGACTATTTCGTGGTCTTTTTGACGTGGCCAAGGTATGTGCTGGCAATGTAATCTCATCACTTGCGTTATATTAATTAATATTTATCCGGTACTTCAGCAGTGGACTATTTATAAACCAAAAAGGACAAAGAGAACGGAAAACAAAATATAACTTAAAAAAATTTAGTGCTGTAGCCACAATCAAAGAAAGGGCGATCAAGAGGCCGCCCATCTATTCATCAGCAGAAAAAATGGTTAAAACCTTTCAGGCCTATCTACCGTCCACCAATCGGACCTACTCATGTGTTCACTGCCGCGCCCACCTCGCCTCCCACGACGAACTTATCTCGAAGTCGTTCCAAGGTAGTCAGGGCCCGGCCTACCTCTTCAACTCGGTGGTGAACGTGGCCTGTGGCCAGACGGAGGAGCGGGTCCTGCTCACGGGACTCCACGCCGTGGCCGACATCTACTGCGAATGTTGCAAGACGCCGCTGGGCTGGAAGTATGAGCACGCTTACGAGTCCAGCCAGAAGTACAAGGAGGGGAAGTTTATTATCGAGCTGGCGCACATGATCAAGGAGAACGGCTGGGATTGAACGTGTGCAAGGCGTATTGGCGGATGTAAGGCAGCCGTCGGCAAGGGTTAAAACAGATAAATGGCCGAAACAGCAAACAGCAACAGCAGCAACAACAGAGGAAATACACACACAAACACACAGCGTGGAAAGCGAGTGGAAGGCGTTGGGATGGCGTGAACGGGATGGCTGTTGTACTCCCTCAAGTGGAATGCAAATGCAATGTGCAATGAGAGGGATAGAGTGTGCTGATGTTTTGAAGCGTCGATTAACAGAGGGAACGGTAAGGAGATAAAAAACGAGAAGGATATAATCAGGCAGTGGTGTAGAGTCAAGGGCAAGGGCTAGACAGCCAGCAGTTTGGAAAGTAAATTCAATCCCCAAGTGAAAGTTATATGGTACCAGAATACACATACGTATATACATATGTGTACGCTATTAGTGCACAAATCGTCGCATCTAAAGAAAAATCATCCAATCAGAGAGAAAACATAATACACCCACCTACATAACACACACTCGTGAAGATACATACGTACATACATACAAATATGAGTATATACATATGTATGTGTAAATACATATGTACATATGTAAACATATTTATACATACATATAAAATGCTTGAGTGGCCGTGGGGACGATCGCTGCGCCGGCCGCAGCGATGCTGGTTGGAGCTGGCGCCATTTCCGTATGTATGTACATGTATAAATACATGTATGTATTTATACATATGTATGGACATGTGTCAGCCTTCTGAAAATTTTTTTAATTTCATCTCGCTTTATGTTCGCGTTCTCTTCTTTTTCCCTTCCATGTATTTTAATTAAACGTTTGGCTATTTCGATGACACTAAGAGAATGTAAATTGATTTTTGTAGAATCAGACAACAGAAAGCCCGAATCGAAAAAGCTGCATACACACACACAATAACAACGCCAACTTGCACTGCCAAAAAACAGGACAAATGTATAGCAATAAAATACAGCCACGGTCTGAAAAAATTAGAACACAAGGCATGCAAAAACAAAATTCGGGAATCATAAATGATTATTTACAAAACACACATACACATGCATACATATACTCAGGCGAACACAGATTTTCAACATACTAGGTATTTAAAAATTGTAATTTAAATCAATTATTTAATTCAGTTTACCATGAAAGAAATCCGAGATAGACATGAACTGAAAATCGTAACTGAGCTGAAAGAATAGCAAAGCAATAACGCACGTGGTAATGGAGGTCGAGGTCGAAAATGGTGCGAATCGAAACGCTAGATGGCGGCACACGCACATAAGTAAATACACATACTACTCCCAGTGGAATGAAATACTGTGACGTGGAGCTGATTCCACTCGTTCGAAGGGAATGTGCGGGATATGAAAGAAATTAAATACAAGGCAATCTATGCGTAACAGTAAAAAATCCAATATGAATATTTATTAATGTATATAAGGAAACTGCGTATTTGTGTCGCAAAAATTGTATAATAATCAAAGAGAAACGAGAAAACGGAATAAATATTTTTAATGGAAGAAAATTATGAAATAAATTTCATAAACAAAAACAACTGCCAAGAACTATTCAAGTTAAAAGATGTTCTCTAAGTAGTTATATAAATGTATATGAGAAACATATTTTTGGTAGCGTTAAAATACCTTAAAAGTAAAAGAAGAGCCGCTAAAGAAATAACAAAAGTTCAATAAAAAACAAAAAAATAAAATCTGTTTTAAATAAATCTTATATCATAAAATATGGAAAAATTATAAAAATGGCAGAACAAGTTCTGTTTTTGTTTATAATGACATTGGTTGTAAATTTCAATGGTCTATTCATTCATATTTATCAATCTTTAGCCCTAATTTTGAAAAAGCTTTAAGCGTTTATTTACTGTACTCCCTGCATGTGATGCATTATGAATGAAGCACACATTTTAAGCGGATATCATAACCCTGATGTCAGTATTTACATACATACATACATACATACATACATATGTACATATATACTACTATCGTACATATGTACATACAAAAATAAATAGATACATAATAAATCTCTCGATTCCTTTATATCAAACACAGTTCAGAAAAATGTATACAATTTTTTTTTGAGTCTTAATAACGATATAGATATATATTTATCTCACAAATAAATTCTTCAATATTTTCTTCCAGTTCTTCAACCGTTGCGGTCTTGTTGCTATAGATTTGAACCTTAACATAGTCCCACAAAAAATTTGTCAAAAGGCGTGAAACCTTTATTGAAATTTGCGGCCGGTTAATTGGCCGAACCCTTTGGGAAATTTTTATATACATATTAGATGTTATCTGTTTCCATTTTTGTTTACATTTATTCTTTACATCTATCTTCTGTACATTCACATCTTCGTCTTTACATATGTATGTATGCACGGCTCGTGGAAGTGTGTGCGAGGGAGAGCGAGAGAGGGAATAAGTAAGCGGCTGAAAGGCGTAGTCACTGAAATTTCATTTTTTCCTTCTGGCTATAATACTGATCCGACCTGATTCGGCAATCTGAAAGATTTTATCATTCCCTCTGATTCTGCGTTTTTAGTTTTCCCGTATCTGTAAAATTGTGCATGCCACAGATTTTCGTCTTTTGTGGTGGAGGAAGGGGTGGGGCACAATTTTGACATACACATGTAACAGTGGCTGCGCGCAGATTGTCTGTTTGATTCGCTTCTTTTTGCGAAACTTTTAGCTATCGCCAGACCCAGGACTTGAATACAATTTTTCATCATAATTTCGGAATCGAACATAAATTTTCCGGTGTGTGTCAGATTGTTATCAATCTGGAGGAAGCTGGCCTTCCTCAGCTCATGTAAGATTTACAATGGGATATTAAAAATTCAGCTTAGAATTATTTCCGTTCCATCGATTCAATCTCTATCACTCTTCCCGTTCTCATTCCCGTACCCCCCGTGCCACCCTCACATACATAGATGACAATAACGACACCGACAACACCTTTCATGTACATTCGTACACATTTATGTATGAGCGCGCCCCCTCGCCCCCTGCCACCAAAGGGGATGCTGAGAAATTCTAAAGTAATTTCCACGAAATACTTTACCAGAGTTGCGTTTTGGCCTTAAACTAAAAATTGCCGTTAGCGTATAACGTATAACGATCTATCAAATGATAGATATAGATGGATAGATAGTCGCTGTTGCGACTATTCGAAACCCCCTTGATCAGCGTTTTTCACTTATTCATTAATATGTACATATCGCATGTACATACATGCATACATATGTATGTATGTATGTACAGAAAAAATTCATATTTTAATTAAATATTCAGTTTTTAAATACAAACATAATGAAGAACAATAAACTTAACATTTATCTAAACACTTCAAAATACTTACAGAGATGGAAGAATTAATAGAATAAGTTTCATAATTTTAATTGAGAGTCTAGGACTTAGGTCTGGTGGCTGTGAAGGCAATTCCATCAGTGAAGCCCAGAAACTATTTTAAAGTCAGCATTTAGGAGTGTTTCGGGTCATTATCCTGCGGAATATCAAACTTTTATTAAATGTTCTATTCAGTATTATATTTTTAAATATATATTCTTAGAAGGAGGCACACATCCCCACAGCTTGATTTTTCCGCCACCATGATTAACCGTTTTAATAGAGTACCTTGGGCCGTGAGAAGTGTTCTTAAAGTGCCTAATAAGTGGTTTACTAGAATTCGTGAAATTAAAGTAGCCCCTATTTATCTGACGGAGATGAATTCATGTAATCATATCAGAGAAGATGCCAGACGTTTAAACTGGAAACAATTTTGAAGTAAAATCCATCTGCATTCTCCTCCTTCACCAGCGCAAGATGCTCAGTCACATCCGGATCTTGTTTCGTCGTCACTTTTCCCAATTTGTTCACATAATTTGTCTCACCATTTCACGAAATGAGGCTGAATTCAAATTCAACTTTCGCGTGTTACCGATTCATGAAATGCTGTTCAAATACACACTTTTTTCCCCATTTCATGAAATGATTTCTTGAAATGGGCATTGCATTAACACAGTAATAAACACAGTATTAGTTTCACAGCATTAGAAAAATGCACATTTTGTTTGTGAAATGTTTTTTTTTCCTAACGTTGGTACCTTTTGACCTGCGTATGTATATGGTCTCTTTATCGACATCAATTAGTCTGTTTAATATAGTAAGGCTACTGACCGATGCACTAAAAGTCATTTGGTTTTTTGGTTTTCTTTAATAGAAGTACGCTGCAGAGCAAATACAACGAACTTAAAACAAGTTTATTTTGGGAATATTTTCTTTTGGTGTATCAATCTTGTGTGTTCATGTAAAATCGATAGATGTCTATCATTTGTGCGATTGGTTTTATTTTTCTTCTCGACTCTTCTTTTCGATACAGCTTGAAGTAACAGGACAACGAAATAAGCAGACCAACAGCGGCTGACTAAAAACCCATGCCTATGATCAATTTCCAGTCGGGCCCAAAATTCTAGAACTCGGCGTAGGTCGTGTGCCGATACAGAAGCTTCTTGTCCTGAAGCGACAACGTATTCTAGTCGCCTAGATTCTTTTCGCGCACCGCGTATAGCTTTGGTGTGACCTCGCGAATGTGAACCGCCGGAAACGGGAACTTACGCAATCAATGGGAGTGCCGCTTACGGCATAGCTGACCATCTCGCGATCGCCGCTCATCAGGCGTGTACAGTCGAGATGGGTTTCAGCTGGGGAAATATTTGGTGAAACTGCTAATGTGGATGCAAGCTGGGCACACACTCTACCGGCATTTAGAAGGGACTGCACCTGGACGAGCCTCCATTTTTGGGTGCCCGAATGTACATAGCTCTGGCTGTAAATATTTGTATGCTTACCTAATGAATATTTCATTATGTATTTTGGTGGGATAATTTAGAAGCTAGAACTTCGATTTTACTTTTTCTCCTTCTCGCTCAGACTGACGAAATAAATCTCATTTTTATGTCTGTCTGTCCGTCTGTCCGTCTGCATGAGCGCCTAGATCTCAGAGACTATAAAAGGTAGTGCAAACAAATGTTGTATCTAGTCTTCTTTCGCCCCGCCCCATTTCGGCCACCCAAAGGACGAAAATCTGTGGAATGCACAATTTTAAAGATAAAGATTTTTGGAAATTTTCTTATTTGGCCAAAATTTATATTGTCCCTTTTGCGAACATGTAATAAATTATATAAATCGTAAGCTCATATTATATGTACATAAATATGTATATACTGACTGAGTACCGGGTATAAAGTAGAGGCGCGGCCTGTATTTACTTGCCGCGGCTCACAACGTTCTCCCTCGTTTATTACTGTAATACCTAATAGCTGAGTATAGGGCTGTCGACTGGTTAGAAAGCACACCTCAGTACATGGTGAAATTAGTAATAAGGTGATGCATTCCGCTGTGGTGAGGACTTTAAACTTTTCACCTCGCTCTCTCGGCTCTCAGAGAGAAAATCGCTAGAAAGAGATAGCAAGCGTTTTACGTTCTGCACTCTTCGTTTTTTTTTATTTCGTCTGACAGGAAAGAAAATATTTTCGTTAATAAATAAAACGAAATAATTCAAAGCTAATTATAATAAGTAGCTATTATATAGGCAATCAACTATAGGACAGTGTCAGGTATAGAAAAAAGAGACAAAGAAAAAGAAAGTGCAAAATGATTCAAGGACATTGTGACCCTTTTATAAGGAGTTCATTAAAAAAACTACCTCTAAACTATTACCAGATTTATTTCAAAGGGATGAAACACCTGTTTGAAGCTTGTTTGAATCGCCACACGAAACCAATCGAGGAAAACCGGTCCATAATAAATATGAGGGAGGAGAGAGATCTATTTGAGAGTATGAAAAACCTGTTTGAGGGTTGTTTGAATCGCAACATGAAACCGGTCCATAATAAATATGAGGGAGGAGAGAGTATGAATGAGAGGCAAAATAAATAAGAGGGAGGAGAGAGAGTATAAGTGAAAGGATCGAGATATATTTGAGAGTATATTTGGACACGAGTGAAAGAGGACTGAGATTAAAGTTAGTTCACATTTTCGCCGAGTGAAAGAGGACTGAGATTAAAGTTAGTTCAGTTAAAAATTGGGTGTCCACAACTCCCGACATTCAAGTGTCCACAACTCCCTTGAGCAGCCATTTTGAAATCATATGAAAAAAAATTTTTCTGTGTAGATTGTGTCCGAACCCGGTATTGATACTCAAAGAAAACTAAATTTCGCGTAAAAAAATCCATTGCACTCACCTTCTCACTTAACACACTTCACACGGTGACACTTTAAAAAACGTTCAAAGAAACTTTAGTGATTTTTTTCGAGGTAAAAAAAATTATTTGTTTGCAGCACAAAGCAGACGCGTCTGATCACTTTGGTATTTGGCACAAAAACATCGTGATACTATCGCGCACACATGATATTTGTCAGATCTGTCAAATCTGCTCTGTGTCAAAAGTTGCACAGGGGTGTCCACAACTACCGACTGTTCACAACCCCCCACTTTACCCTAATATTTGAAGTATATATGTACATACATATGTATGTACATATATATGATTCATTCTCACTCAACAACCAATCAGATTTAAGACATCTGGCTTTTATATAATTAGAACGATTGGTTTTCATCTTTCAATTATGTACTAATGAGTGTATAAAAGACCATGTAATCTTGAATAAATAATTTAGTATAAAACAGTGAGTAGTTTGAACACTTTCTATTATTATAATGGTATGTAAAGAACTATTCTTTTTCTTATATAAAATTATAAGCGTCTAATAAAATGTGTATGTACTTAGGCTTTCCTTGAGATACTTAACGAGATAAAGCCTGCGATTGGATACACCAAGGTAGAGGATCTATGTATAGGATTTGAGTACAAGATCACGGGATGCAAACTCAAAAAAACATCATTTGGAAATAAAGTAGTCCTTTATTTAACTGATAAGGACAACGAACAACTTTGGATATTTTTACCCAAAAGTTATGTTACCAAATTTTCCTCGAAAACACCCTTCAAGTTGTTGAAGGATCATGGAATTTCACATCTTATATATAAAGGAAAAGAGATGACTAGATATAGCACTGCCCATTTCCAATTTATATGTAAAGAATAAATAAAGAATTCAATGGAATACATCTGATTTGTGTAAGAGAAGAAGAGACAACTAACCATGTACAGAATAAATAAGGACAAAAGGATTACATATGTATACGTTTACACATGTAAAAAAGAAACCATTTACAATATACATAGATAAACATATGATTACAAGTGTAAAGGTTTGGATATAAAGAGTCCTGCTCTTTGAATCAACAACAGTATCAACATCATCACCAACAACACCAGTCGTAAGATGTACGCAAATCAAATCAAACTGTTTTTGATGCAATTCGAAGAGATGATCTTCGAGGAGCACGTGACCAGCCTGGAAACCCTAATGACAATTTTGGAGGATCTGGAGGAAAAGGAGCTGCAGTATTCAAAGTTTGGGTTCCATTATAAGCTGTGTCCCTGGAGCGATGACGATGCTACTGATGGACCTGACACATGTCTGTGTCATACGTTACCAGCTAAAAAAGCTCAAGCATTAGAATTAATGCTTAAGTATTATAAATTAAACAAGAGAATTAATCCGAAATCAATAAAATAACATTTACATTACAACAACATTATGTTTTTATTTCAAACAAATTTTCTTAAACATTTTCATGATTAACTTATCATTATAATTAAAATCATTTTTCTTAAATTGTTTTAAAAAACAGTTTAATGTTTTTTGTTTGCATTTAAAGATCCCATATAAAAGGCAGTAATGACCACATCTATTGGAAAAATATCCTTGCAGTGGTTGTTTGTTAAATGTAAACTTAATCGAATTATTCCTTAATAATTTTACAAATTCTTTCTTCTGCGGATATTGACCATATGAATCAAAAAATTCTGCTGAATGTTTGCTATTAAAGTAAAAAGCAACCCAATGAGTTCCTGGTTGACTTGAAGAATCCGTATTTGCTATTATAAAAGCAGGATATTTCGAAATGACTTTAGGTAGCTTATCAGAGGGATAAACTCCTTTAAAAATTGTGTGTGTTTTTGAATGCTTAGAAAGCAAATGTTCGATTTGCAATGTATTCATTTTACAATAAAACACGAATATTTCGATGTTTATCAATATCAATCATTGAGTCATATTCACAGTACACCAGACAAGTAACTGCTTCGGTAAGAGGTTCAGAAAACCGTCCTTCAATTCTGATAGCACCTTGAGAAATTAAATTTGAGCATACAGTTGAATTGTGATGGTCTGCAGTTATATCAAATGCTAATATAAAACAATTTTTATCAAACATTTCCTTTGTAATTTGTAAACCTCGATCATAATGTTTTATTCCACTTGATCTGAAGAGCATATTATATCCTCTAGAGCTTTGAACATTTTCAGAGTCCGTGAAATCAAACTCAAGAGCCTGCGATGGTACTTGCACTCCATTAACCAATAGATTGAAGCGTTGAATTTTAAAATGATTAAAATTAAA
The DNA here is from genome assembly GCA_037356375.1 of Drosophila affinis. NCBI lineage: Eukaryota > Metazoa > Arthropoda > Insecta > Diptera > Drosophilidae > Drosophila > Drosophila affinis. The sequence goes on along the minus strand of CM074802.1, from coordinate 36,599,649 downwards.
AGGATCCATTGTTCGATTTCCAGAATATGATATATTTTTTACCATGCAAAAAGCCAAAAAATTAGGAAGCTGTCCAATTACTGCGTTGTCAATTGATAATGTATTATTTCCAGGGTATATTGTAAATGATTTGACTTGAACTTTACTGTATGGATAAATGGCATTTTTAGTTTGTAAAACATGATGATGGGCCAATAAAATGCTTGGATTAACAGTTATGTGGTTCATGAATAGTTGTGCTTCCAATATCTTAAGATTTGATTCAGTTTCAGATTCCATTAAATAAAATGCTGTTTTTTCAATATTAAAAGTGATTCTCAAATCAACATTATTTATAAGCAGTTTTGATTGATTAAATATATCTCCATGAACTTTTCCGAATAGTTCAACCTTATTACTGTTTTGAAAAATATTTTTGAGTATAATGGATCCATCGGTATTAACATATCTCCCAGATAATAATTTACCATAATTAGGATAATAACCTTGAGTGGCTAGGTGACTTTCAGTGGCGTCACTACCATAGTTTAAAATCGTTTGTAAGTACGATCTCTAATGGTAGTTATTATCACTCTGAGATACCAATATATTATTTAAATATACCGACGAACTTCTGAAAATTGAATGCAAAATATTATTCACTACTCCAACATTGTTTCCTTCAATGTTGGTATTATCATTTTTTCTTAGTTGTACAACAAGTCTTAAGTAAACACTTGATAGGTCTCGATATGTTTCACCATTTCCTAAGCAAACGAATTCAATTGAAGAGGCACTGTCCAACGACGCAATTGGGTTGTATGAAACTTCTTCAGTTCTTAGAATAGAACTTTGTGTAGGATGAGGCTCAAACAGATCCAATTCGCTTTTCATACATTGAACATGGGTGCTCATTTTGATTTTGAGAAAATGTCTCTAATAGTTAATTTCTTTCTTGATTTTGTCCTTTTTGGTCGCGACTGCGTATGTTTGCGTCCTTGTTTAGATGTTAAATGAGATTGTTTTTTCCTAGACCTTCTCTTTTTATTCGTTTTACCTTCCCCATTTTGGAATCGCGTAAATTTATTAATCGCTTTATTAGACAGATTTTGCAATGCAATTTTGCTTTGTTCTTGGATAATGTTTTTTAGAGGTTTACGACCAAACTCATTTATTACAGCCTTTCCAGTCTCAGAAGCTTGATTTTTAATTGCGTTTATCCCCGAAAGGAATAATGGTTTTATGTAATTAAAAAGACCACTAAAAAAATTTCCAATTCCTCTACCTTGCTGGATAACTCTGGGTGTAACATATAGACTTCCTATATGACTTAAACCTCCTCCACACTGATTTAAATAATATTGTTGATAAGATTTCGTCATGATGGCTATTTATACTCTGAAGAAATTTGTATCTTTACAGTATTATTTATAGCATTTCTTTTCGTTTTCGAAAATGAAGAGTAACAAAAATTGGAGTTTGTGAAGATTCAAATGGTACTTTATATCCTTTTGAATCGGTAATTAAAATTGAAATTTCTTTTGGCGTCCATATTTCAATGGGATAGTATTCAATATTTTTGAATTGTATAAGTTGCTCCTTTCCATTATAATGTAATACTCGAAGACATCGAGGTCTTTTGCTTCCAACACATCTTGGTTTGATAATGTCGGTGTAAACAAAAATCAATCCGTTTTCAAAGGGTTCAGACTCCCCTGATTCATTTGCATATCTAAATGTTTCCCCATTTACTAAGCTAATCACGAATTCTGTCGTTTCTTCAGTTACAATAGAGGTGTTCTCAGGCATAGTTTTTATACATTTATTTAGATATAAGTCTGTAATTCCTACTTCCCATTCATCGTTCATGTTTTCAGGAATATTCACAATGTTTGTAAATGCACATTTAACGTTATCATGATATACATTTAACGAATCGTTACTGAGTAATGTAGCGAAAAACTCTGTTAAATATACCATTTTCAATGTTTAATTTTCTTTTTAGTTTATTAATTATAAGAAAGCCAATTAATTTTGTTTTTTCCAATTTGAACAGGGTTTCTGTTTCTAACAGATCTACTCAACTTTTCCCGTCCACTTACGTATTTTAAGTCTTGAAATGGATGAGGTTCACTTTTATACCTTTTAAGTTGTACTCTTAGTTTTTTTTGCTTATCAGTAAGCTTAACCTTAGTCAGTGCTTGTTTTTTTGATGTGTGAGTGTCAAAAAATGAAGTATCCTCCTCAGCTTTACGTTTATTATTCTGTGAGCAGACAGATTTTTCGAACTTCATATCCTCATCATCACTTTCGATAGGTAGAGCAGGAAAGTCGTTGTCGATAGAGCGTTTATTTTTTGAAGAATCATGTTTTTTATTGTAGTGATTAGTTGTGTGGGGCTTAGAATCTATCCAAACTGACTCTTCTGGCGTTTGTATTCCAATGCTTTTGGGTCATGAAAGTGGTGTTTGCAGTCTAGCTCGTAAATCCATTGTCTTATTTCTTTTCTTATTTTGATAGTAACACAATTCTTGACGAATTTTTATCCATTTATTAAAGTCACTAGTTTTTTTATCATTTAAAATAGGTAAAAATGTTATATTAATTAAATCGTTTTCCTTTTCACTATTTAGCAATTTTTGATATGCATTAGGGTGCATTAAAATTACTTTGTTTAATTGATGCTTACTTTTAAGCATTGTTCAAAATTTTTCCAAAAATCCCCGAAAGCAATGAACTTATTAGAATTGGTAAAAATCCTCCTTTTTGGATGAGAACTTTTCGCTTGGAATTTATTGACCTTTTTGAACATGAAATAAAACGTAATGTATTTTTATACCTTTTTAGAGCATATAGTTGCGCTTTTGATATCTTATGATTTCCTTTTAATGTATTTAACACTATCTCCACTAATGCTTTTACCAACTCAATGTCACAATTACTTATTATTGCATTTCGAAGTTTATTATTTGCCCTTTTGAGCACATACAATAAATGTTTGTTCGCTCTCAGTCGATTTAGATTCTTTTTGTAAACCATTTTCATCTGCAAAGCAAACTGTATACACAAAATTAAAAATATCTGTTCGAAATCTAAGGAGATCATTTATTCCCTGAGTAAGATCAATAAGTAAATAACCATGGGGTTCATCAGTCACCTCCTTATATATTCTGAAGAGCTCGCGGGAATTTTCAGGATATATTTGTCTAGCTAAGCATTGAAACTGCAGTTTATCTCTAGGGTTTTTGAACGCCACGATGTATTTTGTATTTAATGAAATATCTCGAGTATGAGATGATTTATGAAATATATTTTGTGTAACTACTATTACAGATAAATTCCTATGATGTGATCCTTTCGTAAATAGTTCACATACATTTTTGTTAAATGCACCCATCATCAAATCATCTAGTATTAAAAGAATAGGTTCATTATTTTCATGTTAAATTTTTTCGGGAACTCCTTTATAGTATTCAATGTTATTGAAATTAGGTTTAGCATGCTCCTCTCCATAACACCAAAGTATTCGATCAATTGAAATGCTTAGCAAGTCATTCCTTTGGTTTATTAAATTTTCTAAAAACGTTGTTTTTCCAGACCCTGAAGGTCCACAAATTAGCATTGTAAAAGGATGAATAAATTGTTTAAACATTTTAGGCTTAGATTTTTGTTTACGTTTTATTTATAGATCATTTATAAATATTTTCTATATCACTTAAAATAATTTATTTAGGTTTCTCCTGGTCGCGTTTTTTGTGACAGTCCTTTTCGAAATGAGTATCAGATCCACAATAATTGCAATAAACGACTTGTGTGTATCCTCTTTTGCGAGGATCATTTTCGAAAAAACGCTTAAAGTTATCCATTTTAAACAACTAGTTAATACAAGTGTTTTATATAAACTGATAAGCTAAACGTATGAGTCACCATTACAGTATACATCGTAGTTCGAATTTTCCAATATAAAAAAAAGCTTAAATAAATTATTTAAAGCACATCTAAGAGGAATTTTTTTGTGGATTCTACAGTTAGTAAAAAAATTCGGATATAGGGCCAGGCTTTTTCCTATATCGATATCAATAATGTTATTTGTTAAGTACTTTGATAAAAACTTTTTCTTAATTTCACCACGAACAATGACGGTGCTAAATCTGTTAAGTGGTGAAAGAATTTCCCCTAAACTTAAATATGATATTTCACCATCTGACCATTCCAGTCCATTTATGGTTTGACGATGAATGTTTTGTTGTTTAATCATTTCATTGTCCAATTCATATAGATGATATGGAGGTTTGAAATGAAAGAAGTTTGGTGTTACTGTTCCGGCTTGCATAAAGGCCAATTCCTTAATAAAAAGTTGTTTATTATTTCCGAAGAGATATTGAAAATCCACTATAACGCTTGAATTTCTGTCGATTGTGTTCATGTTGGTTTGAGATTTATTAAGAAACTGAATGAGTCGGTGATATTTTTCGCCTTTATATACAACTCAATTCAGTAAGAGTTCTTAGTTTATCAAAAGCATTCAACCCTAATGGACACGCTTCAATCAAAGAGAATTCGGTCTACGAGAAAAAAACAGGACCACGAAGTTATTTTCGGACTCGAATATTATGTAGTACATAATTTAAAGCTAAAATGCGGGTTTTCAACTACAAGAAAATGCACTCCAATGATCTGGATGCAGCAAAGCAAAAACAATTTCGTTGGTTTAGATAAAGATGAATGGATGCAATTAATTACATACAAGGAATATATTCAATTAAAACTTGATCAGTACGAATTCTTGATGCCTGATACAATTATAGACCATCCTTTACTGACTTCTATTAAATGTAATTTTAGATTTCGGAAATCTGATAAGCAGTATGTTTTTATAATAAATCAGTTTGGAAACAAAATTGAATTTGATAGCGAGTCCTGGAGATCACTTTTAAGATTAGGAATTTTTTTCACCACATTTTTATGTTGGAATACGATACTTAAGCAACAAATTACATTCCTTTATTATAACAATATTATTCCTAAGTGCGCAGCCTTACAAAAATTTGATATTTAACTTTCAGATTTAGACGGTACCTATGATAGAAATGTGCAAATAGACTTAACTCGTTTATGCTTTGAAATTTCAAAGAAAATGTGTATTCAAATAAAACGCGATGTTCTTGAATATAATATAATCACTTTTAAATAAGCAATCATCCAAAAATAAAAAACAATATTAAAAATGAGTAAGCAACAAGTTGTTAATGAAATACATAAACCTGCTAGAAAAAACTTTATTCGCCGAAAATTCGTTCAAAAGGGAATTAATGACACGTGGCAAATAGACTTAGTTGAAATGATACCTTATTATAAAGAAAATAAAGGATTTAGATATTTGTTGACAGTGATTGACACGTTCTCCAAGTATGCATATGCAGTTCCTGTGAAGTCTAAGACATCTTTAGATGTGTCATCAGCAATGAAGAAAATATTTAAAATATCTAGACATAAACCTAAAAATATTCAATCTGATCAAGGAAAGGAGTTTTTCAATAGTACCTTTGGGCAGTTAATGCAACTAAATAACATAAACCATTACCATACATATACACATCTTAAGGCCTCTATTTGTGAACGTTTTAATAGAACGTTAAAATATCGTATGTGGAAAATGTTTAGTATGCAGGGTAATCATGTCTGGATTCATAATTTGCAAGGCTTAGTAAATGATTACAATAATTCATATCACCGAACCATAAAAATGAAACCTATAGATGTAAACAAACAAAATGAAGAGTTTATTTTAAAAACAGCTTATTATATTTGTAAGGTATTCCCTAAACACAAGTTTTCCATAGGTAAGCCTGTAAGAATAAGTAAATATAAAGGTATTTTTTCAAAGGGATATGAACCTAACTGGACAACTGAAGTTTTTAAAATTTTAAAAGTAAAGTCAACTAATCCTGTAACATATGAACTGGAGGACTATCAGGGGAATATTATTAAAGGATCATTTTATGATCAAGAACTCCAAAAAGTGAAAGATGAAAATGCTTTTTTAGTGGAGAAAATAATCCGAAGAAAAAAGGATCAAGTTTTTGTTAAATGGTTGGGGTTTGATGAAACGCACAATTCATGGTTAGATAAAAAGTGTTTATTAAAATAATTAAACAAAAAATAGTTGTATCACATTTAATTTTTTTATTTTTTTAGCATTTACAATATAGTTTAAATTATATACAATTTCCAAATATATAATATTATGCTTATTTATACAATATTTTGTGTATGATTAATTGTATCTAAAATGTTTTTAATTTCATAGTGATTATGAGCTAATGTTGAAATATTATTAGGTAATATAAATCTTTTATCATCCTTATAATTTAAACTTATTTTATTTACAATTTCAGTATAAATTTTATGTCCTCTACTTCTAATAACTCTCTGTTCTCCATAATAAGTTTTTTTATGTTTAATACATTCAATATAATGATCATGCGATAATCTCTTTACTACTGACTTTTTTACTCCTTTAACCTTTTTTATGTTATAGTCAGTACTATCATCTTTTGCTACTAAATAGGAGTATGCTTTCGCTTTTAAACCTGCAAACGAGGTCATTATTCGACCTGCATTCTCATCTTTCATTAAACCTAGTTCTTTGTTATTAGCGCAACTTATACCAAATCTGTTTGAATCTTGATAATTTGATGTATCAAAGCGACTAGGATTTTTTTTAATTAAATCATAAAAATCTTCGTCTGATGAGATAATAAATGAATCTGTATCCATATAGAGTATTTTTGATGAGGGACATTTTATAGAATGAAAATTATAGAAATAGTCATACATTAACCATTTTGACAGTTCTAATACACTAACTCCTATGTATATGGGCTTATCATAAAAAATTTTAGTTTTTGTTTCCTCAATGGCAGCTAAATTACCTGCAAAGATTTCAACACTGTGGAAATTATGTCTAGCTATTCGTTGTCTAAACCCTGCTGAATTCTGTCTTGACTGATAATGTTTTACTAAAGCAACCTCCCGACGCTTTTCTACATTTTCCATCGTTTTTCCATACACGGCATTAACCATTAATTTAAAAAAGTTTATTTCGAACTCATTCTTTGCTTTTTTTCTACGTGATGTATTTAGGTCAATATAAGGCTTTAGCCAACTGGACTGCTTAAAAGATAATATTCGAGATATTCTTTCTAAAATCATACCCTGCTCTATACATAACTGCAGTTGTTTTAGATGTATTATATAATTTTTTTTATCCGATAAATCAGCTATTAGTTTTGCCTGCTTTCCTCCAGGTGGAATTTTATTTTCGGGGCAGAATGGTAAACTATTATGTTTATTATGAATTTCCTTAGGATATTTTAGATCGATTTCTAAGATGTATCCTACATCACCGCATGCCGATATATTTGTAGCGTTGAATGAACAAATTTCCTCGTTAATTAAAAATGTAAAATTAGAATATGGTAGTGGCTGACTCATAGCCCAACCATATAAATTGTTGGCGTCAATATACGCTAGATAGTTTGTAGGCTCGCTAGACCTAAATTTGTTATTTAAATATTTATTGTTGGCTGTAGCTAAGCGTTGAGTACATTGGGTCAACCCTCCTCGAACTGCACTTTTTAAAAAATTATAAATATCAGGATCACTTATAAGTTCCAATTCTACCTTCGTGTATTTAAGCATTGCATCCCATGAAACTGAAGGAGCAGTTACGTAATTTATAGGATCTAATCTATGTATATACACCTGAGCAAAGATCCCTAAAATTTTCAAATACATCAGCAAGAATTAGAACATCGCTTTCCAAATATAATTTTAAGTAATCTTTAATACTATTACAATTAAACGTTCTCCAAACCTTCTGAGCAAAGTTATAATTCTCAACACTGCATTCCTCCTCATTTAGAGAATTAAAAAAATGTTCTCTCGAAGGAAGCTGAGGTTCCTTAAATTTTTCAAAACTATCTAAATAATCATAAGGAAATACTCCTTTTCGTCGTAGCATATCAAATTTTTCATCTTGATATTTAGTGTTCAAATTTTTAAAATTGGATCTATCCATATAACTAGCTAGTTTTTCTAAGCTTGAGTTTAAAAATCTATTTGAATCAATATATCTAATTTTGCATTGATTTTGATAAAGTGGTCCTACTTTACATGTTTGAGTTAACGCAATATATAACTCTTTATTGCAAGGAATAGGCTTTATATCATCTTTTATGGATGTTACAAATAAATGTATATCATAAAGAGACAAGTTATGAAACACTACCGGGAAAAAGGGATCGCTTAATCTAAATGTTTCCTTACACATCTTGTGAATAGGTCCAACATACTTTCCTGAGAATTGGTTGAAATATTTTTCACGAACATCATCCACAATTGGTTCCTCGCAGGCATAGCAATTGTCGTGTTCCTGAGAGTCCTCATCCCAAATGTCGAACTTGTAAATGGGTTTTTTACAAGATTTCCAGTACTTCTCATAAAGTTTTTCTGTCTTAGTCCGAAGCTCTTGGCAAAATTTTTCGATGCATTTTTCTCCTAAAATACCAAAAATCGTTATGTTTAAGAGTTTATTACCTTTAGAGTACGATAATATTTACCTTCATATGTCCACATCTCATTTAGAAGAGGTTCGTATTTATGTACAACATGATGCTGCACATGGTATATGTCTCTGTGCTATAGTTGTCGATGATTTTGTTGGATCATTAAGATTTCTACTAAAATTTTCCAGAACAGCCTCGATGTCTGCATAAACTACCACTGGTGGTGATAGTTTTTTTGGAAAAATTTTAAAAACAGTTTTGCTTTTAGGTTCTGGATATAAAGCAGCAACTTTTCCACACTCCTTAGTGTCATGGATAGTATTTGTTGTTGAATAGAATTGCAAACAATTTTCGCAAAAGTATGCAGCACTATGTGATTTGCTGTGTTGTGAATAGCATAACTTTCTCATGCACGTTATATATGCATAATGCATCATTGACATGCTGTCACTATTAATGCCTAGTATGTTTATGTGGTGAGTCCGAATTTGTTGACTCCTCACTGTGGGTCCTACAACGTTTTTTCCATTGTTGTCGATTTCATAAATATTAATGCTGATATCATTATTAGCTTGCTCGAATCGTTTAACTCCTTTGTTTGTTATTGGAAATTCTATTCCAGAAAAATTCAATCTAACGCCTTCATAATATATGACGTCCTGCCTTATGTTACACTGATAGTATGATGGCGTTGTCAATCTTTCTCGAGCCATTTTTTTCATTGATGCCGTTGGAAATGTAGTGTTTATGTGCTTTTTATAGGCTAATGAAGATAAAACACACCACTTAAAACAAAAGTCATCTTCATTTTTTACATTAATGATTGCATTTCGCAATTTAATTGTTTTGGGTGCTGGTATAAACCTATTTGCAGCAATATGTTCCAATTTAATTATAGTTAGCTCAAAATGTTTAAATTTTTTTATAGCCCAACCTGAATCCTTCTCCTGGAATTCACTACTCAAATTAATCAAGTTTTCAAGGGCATCATTTAAGTGTTCATCAATTGAATCAATTTCATATATAGCCCTGTATGACGTTATGAAATGCTTCATTGTTTCCATCAAGGTTTCGTCCTCAGTTTGCTTTACATACAATCCATATACTTTTAAATTGTACTTCACTGATTTATACTCACTCATACAGTGACGCAATAGGTTTACTATATCATTTTTACAATCCATGTAAAAATCTTTCAAATCAATCTTATCACTTTTATCAGAGTGAATACGAAAGGGAAACTTCGACTCAGTTGAAATTAAAATGACGTTTTCATTTTCCTCTAGTTGCGCTGCTATTGCATTCTTATGCTTTTCTGAGATTGTGTGACGCAATTCTCTAGACGTAGGATAACTTTCACCGCAAATTGCACAATCAATATTTCCAAATCCATTCGAAGGTTCCATTCTCGGACGTTTTGAGGCTGCTGACGTTGATGGTCCTTGGTAATCACTTGAGGTTGATCCTCTGCTCATAAGAACCTCAAAAGCATTTCGAGGTCCCAAGCATTTCTCATAATGATAATCAAATTGTATGAAGTCGACGGACTTAGAGCACAGGTCACACACTACAGTATTTGGAGAGCCCGAGCATCTCCCATAATGGAATTCAAACTCCTTAACATTAACGAATTTGTTACACAGGTCACACAACACGTTTGATGCCATTTTTATTTTTAAAGGTTTTTTTTGAAATCTCTACTCACTGTCACTATTGGAATAGTACTAAGGGTTTTTTGCTAAATGACCCTCTATTTATCAACCAAACTCCTACCTAGTATTTTGTATACAAAACCTGTTTCATCGATTCCTACAAGGACTATGTATTAATAGAATATGAAATTGAACCAATAAATACACCTGTACCTGTATTCTACCTGAAATCCACTTATTGTTTTTGTGTAATCCTAACTTGGAAACCAGTTTCAAACGAATCCTCTGATTCTCTTTGGGGGATGTAACATGTAATCCTAACTTGGAAAACCAGTTTCAAACGAATCCCCTGATTCTCTTTGAGGGATGTAACGTGTAATAAGAGGAAGCGAAATTCAACCAATCAAAAATAAAAACGAAACCATTGAGAAAAAATATTTATTATTTTTAGACAAATACATAAAATATTTATATTATAACTATAATCGTAATATTAAAATTCAGCCTCAGCTCTTTCCACCGCAGCTATTAATTCAGCGTCATCTTCATCCCGAAGTAGTTCCTGGAGGTGATGCCTTTCATCAACCAAATCAAAAATGTCGTCATCATCCGGGAAAACGTATGATGAATAAGGATTCGACATTGCAACTATGGAATCATCATCATCCCATTGAATCTCATACATATCGTTTAAATTTTCGAGATCTCTCTCCAGAGCGTTTTGAGTCTTAATCCCAAAAATCAAGGACAGGTCCACGGAGTCTGGCTGAGAGCCAAGATTTATGGGTGATTCCGGTTGTGAATTTACAAAAATGATCTCAAGGTCGTCCATCTTTGTTCACAGTTCACTAGATTTTACAATAGCTTATAGCTGTGAGTAGCTATTATATAGGCAATCAACTATAGGACAGTGTCAGGTATAGAAAAAACAGACAAAGAAAAAGAAATGATTCAAGGACATTGTGACCCTTTTACAAGGAGTTCATTAAAAAAACTACCTCTAAACTATTACCAGATTCATTTCAAAGGGATGAAACACCTGTTTGAAGGTTGTTTAAATCGCCACACGAAACCAATCGAGGAAAACCGGTCCATAATAAATATGAGGGAGGAGAGAGATCTATTTGAGAGTATGAAAAACCTGTTTGAGGGTTGTTTGAATCGCAACATGAAACCGGTCCATAATAAATATGAGGGAGGAGAGAGTATGAATGAGAGGCAAAATAAATAAGAGGGAGGAGAGAGAGTATAAGTGAAAGGATCGAGATATATTTGAGAGTATATTTGGACACGAGTGAAAGAGGACTGAGATTAAAGTTAGTTCACATTTTTGCCGAGTGAAAGAGGACTGAGATTAAAGTTAGTTCACATTTTCGCCGATAGGGGGCGCCACCCAAGTAGTAATGAAAAGGGATTCCGGTTTTTAGGTGCCGGCGTCTTTTACTATTTGATTATCCTGTCTATATATGTTTCACTCTTAATGTGTACTCAAACCTCTTTACGGATATTTAAATACTCTTTTCTTAAAAAATGTACTGTCATAATACAATGTAAATAAAATATTCTATATGCATTTTGACATGATCATACAGCCCCCTCTATGTTAGGTCATCGACGATCTCATCATGTATTTTGACATGATCATACAGCCCCCTCTATGTTAGGTCATCGACGATCTCATCAACAGATGGCGCCACCGGCACCTAAAAACCGGAATCCCTTTTCATTACTACTTGGGTGGCGCCCCCTATCGGCGAAAATGTGAACTAACTTTAATCTCAGTCCTCTTTCACTCGGCAAAAATGTGAACTAACTTTAATCTCAGTCCTCTTTCACTCGTGTCCAAATATACTCTCAAATAGATCTCGATCCTTTCACTTATACTCTCTCTCCTCCCTCTTATTTATTTTGCCTCTCATTCATACTCTCTCCTCCCTCATATTTATTATGGACCGGTTTCATGTTGCGATTCAAACAACCCTCAAACAGGTTTTTCATACTCTCAAATAGATCTCTCTCCTCCCTCATATTTATTATTGACCGGTTTTCCTCGATTGGTTTCGTGTGGCGATTCAAACAAGCTTCAAACAGGTGTTTCATCCCTTTGAAATGAATCTGGTAATAGTTCAGAGGTAGTTTTTTTAATGAACTCCTTGTAAAAGGGTCACAATGTCCTTGAATCATTTTGCACTTTCTTTTTCTTTGTCTGTTTTTTCTATACCTGACACTGTCCTATAGTTGATTGCCTATATAATAGCTACTATAATATAATTATAATTTAATTCATTGTTTTCTGTCACTAGTCCATTCCTAAATAATGAAGAAAATGAAAACGAGAGGGAACGTTGTGAGCCGCGGCAAAGGCCGCGGCTCTACCTTATACCCGGTATTCAGTCAGTATATACATACATACATATATGAGCCTACGATTTATGAAATTTATTATATGTTCTCAAAAGGGACAAAAATAATATTTAAATTAAAAAAATGAATTTTTTGGAATTTTTATACATGTTTCCATTTTTGTTTACATATGCTTTGTATATCTGCGCCTACATTTCTACATGACATGTATAAGCTACACTTACTAAAACACAAATAATTAATAATAAACTTCCAACTAATGATAAAATAAATTCTATATAAAACATCGATTCAATCTCTATCACTCTTCCCGTTCTCATTCCCGTACCCCCCGTGCCACCCTCACATACATAGATGACAATAACGACACCGACAACACCTTTCATGTACATTCGTACACATTTATGTATGAGCGCGCCCCCTCGCCCCCTGCCACCAAAGGGGATGCTGAGAAATTCTAAAGTAATTTCCACGAAATACTTTACCAGAGTTGCGTTTTGGCCTTAAACTAAAAATTGCCGTTAGCGTATAACGTATAACGATCTATCAAATGATAGATATAGATGGATAGATAGTCGCTGTTGCGACTATTCGAAACCCCCTTGATCAGCGTTTTTCACTTATTCATTAATATGTACATATCGCATGTACATACATGCATACATATGTATGTATGTATGTACAGAAAAAATTCATATTTTAATTAAATATTCAGTTTTTAAATACAAACATAATGAAGAACAATAAACTTAACATTTATCTAAACACTTCAAAATACTTACAGAGATGGAAGAATTAATAGAATAAGTTTCATAATTTTAATTGAGAGTCTAGGACTTAGGTCTGGTGGCTGTGAAGGCAATTCCATCAGTGAAGCCCAGAAACTATTTTAAAGTCAGCATTTAGGAGTGTTTCGGGTCATTATCCTGCGGAATATCAAACTTTTATTAAATGTTCTATTCAGTATTATATTTTTAAATATATATTCTTAGAAGGAGGCACACATCCCCACAGCTTGATTTTTCCGCCACCATGATTAACCGTTTTAATAGAGTACCTTGGGCCGTGAGAAGTGTTCTTAAAGTGCCTAATAAGTGGTTTACTAGAATTCGTGAAATTAAAGTAGCCCCTATTTATCTGACGGAGATGAATTCATGTAATCATATCAGAGAAGATGCCAGACGTTTAAACTGGAAACAATTTTGAAGTAAAATCCATCTGCATTCTCCTCCTTCACCAGCGCAAGATGCTCAGTCACATCCGGATCTTGTTTCGTCGTCACTTTTCCCAATTTTTTCACCTAATTTGTCTCACCATTTCACGAAATGAGGCTGAATTCAAATTCAACTTTCGCGTGTTACCGATTCATGAAATGCTGTTCAAATACACACTTTTTTCCCCATTTCATGAAATGATTTCTTGAAATGGGCATTGCATTAACACAGTAATAAACAGAGTATTAGTTTCACAGCATTAGAAAAATGCACATTTTGTTTGTGAAATGTTTTTTATACCCGGTACTCGAAGAGTAAGGGGTATATTAGATTTGTGGGGATAACGGTTGTGTGTAACGCACAGAAGGAAGCGTTTCCAACCCCATAAAGTATATATATTCTTGATCAGCATCAATAGCCGAGTCGATATAGCCATGTCTGTCTGTCCGTCCGTCCGTCTTCATTTGCGCCTATATCTCAGAGACTATTAAAGCTAGAGCAACCAAGTTTGTTATCCAGTCTCCTGTGTGATCACACTACTCCAAATGTAATTCAAAATTTCGCCCCGCCCCTTTCCGCCCCCACAAAGGACAAAAGTCTGTGCCACACACAATTTAGAAGATACAAGAAAACTAAATACGCAGAATCATAGAGAAAGACTATTTCTATTAGAGTGTTGAATCTGGATCAGATCAGATCATTATTATAGCTACAATGAAGAAAACCATTTCGAAAGTCATCATTCCCTCTCGCTCTCTCTCACACGCGGCCCCATCTGCTTTGCTTATTCGTATAAATGAGCGCCTAGTTCTCAGAGACTATAAGAGCTAGAGCGACCAAACTTTCTATCCAAGCTCCTGTGATACCGAACCAGCACAAGTTTGTTTTAAAATTTTGCCACGCCCCCTTCCGCCCCCACAAAAGACGAAAATCTGTGGAATCCACAATTTTTAAGAAAAATGAAAACCAAAAACGCAGAATCATGAAAAATTACCATATCTACCAGATTACCGAATCTGGATCAGATCGGATCAATATTATGGCCAGAAGAAACAAATTAAATTTCAGTGGCTACGCAACGCCTGCCAAGCGCTGACTCATGCCCTCTCTCTCTCTCTCTGTCCTAAACACTTGTACGTCTCAAATATGTAGTTATACATGTCATGTAGAAATGTAGGCGCAGATATACAAAGCATATGTAAACAAAAATGGAAACATGTATAAAAATTCCAAAAAATTCATTTTTTTTTAAATAAAAAATAAATAATAATAAATATTTAAATATTATTTTCGTCCCTTTTGAGAACATATAATAAATTTCAAAAATCGTAGGCTCATATATGTATGTATATATATACTGACTGAGTACCGGGTATAAGGTAGAGCCGCGGCCTTTGCCGCGGCTCACAACGTTCCCTCTCGTTTTTTCCTAACGTTGGTACCTTTTGACCTGCGTATGTATATGGTCTCTTTATCGACATCAATTAGTCTGTTTAATATAGTAAGGCTACTGACCGATGCACTAAAAGTCATTTGGTTTTTTGGTTTTCTTTAATAGAAGTACGCTGCAGAGCAAATACAACGAACTTAAAACAAGTTTATTTTGGGAATATTTTCTTTTGGTGTATCAATCTTGTGTGTTCATGTAAAATCGATAGATGTCTATCATTTGTGCGATTGGTTTTATTTTTCTTCTCGACTCTTCTTTTCGATACAGCTTGAAGTAACAGGACAACGAAATAAGCAGACCAACAGCGGCTGACTAAAAACCCATGCCTATGATCAATTTCCAGTCGGGCCCAAAATTCTAGAACTCGGCGTAGGTCGTGTGCCGATACAGAAGCTTCTTGTCCTGAAGCGACAACGCATTCTAGTCGCCTAGATTCTTTTCGCGCACCGCGTATAGCTTTGGTGTGACCTCGCGAATGTGAACCGCCGGAAACGGGAACTTACGCAATCAATGGGAGTGCCGCTTACGGCATAGCTGACCATCTCGCGATCGCCGCTCATCAGGCGTGTACAGTCGAGATGGGTTTCAGCTGGGGAAATATTTGGTGAAACTGCTAATGTGGATGCAAGCTGGGCACACACTCTACCGGCATTTAGAAGGGACTGCACCTGGACGAGCCTCCATTTTTGGGTGCCCGAATGTACATAGCTCTGGCTGTAAATATTTGTATGCTTACCTGATGAATATTTTATTATGTATTTTGGTGGGATAATTTAGAAGCTAGAACTTCGATTTTACTTTTTCTCCTTCTCGCTCAGACTGACGAAATAAATCTCATTTTTATGTCTGTCTGTCCGTCCGTCCGTCTGTCCGTCTGCATGAGCGCCTAGATCTCAGAGACTATAAAAGGTAGTGCAAACAAATGTTGTATCTAGTCTTCTTTCGCCCCGCCCCATTCCGGCCACCCAAAGGACGAAAATCTGTGGAATGCACAATTTTAAAGATAACGATTTTTGGAAATTTTCTTATTTGGCCAAAATTTATATTGTCCCTTTTGCGAACATGTAATAAATTATATAAATCGTAAGCTCATATTATATGTACATAAATATGTATATACTGACTGAGTACCGGGTATAAAGTAGAGGCGCGGCCCTTGCCGCGGCTCACAACGTTCTCCCTCGTTTATTACTGTAATACCTAATAGCTGAGTATAGGGCTGTCGACTGGTTAGAAAGCACACCTCAGTACATGGTGAAATTAGTAATAAGGTGATGCATTCCGCTGTGGTGAGGACTTTAAACTTTTCACCTCGCTCTCTCGGCTCTCAGAGAGAAAATCGCTAGAAAGAGATAGCAAGCGTTTTACGTTCTGCACTCTTCGTTTTTTTTTATTTCGTCTGAGAGGAAAGAAAATATTTTCGTTAATAAATAAAACGAAATAATTCAAAGCTAATTATAATATAATTATAATTTAATTCATTGTTTTCTGTCACTAGTCCATTCCTAAATAATGAAGAAAATGAAAACGAGAGGGAACGTTGTGAGCCGCGGCAAAGGCCGCGGCTCTACCTTATACCCGGTATTCAGTCAGTATATACATACATACATATATGAGCCTACGATTTATGAAATTTATTATATGTTCTCAAAAGGGACAAAAATAATATTTAAATTAAAAAAATGAATTTTTTGGAATTTTTATACATGTTTCCACTTTTGTTTACATACGCTTTGTATATCTGCGCCTACATTTCTACATGACATGTATAAGCTACACTTACTAAAACACAAATAATTAATAATAAACTTCCAACTAATGATAAAATAAATTCTATATAAAACATCGATTCAATCTCTATCACTCTTCCCGTTCTCATTCCCGTACCCCCCGTGCCACCCTCACATACATAGATGACAATAACGACACCGACAACACCTTTCATGTACATTCGTACACATTTATGTATGAGCGCGCCCCCTCGCCCCCTGCCACCAAAGGGGATGCTGAGAAATTCTAAAGTAATTTCCACGAAATACTTTACCAGAGTTGCGTTTTGGCCTTAAACTAAAAATTGCCGTTAGCGTATAACGTATAACGATCTATCAAATGATAGATATAGATGGATAGATAGTCGCTGTTGCGACTATTCGAAACCCCCTTGATCAGCGTTTTTCACTTATTCATTAATATGTACATATCGCATGTACATACATGCATACATATGTATGTATGTATGTACAGAAAAAATTCATATTTTAATTAAATATTCAGTTTTTAAATACAAACATAATGAAGAACAATAAACTTAACATTTATCTAAACACTTCAAAATACTTACAGAGATGGAAGAATTAATAGAATAAGTTTCATAATTTTAATTGAGACTCTAGGACTTAGGTCTGGTGGCTGTGAAGGCAATTCCATCAGTG
This sequence comes from Drosophila affinis, assembly GCA_037356375.1. Lineage (NCBI taxonomy): Eukaryota > Metazoa > Arthropoda > Insecta > Diptera > Drosophilidae > Drosophila > Drosophila affinis. Next base: position 36,581,988 of record CM074802.1, on the reverse strand, counting down.
AAGCCCAGAAACTATTTTAAAGTCAGCATTTAGGAGTGTTTCGGGTCATTATCCTGCGGAATATCAAACTTTTATTAAATGTTCTATTCAGTATTATATTTTTAAATATATATTCTTAGAAGGAGGCACACATCCCCACAGCTTGATTTTTCCGCCACCATGATTAACCGTTTTAATAGAGTACCTTGGGCCGTGAGAAGTGTTCTTAAAGTGCCTAATAAGTGGTTTACTAGAATTCGTGAAATTAAAGTAGCCCCTATTTATCTGACGGAGATGAATTCATGTAATCATATCAGAGAAGATGCCAGACGTTTAAACTGGAAACAATTTTGAAGTAAAATCCATCTGCATTCTCCTCCTTCACCAGCGCAAGATGCTCAGTCACATCCGGATCTTGTTTCGTCGTCACTTTTCCCAATTTTTTCACCTAATTTGTCTCACCATTTCACGAAATGAGGCTGAATTCAAATTCAACTTTCGCGTGTTACCGATTCATGAAATGCTGTTCAAATACACACTTTTTTCCCCATTTCATGAAATGATTTCTTGAAATGGGCATTGCATTAACACAGTAATAAACAGAGTATTAGTTTCACAGCATTAGAAAAATGCACATTTTGTTTGTGAAATGTTTTTTATACCCGGTACTCGAAGAGTAAGGGGTATATTAGATTTGTGGGGATAACGGTTGTGTGTAACGCACAGAAGGAAGCGTTTCCGACCCCATAAAGTATATATATTCTTGATCAGCATCAATAGCCGAGTCGATATAGCCATGTCTGTCTGTCCGTCCGTCCGTCCGTCCGTCCGTCTGTCCGTCCGTCCGTCCGTCCGTCCGTCTTCATTTGCGCCTATATCTCAGAGACTATTAAAGCTAGAGCAACCAAGTTTGTTATCCAGTCTCCTGTGTGATCACACTACTCAAAATGTATTTCAAAATTTCGCCCCGCCCCCTTCCGCCCCCACAAAGGACAAAAGTCTGTGCCACACACAATTTAGAAGATACAAGAAAACTAAATACGCAGAATCATAGAGAAAGACTATTTCTATTAGAGTGTTGAATCTGGATCAGATCAGATCATTATTATAGCTACAATGAAGAAAACCATTTCGAAAGTCATCATTCCCTCTCGCTCTCTCTCACACGCGGCCCCATCTGCTTTGCTTATTCGTATAAATGAGCGCCTAGTTCTCAGAGACTATAAGAGCTAGAGCAACCAAACTTTCTATCCAAGCTCCTGTGATACCGAACCAGCACAAGTTTGTTTTAAAATTTTGCCACGCCCCCTTCCGCCCCCACAAAAGACTAAAATCTGTGGAATCCACAATTTTTAAGAAAAATGAAAACCAAAAACGCAGAATCATTAAAAATTTCCATATCGACCAGATTACCGAATCTGGATCAGGTAGGATCAATATTATGGCCAGAAGAAACAAATTAAATTTTAGTGGCTACGCAACGCCTGCCAAGCGCTGACTCATGCCCTCTCTCTCTCTCTCTGTCCTAAACACTTGTACGTCTCAAATATGTAGTTATACATGTCATGTAGAAATGTAGGCGCAGATATACAAAGCATATGTAAACAAAAATGGAAACATGTATAAAAATTCCAAAAAATTCATTTTTTTAATTTAAATATTATTTATGTCCCTTTGAGAACATATAATAAATTTCATAAATCGTAGGCTCATAAATGTATGTATGTATATACTGACAGAGTACCGGGTATAAGGTAGAGCCGCGGCCTTTGCCGCGGCTCACAACGTTCCCTCTCGTTTTTTTTATTGGGTTGCGCATCCCAATTTCAGCCGACGTAATAGATGAATTAAAGCCAGTGGCACAGCAGTAAATTAAAACCTGCTATTGTTTGTTGTTTGCACTGCCGAGTGCACCACATTGTGCATACATATGGATGTACATATACAAATGTACATACATAAGATCCCACGCGGCAACAGCTTATCCAGCCTTTCAATTTTATTTACTTATTCTATTTTTCGTGTTTTTTTCTGAGGTAGTGCGTCTGTTTCTCACATAACTTGAGTAACTGCTATTAGGTTCTATTGAACTTTGCAATTCTGAAGAGCTGACAAATGCAGTTATGTATCAGACCCAAACAGATTGTAGCTGCAGCTTACCGTTTTGAAATTATTAAGCTTTAGTTGCTCTAGCTCTTATAGTCTCTGAGACCTAGGCTCTCATGAAGACGGACTATACTCTTCGAGTACCGGGTAGTATACAAATATTGGATTAAACATTTTTACAGCTCAAAATCTATCAGAAAATGTCGGTTTGGTTCATACGTTAGAAAGTTCAGAGCGTTAGAAAACTAAGAGCGAGCATTAGATTGAAGAGTGCTGGCTAGCGCAAAGAGCTTGTTGTCCTTGATTTGTAATGTGTCGAAAAATAAGTAGCATAATACCTCATCCCATCTCGCAGTTCACTCTGGTGCATATTGAATGCTCTAAGAGAGGGGTGTAGAAAAAGGAAATCGGGATTATGTTCCGAGGGGATATATAATAAAGGCTGAAGCCAAAACATAAAGCTAAGCCTCACACCCATGCTGAAAGACATTGAAATACACAAGCACCATCACACATACACACAAAAAGTCACCAGGTGAATTGAAAACGGGAACAGGCGAAGGACAGTTTGGGGACTCTGCAGCAGTGCCAGTGTTTATGATGAGAGGGACAAATGGAATTTTCGTGTATTATTATTGCTAGAATTTTTTGCTCGTTTTTTTTTATAACTGTTACTTTGAGACTATAGGGGTATATTAGATTCGTGTATATTTACACATGTACATATATACATATTTATATAAAAACCATAAGAAAGTGCTCAAGGAAACGTGGCCAAAGTTGAAGGAACAAAGGAAAAAAGGTAGAAAACATGTATGGACAAATACAAAATCATATAAAAGGCCATACGTTTCTCTTTTCAATCCATCATATGAAAGTTTGCAACGACACCGTCTCTCTTATCCTCAAAATATTTGAAATTGTGAAATACACTTCTAACAATGTGATATCATATGAGTTCTATTTGCTCTAGCTTATATAGTCTCTGAGATCTAGGCTCTCATCAAGACAAGGTAAAATCGACTTGGCTATTGATGCAGATCAAGAATACATATTTACATATATATATGTATTTATATATATATACCATATGTATTCGACATTTGCTTCGTGTTGTTCAGCGAGCTTCGGCAAATGGGAACGAAAATCGAACGAGTACAAACAAATGATACCGAGAGAAAACGAATGAGTAAAATATACTACTACTTTCGGGTTGTAGTGTTCTTCATGGTCTTGGTATTTCCAAGTATGTGCGATGCTTATCGATGTCTCATTTCTTGCTACATCATTTTCTGAAAAAAATTGAAGCGGTCAGAAGCGCAGGTATTCGGTGTGTAAAAATGGAAAACCTTTGCAGGGAATCTCTTAATCAAGCTCAACTGACAGCGTCCTTCTTACTAATGTATATTGTACTTATGTATTGTATTGAATGTACCCTGTAGAACCAAAGGGGTCAATTGACCCTTCTCAAACTACACCCAGCGACAAAAAAAAACCCGCACTGCGAAATTTCATGAATTTTTTACTTCTCTAGCACTACTACTTCTCTTCTCTTTTGTTTTTGTGAGTCCCTGTGAATTTTTTTTTCTTTTTGCATGTGTTTCCTGTCATCTCAGTTTCTGGAAACATTTTTTGCAAAACATATTACTTAGGAGTCTTTAAGAAGTATGCCTAAAGGAACACAGATGACGGTAACTGAAAAGTAAAAAATTATTGCCTCGGCTGAACAAAATGTCTTTATTCGAATAATAGCGGATCGAACTAAGTTCAATGAAAGCTCAGTACAACGATTTTTGAAAAAATTTCGTGAGACTGGACAAGTGGAGAGGACGAAAGGATCGCGAAGAAAAAAGTTTACAAGTGCAAGGGAAAATCGGATTATTAGGAGAACGAACCTACATGATCGATTCAAAAATGCTATAAAGATAGATTTTGAAGTTCAGAAACGATTTGCGAAAGAAATTTAAGCTTGAACTATACAACGTCGTTTAAAGGAGATGAGATTAATGGCAAGGACACCTGCCAAAAAGCTACTTCTTAATAGTCGAATGATGAAATCACGCCTAAATTCGGCTACAGAAAAAGCAAATTGGGGTGAATCTGAGTGGTCACGAATCATATCCTCGGATGAGTCAAAATTTAACCTCATTGGACCCGCTGGTTCCCGCACAGTTCGCCGCAGAAAAGGGGAACGCTATTCCGAAAATTGCCGCATTGCCAAAGTGAAGCATTATCCTTATCCTTAAATATAAAACATAATCCCTAATAATTATTAAGGGTATGGTGAATTCAAAAAAGTATGAAATGGAGTTATTTGCAGTGGAGTTGTGTCCAGTATGGAATCACTTAGTGAGAGAGAAGATCCTATCTTTCAGGACGATTCTGTAGCTTGCCATCGAGCGCGCTCTATAATTCTCTCTGAATATTTTTTTCTCTGACGTTTTGTTATTTTTAAAAATGTAGTCAACTAGTTTCAACTATTTTTCACAGACCGGTTAACATTTTGAAGGCGGAATTGGGCATAAAGTCCACAGATTGGCTAGGTAACAGCCCCGCCCTCAATGCGATAGAGAACGTCTGGACCCTTATGAATGCCAAAATAAGAAAGCGGAAGCACAAAACTATGGTTGAGTTAGGGGAGGTTGTAGAAAAAGTTTGGTTTGAGGAGATAACGGAGGAATATTTGAGGGCTTTATGCGATTCGATGCCCAATAGGGTTAAATGTGTAATAAAAGCCAAGGGGGGTACCACCAATTATTAATTAATATATAATTTGAAAACAAAAATTCTGAAATATGTTTGTTTATTATTAGACTATAGAAAATGAAAAAACCTATTGGAAACAATTTTGTTTTTGCTGAACAAATCGATTTTATAATTTTACTAAATTTTTTTTCCTGTGTTTGGTGAAAATACTAAATGACCGTTCAGAAAAGTGTGATTGAAAAAATATTTATTTTTAACTATATGAATATGATATCAAAAAACGTAGTATGCACTTTTGTTAAAACTTGATTTATTGACTAAAAAAAATGAAAACTTTAAGTATCGAATAACATTTGTCGCTGGGTGTAGTTCCGCTTCGGCTACCGCGCAACTATCTACGCAAGTAGTAACGTGGGAAGCAAACGTCGACCAGGTCTATGTCGAATACAATGTACTAGTTCAGCGACTAGTTAGGGGGGAAGCGAACGTCGGCCAGTCTAAACAGATCCGAAATATGAAGCTGGCTTCGTTTTGTTTCCGAAATCGTCCAATAACCGTACATTCGTGGAAATAAGAAGAAACCCCGAAAAAGAGTCACTATGCAAGGCGGGACTCTGTGATTTTTGTCCGATGACACGTCATGCAAAATGGACCAAAATGGTAAGTTAATCGTGATATTCTACTGTACTTGAGCTTGTGGAATGCAAGAGACAAAAAAGTTAACAAAGAAGGAGTAAAAAAAGAGACAAAAAGTACACTTCGCGGGTTTTTCTTTCTGCGTGATCTGGTTGCTGGAAGCGTTGCTTTCGAACAAATTTTGATAAGTCCAATCTCCAAAAGTGAGAAACAAAAAATAAAACAACTAACAAACAGGTACGTTCAGACATATTTGCGTAGACTGGAAAAGAGTGAAAGGGAATCGAACCTTGCAAAGTTAGCGTTGTGCAGTGCAGTAAATGTGAAAGAAAAGTGAAAGAAAAGTGGTTTAGAGAATGCGGAAATTTCGCCAAACAAATCGTCATTAAATGACAAACTTAGGCAGTGGTTTATTAAACATAGGCCAACATATGAATATGGACTCGATTTAGTGAGTATTTTAAAACAAGAAAATATAGATGTTTGTCAGTTTTATAAATCAAAACGCCAGCACAGAGGCGTTCAGGTAATTGGTGGAGGATCTTATCTTCACATAGGTTTTGTCTGGCAGCAAGAACGACATTTTCATAACATTGATATAATGGAAGAACTAACGAGAGGGAACGTTGTGAGCCGCGGCAAAGGCCGCGGCTCTACCTTATACCCGGTACTCAGTCAGTATATACATACATACATTTATGAGCCTACGATTTATGAAATTTATTATATGTTCTCAAAAGGGACGAAAATAATATTTAAATTAAAAAAATTAATTTTTTGGAATTTTTATACATATTTCCATTTTTGTTTACATATGCTTTGTGTATCTGCGCCTACATTTCTACATGACATGTAAAACTACATATTTGAGGCGTACAAGTGTTTGCGACAGAGAGAGAGGGAATGAGTCAGCGCTTGGCAGGCGTTGCATAGCCACTGAAATTTAATTTGTTTCTTCTGGCCATAATATTGATCCGATCTGATCCAGATTGGGTAATCTGGTATATATGATAATTTTTCATGACTCTGCGTTTTTGGTTTTCATTTATCTTTAAAATTGTGGATTCCACAGATTTTCGTCTTTTGTGGAGGCGGAAGGGGGCGTGGCAAAATTTTAAAACAAACTTGTGCTGGTTCGGTATCACAGGAGCTTGGATAGAAAGTTTGGTTGCTCTAGCTCTTATAGTCTCTGAGAACTAGGCGCTCATTTATACGAATAAGCAAAGCAGATGTGGCCGCGTGTGAGAGAGAGCGAGAGAGAACGATGACTTTCGAAATGGTTTTCTTCATTGTAGCTATAATAATGATCCGATCTGATCCAGATTCAACACTCTGATAAAAATAGTTATTCTCTATGATTCTGCGTTTTTAGTTTTCTCGTATCTTTAACATTGTGTACGCCACAGACTTTCGTTCTTTGTGGGGGCGGAAGGGGGCGGGGCGAAGTTTTGAAATACATTTGGAGTAGTGTGATCATACAGGAGACTGAATACAAAACTTGGTTGCTCTAGCTTTAATAGTCTCTGATATATAGGCGCAAATGAAGACGGACGGACAGACGGACGGACGGACGGACAGACATGGCTATATCGACTCGGATATTGATGCTGATCAAGAATATATATACTTTATGGGGTCGGAAACGCTTCCTTTTTGGCAACATTTTGCTTTAAAGAGTTAGACAATTGCGGTTTTACCATTTGTGGCAGACATGTAAATTAGGTCAGTTATTAGGGCAGTGGTTTGAGATGCTCCAGCAAGAGTATTTATTCGCGGCACACCTGGACACACATCTTGTCATGGCTGTGCAAAATGTACACAGATAGCCAGAAAGGTAGATAGAATTTTTACCTATATTACTACCTCAGAGTTTAAATTACTAATTCAGATTTCACACTTAGAAGATATCCATGTCATCATAGCAGTCAGTATTTAAATTGTAGGTCAATATTAGAAGAAATGAACATTTCCACAGATTCCCTTAGATTGTATGCATTTGGTAGAGTTAGGAGTAATACGAAAGATTTTGTTAAGGCTTGTAAGTAATAAGTTACTAGTAAAAAGTTCACCAGAAGTCAGGAAACGAATTTCAAATAAGCTAGTGTTCCTCAAAAAATATATTCCAAGAGAATTTGCGCGTAAGCCTAGATCTTTGGATGAATTGTTTAATTGGAAGGCCACGGAGTTTAGACAATTTTTGCTGTATACGGGAATTATTGCCCTCAAAGAAGAAGTCGACTACCTTTACTATGCATTTCTTTACTTCATTGCTATGCTATGCAGCTCTAAGCTTCGTGAATACACTAAAGAAAATTGTCAACGTATTTTAGATCTCTTCGTTCACAATTTTCCAATTGTATTCGGAGAAAACAGTGTGTCTTACAATGTACACAGTTTTAAAGAGACCGTAGAACAAATCGGAGATTCGATTTCCGGCTCATCGCAAGCATTTGAGAATTATTTACAAACTTTAAAAAAAAATGTAGAAAAATTAGTGAAGGTAGGATAGAAAAAAAATTCAGAAAAATCCTAAGATGGTACATAAGTGCTTTTTTAATCATTTTATTTTGTCAGTAAAGGAACCTGATCATTTTTCTTGATTAATGGAAATATTCCAATTATTTTGAGGAATATTTGCGATATGACGGAAATATTTTAGTCATTCCATTTTTACATCATTGTAATTAAAATCGAATATGTTTTCATTGTCATCGTTCGATTCTCTTTGTATTTATCAGACGTGTTTTTGTTTTGCGCTCCGCTTACTTTCAACCTACTTTGCCTAAAGAGCCGGTGTTTTATGAAAATAACCCCTAAAAAAATTCCTAAATTAACAACCTCCTAATCATCTATTTCTTGATCGCGGGTTCATGCCTGTTTGCTGTGAAAAACATAATTTAAATTATTATTTTTTGCATGGCCTAACAGTGAGTTTTTGTTTGTGCTTTTCGTAAGTACACACATTATCATATTTACCCGCTCTCACCTATTAGTTTTGTTGCTTTATCACTCTCTCCCTATTACCCACACTTAAATAACTTTTCTTCCTCTCTCGCTATCGATATTTTCTGTGCAGTTGCGATCTCTCTTTCTCAATTGTAGCTGCTGTAACAGCTTACTTATTCCTCTTTTGGCGTTTATCTGGCACACTGGTCTGATATCAGTTGTTTTTGAAGGAAAAAAAAAATTCCTATCCCCTGCTGGATCTGCGATAGCGTAGTGCACGCTAAATGCGCAGGGTTTTCCGGTCTCGTGGGTGATGCCAATGCATACTAAACAAGGTAGGCTTATTTACTCGCTCGCTCTCTGTGTTTTGCTTCTTTCGATTCAGTCTGTTGTGAGCGAAGCATCTCCGCGGACGATTTTTTCGGGTTCCCTCAGACTTTTTTGCGTATTTACAATGTCGCCGCCGTATTGCTTTTTATGCAAGATTACTATATCTACATATTATTAATATTACATATTATTATATATACATACATTTGCATTCACGTACAAATTACTCCTTTGAGACTCTTTCTCACAACGCATTTGTGAGTCTCTCTCTCTCTCTCTTCTGTCATTTTGAATACCTTCTTATTGCTCTCTATAAGCCTACCTTGTTTAGTATGCCTTGGGTGATGCCATCTTCAAAAGGAATGGTCTGTATCACAGCTGTGAGGCATGCCGTCCGGTTGAGAAGAAAATGGCAGCGTTTATGAGGCAGACCCGGAAGGGCTTTAGGGAGCTGACCGTGGGCCTCAAAGAGCAATACAATCGGATCCTAGCCATGGAATCTCATCTTAGTGGTTTCAAACCACTGACTAAATCTCCTAGGCGCAATTAAAGATTTGACGGCTTATATACAAAGCCAAATAAAAGCCGTTGATGTTAAGGTGGACAAGTTTAACTTCTCTTATGCCAGGGAGATAGCTTCTTTTAAAATAAGTTTCTCTCAAACTCACTGATGGTGTATCTGTTCTGCCAAATTTTGGCCGGAGCATTTGGTGGTGAAGGAGTTTAAGGCAAAGAAGAAGACTAGGCCCCCAATAACTCTGTTAACAAATCAGACCAATGCGCCAACTTCGTCTTCCCGCTCTACCTCTACCCGTCAAAAGAACAAGTAAATTCTATCTTAGTTACCTATCAGAATTTTCGAGGTTTGCGTAGTAAGCTCAGCATTCTTTTCCGGGATAGTATCGCATTTGCATCCCACGTTATTGTGTTTACCGGAACCTGGTTAAACCCGGACATTATTAGTTCCGAAGTTTTGGCCTGTCGGTACACAACTTATAGAAAGGATCATTCGTCTCGACGTGCAGGAGTCTTCACAGTCCTGATCCAGCAGGAACTGGAATTCCTGTGTGTAAAACTGATTCTTCCCGCTTTCTCAGTTTTCATAATTTGTTCGTATATTCCACCCTCTTCGGATATCGCAATTTACGGGCAGCATTTGTCCGCCTTAACCGCTATTTCTTCCTCGCTATCTGACAAAGATCACATGATAGTTATTGGTGACTTCAACTTGCCAGGAATTGTTTGGTCTTCGGTAAATGGGCTATTACCATGTCACGACATGACTTTGTTGACGGCTTGATTGACCTGTCTCTGTTTCATGTTAACCATGTTAAAAATTCCTTGTGTCGCTTTCTTGATCTGTGCTTTGTAACGGATGCGACCTTAGCGTTGTTAACTCGAGTCCCCCCGCTCACTATACCTGAAGATGCTTACCATCCTACTTTCGAAGTGTCGCTCGACCTAGGACGAACCGTACTGGATCGGTCGGATAGACTACCCCAATGTATCCTCTGCTTCCGTAAAGCCGAGTTTATGAAGCTTAATTACCTTATTAAGAATTCTGATTGGTCCGCTTTATATTTGTGCAGTGATGTTACGACAGGCACAAACATTTTTTATGATGCACTGGACTCACTTTTGACTCTTGTGTCCCACTTTCCCGTCCTATTACATCAAGAAAACCCACTTGGTTTAACAAGGAGCTATCCAGTCTAAAAAACTTAAAATTAAGACTTTATACAAAATTTCAAGAAGTTGACTCTCCATCTACTCTCTCTCATTATATATAAGCTCGGTCAAACTTTTCAGTTCTTAACGCTCAATGCTATCAGAACTACCTATCTCGATGCAGGATACGTTTTTCTAAGGACCCCAAACAGTTCTACAGCTTCGTAAACAGTAAGCGTAGAACGTCCGCACACCCATCCTCGCTATCCTTCCTTAATACGTCGGCAGATAATGATCAGGCGATTGCCGATCTTTTTGCCCGTTTTTTTCAAACTACCTATTCGCAGGACGTTTACTCTGGTCCGCCGTATCCATATGGCTTACCGAGGTCCAACGGCACTTTCAGTCCTTTGTTAAATAAAAGCTCGTTGCTTCATGATCTACGAACAGTAACGGAGTTCCCGGCTGTGTACTCAGGTACTGTGCCGAGTCTCTGTGTGGGCCGTTGCCTAAATTATTCAACCTATCCATAAATTCTTCATGCTTTCCCCCGATATGGAAGGAGTCCTTTATAATTCCTCTCCATAAGAAAGGTAGCAAGTCTGACGCAATGAACTATAGAGGTATATGCAAGTTATCCGCTATTCCTAAAGTGTTTGAGAAAATTTTAATTCCGCACCTGCAGCACCTATGCAGATCACTTATATCCCCATCTCAACATGGATTTATAAGGTGGAGATCAACAACTACTAATTTATTGGAGTTTACCTCCTTTATAATAAAAGGCTTTCAAGGTAATTTGCAGACGGATGTTGTTTACACCGATTTTAGTAAAGCGTTCGATTCTGTAAACCATTCCCTCCTAGCACAAAAGCTCGACCTTCTAGGGTTCCCGCCCAATCTCCTGAAATGGATCTCTAGCTACCTTTGTTCTAGGTCTCAAAGAGTCCTTTTCAAAAACTCCCTGTCCTTTTCAGAACACATTTCTACCATGGTGAATAAGGCCATGGGCGTGCTTGTGTTTATAAAGAGGTGGTCAAAGGAATTTGACGACCCCTATATAACAAAGACTTTCTACACCTCTCTGGTTCGTCCGATTTTAGAATACGGCTCTACTACTAACTCTCTTCCTAATCTTAAATTACTGATAATCTTATATCTTTCCGCTAATTAGAAATTGCTTAGTTTTTTAGTTAGATTAGTTCTACTTTTCCTCGAACACTAGTCTAAAACCTATCTTTCCTGCATGTCCGCGATCGATTCGGTTAACGAGTCGCGCGTTACGCAGCAGCGCTCCCCGGTCGGTAGGGCGGGATGTGGGCTGCGTTCTTGCCTGGGATCCGCGCGTAATAGCCATGGGCTGGTGTTGCTTGCGCCACTTGATGGTGCAGTCATTGGATATCAACGTCCTAAAGTATTACCTAAAATTTGCACACATTTCACTAGAAGGTGTTTAGACCGTAGGCGTGTTTTTTAACACGAATCGGGCATGCCCTTTGGCGACGGTGTTAAAGGGTATCTTCACAAGATTCACCTATCTTGGTCCTCAAATCAAAAAAAAAAAAGGTATAGACATATATGTATACATACATATATATTATTATCTTTCAGAATAATGTCGTCTCCAAGAAATCTGATCCGTCTTGCAATGCCAATGAATGGTAAGTTTTTTTATTTTATAATACAAAAAATATAACAAAAACGATTTTCCAGACAGTGAGCCAATGAGACTGGACGGACCTCGGACGGATATATTGGGGGTATTGGAGAAGATCAAGAAAACGACTGGTAAATAATAATTTTGCAATGAATATTGGAATCAATATATAAAAATTAATATATAAACACTTTCAGAGGCTATAAAACAAGAGAATGTGGTAATACGTGGTAAGACTATTAAGATTAATTGAACATAATTTTTATGATCAAACCAATTAACAATGTTTTTTTTTTAGATCAATTAAAAGCCATGGCGAAAATTGCGTTAACCCAAACGGTTTTAATTAAACAGTTGAGCAAAAAAAAAGAAGAAATAAATCTTATTCAGGAACTATTTCCCATTAAAACTATAGACGACCTTATCGGATTGGATGAAAAATTAAAGTAAATAAAAGCATCTGTGTAAGTAAATCTAAACTGTAAATTATGACCTTTTTCTCTGTCTTATCCTTATATAGGATTTTTATTTACAGATAGCTGCAATGAAATCTATTATACAGCCGAGAGGCATTGTCAAAAATGTAAGTTATATGTTAAGTGAGGAAATTGTTCTATCGCATAATGTCGATGACGTCCAAGACAAGAAGTCCTTCAGGTCCCATAAGTAATTTTAGGAAGCTTTGCTAGGTGAAATACCATTTAAACTCCTAAATAATAATAATATTAAATTTACCAAAAATTAATTACTGAATGTATTGCGCCTGGAGACGAAGCCGGGGAGTCATTGCTTCGTTAGGCGATGCAGCCGATAAAAAAACGAGTTCAAAAAGAATTGCGGGAAAAGGACCGAGGTGGCAGCTACATTAACAAAGTTTTAATAGAATTTTAAATTATACATATTATATACATTTACATTGAACGAATTTCTATTTTTATTTCGGAACTAGGCTTTTATTAACCGAAGGGGTTGCTAGTTGCTGGCTTTCTACTGGTAACTAGGTCGGAACTAGCTTCTGAGGAACTAGGCTCTTGGTAACCGAAGGTGGATCGATAAGAGAACTAGTTGCGGGCTTCTACTAGTAACTAAAATTATGAAATTTTAATTTGGAAGCTTAATATCTTCCAGATGTTAAGTTGCAGCTACAAAGTGTCTGAGTCGGATTTATAGCTGCATTTGTTAGCTTTTTAACTACAAAGTTCAATACAACCAGTTGTAGGAATCTTAAGTTTTGTGATAAATAGAAGCACTACCTGTGACAAAACATACCAAATTTTTTTATAATTCTTTAATAATATAATATAATTCTTAAAAAAAATTGTAATCTCCAAATCGATCAGAAAAAGTAATTTTTGGCCACAGCGGGAAAAAAGTTGAATTTTGTCGAGTAGTGTTATTAACCGGCATCGCAAGTACCAAGTTGTACTTGCTTGGTTGTACTTGCTCAGACGAGTATGTTGTGGTGTCGGTGTGTGCAAGTATATGAATGTCTCGTTTACTGTTTAAAATGGATTCGTGCAAGACTCTATTATCTATTTAATGGGGTTGGAAACGCTTCTGCGCGCTTTTTATTGCAGTTCGGATTATTTCTAGGCTCTGGCAAGGCGCTGCTGATCAGACACAGCTGATGGCTGGTTCGAATGATAAGGATGCCCAGTCTGGAACTGACGCACAGCACGTGCCTCTTTCAGAGAAACCATTGAACGATTTGGCGATGATCATGGATCTTCGTAAAGTAAAGTTGAGCTTCTTGGATCTTTTTTAAAGAATTCCTTTTTATTCAAGAAAAATGTCCACATAGGATGACATTTGCGTTTACCAAGACATTTTCGGACTGGGTGAAGCTCACCACATAAAAGATTGGAGGTTATTTGTTGACAGCAGTAAGGAATAGTAAAAGGCTGAAAATGAAAAGCCGTCTCTTTCCATATAAAGAACACCAGGGGAAGTGACAAAAGTGCTGGCCATGTTAACTGGATTGCAAGTCGGTTATACAAAATACTGCTGCTTCCTGTGCCTATAGGATAGCCGATGTAGAAAAGAAGATTACTCAGGAAAGAACTGGGAAAAACGAAACGAAAACACTTTGGTTCATCACAACGTACAAAATCCAGCTAATGTGAAAGTTCAAGACATTATAGTACAGCCTTTGCACATTAAGCCAGGACGAATGAAGTTGCTCTTTCAACTAATTCCGACTGGCTACAACACACTTTCTTGGTTACAGCAAGAGTGATGATTACGTTAATATCGTTCAAGACCTAAATATGAATTATGAAAAATTTGAGCAAACATGTCACTAAAAATCCATTTCCTGCACTCTCGCTTAGACTTTTTTCCGCAAAACCCTGTCGATGTTAGTGATGAAAATGTAGAGAAATTTGATCAATAATTTAAATCAGAATATGTTTGGCGACTAAGTGTAGACTCTCATAAGAAAACCGGACTCTAATGATAAGAAAAGACAACCAAGACACTTTAACCATAGAAAAAATAGTAACAAGCTCTAACAAACCAAATTCATCACTAATCTTAAAAACCTGGTAGTAACATAACAACTGAATAAAAAAGTATATATATTTATAACAACTTACTGAAAGTACTAAAAAGTACTGATTTTTGTATGGGTTGAAGCATGAAATACTATATCTCAGGTATTTAATCGGGTAAATGAGGCTTTAGGAGATGTCTGACGCTACTTCGTGCAGTGCATACTTAACTTCAAGAGTTAGTAAAATTAAAACTATTAGGCGAATTGCAACAAATGTGGTATCTAAGTAAAGAAAAAAATGTCTAGATTAACATAGGGACTTCATTTATTATCTTACTCTACTTTTTATTAGCAAATAGATCATTCCAAAAAAGGTTTGACTTCATTTTTTTATTTCAAATATTATATTTTGCCCAAAATTTAATTCGTCCCTTTTGCGAACATATAATAAATTGCATAAATCGTAAGGTCATATATGTATGTATATGTGTATATGTATATGTACTGACTGAGTACCGGATATAAAGTAGAGCCGCGGCCTTTGCCGCAGCTCACAACGTTCTCCCTCGTTTTAAACTAGAAGAGGACAACATTTTCGGTAAGGAACTCTACTCGGGTCAGGGCTCAACTCTACGAAGGTTATCACCGGATCCTTGACTCGTTCAGGGCAGTCTCACCAGCACTAAGGACTACGCCCGCATAACTCACTTCAGACCACCTCTACACATCCTTTTACACTAAGTGTGTTCTTTACAAGCAAGATGCGCCAACCCTAACTAGGCAATGGTTTATCTAATTATTTAGTCAAAAAGCGCGAAATTTCTTTCACATCTCCTGAGTTACTGCAGGCTCTGCTGTCGTCGGCTTCCTTTTAGCTTCTTTCTAAGTTAGGGCCGAAGGGCCGCTCACAGGTCTAAAGCTTCCTCAAAGCTTGCTGGTCTTTGATGGTGTTTGAGGTCTATTTTTTCTCCAAGGAAAGTGTGGCTGGCTTCACCGACACTGAGAACTAGACTGCCGTAACGAGAGATCACTCGGAGAGGACTGTCGAAAAAGCGTGGTCCGCTATACGTTGAACTATATGGCTTGGGAAGAGCAGGGGGTTGTGGCGCGGATCGCAGTTGCGAGGCGCTCTTCAGAGAACAACCAGACTCGGGCTCCCACACAGACCCTTTTGGTGAAACCATGGTGGAAACGGAGAACACAGCCGCAGTGATCTTCAGGTGCTTGGTAAAAACGGGGGGGTTGTTGCGTAGATCGCAGTTGCGAGGCGCTCTGCAGAGAACATCCCATTCCCAGCAAATGCCTTTGCCACACGTGAGCAAGGCGTATATGGTGCAATCTTCTTCTGCCGCTTCTCTCCACCAGGGCTCTGGAATAAGTTCCTGCGGGCCCAGAAGTCCTCTATCTCAACACAGGCAAATACTTTTGTACCGGAGGAATCGTTTGCACTTTGCTTCAAGTACGGATGCCCCAATTTGGGGTTTATTTTCTCAGATTTAAATATTTGTCCGCGATATAAAGCTTAGGGCACCTGTCCAGTTTAAGATCTCAGCGGACAAGGCTTCCATTATCCGTCACCTGTCACAAGATATATATATGAAGATAAATATATATATTAGTGGGAATTATAAACTCAAAATAAGAACGAAAACGGTCCATGCAAGGAATAATTCGATCTACAAAACGGTAGAAACAACGGTGTACAGTTTCCAGTGTTTCTAAAAAGAATTGTGAATTTCACAATCTCACTCCTGCACCCCAGTTGAGGCCGCGAAGGGCAAAAATGAAAAAGTTTTTCTAGACTGATTCAATACGGTCCTGATGTACTGTATACTGAGCGCACCATGCTCCAGAAGCGTATTCTAAAATCGGACGAACTAGCGAGATAAGGAGAGTTTTTATACCCGGTACTCGAAGAGTATAGGGGTATATTAGACTTGTGGGGATAACGGTTGTGTGTAACGCCCAGAAGGAAGCGTTTCCGACCCCATAAAGTATATATATTCTTGATCAGCATCAATAGTCGAGTCGATATAGCCATGTCTGTCTGTTCGTCCGTCCGTCCGTCTGTCTGTCCGTCTGTCCGTCTTCATTTGCGCCAATATCTCAAAGACTATTAAAGCTAGAGCAACCAAGTTTTGTATCCAGTCTCCTGTGTTATCACACTACTCCAAGTGTATTTCAAAATTTCGCCGTGTCCCCTTCCGCCCGCACAAATGACGAAAGTCTGTGGCATACACAATTTGGAAGATATGAGAAAACTAAAAACGCAGAATCATAAAAGATGCCCATTTCCATCAGAGTGTTGAATCTGGATCAGATCGAACCATTATTATAGACACAATGATGAAAACCATTTCGAATGGCATCGTTTCTTTTCGCTCTCTCTCAAACGCGACCTTGTCTGCTTTGCCTATTCATTTAAATGAGCGCCTAGATCTCTGAGACTATAAGAGCTAGAGCAACCAAATTTTCTATCCAAGCTACTGTAATATCACTTCAATACAAGTGTATTTCCAAATTTTGACACGCTCCCTTCCACCCCCACAAAGGACAAAATTCTGTAGAATTCACAATTTTTAAGATAAAAGAAAAACAAAAACGCATTATCATAGAAAATAACCGTATCTACCAGATTGCCGAATCTTGATCAGGTTGAACTACTCTTATAGCCAGAAGGAACAAATTAAATTTCAGTGGCTACTACCTCTCTCTTTCTCAAGCATTTCCACGTCACGAATATGTAGTTATACATATACATGTAGAAATGTAGACGCATATGTAAAAAAAAAAATGGAAACATGTATAAAAATTCCAAAAATGGTTTGACTTAATTATTTTAACTATTCTTTTTTGCCCAAAATTGAATTCGTCCCTTTTGCGAACATATAATAAATTGCATAAAGCTCGTATATGTATGTACATATATACTGACTGAGTACCGGGTATAAAGTAGAGCCAAGCCTTTGCCGCGGCTCACAACGTTCTCCCTCATTGTTATATGAGGGTCGTTAAATTCATTTCACCACCTCTTTATAAAACCAAATACGCCCATGGCGTTATTTACCATGGTTAAAATGTGTTTAGAAAACGTTGACTTGTGATCTAATAGAACGCCAAGATCATCAGCCTAGGGTGTAAGGAGCCAGAAAAGCGCTGAACCGATTAAATATCATTACTGTACACTTCAAAGCATTAGGTTAGATTAGGCTAGCTTAGTTTAAAGGGAGAATGAGCCTCCTCACAGATCACTTGGACCCATTAAAGGTCCCTTCTCACTGTCTAGCCGTGATGAGTAAGAATTGCGTTTTTAAGGGCAGACCCATCCGGTGACTTGAATGTATTTTGACTAAATCCCTGGTTTGATTTCGGAAAGTGCCGAAAGAATTCGAAGTCTATGATTTCCGAGGGCCGGCCACGGCGGTGCACTGAAGCCCCTGAAATTTAATTTGTTCCTTCTGGCTATAATAGTAATCCGACCAGATTCGACAATCTGTTAGACACGGTCATATTCCATGATTATGCGTTTTTCGTTTTCTCGTACCTTAAAAATTGTTGATTCCACAGATTACGTCCTTTGTGGGGGCGGAAGGCGGCGTGGGAAAATTTTGAAATAAACTCGTGCTGAATTGATATCACAGGAGTTTGGATAGAAAGTTTGGTTGCTCTAGCTCTTATAGTCTCTGAGAACTAGGCGCTCTTTTGGACGAATAGGCAAAACAGACGGGGTCGCGTGTGAGATAGAGCGAGAGGGAACGATTGTAGCTATAATAATGATCCGATCTGATCCCGATTAAACACTCTGATAGAATAGGTCATTCTCTATGATTCTGCGTTGTTTAGTTTTCTCGTATCTTTAAAATTGTGTACGCTACAGATAATAACAAAGGAGACTGAATAGACGGACGGACAGACGGACGGACAGAAAGACATTGCTATATCGACTCGGCTATTAATGCTGATCAAGAATATATGTATATACTTTATGGGGTTGGAAACACTTCCTTCTGGGCGTTACACACAACCGTTATCCCCACAGATCTAATATACCCCTATGCTCTTCGAGTACCGGGTATAACAAAAACGAGGGGGAACGTTGTGAGCCGCGGAAAAGACCGCGGCTCTACCTTATACCCGGTACTCAGTCAGTATATACATACATATATGAGCTTGTGATTTTTGCAATTTCTTATATGTTCGCAAAAGGGACGGAAAAAGGAAAAAATGGGCAAAAAATAATATTTCAAAAAATGAAGTAAATTTTTGGAATATTATACATGTTTCCATTTTTGTTTACATATGCTTTGTATATCTGCGCCTACATTTCTACATGAGATGTATAACTACATATTTGAGACGTACAAGTGTTCAGGACAGAGAGAGAGAGGGCATGAGTCAGCGCTTGGCAGGCGTTGCGTAGCCACTGAAATTTAATTTGTTTCTTCTGGCCATAATATAGATCCGACCTGATCCATATTCGGCAATCTGGAAGATATGGTAATTTCCCATGATTCAGCGTTTTTGGTTTTCATTTATCTTAAAAATTGTGGATTCCACAGATTTTCGTCTTTTGTGGGGGCGGAAGGGGGCGTGGCAAAATTTTGAAACAAACTCGTGCTGGTTTGATATCACAGGAGCTTGGATAGAAAGTTTGGTTTGCTCTAGCTTTTATAGTCTCTGAGAACTAGGCGTCACAAAATACGAATGGGCAAAGCGGATGGGGTCGCGTGTGAGAGAGAGCGAGAGGGAATGATGACTTTCGAAATGGTTTTCTTCATTGTAGCTATAATAATGATGCGATCTGATCCAGATTCAACACTCTGATAGAAATGGTCTGTCTCTATGATTTTGCGTATTTAGTTTTCTTGTATCTTCAAAATTGTGTGTGCCACAGACTTTCGTCCTTTGTGGGGGCGGAAAGGGGCGGGGCGAAATTTTGAAATACATTTTGAGTAGTGTGATCACACAGGAGACTGGATACAAAATTTGGTTGCTCTAGCTTTAATAGTCTCTGAGATATAGGCGCAAATGAAGACGGACGGACGGACAGACAGACATGGCTATATCGACTCGGCTATTGATGCTGATCAAGAATATATATACTTCATGGGGTCGGAAACGCCTCCTTCTGGGCGTTACACACAACCGTTATCCCCACAAATCTAATATACCCCTTACTCTTCGAGTACCGTGTATAAAAATGCGACGGCAGCTCCTCGTTTCCCCGCTTTATCGTTTTTCTGACTACATGACCGGCTTTTGGTTCTATTAAAATTTCAGTTAAATGTTTTTCCAGCCCCTCCTTCTTTCTCTCTATTCGCTCTCTCGGAAAGTCCCCAAGCGGCTTTGGCTATATATAGCATAAGTGCTTTAATTATTGTTTTTGTAATTATTATAATTAAGACTTTGAGTGAGGCTCTCAAGGCAGTTAGAGAACAGTTAGTTAGAGAACAGCAACGCAACGCCAACATCAGTAAAAACTTTTCCCCTTTGCTTGGTTGTAGTCTAGAAGAGTAGAGAAGTGTAGAGCAGAAAATTAACGAAGCCATTTCGCACGCAAGTTCCAAATTATTGATAATACTATAATGAAAACTTATTTTTCAAAAGGTATGTATATATGTAAAGTGAGTTCCACCGAGTCTCATCTTGAAACCTATTGTGTGTCGTATATTAATAAATACTTGTTGAAATTTATATAGTAGGAAATTCTACATTGGACCACATATCTTGAAATTTGACTTAATAGAACATAACCTCAAATTTATCAAAATTGAACTTGATGGTTTTATAATTTCCAGGCGGTAAGCTGAAGCCGCAAAGTGCTTAGGTCCGATTTATAGATGCACCTATGTGCTTTTCAGAGATTAGACAGTTGAATGTAACCAGATGTGAGATACTTCAGTTATGTGAAAAAACACAGGCTCTGAAAAAAACACATTAAAGTAAAATATCAGATTATAGAAATTAAAAAAAAAAACATAGTTCTTTAAAGATTTTTCGTTTTCCTTTCGTTTGGAAAAAAAAGTTCTATTTTTTTTAAATGTCTGAACAACAAAAAAAGGCTGTGCAACACCCGTTTTTTTTATTTTTTTTATCTATCCAATACAAAAAAACGAAATAAAAATATCTTTCCGTTTGCGAGTTGTTAAATTGGTAAAAAAAAGTGGTCATTGGGACCATAGTGCGACGCAGAGACAGAGACAGACCAAACCACGATAGAGAAAAGTAAATGAGATATACAGCTGTGTTCATGGAAATAGCAGTGCTGCACGTCACCTCCTTCAAACTCTTTTTAGAGATATTTCTAGTCTTCCAAATTGAGCAAATGATACTTTTTTAGAAAGCCTGGAATGTAAGCATTATAATCCTGAAGAAATTTCGTTACATTTGCATTCCATCTTCTTGTTTTTCATTACTTTAGACAATTACCCATGAAATCTGCTGTTCACTGAAATAGCAGTGCGGAGATACAAATATTATTAAAAAATTAAAAACCAAACAAATAAATTTAAAAATGTCACCATCAGTGAGATTTATTTAATTATTGAATATTTTGATAAAATAAATTTTTGGACATAGCGGTACTTTTTTTTTGGAGCATACAAGAAATCATTGTGTGGTTCAGAAGAGGAGACCTACTAATTTGACTAAAAACTAAGGGCAGGATGCTTATAGGGGTTGAAAACTAAGCTGTTTTAGACGCTCACTATTGTATTTAAGCCAAATAACTATACAAATTAGACTGAAAACCCAGTTACTATTCGAAAAACGACGCTTTTACAGGTTGGTCAAAGTGAGCATTACAGCCCGACCAAGTCTACAGTACCTTCAAAAAATAGGAAAGCATATTTATTTCGTTATGTCAGTTATGTGACAGTTAATAGATGACTAATCACACATTATTTAAATGCAAGAAGTCCAAGAAAGCTACGCGTTTGGTTTTTGATAACACATAGGAGCACGACTCAAGTTTGCAAAAACGCATATGGACTGGCCTGTGTTACAGCGAAAAACACTATGGGCTGATCAGGGTAAAGTGGTATTATATACTCAGATAGATTTCATAAAATATGTTTGGCGTTCACGGAAACCAGATAAACACACAAAATTTTGAAAAAACTGAGTTAGGTAGCTGGGCTGCGCACTTTGAGGTGCAGTTCATTTGTATTAGTATCTAAAACTTTTGTGTTGCCAACAATTTGACAAAAATGTGTACTTGAGAATACATTACAGTCATATTAAAGTTGAAAAATGCTTTTGAAAAAAATTTTTCAGTAGGATAATGATCCAAAACACTTTCGAAAGCTCAATAGGAATTGGGTTGCATACGAAAATATCGACGGCCATCCTCTGCAATAGTAATTTTTCGCATAGTAACTGGATTTTCAGTCTAATTTGTATAGTTATTTGGCTTAAATACAATAGTGAGCGTCTAAAACAGCTTAGTTTTCAATCCCTATAAGCATCCTGCCCTTAGTTTTTAGTCAAATTAGTAGGTCTCCTCTTCTGAACCACACAATGATTTCTTGTATGCTCCAAAAAAAAAGTACCGCTATTTCCAAAAATTTATTTTATCAAAATATTCAATAATTAAATAAATCTCACTGATGGTCACATTTTTAAATTTATTTGTTTGGTTTTTAATTTTTTAATAATATTTGTATCTCCGCACTGCTATTTCAGTGAACAGCAGATTTCATGGGTAATTGTCTAAAGTAATGAAAAACAAGAAGATGGAATGCAAATGTAACGAAATTTCTTCAGTATTATAATGCTTACATTACAGGCTTTCTAAAAAAGTATCATTAGCTCAATTTGGAAGACTAGAAATATCTCTAAAACGAGTTTGAAGGAGGTGCACTGCTATTTCCATGAACACAGCTGTACATATGTACATATATATAACAGAAATATATGTAAATATGTACATATGTTAGTATGTATGTATATACGGGTACGGAATGACAGACACACTGCAGTGCACTGCGGGCAACATTTGGCACGACCCACGCTGACTGTGCCGGCAATGACAAGTGCAACTTTCCAAATGTGTGCCGCCAGCGTTTCGCATCTCAAGCCACCACCTCATTGGGGAGCAGCATTCGTTTTGCTGCTGGGGTGCGTGAATAGCGCGACATTTCTTTGAGACGTTGCTTGCTGTTGCTCGGTCTCTCTATTAAACCCACTCACTGGCTGTGGCTACAGTCTGCTGCTTCAGTCGCTTTAAAATATCTTCATTTTCTGTCTGGCTCTAACCACACACATATGTATTTACGTGCCTACTTCAGTGAGAGCTGCTGCACTATGGTCCCAGAGACTGCTTTTGTTGGCCAAAATTAATAACTCGCGAACGGAATGATATTTTCTTATTTCGTTTATTTTGGTGGATATATGTAATCAATAGGAAGTGGATTTGCAACAAAAAAATGGGTGTGGCACCGGTTTTTTTTTTATTAAGCCATAATCAAAGGGCACTAGTCAACATAAGTGAACTTTTTATTTCCGCTGTGAACCAAATAGAGTTACTTGTAGAGAATTGGAGCTTTTAAAATCTTTAAAGAATTATCCTTTTTTTTTCTTAAATTTTTAAAATCTGACATTTTTTTAATGTTATTTTTAGATTTTTTCAGAGGTAGTGCTTCTTTTTTTTAACATAACTCAAGTATCTCACATCTGGTTGAATTCAACTGTGCAATTCTTAAAAGCACATAAGTGCCTCTATAAATCGGACCTAAACACTTTGTAGCTTCAGCTTAGCGTCTAGTTATACATTTGATACATTTGAGGTTATAATCTATTAAGTCAAATTTCAAGAAATGTGGCATTTTTTACTATATATATATTTTTACTATATATGGTTAACATTACAAAACACGTAATACAAGACCTTATAATGAAAATTCATAACAAAAATTTGATCAGTTAATGGTTTTTTTCCAATTTATCAAAGATCTAAAATTGTAATTAAATTTTCACTTTTTCACTGCACGAATTTTTTTGATAACAACAGTTGGGTTGCAGAGCAGATTTATTGAATGGGGTGTCATCTATGGAAATTTCTGGTACGCAACTTTAAAGGTCATTCTTTTTCCAATGTAGAGTGGTAAAAACTAAGATGTTTTGCTAACTTTTAAAAATGAGGTTTTGGCCAACAAAAGTGGTCATAGTGCTCTGTTACCCTGCAACCGCGTTAACAGCCTGCGATCATAGAACACTTTTCAGGGCGTTTCCCAGGCTCAACAGTATTAAGCAGATATGCTTCCGCAAACTCTCTACAAATTTTGGTAAAAAGGTCATCTGAGTGCCCATTACTTTTTACACCCGGTACTCGAAGAGTATAGGGGTATATTAGATTTGTGGGGATAACGGTTGTGTGTAACGCACAGAAGGAAGCGTTTCCGACCCCATAAAGTATATATATTCTTGATCAGCATCAATAGCCGAGTCGATATAGCCGTCCGTCCGTCTGTCCGTCTTCATTTGTGCCTATATCTCAGAGACTATTAAAGCTAGAGCAACAAAATTTTGTATCCAGTCTGCTTTGTGATCACACTACTCCAAATGTGTTGAAAAATTTCGCACCGCCCCTTTCCGCCCCCACAAAAGACGAAAGTCTGTGGCACACACAATTTTGAAGATACAAGAAAACTAAAAACGCAGAGTCATAGAGAATGCCCATTTCTATCAGAATGTTGAATCTGGATCAGATCGGATCATTATTATAGCTACAATAAAGAAAACCATTTCGAAAGTCATCATTCCCTCTCGCTCTCTCTCACACGCGGCCCCATCTGCTTTGCCGATTCGTATTTTTGATGCCTAGTTCTCAGAGACTATAAAAGCTAGAGCAACCAAACTTTCTATCCAAGCTCCTGTGATACCGAACCAGCACGAGTTTGTTTTAAAATTTTGCCACGCCCCCTTCCGCCCCCACAAAAGACGAAAATCTGTGGAATCCACAATTTTTAAGATAAATGAAAACCAAAAACGCTGAATCATGAAAAATTACCATATCTACCAGATTACCGAATCTGGATCAGATCGGATCAATATTATGGCCAGAAGAAACAAATTAAATTTCAGTGGCTACGCAACGTCTGCCAAGCGCTGACTCATGCTCTCTCTCTCTGTCCTAAACACTTGTACGTCTCAAATATGTAGTTATACATGTCATGTAGAAATGTAGGCGCAGATATACAAAGCATATGTAAACAAAAATGGAAACGTGTAGAAAAATTCCAAAAAATTGATTTTTTTAATTTAAATATTATTTTCGTCCCTTTTGAGAACATATAATAAATTTCATAATTCGTAGGCTCATAAATGTATGTATGTATATACTGACTGAGTACCGGGTATAAGGTAGAGCCGTGGCCTTTGCCACGGCTCACAACGTTCTCTCTCGTTATACCTGGTACTCGAAGAGTATGGGGAAGGTAGGCAGTTGTGGACATTGTTTTTCAATCAAATATTTTTACCTGGGGCATATTATGCGGACATGCATATCAATGGAAAGCTAGAAACCTCATCTAACTAGTTTTGAAAGAATTACATTGATATCTCCCAATGAAAAAAAATTATCAAATTTTTTGTGAAATGATCATTTTTGCGATATTTTTTTTTGGTGGGGGGTTGTGGTAACGAGCTTGAATATAGAAAGTATGAAGTTAAACGCAATGAAATTAATCAATAATGAAAGTTTATTAATTTTAAAGGCCATCAATGGCAAAAAGAATAACGAGAGAGGGCATCATTCCACGTCAGAAGCACAATGCGCGCATGTGAAGTAGCTGGCACGCATGTCAGCACACTTCAAGTGGACTGGCCGATCACATTCATTGCAGTGAACGGAATTTGAGGTCAATTTTTTTGGCAACGTCTTCATGCAAATGATGCAGAAGTCCTCGTCCTCATCTTCCTCGTCCGATGACTTCTGCTTCTTGGAACACGTAGATGGTTTGGCACGTTTTGCTGGCATTGATGTGCCGCCGCGCTTAGCTGGTGTTTTGGCTGGCGTGGCCGAAAGCTCCTTGACAAGCTTACCGAGTCTTGCCAAATCCTTGGCCGTCTTGGCCGCAGTAGTCGGTTTTACGGATTGCTTTTCCACCAAGCATCGTTTAATGGCATTTGTCAGCGCATTAAAATCAATTCCCGTTAAATCGGACAATTTTTTTGAATTTTTCTTCGACGACATGACTAAAAACATCGAAAAAATGCATAAAACAATATTAAAATAATTTATATTGACATCAACGACAATATTTCACGATTTGCCAAAAAAAAAATTGGGTGTCCACAACTCCACATTCAAGTGTCCACAACTCCCTTGAGCAGCCATTTTGAAATCATATGAAAAAATTTTTGCTGTGTAGGTTGTGTCCGAACCCGGTATTGAATCTCAAAGAAAACTAAATTTCGCGTAAAAAAATCCATTGCACTCACCTTCTCACTTAACGCACTTCACACGGTGACTGACACTTTAAAAAACGTTCAAAGAAACTTTTGTGATTTTTTTCGAGGTAAAAAAAATAATTTGTTTGCAGCACAAAGCAGACGCGTCTGTTCACTTTGGTTTTTGGCACAAAAACATCGTGCTTCTATGGCGCACACATGACATTTGTCAGATCTGTCAAGTCTGCTCTGTGTCAAAAGTTGCACAGGGGTGTCCACAACTAACGACTGTCCATAACTACCGACTGTCCATAACTACCTACTTTACCCTATATTCGACTTTTGTTTTTCCGACCCCAAAAAGTATATATGTATATGTATGTATTCTAGATCAGCATTAAAAGCCAAGTCGATATAGCCATGTCTGTCTGTCCGCCCGTCTTCATGAGCGCCTAGATCTGAGAGACTATAAGAGCTAGAGCAACCGAATTTTGTATCCAAGCTTCTGTGATATCACACTGTTAAAACTGTATTTAAAAATTTTGGCCCGCCCCCTTTGTTTATTGTTGTTTGAAGTTAAAAAGTGTACAGTTAAACTGCAAGGGTAAAATTACATGTCAACTAATTAATCGAAAGGACTAAGGCAAATAATCTGACCACGAGGGGATTATTATCGACACAATAGCCGATATGGTCCCACCAATAACCAAATTTAGGTTAAAGAAAAGCCGGTAGCCCAACAATTCCCAATTTGAGCTATTTAAATAAAGTTATTCATTAAGATAATTGTTTGGTGCAAATCCAAATGATGCACTTAAACACTGTTTGTGCCGTTAAGCACAGTTGATTCGAATATTTCGGGACACGGGAACCGGACAGACCGACAGAAAATACTTGTGCGCTGTTTCGACTTCAGACTTGGTATCTTTCAAGATAATATTTCAACATTTTAACATTTTTGTAATGCTCTTATTATAGGCAACGTAATTGCCTTAACATCGGCCGCGTTGACAGCCTATACAAAGGGTTCAATCCATTGGAATGGGCGCCAACCGATGGATGGATCGCTTATATAGGCCGGCCTTTATCCTCACTACGGCCACGCGAACCTTCCCGTCCGCTCCTGGGATTGCCTCCTCCACTACTCCTATTAGCCACATTTGTGGTGGCACGTTGTCCTCGTAGATTGCCACCACTTTGCCTGGCTCCAGATTGGCGACCTCTTGGCACCACTTCCCTCGCTGCTGAAGGCTGAGCAGATAATCTCTGGACCAATCTCTCCAAAACCTTTGCTTGATGGCAGACACGAGCTGCCATCGTTGCAGATAGGAGAGGTTGTCTGATATGGGCAGCTCTGATTCGGGCGGCAGCGAAACTAGCGTTCTGCCGACGAGTAAGTGCGCGGGAATCAGCACCTCCCCTTCGTTGGGACTGCCGTTGTCGACCACCAGTGGCCTGGAGTTCAGCACGGCCTCGAGCAACAATGTTTGGCGGACTTTACCACCGACTCCCACAGGCCTCCAATGTGCGGGGCTCGGGGCGGGATAAGTTCCACAGAAAAACGGTGAGCCGCAGCATAAGCCTTGAGGGCCTCGTCCTTGGCATCCCAGCCCTCCATACGCTCCTTGAGCATGCGAGCTGCACCAACAAAATTGGTCGTGTTGTCGCAATATAGCCGGACAAGCGGGCCACGACGTCCAATAAACCTGGATAAACATAAAATGAAAGTATGACTTGAGTCTTTCACAATTTCTAGGTGTACAGCCTTAGATGCGAAGCAGACGAACACTGCTATGTACATTTTGAGAGGCTGCTTGCCTCAAATGCCAAGCGATACACGAACCGGTTCGAACAAATCAACTCCGCTAATTTCAAAAGGTTGATTCCCACGCAATTGATCAGCAGGAAGGTGCCCCATGATTTGTGAGAGAAGCTTTGGCTTGTAATGGAAACAGTGTACGCATTTCCGGACAATGGCACTGCACTCTCTCCGTGCATTTATTAGCCAAATGGATTACCTTAGGAATTCCACTAGTGCACGGGGTCCAGTGTGACAATTGGCTCGATGTAGATAGCTAAGGTAGAGAGTAACAAATCTACAATTTTTATACCCGGTACTCGAAGAGTATAGGGGTATATTAGATTTGTGGGGATAACGGTTGTGTGTAACGCACAGAAGGAAGCGTTTCCGACCCCATAAAGTATATATATTCTTGATCAGCATCAATAGCCGAGTCGATCTAGCTATGTCTGTCTGTCCGTCCGTCTGTCCGTCTGTCCGTCCGTCCGTCCGTCCGTCTGTCCGTCCGTCTTCATTTGCGCCTATATCTCAGAGACTATTAAAGCTAGAGTAACCAAGTTTTGTATCCAGTCACCTGTGTGATCACACTACTCAAAGCATATTTAAAAATTTCGCCCCGCCCCTTTCCGCCCCCACAAAGGACGAAAGTCTGTGGCACACACAATTTTGAAGATACAAGAAAACTAAAAACGCAGATTCATAGAGAATGCCCATTTCTATCAGAATGTTGAATCTGGATCAGATCGGATCATTATTATAGCTACAATGAAGAAAACCATTCCGAAAGTAATCGTTCCCTCTCGCTCTCTCTCACACGCGGCTCCATCTGCTTTGCTTATTCGTATAAATGAGCGCCTAGTTCTCAGAGACTATAAGAGCTAGAGCAACCAAACTTTCTATCCAAGCTCCTGTGATACCGAACCAGTGCAAGTTTGTTTTAAAATTTTGCCACGCCTCTTTCCGCCCCCACAAAAGACGAAAATCTATGGAATCCACAATTTTTAAGATAATGGAAAACCAAAAACGCAGAATCATGGAAAATTACTATATCTCCAGATCTACCAGATTACCGAATCTTGATCAGATCGGATCAATATTATGGCCAGAAGAAACAAATTAAATTTCAGTGGCTACGCAACGCCTGCCAAGCGCTGACTCATTCCCTCTCTCTCTCTCTCTCTTGCAAACACTTGTACGTCTCAAATATGTAGTTATACAAGTCATGTAGAAATGTAGGCGCAGATATACAAAACATATGTAAACAAAAATGGAAACATGTATAAAAATTCCAAAAAATTCATTTTTTTAATTTAAATATTACTTTCGTCCCTTTTGAGAACATATAAAAAATTTCGTAAATCGTAGGCTCATAAATGTATGTATGTATATACTGACTGAGTACCGGGTATAAGGTAGAGCCGCGGCCTTTGCCGCGGCTCACAACGTTCCCTCTCGCTTGTCATTAATATTGGGAATTTAGCATTATGGGCTAGGGGTGCATTTAGTAGTCGACCGCTTACTCGCATCAAAGAAAATGAGCATGAGCCCACTTGTTCGTCCGACATGAAGGGATTTAGCTTTTGCAGTGATGCCTGCAACTTGGATGACTTCTTTAATTTGTCGATTTCCTGCGAAAATGCGTCTCTTTGAACTACTTCAACTGCTGTTAGAAACGCTGCGCCGAGCTCGTCAGATGACGGGCAGGTACTACTCCAAGTGACTCCCTTTCTTCTATTGATGAACCGGCGGATATACGCAATTGTGCTAACCACTGTCATGTATGACGACGAATTTTGTATAATTGTGAGGATGGGATTTTTCTCAACATCGGCCGCGATAAGCGCCGTGGCTACCTTCTTTTTCTCCAATAACGCATTCGCTGCCGTCAACTGTAAATGAGGATTTTGAGGCCAATGTCTGGATTCTTGTTGCAAGAACGACGAGCCATTGAACCGCAACAGCGAATTTAAGTCGGCCACCGCTGATCCTCGAGATACGAGATCTGCAGGATTTTCTTTGGTGGGCACATGTCTCCATAGGGCTGTCTCTCAAAGCAATGTCCTGTATCTTCGCAACTCGATTCGACACAAATGTTAGTTGGGAGGGATGAGTTTGTAGCCAATGTAGAACTACTTCCGAATCTGACCCCAACACGACCTTCCCTATGGGACAGTCTATTATGGACCGACCCTCCTCCCACAACTTTGCTAAAAGATAATATTGGAATCGTTTTGGTCTTTAAGGTTGCCACCCTAGATTTTGCTGTTAGTAGTTTACCGGACACTCCATTAGCATGGGAAACCCGAACGTACACACAACAGCCACATGCTCGCGTGGACGCATCTGCAAACCCATGTATTTGACATCGACATTGCAACGTCATGCAATTTTTGCATATCTGAAGCCATAGATTCCCACTTTTTATGTACGTTCGAGGGAATGGGATCGTTCCAACCAAGGCTTAATAGCCAAATTTCCTGCAAGAATGTCTTTGCATTTGTAATTACTGGACATAGCAGGACTAAGGGATCAAAAAGACTGGCTATGACAGATAATATTGCTCTCTTGGTTATGGTTTCGGACGAGATAATTGGCTTCAGACTATATTTGAAAATGTCTGTCTGAGGGTTCCATATCAGACCAAGAGTTTTGCAATCTTGCTGATCTCCATTCGAAATGACCATATTTTCTAGCTGACTATCGACTAGTTGACAATTAGTAGCCCAATTCGTCAGCATAACTCCTGATGGCTCTAGGATTTCAATCAATTGTTGACGCAATATACTTAGCTCGGATTTTGTGTCTGCTCCTGTAAGGAGATCATCCACATAAAAATCCGACGCAAGAGACTTCGCGTCAATTGGATGTGAATTTGCATGGGTGTTGCTCAGATACTTTAAACACCGTACAGCCAGAAATGGCGCGCTGGCAGTACCATACGTCATACGGCAGTACCATACGTATTGAGTCGGAACACTTGCAACGGGTCCGAACTTGTCCGTCTCCAAATAATTAATTGGAATTGGCGCTGCGCCTCGTCAACTTGGACTTGACGGTACATTTTTGTTATGTCTGCTGTAAGAGCGTATTTGCGACAGCGAAATCTCAGAAACGTGGCATATAGGCACGGCTGTATGGTTGCTCCAACCATGAGCAAATCATTTAGCGCCACTTGGCTCGTAGTTTTGCACGACGCATCAAAGACCACTCTGAGCTTAGTGGTTGTACTTTGAGGTCGTTCCACGCACTGATACGGTATGAAACAATACGGCTCTACCGGAATTAAGTTCTCTTCTTCTGGCTGTCTCAAATGACGAACCGAGAGGTGTCGGGCTTGAATTGAATGGCAAAGAAACTTGCAATCGACCGGAGGGTAATCGTGTGAGTCAACGAACGATTTTTCACAAATAGTTTCTTCGGGGGTATACAGTCTTTCTATATACGCATTTGGAACATTTTCCAACTCCCAGAAACGTTTGACGAGGTTTTGTAGATGGCAAAACTCCTGCAACGTGCTCACCATAGAGCATGCTTCATTGCTTCGGGG
The DNA here is from genome assembly GCA_037356375.1 of Drosophila affinis. NCBI lineage: Eukaryota > Metazoa > Arthropoda > Insecta > Diptera > Drosophilidae > Drosophila > Drosophila affinis. Next base: position 36,550,730 of record CM074802.1, on the reverse strand, counting down.
TCCGTTGGATCTGCAACGACCAGACACCACCCACCCAAAGACCGTATTTTGCAACGTCTGCGTGTTTTGTTGTTTGAATTGGCCATCTTTCAGTATCTCAAAAAATGCGTCAGCTCCTAGCAGCAGATCCACTCTTTGGGGTTTATGGAAACCTGTATCGGCCAGTGGGAAATCGTTAGGAATTGTCAGCAAGTCTGACGGAACGGCTTTCTCAGGATGGTACGACGAAATCGACTTTAAAACAACGAAGTCAGTGGCTATTTCGAATCGTTGAACTCGAGAGCACACTGTTGTTTGCACCACTTGGTGTGTAGATATGCTCGCCTTTCCGATTCCCAATAAGCTTATGTCTTTGCGGGGGGGAATGATGCGCACCGCTCAGAGCTTGCGCGCGAAACTATTGCCGTTTATTCTTTGCTTGTCGGCTCCTCTTTGAGGTGTCGTTGACCACACGTACAGTGATCACTCAAGTTAAACAATATATGTAAATTGAATATATATATGAAGGTATACATACATATGTATAACTGGCCTTTCACTTTGTTAAATAATTTATTAACAGGCCGTTTTATTGTTGGTAATTCTATTGGGCACTTTAATTTACCTGTGGCATTTGTTGAGGGTAATTCGAACAACGATGCATGTCCATACCAACCAGGAATGCCAAAGATCAGCACCAAGAGTTAGCGATGCGACCGTCCAGCGATCCAATGACGAGCAGGAACAGCAACAACAACGAGCGAGGGATGATATCCAATGGAGAGATCCAACAAGCGCCAAGTATGATCCAATCCAACTTCTATCCAGTACGTATACCAGAGAATAACATATATAAAAATTAGCAATAACATATTCATCTTTCAAGATAATATTTCAACATTTAAACATTTTTGTTATGCTCTTATTATAGGCAACGTAATTGCCTCAACAATAATTTTGACCTTATTAGAACTAGTATCAAAGGAAAACAGATGGAAAAATTGGTTATAGTTTGGGCAAAGGCTACGGAAAGATTCATAATCCGAGTAGTTAGAAAGACAGAGTTGGAGATGAAGAGGAAAGTATTGCCTAGTCGGGCGGGAAGGGGACAGCAAGACTAATAAGGCTGATGAGGGCAGTCGATTCGACCTTACCAGAGAAAAGCTTATGGAGAATGAGAACTCCTTGGCAGATTCTACGGGACTTAAGAGAGTGGAGGTTAATTAGGCGCAACCTACTTTCATAAGAAGGGAGATGGATCGAAGGGTCCCAATTGAGTCCGCGGAGAGCAAAGATGTGGAATTGTTTTTGTACTGATTCGAGCATATCTTGAATCTTTTGGTAGTGAGGAGACCAGAAACAAGAGCCATATTCCAAAATAGACCGGACCAGAGAAACGTACAGAAGTTTCGTAGTAAACGGGTCTATAAATTCCTTAGACCATCTTTTGACAAATCCTAGGACTTATTTGGCTTTGTTAGAGATAGTAAAGATATGGAAGTTGAAGCATAGATTAGGTACAAAGGTAATGCCCAAGTCGTTAACTTTGAAGAGGCGTTGTAGGATAATGTTATTGATAGAGTAATTGAAAAGGTATGGCTTATTGCGGTGAAAAGTCATGATATTGCATTTAAAAATATTAAGAGGTAGAACGTTAATTAAGCACCAATTGTTAAGACTCTTAACTTAAGAGCGTCAAGATCCGATTGCAGAGATAGCGGGGACAAGGGGTCACTGTAGGAAAAACACAGCTTTACATCATCAGTATACATTAGGACACGGGAATGATATAACATTTGGGGAATATCGTTAATAGACAGGTTAAAAATCAGAGACCATATCTATCAGAGTGTTGAATCTGGAGCAGATCAGATCATTAATATAGCCAGAAGGAACACATTGAAATTTAGTGGCTAGGCAACGCCTGCCAAGCGCTTACTTATTCCATTTCTCTCTCAATAATAAATTGTTTGGGATTAAAAAATACTGAACACGCCGTCGTTGAATTATCCGACTTAAATAAACACATACAAACTGATTCAGAAGAGTTAAAATTAAATGCAAATGAACCAATACAGAAGAACATTTAGAGAATCTCAGAGAAGAAATGATAACTATTATACAAGAAAACCACGAAAATATATACTTACATTTACCGTTTAGAAGGGATATAAGAGGGGAAATAAATACTGAACATGACATGCCAGTATATAATAAGCAATATCCATATGGTAATTCAGTTAATGACTTCGCTAATAATGAAATAAGTTAAATGTTAGACGACGGAATAATTAGGCCTAGTAAGAGCCCATATAATTCCCCAGTAATAGTAGTACCAAAACAGAAACTGAATGAAAATACCATACCAGACAGATATCCCATGCAGGATCCGTCAGTAATTCTATCCAATTTGGGTAAAGCAATATATTTCTTGGCTATTGATCTAGAATCAGGATTCTATCAGATATCGATGAGAGAATCAGATATAGAGAAAACATCTTTTTCTATAAATGATGGTAAATATGTATTCTTAAGAATGCCAATGGGTTTAACAAATGCACCCAGAATCTTTCAAAGAGCAATGGACGACATATGTACTTAGGGAGCAAGTAATGAAAACCTGCCATGTCTATATGGATGACATAATAATATTTTCAAAAACAATTAATCAGCATTATGAGGACATAATTCAAATAATAAGGATATTAAAGATGGCTAATATGAAAATTTCCCTAGAAAAATCTATATTCTTTCAATTAGAAACCAAATTTTTGGGATATATAGATTCCCATAATAACATCAAAACAGATCCGGAAAATATGGATACTATACAAAAATATCCGACTCCGAAAAAAGTCCTAGAGCTACGCAGTTTCCTACTATTAACAGGGTATTACAGAAAATGCGTCCGAAATTATGCAACAATCGCCAAAAAACTAACTAAGTATCTAAGTGGAGTCAATGGGAAAGTTTCAAGAAGAGCGTCAAAAAAAACTTTGATAGAACTAGATGAACCAGCAGTAGAAGCATTTAATAACTTAAAAGATTTAAAAGATTTAATTGCACATATAGAGTTAGTACAACTAGATTACAAAAAGAAATTCACTTTAACCAAAGATGCATCAGACATAGCATTAGGTGGTGTATTATCACAAGAAGGGAATCCCATCACATTTATTTCAAAAACCTTAAATAAAACAGAGCAATTGTATGCTACAAACAAATAAGAGCTACTAGCAATAGTATGAGTACTAAAAAATTTCCGAAAATATTTTTACGGGGAAAGCGGAATTGACATTCAAACAGATTTAAACAATCCAAACATAGAAATGAAACGGTGGTATTACTTTATTGAAAGTTTTGCACCGAAGATCGTATATAAACCAGGCTCAACCAACGTAGTAGCGGACGCATTATCCCGAATTCAGATAAATCATTTGACAAACAGTGAACTTAAAAAATTCAGAAATAGATTCAGATTCAGATACTCAGCATTCAGCTGAGAGCAGTTTTGAAAACATCATTCAGGAAACTAGGAAGCCTTTAAACCAATTCAAACAACAATTACTAACATCAAAAGCTAGATGCACAGTTCATGAGCAAGTAAGAGTTCATGACAATAACCGACATATGTATAATTCAATTTGACGCAGTTGAAAATTTTTTGACTATTTTAAAAGAATTTATTCAGCCAAACTAACCCATGAGATACATTGCACCCTAGAAGACTTATATCTTATCCAAAAAGTATTAAAAGAAAATTTCATAAACAAATTTCTTTTCACGAGTAAATTTCTGCAAGATATATCAGAAGATAAAGCATTAATTATAAAAGAAACACATTGTAGAGCACACCGAGGCCTAGATGAAAACTACAAACAAATAACTAGATTGTATTATGGGTCGAACCTATACAAAAAATTGAAAGAATAGATCAAAAGCTGTGAGATATGTAACAAGAATGAATATAATAGACACCCCGTAAAAATTCCGATAGGTGTAGCTCCCATTCCGACAAGAGAAGGTGAACAATTACACTTAGACCTATTCTATGCCCAAAATCTGACATTTATAACCTGCATAGATTCTTATTCAAAGTACTTGGTAGTAAAAGAAATTCCAAATAAACTAAACATCGAGCATAATGTTTTAGATATATTGCAACATTTTCCTTTAGCAACATCAATAATGACAAATAACGAACCAAGTTTTACTTCAGCACAGTTTAGATCGTTCATACAACAAAGTAATTTAACCATTTATTATGCGGATCCCAGGCATAGTACTTTCAATGGACAAGTAGAAAAGGCGCATTCAACGTTAACAGAAATATCACGATGTATTAAAGAGGAGTTAAACTTAACAAGCTACACAGAAATTATAATGACGGCAGTGCTAAAATATAACCTCACAATACATTCCACAATTAATCAAATGCCTTATGACATACTATTTAATAAAATGGAACATGGTAATATTCCATTACTACTTAAATCAGCTCAAGATAAAATGCTCGAGGTACACAATAAGGATAGGAGAGGAAAAGAGAGGGGAAGAAACAAACTTCAACCTCGTTACAAAAAACAAGTTGTTAAAGAAAGTCAAGAGAACAAAGTTATAATCAATAACAGAAACCGTATAACAAATAAAGACAATATAAAATATTAAGAATTTTATTTTATCTTTATTTTTTACAGAAAATGTATTTGCAAATATTATTAATGACCCTTGTCTTGCTAACAACTTCAGAAATCATTGACTATATGCACAGTGACTACTTATTACTTAGAGACGACAAGAAAGTTTACACTTACGAATCGTACGCTGATCTCTATCATATTAGACACTTAAGTTTTTTTTAAAGAAATAATAAATTTGGAATCTAAATATGTTAATAGGTCCATTAATTCAGATGACGAATCGGAAATTTCAATGGACGTTAGCTTGATAAAATTATTATTTGCAGAGTTAGTCGCAAGTAGAATTAGAAGGGGAATTAATGAGTTGGGTACCGTTTGGAAATGGGTTGCAGGCACCCCTGATCATTATGATTTTATGAAGGTTCAGAATAAAGTTAATGATTTGATTGAAAATAATAATAAACAATTTATAATGAATTCAAAACTTTTTAAAGAAATTGAAATGCTATCAAAAACGCTAAAAAATGTAATATGCAGTGAAGAGACAATACTCAGAAAGCATCGCTTGAAATTATTTGATCTGCTAAGCTTGGTTGATACCATAACCCTTTCAAAAATAAACATTCTTAATAAAAAAATTTTAAATAAACATGAAATTGATGAAATATACCAACAGGAAAAAGAGCCTGTTGAATGAACTGATTTACTTGGCATTGCAACTTTTCAAATAATACGAAATGAGAACTTAATAGTTAATAATGTTAAGTACCCCCAAAATATTAACGTTTGTAAACTTTACCATGCTAGGGCCAACTCAAAAAATGATGGAAAATTAGGTTTAAGTAATAATATTTGCGAATGTGGGGGACATTATTATTTAATGAATAATTTTAAGAAAGAAACATTTAATTACTATGCGAAAATAAGTTTTGAAAATAATTGCTTTACAAAATTACTAAATGGCCATAAACCCAACTGCACAAAAATAAGAGAGAAAAATAAAGAAATAGATTTTGTGCAAGATTGTGCCATTTTAGTATCAGGCACCAATATAGCAGATAATATTAGTTTAATAGGTACTTATCTTCTCTTATTTAATAATTCAATCACAATAAATAACAAAACGTATATAAATGAGAAGAATAAAATTTGGAAATATGTTTCGCAACATAGACATAGTAACTTTGATTTAGTTGATTATGAACAATCAAATGATAAGATACTTTCCTTTGATAATGTCAATATTTTGAAACCATTTATAAAATTTGGAAATACGGGATTACCATTGACAACTATTTTATTAATAATATTCCTATTAGCACCTATGTTTTATTTGGGATATAAACTAATCATATTAATTCACTCTAAATTCATGAAACCCACACAAGAAACAGTTGAAAACGACATTTTGCAATTATCAGAAGAAATTAGAATTATTTCAGAGCTTCAAAATGTATCGGGACGACACATTTAAGTAAGGGGGGGAGTTAACGTAACCACTTTAGCTTTTTATATGATTTATAAACAATCTGTGGCTTCCTCAGATTCAATATCTTGGCTTCTCCAGATTTAATTTCAATCTTTGCCTTTGGCTCCTACTTAATTAGAAATCAACTTAATTAAAAATCGAACTTTCCTCACACCCGCCTAATTTGAAAAACAATCTCAGCCCACAGCCGGCTATTATAAACAAAAATTTAAAATTGTTCTCGAAAGAGAATCAAAGAGGTTTCATGGTTTGGAGGTGAAAATAGTTAAGGCAGTCTTGAACCAGAATCTAACGAGGATAGTTCAGTTAAAATCCGAAACTAGCATGTACGCGTCGATCCTTATCCGATCTTAAACTAAATTTAAAAACCTCACCAACTGTTATAAGTCTTGTTAAAGTATAATACGAGTTGTGAAAAAAAATAAAATATATTTTTTTAAAAACACAACCCGCCACCGCTATCATTTAATTTACATATAAGTGAGCTTATGCTTTATGTAATTTATCAAATTTTCGCAAAAAGGACAAATTAAATTTCGGCAAAAAAAAATTTTTTTTAATTAAGTCGAGCCCTATGGAAGATTTTTATATATTACATGTTATCTGTTTCCATTTTTGCTTTCATATGATTTGAAGTCATCTGCTTCTACATTTCTACATGTACATACATATGAAAATGTATAAATACCCTGTAGGACCAAACGGGTAAATTGATCCCTCACGAACTAATTACGCTTCGTTTACTGCGCAACTAACTAACTACGCAACTAGTAACGGGGGAAACAAACATCGACCAGGTCTACGTCGACTACAAGCTTAATTCAAAATTGCCGCTGTTTACAAAACACAGCTGATGAGCACAGCACATGAGAGTGGCAAATCACTTTTTAGGCTCTTGGTCACACTATTTTAATTGAGTTCCACACATCCGAAATAATGAGCAGTTTCCTTTCAGTAAAATTTCGCGGTGCTGGATACAGGCCTTAAACTAAAATTAAAAAAAGGAAGAAAAGTAATTCTGACGATGAAGTGATTGTGTTGGTAGCGGCACATATTGTTGTAAGAAGATGTACAGCACAGTCGGAGGCGCCAAAATGTCAAAAATATCAAAATGCTTATTTTCCGTGATCCGACAAAGACATGATCTTGCCTCAACTGCTTTTATTAAACAATCTTCTCCTCACTTTACAAATTTGCATATCTCTTTTAGTTTTGCACACAAATTTTGCCCCCACCTTTCACTTTGACTTCAGAAATAATAGGCACATATATTTTCCTGGCGCCCATATCAGCTGTTCCCACAGTCCACATTCGTGTGGATATCGATACCATCGATAAGAATTCGTGGATTTCGTTTACGTTGCTGGATACTGAGGCCAGGAAAATACAAACGAAAAATTCCTGGCCCAGTTTTTATACCCGGTACTCGAAGATTACAGGGGTATATTAGATTTGTGGGGATAACGGTTGTGTGTAACGCCAAGAAGGAAGCGTTTCCGACCCCATAAGGTATATATATTCTTCATCAGCATCAATAGACGAGCCGATATAGCCATGTCTGTCTGTCCGTTCGTCTGTCCGTCCGTCCGTCCGTCTTCATTTGCGCCTATATCTCAGAGACTATTAAAGCTAGAGTAACCAAGTTTTGTATCCAGTCTCCTGTGTGATCACACTACTCCAAATGTATTTCAAAATTTCGCCCCGCCCCCTTCCGCCCCCCCAAAGAACAAAAGTCTGTGGGATACACAATTTTAAAGATACAAGAATACTAAAAACGCAGAATCATAGAGAAATACCATTTCTATCAGAGTGTTGAATTTGGCTCAGATCGGATTATTATAGCTACAATGAAGAAAACCATTTCGAAAGTCATCATTCCCTCTCGCTCTCTCTCACACGCGATCCCATCCGCTATGCCCATTCGTATTTTGTGACGCCTAGTTCTCAGAGACTATAAAAGCTAGAGCAAACCAAACTTTCTATCCAAGCTCCTGTGATACCAAACCAGCACGAGTTTGTTTTATAATTTTGCCACGCCCCTTTCCGCCCCCACAAAGGATGAAAATCCGTGGAATCCACAACTTTTAAAATAAATGAAAACCAGAAACGCAGAATCATGGAAAATTATCATATCTAGCAGATTGCCGAATATGGATCAGGTCGGAACAATATTATGGCCAGAAGAAACAAATTAAATTGCAGTGGCTACGCAACGCCTGCCAAGCGCTGACTCCTTCCCTCTCTCTCTGTCGCAAACACTTGTAAGTCTCAAATATGTAGTTATACATGTCATGTAGAAATTTAGAAGCAGATGTAAGAAGCATATGCAAACAAAATTGGAAACATGTAGAATATTCCAAAAATGATTTGTCTTCATTTTTTGAAATATTATTTTTTGTCCATGTTTTTAATTTGTCCCTTGTGCGAACATATAATAAATTGCATAAATCGTAAGCTCATATGTATATGTATGTATATACTGACTGAGTACCGGGTATAAGGTAGAGCCGCGGCCTTTGCCGCGTCTCACAACGTTCCCCCTCGTTTTATTATTAAATCAAGCATTTCAACAATATAGTTGATTTCAAATTTATTGCTGCAAATTCTCCGGGTAAGAAAGTGTGCTGGCAGATACTTGTCAGCGAGCAAGTACCTCGCGACAAAACTCTAGTAATATGCGGAAGACAATGGCCCTTGGCACACCAAATAGACTCCAATAGACTACGATACTTCGCAGAAGATCCTAGGCAATAAAGGGCTATACTATGGCTATTCTCTTCTGTAGCAAGTTTTTTTTTTGTGGCGCCATCTAGTGGTCAGGAGGCATGGGAGAGAACTGGTCGAAAAAGGAAAGGAGTTGCGCTAACAGGCTCAAATGTCAAGTTTGAGTGGAGGGAGCGTCATCCAAGCCTGTTAGGGGGTTTGCCGCCTGAAAGCCAGCGTCCCTATCGGAAATTCGCTTGAAAGAGTTCGAGAAGCCAGAAGTGTCTTGTAGTGGTGAACAAGTTATTTGAAAAAAAGACTGAATTACGCGGAAAGGAAAAAAAGAGAAGATAGATTGTGCGTGGCGGCGTTCTACTCTAGGCTGTTTAAGCCCCATAATTTTGTTTGGTAGCGCTGAGTCCGTTCCGGGTAAGTGGGAAAGTTAAGAGATATGTGACAAAAAAGGCTCAACGGAATATTAAAACGCAGTCTTGGCGCTTAATCAGGAATTCCGAAGAAGCAATCGAGATTGCATTTGTTGCGGACGCAACTTTTTCGGGGAGATCGACGAGCAGCAGCAGCAACGCAACAAAACGAGCGGTTAAAGAATAATTAATTCGCTTTGATTGTTGCCAAACATACGCTCAGCCGGCGCATCGAACGGCGCGAGCGCACAGCGAGCCATCGGAGGAGCGTAGCTATTTCAGTTCCCGAGCGACCAAGCACCCGGCGCCGTCGTCGAATTGGAATACCTTTTTTTTTGATAACTTAACCTTTTCCCTGGTCCCGCTGTCCGATCGGCAAGTGTAGGCGTAAAGTGCAGGAAGGCAAGGGAGTTTGCCAAACAAAAGAAATAAAACCCAAACAAAGGATAAACAAAGTAAAAAAATAAGAATAAAAGAAAGAAAACTTGTGTAGGTAGAGTAAGAATATGTGTAGAATAATCAGTTAAGTGAGTATAGGATAGTTGAAGAAGGTGAAAGGCGTTAGGCGATAGAAAAGCGCGGGAGGAGAGAAAATGCGCGCCTAAAGAAGAAAGGCAAACGGAAAGAAGAGTGAGTGAGTGATTCCAGTTAAAGGAATTGTTGTCTGATTAGCGCACCGAAACCCAGCCTCGATCTTGCCGATCAAAAGAAATGTTTTTCCCGTCCCTATGCTCTTAATTTCATTTTTCATCCACAGCATTTCAGAGGTTCGTCGAGAAAGCGCTTTCGTCGATGGAACGCTGAGCTAAAAAAAAAGGTATGAGTGGAATGTTGCTATTTTTGTTCTTCCATTTCTATTAAACGACTCAAACAAAAGAGAAAATAGGAGAAACTAATTACCGTAGCTTGAGTCGGGAAAGGCAAATCCGAAAGGCAAGGGAGAGAGGGAATTGGGCGAGCAGATCGCTGAGAGCGGCCAGGCATTTGGCGCCGCCGTTGGCACTCAAACTTGAGTGGATTATGTCCCTAGGGTATTTTTATATTCATACATATATTTTTTTCGCAATATTTATTTTTTTTATATTTATTCCATAAACTTAGATTCTTGGTCCTATATGTTATTCGTATCTGTGGGTAGTTATTATCATTTAGCAAGTAAATAAATTTTATAATGTTCTAATTTTGCACTGTTTTGACATCAGCGGATCTCATGATCTAGGAGACGGATGCCAGGAGGCAGAAGGGCCAATGGAAGGGTGGGCACAGTGGGCCTCAGACCACCAGAGGCCGAATTACAAAAGAGCCACGGGAGCAAAGCGGACGACTCCTTCCGAGAAGTAGGTTCGATGTTGTCGGGAAGGCACATATAGCGGTTTTCTCTATCCCGGTTTGACTTGTCTTTAGCACGCACTCAATTTCTAGACATAATGAAGAAAGGCAACTCATGAGAGGGGAAGCAAGACCACCACCCCCCTAGCCGACGAGCCCGAGCCGGAATATTTCGCGTGCGCTCCTCTCTCATGCCCACCACCGCGCCTGAAAAATAGTGAATTTTGATGTGGTTCGCTACACTTCTTCAGAGGGATTATCAGTCGAGAGTTGAGATTGGGCAACAGTCCAACAAGAATGTTTAAAGTACTCCTTTCCATGCGGAAATTTTCCTTAAAAAAGTCATCGGAGTTGTCCACAACATCTTCCTCCCAAAATGAACCATATCGTGGCTATTGCAATTAAGAATACATTATTTAATTGAAAAGAGAGAACATTATCTGCTCTTTACTTACAAGGGTCCAAACGCGAGGAGGACGTTGCAGTTGCAAGACGAATTGCAACTTTTTTGAGGATAACTCAGACACTTCCATGCACTTCAAAAGATTATCCTCACTTTACGTCACTGCAGTTAGAAGAATCAACTTTTTTTCCGTCATATTTCGTTGATTTTCGAACATTATTGACTTTGTTTACAAAAATTTGTCTTCCTCTTCCAAGGAAGCAAAGACGCTGTAGTGTAAGAATGTGAGAATGGTAGCTAAGTAGCTCGGCACCGGTGCCGAACTAGTTGCCTGGTACTAGAGGGGACGTTCTCTTATCTCCCTTTTTGTTTTTGCTTTTTCGGTTTCCATCTGCCTGCGAGCAGAACATTGTATTGTCACAAATAAAAACGAGAGGGAACGTTGTGAGCCGCGGCAAAGGCCGCGGCTCTACCTTATACCCGGTACTCAGTCAGTATATACATACATACATTTATGAGCCTACGATTTATGAAATTTATTATATGTTCTCAAAAGGGACAAAAATAATATTTAAATTAAAAAAATTAATTTTTTGGAATTTTTCTACATGTTTCCATTTTTGTTTACATATGCTTTGTATATCTGCGCCTACATTTCTACATGACATGTATAACTACATATTTGAGACGTACAAGTGTTTGCGACAGAGAGAGAGGGCATGAGTCAGCGCTTGGCAGGCGTTGCGTAGCCACTGAAATTTAATTTGTTTCTTCTGGCCATAATATTGATCCGACCTGATCCATATTCGGCAATCTGGTAGATATGGTAATTTTTCATGATTCTGCGTTTTTGGTTTTCATTTATCTTAAAAATTGTGGATTCCACAGACTTTCGTCTTTTGTGGGGGCGGAAGGGGGCGTGGCAAAATTTTAAAACAAACTCGTGCTGGTTCGGTATCACAGGAGCTTGGATAGAAAGTTTGGTTGCTCTAGCTTTTATAGTCTCTGAGAACTAGGCGTCAAAAAATACGAATCGGCAAAGCGGAAGGGGCCGCGTGTGAGAGAGAGCGAGAGGGAATGATGACTTTCGAAATGGTTTTCTTCATTGTAGCTATAATAATGATCCGATCTGATCCAGATTCAACACTCTGATAGAAATGGGCATTCTCTATGACTCTGCGTTTTTAGTTTTCTTGTATCTTCAAAATTGTGTATGCCACAGACTTTCGTCTTTTGTGGGGGCGGAAAGGGGCGGGGCGAAATTTTTCAACATATTTGGAGTAGTGTGATCACAAAGCAGATTGGATACAAAATTTGGTTACTCTAGCTTTAATAGTCTCTGAGATATAGGCACAAATGAAGACGGACAGACGGACGGACGGACGGACGGACGGACGGACGGACAGACAGACATGGCTATATCGACTCGGCTATTGATGCTGATCAAGAATATATATACTTTATGGGGTCGGAAACGCTTCCTTCTGTGCGTTACACACAACCGTTATCCCCACAAATCTAATATACCCCTATACTCTTCGAGTACCGGGTATAATTACATATGAATGGTTGCGTCTTTACTTTTTCGGTACAATATTTCGGTACACAAACGATGCCTTTCGAAATGGTTTTCTTCATTGATGATCCGATCTGATCCAGATTGAATACTCTGATAGAAATTGTCATCCCCTATGATTCTGCGTTTTCCCGCAGTAGTCTGGATACAAAACTTGGTTGCTTTTTATACCCGGTACTCGAAGAGTATAGGGGTATATTAGATTTGTGGGGATAACGGTTGTGTGTAACGCACAGAAGGAAGCGTTTCCGACCCCATAAAGTATATATATTCTTGATCAGCATCAATAGCCGAGTCGATATAGCCATGTCTGTCTGTCCGTCCGTCCGTCCGTCCGTCCGTCCGTCCGTCCGTCTGTCCGTCTTCATTTGTGCCTATATCTCAGAGACTATTAAAGCTAGAGTAACCAAATTTTGTATCCAATCTGCTTTGTGATCACACTACTCCAAATATGTTGAAAAATTTCGCCCCGCCCCTTTCCGCCCCCACAAAAGACGAAAGTCTGTGGCACACACAATTTTGAAGATACAAGAATCCTAAACGCAGAGTCATAGAGAATGCCCATTTCTATCAGAGTGTTGAATCTGGATCAGATCGGATCATTATTATAGCTACAATAAAGAAAACCATTTCGAAAGTCATCATTCCCTCTCGCTCTCTCTCACACGCGGCCCCATCTGCTTTGCCGATTCGTATTTTGTGACGCCTAGTTCTCAGAGACTATAAAAGCTAGAGCAACCAAACTTTCTATCCAAGCTCCTGTGATACCAAACCAGCACGAGTTTGTTTTAAAATTTTGCCACGCCCCCTTCCGCCCCCACAAAAGACGAAAGTCTGTGGAATCCACAATTTTTAAGATAAATGAAAACCAAAAACGCAGAATCATGAAAAATTACCATATCTACCAGATTGCCGAATATGGATCAGGTCGGATCAATATTATGGCCAGAAGAAACAAATTAAATTTCAGTGGCTACGCAACGCCTGCCAAGCGCTGACTCCTTCCCTCTCTCTCTGTCGTAAACACTTGTACGTCTCAAATATGTAGTTATACATGTCATGTAGAAATGTAGGCGCAGATATACAAAGCATATGTAAACAAAAATGGAAACATGTAGAAAAATTCCAAAAAATTAATTTTTTTAATTTAAATATTATTTTTGTCCCTTTTGAGAACATATAATAAATTTCATAAATCGTAGGCTCATAAATGTATGTATGTATATACTGACTGAGTACCGGGTATAAGGTAGAGCCGCGGCCTTCGCCGCGGCTCACAACGTTCCCTCTCGTTTAGTCTCTGAGATCTAGGCGCTCATGAATACGGACAGACGGACGGACAGAAAAACATGGCAATATCGACTCGGCTATTGATATAAATAATATTATTTTTTATGGGGTCGGAAGCGCTTCCTTCTGTGCGTTACACTACCACCACAAATCTAATATACCACTAAACTCTTCGATTGCCGGGTATAAAAATCCGTTCGGAAACACTATGTTTCATTTCATTCCAAAAATCCATGTAGGTTAGTGTTATTAATTACACCAAATCGACACATATCGAATAAACATATATCATGTACATATTAGACGTCTGCATGAATGCATTCATAACAAAGCCACATTGAGTACATTCGAATTGAGTAGAATATGAGTGAGTGAAAAAGACAGAATGAGACGAATGTGTATACTACTGTTTCGCAAAAAGAATATCTTGTGTCTCATGTCGAAAGACAGAGTATAACGAAAGAAGAGCAAAAGGAAATGAAAACTTCGAAAACATTCGAAGTACTCAAGTAGTTCGCAGAATACTTTGAGTAGTCACTTTGTGTTTTGAGAAATGGTGAGCAGACGTGCGAAATGGAAGGCGAAGCTGCAGAAAAAAAAGTATGTATTTGCCGGCAAATTCTAGCGTGTTGTTTTTGTGTTTTGTTTTGTTTAAAGCTTGTGTTTTAGTTTTAGTAACAAAATGTGTAGTTGTGACCGTCTTTAAATGTTTTCTGTGTTGATATTTGCAGATTTAATATTTATTTGATTGAAATATATATATTATAGGAGAAATAAATAAAATTATGTTTTTAAACTCTAATATAAATTATATGTAATAAATATATAAATTAAATAATTCACAACAAAAAATACATTGCACACATATTTCTTTATTTTTTCCTCTTTCTTTTAGCAGATAACACACACAGCAGAAAACAGCTGACAATATTCGAATGTATTCAATATACAACATTTAATTACTTCTGCTGCTCACTCACTCACTTCGTTTCTTTTCGGGTATATTTTTGTGCAGCCGAGGGAAACACGACTTCAGTCACTCACTCATTCTCATTTCGTTTTGTACAAGTATTCACTCAATTCAATTCTGACTTTGTACATTTGAATGTGTTTTTTTTGCCATTCATGCAGACGTCTAGTACATATGTACATTTCGTATATTAAATAAGAAATTGGAAATTTATATCGTTTATTAAATAAGAAGGAATTAAAAAGCAGCAAGATAAGTCGTGGTGATATATTTTAATCTATACGTTGCGTTTCTGCAGAGAGCATGGCGAGGGAGCGAAGAGGGTGATCTTAGCTGAGTATGTCAAAAGTGCGTAGGACGGGCAAAGATGGCAACCTGGCCATTATGACATTAAGTGAGAGTTGAATGGAACACGTGTGGCTCACTGTGCTGCTGCAAATTAGGTTAGGTTAGGTCAAGGCGGCTGCCGAGCTGCACAGGAGCCAGTCACACTGGGGCCGGTTTCGGCCCGTTGTGGTACTGCATGAGGTATTCCCCTCTTCCATCTCGTGAGACCCGAAAAAGCCAGCAGTTATTCCATCCTGATGCTCTTATGACCGTTTGCGACCTTTCTAGGACATATTTGGACATAGGGCATGCCCCAGGTATTGTAGCCTTCTTCTGCTAAGAGCTGGACAGGAGCAGAACAGGTGTTCTCCCGTTTCCTCCTCCTTCGTTTTTACAGCTTCGGCAAAAATCGTTGTATGGGGCGCCCAGCCTGTTTGCGTGGGAGCCTATTAGCCAGTGTACCCTGAGGTAACGGATGACTACTCTGCACCTTTTTCTGCCGAGCTTGCATAGCTCTGATGTGCGTTTTCTGTCTATGTTCGGCCATGTTTGCCGAGTTATGCGACATAGTGGTGCTGACTGCCACGCATTGTCTGCTCGTCGCATACATATATAGCTTTTTTATGATAAGCCTACAGGTGGCCATTTGCATACAAATATCCTCCTTGTTTTGGAGAAGGGGTATTGTGGTGCCAGACCTGGCCAGCTCGTCTGCCATGCAGTTGCCTTCGATGTCCCGGTAACTCGGGACCCAAATAAGGCTGATAGCAAATTGTTGAGCCATCTCATGAAGAGATTTGCGGAACTTTGCCACTGCGGCCGAGTTCGAGTAAGTCGCATGAAATGATTTGATCGCAGCATGGCTGTCGCTATAAATGTTTACCTTAGTTGCCATGACGGTGGCTTTTTGAAGTGCTTTCGTGATCGCAATGACTTCCGCTTGGTATACACTGCAGTGATCTGGGACCCTGAATGAGTGCCTGATATCAAGGTATTCGGAGTAGATTCCTTCTCCGACTTTGTTGTCCAGCTTCGATCCATCTGTGAAGATGCTTATGGCTCTATCTGGGCCTGGTGGTCCCTCGAGCCATTCGTCTCTGCTAGGGCTGGCTATATTGAAGGGAGTGTCTGTGTGTTTCCTTGGGACGCAGTAGTCCGTGTTCGTGGGGACGGTGCTTCTGGTTAGTATCGATCAGTGACGCATGAGCTGTGATGTCCATTATTCGGAGTCCTTCAGACATATCGCTGCCATTTCTGCTCTTTGCTTTCCCGCAAACTCGAGGCGCTGGAGACCTTCGAAGTCAGCGCTTCCGTAATGGCACCAGGCACGACGTTGTTGAAGGCTCTCTCGATATCGAAGAAGACTGTTAAAGAGTATTCCTTGAGGTGTAGAGATTTCTCTATCACTGAAACTACTCCATGGAGTGCCTTTTCCGTGGGTTTTTGTTTTTCGGCATGTTGTGCTCCTGACAACATCTGAGGGCTAATAATTGTCCTCAGGTGTAGCCCGACAAGTCTCTTAAAAGTTTTAAGAAGAAAAGACTATAGACTGATTGGTCTGAAGTCCTTTGGAGTAAAGTAAGAGGCTTTACCCGCTTTGGGGATGAAGACTATTTTCGCTTTGACCCACTCTTGTGATATATTCCCCACCACAAGTATGTTCCTGAAGATACATTGTAGCCAGTTGATAGCCGAGTCTCCAGCCTTTTGGAGTTGGGCCGGAAAGACCTGGTCCGGACCTGGCGATTTGAACGGATAAAAGCTTTTTACTGCCCAGCTTATGTTCCGTTTGGTAAGAATATGGTCCATCGTAGTTGTCGTGCCTTCGCTATGGAGTTGCACCGGCTTGATGGTTGTGCACCCAGGGAAGTGCGTGTGGAACGACTCTTCACTAGAGTTAGTCCACGTTCAATTGTTTCTTTTAAGATACCCTACCGAGGGGGTAGTTTATGAGAGGATCTTGCGCAGCCTTGCGGCTTCTGACGTCCGGCTGCTATCTCCGAGCAGAATTTTTGTCAAGATGCCCTTTTTGCTTTCTGGGTTTCTATTTTGTATAGGGCAAGACTGACTTTGTAGTCTGCCCAATGCTTCTCATAATTAACGCTTTTCGCTCTGTTGAAAAGAGTCCTGCAGCTCTTAAGTAGGATGTCGATTTGTTTCGACCACCAGAGGGGTTTCTTTTTACCCCTTGTCTTGAGTGGAAGGCAAGCTGCCATGAAGGCCTTGTTGCATGCTCTCTTAAACCTGTTCACTAGACGATCTAAGTCGTTTTGAGTGTCTTGGCACGTTGATACTTTGTTGAGAAGTAATTCCTGAACTATATTTTACCCAATAGGCATTCCTGGGTATAGTATAGTCAATGGGGTTTGGGCTATCGAGGGATAGAATCGTCTCGATGTACCTATGGTCAGACAAGGAATGGTCCTCTAGGACTTTTCAACTATTCACTTTGTCTGCCAAATTGTGAGACACTAGAGTGAGGTCAATAACCTCCGGTCGATTTTTTATAATAAGGGTAGGGTCGTTTCCCCGATTGCAGATGAATAAAGGATAAAGCTAAAAAATGACTCAACCCTTACGTTAGAATTCAAGCTCCCCCATTGGGTGTGGTGAGCATTGGCGTCGCAGCCTATTAGTATGCATGTATTTGACCTCTCACTGTCGCTGGCTAACTTGCAGACGAGGTTGCTTGGAGGATAATTTTCCTCATGGGCCATGTAGGACGACATCAGCCTCCGATTTGTCCTCTGTAGCTCTAGGCTTATCTTTTTATACCCGGTACTCGAAGAGTATAGGGGTATATTAGATTTGTGGGGATAACGGTTGTGTGTAACGCACAGAAGGAAGCGTTTCCGACCCCATAAAGTATATATATTCTTGATCAGCATCAATAGCCGAGTCGATCTAGCTATGTCTGTCTGTCCGTCCGTCTGTCCGTCTGTCCGTCCGTCTTCATTTGCGCCTATATCTCAGAGACTATTAAAGCTAGAGTAACCAAGTTTTGTATCCAGTCTCCTGTGTGATCACACTACTCAAAGCATATTTCAAAATATCGCCCCGCCCCTTTCCGCCCCCACAAAGGACGAAAGTCTGTGGCACACACAATTTTGAAGATATGAGAAAACTAAAAACGCAGAGTCATAGAGAATGCCCATTTCTATCAGAGTGTTGAATCTGGATCAGATCGGATCATTATTATAGCTACAATGAAGAAAACCATTTCGAAAGTCATCATTCCCTCTCGCTCTCTCTCACACGCGGCCCCATCCGCTTTTCCTATTCGTATTTTGTGTCGCCTAGTTCTCAGAGACTATAAAAGCTAGAGCAACCAAACTTTCTATCCAAGCTCCTGTGATACCGAACTAGCACAAGGGCGCCCCCTTCCGCCCCCACAAAATACGAAAATCTGTGGAATCCACATTTTTTAAGATAAATGAAAACCAAAAAGCAGAATCATGAAAAATTACCATATCTACCAGATTGCCGAATCTGGATCAGATCGGATCAATATTATGGCCAGGAGAAACAAATTAAATTTCAGTGGCTACGCAACGCCTGCCAAGCGCTGACTCATTCCCTCTCTCTCTCTTGCAAACACTTGTACGTCTCAAATATGTAGTTATACATGTCATGTAGAAATGTAGGCGCAGATATACAAAGCATACGTAAACAAAAATGGAAACATGTCAAAAAATTCCAAAACATTCATTTTTTTAATTAAAATATTATTTTCGTTCCTTTTGAGAACATATAATAAATTTCATAAATCGTTGGCTCATATATGTATGTATGTATGTATATACTGACTGAGTACCGGGTATAAGGTAGAGCCCTCTCGTTATCTTCTAGGACGTTGATATGCAATGACTGCACCATCAAGTGGCCCAAGCGACACCAGCCAATGGCTGTTACGCGCGGATCCCAGGCAAGAACGCAGCCCACCTCCCGCCCAACCGACCGAGGGGCGCTGCCGCATAACGCGCGACTCGTAAGCCGAACCGATCGCGGACATGCAGGAAAGACAGGTGTTAGACTAGTGTTCGAGGAAAAGTAGAACTAATCTAACTAAAGAAGAAAAGTAATTAGGAAGGGAGTTAGTGGTAGATATAATATGGTATAGGGAATTATAATCCGAGCATAGGACCCTAAATGGTTCATGCAAGGAGTAATTCGATCTACAAAGCGGAAGAAACAACGGTGTATAGTTCCTAGTGCTTCTAATAGGAATCGTGAAGTTTATGCGGCTCAACAGGTCAGGGCTATCTACGTCACCCTTGATCAAGTTTTGCACAAAAATCACGCCAAGCATTTTCTTACGATTAGCTAAGGTTGGAAGGTTTATTAAGAGCAATCTATTAGAGTAAGATGACAGTCTCACACCTGCATCCCAGCTGAGGCCGCGAAGAGCAAAAAGTAAAAAGTTTTTCTGAACTGATTCTATACGGTCTTGGTGTACGTTGTACTGAGGGCACCATACACAAGAGCCGTATTCTAAAATCGGACGAACCAGAGAGGTGTAGAAAGTCTTTGTTATATAGGGGTCGTCAAATTCCTTTGACCACCTCTTTATAAACCCAAGCACGCCCATGGCCTTATTCACTATGGTGAAAATGTGTTCTGAAAACTTTAACTTGGGATCTAATAGAAACCAAGATCATCAACCCCGGTAATTCTCTCAAGAGAACCACCACAAAGGGTGTAAGGAACCAGAAAGGCGCTGGAGCGATGAAAAGTCAATACTTTACATTTTGAAGCATTAAGGTTTAATAAATTTGCACAACACCAAGACTGAAATCTATCGAGATCGGATTACAGCCTGGATTGGAAAGAAATGTCCTTATACTGGACACAGAGCTTAACATCATCCGCATACATAAGTACTCGAGAGTATGTTAATACAGAAGGTAGGTCATTTATAAAGAGTGTAAAGAGCAAGGGGCCTAGATGGCTGCCCTGAGGTACACCCGAAGTCACCATAACTGGAGAGGACAGGGAGTTTTTGAAAAGGACTGGGCGGGATTGGGCGGGAACCCTAGAAGGTCGAGCTTTTGTGCTAGGAGGGAATGGTTTACAGAGTCGAACGCTTTACTAAAATCGGTGTAAACAACATCCATCTGTAGATTACCTTGAAAGCCTTTTATTATAAAGGAGGTAAACTCCAATAAATTTGTAGTGGTTGATCTCCACCTTATAAATCCATGTTGAGATGGGGATATAAGTGATCTGCATAGGTGCTGCAGGTGCGGAATTAAAATTTTCTCAAACACTTTAGGAATAGCGGATAACTTGCATATACCTCTATAGTTCATTGCGTCAGACTTGCTACCTTTCTTATGGAGAGAAATTATAAAAGACTCCTTCCATATCGGGGGAAAGCATGAAGTATTTATGGATAGGTTGAATAGTTTAAGCAACGGCCCACACAGAGACTCGGCACAGTACCTGAGTACACAGCCGGGAACTCCGTCCGGACCCGGTGAGAACACCGGCTTTACTGTTCGTAGATCATGAAGCAATGAGCTTTCATTTAGCAAAGGACTGAAAATGCCGTTCGATTTCGGTAAACTGTATGGATACGGCTGACCAGAGTAAACGTCCTGCGAATAGGTAGTTTGGAAAAAACGGGCAAAAAGATCGGCAATTGCCTGATCATTATCTGCCGAGGATGGGTGTGCGGACGTTCTACGCTTACTGTTTACGAAGCTGTAGAACTGTTTGGGGTCCTTAGAAAAACGTATCCTGCATCGAGATAGGTAATTCTGATAGCATTGAGCGTTAAGAACTGAAAAGTTTGACCGAGCTATTACATAATGAGAGAGAGAAGAAGGAGAGCCAACTTCTTGAAATTTTTTTATAACGTATTGATTTTAAGTTTTTTAGATGGGATAACTCCTTGGTAAACCAAGGGGGTTTTCTTGATCTAATCGGACAGGAAAGTGGGACACAAGAGACAAAAAGTGAGTCCAGCGCATCATAAAAAATGTTTGTGCCTGTCGTAACATCACTGCACAAATATAAAGCGGACCAATCAAAATCCCTAATGAGATTATTAAGCTTCGTAAACTCGGCTTTACGGAAGCAGCGGACACATTGGGGTAGTCTACCCGACCGATCCAGTACCGTTCGTCCTAGGTCGAGCGACACTTCGAAAGTAGGATGGTAGGCATCTTCAGGTATAGTGAGCGGGGGGACTCGAGTTAACAACGCTAAGGTCGCATCCGTTACAAAGCACAGATCAAGAAAGCGACACAAGGAATTTTTAACATGGTTAACTTGAGACAGAGACAGGTCAATCAAACCGTCAACAAAGTCATGTCGTGACATGGGTACCAGGCTATTAGACTTATTTGCCGAAGACCAAACAATTCCTGGCAAGTTGAAGTCACCAAGAACTATCATGTGATCTTTGTCTGATAGCGAGGAAGAAATAGCTGTGAAGTCGGACAAATGCTGGAATATACGAACAAGTTATAAAAACGGAGAAAGCGGGAAGAATCAGTCTTACACACAGAAATTCCAGTTCCTGCTGGATCTGGACTGTGAAAAGTTCCGACGTGAAGTTTGAGTCCACAGCAATCAGAACCCCTCCTGCACGTCGAGACGAACGAACCTTTCTATAAGTTGTGTACCGACCTGCCAAAACTTCGGAACTAAGAATGTCCGGCTTTAACCAGGTTTCGGTAAACGTGGGATGCAAATGCGACACTATCCTGGAAAAGAATGCTGAGCTTACTACGCAAGCCTCGAACATTCTGATAGGTCACTAAAAGAGAGTTTGTTAGTTTTTTGGACGGGTGGAGGTAGAGCGGGAAGACGACGAAGGAGCATTGGTCTGATTTGTTACTGCTGTGTTGTCGCCATTGCTAAAGTTATGGAGCAGAAAGATATTTAGGTGCTTTCTTGCAAGAATGCAGATACGAGTTTTACCTTTAGTTTGGGGTACAATGAGCTTGTATTCTCTCGTCGCTAATCCGTAGACCTTTTCTCCGACTATCCAAGGCTCCTGGATTAGGACGACGTCGACTCCGCTTCGTCCAAGCGGAATATGAGGGCAGCAGATGCTTTAGAGTGGTGGAGATTTATTTGAAGGAGTCTCAAAGACATCTTCAAGAATCTCCACCACTGTAGTGGCGGCGTCTGAGTCGTTGGATACGTCCTCACAACACATCGCCTCGAAATCACGCATGAGCTTTACGTCTGAGGAGTAGCCTTCTTTGATCGGCTCCAGCTTGCTGTCAGGTGCCTCGATCTCCGAGGCAACATCCTGCACGACTGGGTTGTCGGTGGGACGAGCCTCGTCCGAGGCTGCGTCCGACTTATACACCTATATGGTCATCGAGCTGAAGCCGTAGCTTAGCTCTCCTTTGGCTGCCTCTATAGCCTGGTTTGTCGGCCTCTGTGTTTCCTCGACCTTGACTTCCTTCCAATCCATGTTTGGCAGTCCTGGGTTGCATCTCTTAGGATGCGCTCAGGCTCCTTTAAGGCAGCCGGCATCCAAATTCTGGCCCTCAGAATACTGGGTCCAACTGGCACCTCGGTCCAATTTACAGCGACGACTCCGCCACAGCGTAGACCTCTCCGATCTGCGCCACCGCAGCTTTGTACAGCTTTACGAAGCGCTCGTCTTCGCAGGCTACCACTTTTATGTTACCCTGGAGCCACCCCATTTCTTTGCAGACTGGAGGTGGCCCGGGGTCTTTGTCTAGGAGCTCGAAGCAGCGGTCGGACAATGCCGCTTCCACCCACTTCCACTGGCTCCTGGGTATCTTACCCTCCGCGCTGCCTTTGTCGAGAACGCCAATTATCGTCCTCTCCTTGGCAGTCTGCGCGAAGAAGACGTTTGACAGGATCCTACACCTCTTTGCTTCTGCGAGCGCTGCCTCTTTGGTTAAGAGGTCATGGTGAAGATCGGGAGCACCGTCGTGACCCACTACACCATTTTCTGATACTCGGCTGATGGGCTGGCTTCCGTGCTTCCGTGGGACCCACTCGGGCTTACGCCAGCGCCTTTCACCTTGCAGGTCTGTCCTGCTGTTGAGCTGGTCGGGCCAGGCCTTCGGGCCGCTGCCTTCCCATTCGAGGGATTGCTCCCAATTGGCTTTTGGGGAGTGCCAGTCTCATATTTGATCTTTTGTGATTTTATTCCCGGTACTCAAAGAGTATAGGGGTATATTAGATTTTTGGTGATAACGGTTGTGTGTCGTCTGTCCGTCTTCATTTGAGCCTATATCTCAAAGACTATTTAAGCTAGAGCAACCAAGATTTGTATACAGTCTCTTGTGTGATCACACTGCTCCAAATGTACTTTAAAATTTCGCCCTGCCCCTTTCGGCCCGCACAAAGGACGAAAGTCTGTGGCGTACACACTGTCAAAGATACGATAAAACTAAAAACGCAGAATCATAGAGAATGACCATTTCTATCAGAGAGTTGAATCTAGATCAGATCGGATTATTAATATAGCCACAATGAGGAAAACCATTTCGAAAGTCATCATTCCCTCTCGCTCTCTCTCACACGCGACCCCATCCGCTTTGCCCATTCGTATTTTGTGACGCCTAGTTCTCAGAGACTATAAGAGCTAGAGCAACCAAACTTTCTATCCAAGCTCCTGTAATATCAAACCAGCACAAGTGTATTTGAAAATTTTTCCACGCCCCTTTCCGCCTCCACAAAAGACAAAAATCTGTGGAATCCACAATTTTTAAGTTACGAGAAAACGAAAAACACAGAATCTAAAATGACCGTGTCTAACAGATTGCCGAATCTGGATCAGGTCGAATCATTATTATGGATAGAAGGAACAAATTAAATTTCAGTGTCTACGCAACGCCTGCCAAGCGCTTACTCATTTCCTCTCCCTCTCGCAAACACTTATACGTCTCAAATATGTAGTTATGAAATGTAGAAGCAGATATAAAAAGTGTATGTAAACAAAAATGGAAACATGTATAAAAATTCCAAAAATGGTTTAACTTCTTTTTATACCCGGTACTCTAAGAGTATAGGGGTGTATTAGATTTGTGGGGATAACGGTTGTGTGCAACGCCCAGAAGAAAGCGTTTCCGACCCCATAAAGTATATATATTCTTGATCAGCATCAATAGCCGAGTCGATATAGCCATGTCTGTCTGTCAGTTTTCATTAGCACCTATATCTCAGAGACTATAAAGCTAGAGCAACCAAAAAATTTGGTTCCAAAAATTTACTTCATTTTTTTATATATTATTTTTTGCCCAAAATTTAATTCGTCCCTTTTGCGAACGTATAATAAATTGCATAAATCGTAAGCTAATTAATGTATATATATACTGACTGAGTACCGGGTATAAGGTAGAGCCTTTGCCGCGGCTCACAACATTCCTTCTCGTTTTGTTTAAGTTTATTTCTTTTTTTATATTTACATCCCACGAGATGCATAGAAGGGGAACGGTCAGCTCCCTGGCTGAGTCTTGGCACAGGTCGAATGACACCTTAGTCCAGCCCGGTGTGAGGTGAGTGTGGAGATTGGGATGTGGGTAAGTGGTGTGTGGGGGAATGGGAGTGTGTGAGCTACTTATACGAGGCGGCACCACAAGCGCAACGTCAGTGCTGCTGCTTCGCGAACATCCGCTGGCTGTCCGGGACTGCTTATTTTCGGTACTCTCCATAATGATCTCAGCTAATTCGCAGCTGAACTACCTTCTAGGGTAGGGTAGGCCTTTCGCTATCCGCAACCTGCGAACCGTCCGGTGGCCTCAGCTGGGCCGTCTAAGCCACCTGGCACGCTCATCAGACCAGATTCTGCAAATTAAATAAAGAAATACATGCACGTGAAATGGAAATAAAAGCCGATCCTCTGACATACATACAAAGATAGCTGATCTGCTTATTTCAGTTGTTGCTTTTGACATAATTAAATGCGCTTCTTCTTTCAGAATTATATTCTTCAACGATTTATGTGCTCCAAGGCCGGCGACCGCCATTCGATAATGGTCTATTTATTTCAGGAGAAAGATAAAACTCCACCCATATTCAAGCGTAATTAATATATGTTTGCTTTATTAAATTGCGTTCAATTAAAATTCTAACACATAATGTGTGTGTGTGTGTGTGTATGTGTATATATTTGTTGAAGGGGTTGGGAAGTGGTGCTAGAGGTTTGTTTTGATTCTATGCTTTTTTTCTCTGATACTTGACGATTTTAATTTATTTCTTTCGTTTTTTCTCTAAATAAATTTTCTAATTAAAATTCACGAGAATAATAAAAAACGAGAATAAAAGAAGCAATAGTTTCAGATTTAAGACCTTTTTTCAAATTTCAGTAGGCCTTCAGCATGTCGAGATTATTGTGGTTCCACTACGCATCATTCAAACACGCTTTCCGACTGAAAAGTAATCACCTTTATTTGTTTGCTCTCTGTATCGTAATTAAATTACAAGCGTTACTGACGTGATCTGTTATAGACGAAACGATGTTGTTCTGTCTTAAAACGGGAAATCGGCGTATTTAACGATATGTATATTTTCAAAAACATGCGTATACTTCAGATGACCAGGTTTTCACTCTGCTCACTTATCGCTTTAACTACCCAGCCCCACCTATGACCTCGCAATCTCTCAATTGTGGCAATCCTTTCGCTGATCTGTATGTGCCTATTACATTTTTATTTCTGATCGCACCCGTTGTTTTCGTCTCTGTTTGTGCGTAAGCTCGTAACTTTTCTTTAAAATGCATGAACACTATGGATTTTTTGTTTTTCTCCAACAAAAATTACGTACTACATTTTTTTCTTATTTTTTTTATATATTTTTTTTCGATCCTTTTTTGTATGCATATTTCTTGTTTGTTCTTATAACGATCTGATGGTGTTATGGTTCTGGCCGAAAAATACATAATTTTTCGTTTCATAATTAACTAAACTTAAAATAAAACTCGGAGTCAAAGTTTTCTAAAGCGAATATTTCTGAGAATATTCCATAATGGTTTTACCGTTTGGATAAGCTAATATTGTTGCCAATGAGCTTCGCAGCAATTCCCTTTTAAATGGTGGCTGATAACTCTAGTCGACACGACTTTTCCGCTGTCTCCAAAAATGACTTTTTCTGATAGATTTGGGTGTTTAAAAATGTTTAAAGAATGTTTTTTTTTTCATGGAGTAGTTTTGTTTTAAAGAATTTTTAAAAAATCTGGTATTTTTTGTCATAGGTAGTGTTTCTATTTTTCAAATAACTCACGTTTCATACAACTGGTTGTATTGAACATTGCAGTTAAAAAGCGCTGACAAATGCAGCTATACATCCGCCTCAGACACTTTGTAGCTGCAACTTAACGTCTGGAAGATATTAAGCTTCCAAATTTTAATTTCATAATTTTTTTCGGTATTTTTCGTCGAAATTTTGACTTTGAAAGCTCAGGAAAAGTAGAAAAAAAATATTTTAATGCCTGGACTTTTGTTTTTCTATCTAAAAACACATTAATTAGGCGTCGTTTAAGGTATCGCTTATAAAAATATGCAAATTAACGGCTAAGTTATAACCGTTTGACCAAAACGACCCAAATCTCATTTTATCTGAAAAAATACTTGAATTTATTTAAGTGTTATGATACTTAAATATTTTTATTGTTATTGCTTGTTACTATTTTTAAAATGGTTTGTCTGTCTTCTTTTGTCATTTAAGTCAGATTCTTTTATGAGAGTCCACACATAGTCGCCCAACATATTCTCATTCCAAACACCTTGATACCGTCGTTCCATAGCTTTTAATTGTTGGTGAAATCTCTCTCCGTGTTCATCACTAACATCCCCAAGGTTTGGCGGAAAAAAGTCTAAGTGGGAATGCAGGAAATGGATTTTGAGTGACATGTTGGCTCCAATTTGTTCATAATTCTTAAGAAGGTCTTGAACGATATTAACGTAATCATCTTTCTGTTACCAAGAAAATTTGTTTGTAACCAGTCGGAATGAGTTCCAGGCTGCTTTTTCATTCGTAGATAAAATATTTTCAAATCCATCATCTTTTAGTAGTTTTCGAATTTGGGGACCAGCACATGAAGTTGACCGGCTTGAGTTGTCCATTTCAATTAGAAACAAGTGGTATTTTTCGAAAACACACGATCGTATTCTGCTGGAAGTCAGAACTACACTGAGGCAGGGATACTATAGGTACAGAGTTATATATCCTTTTT
Organism: Drosophila affinis; assembly: GCA_037356375.1. NCBI lineage: Eukaryota > Metazoa > Arthropoda > Insecta > Diptera > Drosophilidae > Drosophila > Drosophila affinis. Next base: position 36,523,430 of record CM074802.1, on the reverse strand, counting down.
TATGAATAGCTTGAAGGAGAAAGGTCAACTTTTGACCCTAACAGGTATTTATGTATATTTATCCTCACCAAGGCTTAGGTATAAGGAATAAGGAATAAAACTGACCACAACATTTACACCCCAAATAAATATGACCAGGTAGGATATATATCCGATATATATCAATACCTAAAACTCGGTAAAACCAAAATTACAGGTCCGTTTTGTTTTTTGCAATCCCATTTTGGAAGTTGGACCAACAACGTACCGGACGGTATTCTTTTGGAAGCTTAATATCTGCCAGACGTTAAGTTGCTGCTACAAAGTGTCTGAGTAGGATTTATAGCTGCATTTATCAGCAGTTTTAACTGCAAAGTTCAATACAACCAGTTGTATGAAACGAGAGTTATGTGAAAAATAGAAGCACTACCTATGACAAAAAATACCAGATTTTTTAAAAATTCTTAAAAAAAAAACGACTTCAAGAAAAAAAAACCATAATTCTTTAAAAAAAATTTAAATCTCCAAATCTATTAGAAAAAGTCATTTTTGGCGACAGCGGAAAAAAAAGCTGAAATTTGTCGAGTAGTGTAATCGAAGTACATAATTAGAAGTTAACTGACAGAAGACTCAAAATGAATTAATTATTTCATTATTTAACTTGGTCAGATTATTTATAATTTGGTTTTTTTTTTAAGAATGTTATCGGAGCGATGGGGTTTGAATTGGATCTTACCTACATACATACATATTTATGTTAAATATTTCTAACACAAACACGTTTCTCTGCTGCTGCGCGGCCGCTCACTGATTTGGCTCTTGATAACTTTTTTTTTTTCAGTGTAAAGCCCGCAGGCATGTTCGTATTTTTGCTACACACATCAGCGCACTGCAGAACAACGTGAGTGCATGCGTGCCGAGCACTGAATTAAAGACAGAGCTTCCGCACCGAGTCTGCTAAAATCGGTATTGATAGTGCTCGCCTACCAGAAGTGCTTAAATATTTCATCTTTATGTATTTTCAAAACGTTTTTTTCATCCACAAAAACTCTTTGTGTATAATATATAACTGCCTATGCCTTGTAGTGATATGTTTTCAGTTTTGTTTCGTTTCCTTGCTATTGACCTCTAAAAGTTATTTTCGCTCTGGATAATTAAATACATACATATGTATGTACTTGTATGTTTAAAATTCTGTGCATACAAATTTCGTTTACAATTTGTAAGGCAAATTTTATTTGTTGTTCAATTTTGAAACCTATTTTGATGGTTGGCGTGCAGGAGGGAAAAGGAAGCTTTCTGTTTGTGTGTGCGGTGCTTGTTCTAGGTTCTTATCCAGTTCATTCAAAAATTAAATCATATATTTTTATAAAATGATTAGAAAACTATATTGGATATCACTTTGTGATTTCTAACAGCTCTTAGTGTGTGTTTACAGAAGTTGGTGATACTTGTTAATGTAAAAAAAAAACATTTTTGCTTACATTTAGTTACTTATTCTTTATATTTTTTATTTTATATTTACCTTCCTATAACATTTAAGGTTTCATGTTTTCATACATGTACATATGTACATATACATATCTAATACCACAAAAAATTCTTTTGACAATTATTTCTAAATCCTTTGATTTTCTGGTTCCTCTCTTTCAGACACATGTTCAAGAATACGTGAGTATTTTGTTAACATAAAACATTAATATTATCCGAAAGCGGCTGCTACAATATTAGAGATCTATGTATATTTATGTTAAAATAAATAGGGCTGGATATGAGGACTGAACCCACGAAAGAGCTGTGGAATCATACTCGAAAAATATTTAATGATGTCTTTTGGTACATTGGCTTAATTCGGTTCACTCAATCTAAAACACATCTGCCCAAATCCGTCTTTTCCGGATCTAAAAATCAGTCACTACTTTGAAAATGACTTTTTTTTAAACCTTTTCGTTTTGCATTTTGACTAATTTTAAGCATATCTCATTGAAAATCGTTTCAGTATACACAAAACACTGAAAATAGTCTTTATTATGGGCATTCATTCGGAGTTTGGTGGTTAAAAATAGTTTAAATTGTACAAATTTCAATCGCGTTGTAAACGGTAGAAAATTGTAGCTAGCGTTTCCGAATCGACCTGATATCACTCTCATTTCCAGCCGTCATCATCCCTTTATTACATGTTCTTGCTCTCCGTCCTTACATGGCTTACTCACTCTGACGGTCTTACTTTAATATCGGGGCTTAAGGCATCGGAAAATGATTCTGCTCAAAGTCTTTGTGTCGCTCAGGTAGCGTCCTCTTGCTGACCGTTGTCTCAAGTCTCCGATCCGTGATGGCTACAAAGGGTAGCCGCGACTGCTTGCGACTCTTGGCGCCTCCGACGCTGACACCACTGGATAGCACTGAGTTGCCACCGATTCCATCGACGACGCGATGATAGACAAAGGAGCTGAGCGGCGATGCTGTGGCCTCCGCTATTCCTTCACCAGTGCCCTTGGCTCCTCCGCCTGTGTTATTTAAGGTGTCGTAGTTTGACCAGCTACTGCTATGGCGACGACCCACCACATTGGCCACGAATTGTTCATTTCGGCTGCGACTATGTGGAGCTCCCAGAAAGCTGCTTGCTATGGATGGATACGAGGGCAATTTAAACAGGGCGGGCTTGGGAGTAGGCATAGTTGCTTGCGGAGTAAAGGAAGGCCGAGGGTGAGGTGACTGAGCGGTTGCCTTGTTGGCCATTTCCCTCTGCCAGAGGTCGACGGCTGCGATCAGACGCGGCCTCACTTGACCTTCATCGATGTCCACATACGTATGCTCGTCAGGCAATTGATTGCTGGGAAGCTCTGCTAACGTGGCTGACGTTTTTCCTGTCACTGGTGTAGAGGCTGTCGACGTGAATGTTTCTTCGGATTCTGAAGCTATGAAGCCGTTGCGCTGTTCGGCAAACAAATCCCGAAAACGGTGCTGCTGATGGTAGCGTCGCCGCTTCTGCTTCAGATATTCATCGTCCAGTCGCACCGGTGCAGTACCAGGTGGGTCACTCTTTGACACGGATCCGCTCCAAACGGAGCTACCGGTAGGAGTCGATGGTGGTGGTAGGGTGCCCTCAAGCAGGTTGAGCAACTGTTTGTTGCGCCGATTGTACTTCTTTATGTACGGCGGCAGGTTGGCCTCCTCGCCTTGCTCTTCCTGGGCCTCTTCCAACTCAGCTGCAGTCTCGTAGTCGTCCTCGTAGTCGCCGTACAGCTGAGGATGCTGTTGAGACTGCTCATCGTACAGCTGGAATTGGACCCGTGCCAAATGCGGCCATTTGGCATAGTAGCGTTCGAGGTGCTCGAATTCGGTGATCTGGTGTCCTAGCTGCTGGCTGGGCGGTGGCAGTGGCGGAGTAGGTAAGGAACTGCTCGGAGAAACTTCCACCGAACCTGCCCATGACCCTGCAGTTGCCCTTCGCTGGTAGGCACTGCTCAGCCTCTGACGCAGTTGACCTGGTTTCTGGCGGGCGTGCTGGTGATGGTTTTGGGTATTTTGGTTATTGCGATTGTTCTGATGGCGGTGTTGGTACTGGTGCTGATGGTGTTGATGATTTTCTTTAATACGTTGGTGCTTTTGCTGATACGGATGCTGCTCGCCCTGGACACCTTTGACGCCGTTGCGGAGAACGGGATTAATTCGACGATACCAGTTGTCATTGTCATGGGCTATTAAGCGTTCCATCTCTGTAGTCTGCCCTTGCTCCATGCCGGGACGGGGGTGGTCGTAGTAGTTTACGTGTCCCTCGTAGAAGGGTTTACCAATGGACAGGGATGAGCGGGGCCGTATACCTAAGGCGAATATGGGAGCTGAGTGGGCTCGCTCCCGCTCCTTCTCTCGCTCTTGTTCCTGGAGCAGCTTCTGGGCATGACGGGGGGCTAGACTCGGTGTTCGGGGTTGTTTTACAGTTCCAAGCTGTCCCCGGTGATGCCGTTTTAAGTAATCCTTGTATCGCTTTTTGTGAGTCTTGTGGCCAGTCTTCTGATGGTTTCTTCGCAAGGTCTTGAATTGCTCAAAAGCAGAGGAAGTTGAAAAAGAGGTTGGCTTTATGGTTGTGGTCGGGACCGTCTCTGTAGACCGAGAAAAAAAGGAAATTATTAGTCCCAAAATGCTGCAGTTTTTTTTGTATTAAGGCATGGAACATTATCTAATTGCTGTCTTGGTATGATATAGGTGTCAAAATTCAGAACAGAAGTTTTAAATATTCGCAAAATGGATACGGTCTAGCTGCATATGCACATTAGAGTGGCTCAATTTGTACGGATTAAAAAAATGCAACAATCGTTTGTCAATTTTGCAATCTACGACGACTTCGGAGAAGATTTGCCGAAGAAACATGGTTGTACAATCAATTTGGAGCTTTCGGTTTTTAAAATGATTTTTTTTTGTTTTTTACGCAGTGGACTTATGGAAGTTTTTCTTCTACTTATGCAGGTCCAACTGTATCTTCCACGGAATCATCTAAGAATCTTGACAAAGGTTAATACTTTTTTTTATTATTTTTAAGGTCTTGTTTGCTGTTCATCCTAGGTGTTGCGTTTCGACTTTCAGTATTGACTGCCATAGCACTATTCTTTGAATTCGTCGTAGTTTATGATTTTGACAACGGTTTGGACGGGAAAAAATCGATCCACTCTAATTTACATATGTAGATATGTATATATATGTGGCTATATTAATAACCATTCATGAACCAACCAAACTTTCTATCCAAGCTCCTGTGATATCAGTTCAATACAAGTGTATTTTAAAATTTTGCGACGCCCCCTTCCGCCCCCCCAAAAAATGAAAATCTGTGGAATCCACAGTTTTTAAGATAAAAGAAAACATACATACATATATAAAAATTTCAAAAATGGTTTGACTACATTTTTCGAAATATTCTTTTTGCTAAAAATGTAATGTATCCCTTTTGCGAACATATACTAAATTGCATAAATTGTAAGCTCATATACTTATAAAGTTTTTATACGTATGTATAAAGTAGAGCCGCGGGCTTTGCCGCGGCTCATAACGTTCTCCCCCATTTTTGATTAATGATAGTAAAGTATTTAGTATAATGCATGTGTGTACATATGTATGTATGTAGAAGCATAATCATTTTTTGGGGAAACATTTTTTTTGTAATTTTTATTTATTTTTTATATTTTAATGTCAGTATTAATGAAGCTATTTCAATTAAAAATATTAATAATGCAAATAATTATTCCTTATTATTCTGAGTCTTAAAAATTGTCTGTTTTAATAAATTCCCGTTTTTTGTAGCTTTAGCTACACATTTACAAAGTTAATTAATCACATTAACAAAAACGAGGGGGAACGTTGTCAGCCGCGGCAAAGGCCGCGGCTCTACTTTATACCCGGTACTCAGTCAGTATATACATATGTACATATATGTGCAAAAGGAACGAATTAAATTTTGGGCAAAAAATAATATTTCAAAAATTGAAGTCAAACCATTTTTGTAATATTTATACATGTTTCCGATTTTGTTTGCATATGATTTTTATATTGCTTCTACATTTCTACATGAATAACTACATATTCGAAACGTGGAAGTGTTTGCGAGAGAGAGAGAGGGAATGAGTCAGCGCTTGGCAGGCGTTGCGTAGCCACTGAAATTTAATTTGTTCTTTCTGTCCATAATATTGATCCGACCTTATCCATTCGCCCCTTTCCGCCCCCACAAAGGACGAAAGTCTGTAGCATACACAATTTGAAAAATACGAGAAAACTAAAAACGCAGAATCATGGAGAATGCCCTTCTCTATCAAAGTGTTGAATCAGAATCAGATCGAATCATTATTATAGCTACAATGAAGAAAACCATTTCGAAAGTCATCATTCCCTCTCGCTCTCTCTCACACGTGACCCTATCTGCTTCGCCCATTCGTATTTTTTGACGCCTAGTTCTCAGAGACTATAAAAGCTAGAGCAACCAAACTTTCCATCCAAGCTCCTGTGATACCAAACCAGCACGAGTTTGTTTTAAAATTTTGCCACGCCCCTTTCCGCCCCCACAAAGGATGAAAATCCGTGGAATCCACAATTTTTAAGATAAATGAAAACCAAAAACGCATAATCATGGAAAACTACCATATCTACCAGATTGCAGAATCTGGATCTGGTCGGATCAATATTATTGACAGAAGAAACAAATTACATTTCAGTGGCTACGCAACGCCTGCCAAGCGCTGACTCATGCCCTCTCTCTCTGTCGCAAACTCTTGTACGTCTCAAATATACATGTAGAAAAGTAGAAGCAGATGTAAAAAGCATATGCAAACAAAATTGGAAACATGTATAATATTACAAAAATTTACTTCATTTTTTTAAATATTATTTTTTGCCCATTTTTTTAATTTGTCCCTTTTGCGAACATATGTATAATAAATTGCCGCGGCTCACAACGTTCCCCCTCGTTTTATGTTATATTGCTTATCTAAAGAATTAAACAATACTATATAATAAGTTAAGGAAGCACTCAAATCTTTTCGGCAGAAGTATATTCACGTCAAAAAGTATTTTATTTATTTTTTATTCACTTTTATAATGATTGTCCTGTTTTGGTAAGGACTTTGAGAAAAACAAATTTTATTAAGAATAATCTCTCTATTTGAATATAATAGTAAATAATAATATAGTAATTCAGTTGAACTTCTATAAATCGAACCATTATTATCCAAAAAAAACGTTCGAGTTATGGAGACTTCGACTTATAGAATGGGGCGTAATGTGGTCCCTAAATGTTGTTGCCACCCGTTTTATTTCGAACGAGGGGGAACGTTGTGAGGGGGCCCGAGAGGTGTTATTTCGTGTGGTCTTTTATGATCTCTGGGTTGTCATTGAGTTGGGTTGAACCCCTAATTAATAGCCACAACAGATGCCAGGCTCCACAGCCCGAAGCCTTAAATACCTTTGCTTGCAATGAATATACACGACTAAATTAAGCAGAAAAGACTGTCTCCTATACCTCAGGCCATTAAAAGAAGAAACTAGTCGACCACATATTTTGTGTTTGTCAAAATGGTACTCTTAAACTCCCAATAATCGCGTTTCGACCCCATAAAGTATATATATTCTTGATCAGCGTCGATATAGCCATGTCTGTCCGTCCGTCTGTCCGTCCGTCTGTCCGTCCGTCCGTCCTCATTAGCGCCTATATCTCAGAGACTATTAAAGCTAGAGCAACCAAGTTTTGTATCCAGTCGCCTGCGCGATCACACTACTCCAAATGTGTTGCAAATTTTGCCACGCCTCTTTCCGCCCGCACAAAAGACGAAAGTCTGTGGCGTACACAATTTTGAAGATACGAGAAAACTAAAAACGCAGAATCATAGAGAATGACAATTTTTATTAAAGTGTTGAAGCTGAGTCAGATCGGATCATTATTATAGCTACAATGAAGAAAACCATTTCAAAAGTCATCGTTGCATCTCGCTCTCTCTCACACGCGACCCTGACTGTTTTGCCTATTCGTTCAAATGAGCGCTTAGTTCTCAGAGACTATAAGAGCTAGAGCAACCAAACTTTCCATCCAAGTTCCTGTGATATCAATTCAGTACAAGTTTATTTCAAAATTTTGCCACGCCCCCTTCCGTCCCCACAAAGGACGAAAATCAATTTTTAAGATAAAAGAAAACCAAATATGCAAAATCATGGAAAATTACTGTATCTACCAGATTGCCGAATCTGGATCAGGTCGGATCAATATTATGGACAGAAGGAACAAATTAAATTTCAGTGGCTACGCAACGCCTGCCAAGTGCTTACTCATTCCCTCTCTCTCTCTCTCTCGCAAACACTTGTGCGTCTCGAATATGTATTTATACATGTCATATAGAAATTTAGAAGCAGATGTAAAAATCATATGTAAACCAAAATGGAAACATGTACAAAAATTCAAAAAATGGTTTGACTTCGGTTTTTGAAATACTATTTTTTGCCTAAAATTTAATTCGTCCCTTTTGCGAACATATAATAAATTGCATAAATCGTAAGATCATATATGTATGTATACTGACTGAGTATCGGGTATAAAGTAGAGCCGCGGCATTTGCCGCGGCTAACAAAGTTCCCCCTCGTTTTTTTTTGTCAAAATTTTTCGACTTACCCTGAGACAGCTGCAATGCGGATTCCATATAAAGTTCCGATTCATTACTCTTCATCTCCAGATATCCTAGACTGTCCCGCTGTGGTTCCCGTGGGGGGTGCTGCGCTGAGCTCTGATCGTCAGCATAACATGATTTAGGCTGTTTCTGCGTTCCATTTTCTGTCTGGCCAAAGGAGCTGCTCATGTAATTGGCCTGTAATACAGCCTGAGTCGGGTACATCATCAATCCCTTTTCTGATAGTTGCTGCTGATGCTTGCCGGCGTTGTCGAAGTAGTGCAGTTCCACAACAGGGGAATCAAGGCTTTCGTCTTCATCAGCACTCTCTTTAACATTTTCCTTTGCATTTTCAACCTCGTCGAACTTATCAAAATATTTAGCCATGAGATCAGGCCTATACATGGGGAAAAATCCACGCTTTTCTTTGAGGCCAATCATTGCTATGGTCGGTGGCATTGTGGTTTCACAGCCCTTACTGGCCTCCCTGCTGACTGTGGGTGTTACTATTGTGGCGGTTGTTGGAGCTGGTGGGGGCTTTTTGGATGATTCGTCAATTTCAATTGGAAGCTGGATGTCTTCTCCCTCCAGTACTTTATCATTATCAAAATGGTCATCAATGTCGCCAATTGCTTCTTCATCCTCTTTTACTAGCTTGACTATCTCTTTCTCTTCTTTTTTCTCTGGATTATATTTTTTCTGTTCTTTATATGCTAATTGGCCTGATGGTTTATTAAATTTTCGTTCATTTAATATTTCAATAGAATCAAACAGCTGTTCCTCTCGGTCTCTCGTCTCCCCCTTCTCACCGTGAGCCTGCTCCTGACGGTCTTGATGATAGGGGTCCTCTTCCTCCCGTTGCTTCTCCGGCTGGTGATTTTCTTGTTCGTGCATTTTCTTAAATTTTGTATACCTTAAACTTTTTCTGCCAAAGTTTGCGTGGTCCTGGCTCGACTCTGTCGCTAGCTTCTCGGCGAAAACAAATTTTCCTGCATTTTCTGTCCCGACCACTGCTTCCTTTTCTACCCCTTCATTTTCATCTTCATCGGCTAATCTCTTCGTCGGCTGGCTTTCCTTATTGTTTCGCAATTTGTATATGTATTGGCTTATATTTTGCTTCTGCTTCGATAAATTCTTCATGCTGTTACCATTTTGGTACATTTGGAACGTTTCTTTTGCGTCTAGGTAAGCAGTGAAATTTTTCGAAGGGGGCCTTTGAGATTCAAGTATCTGAAAGTATATAATAAATACATATAAACATAAAATTCCCGACAAAATCGTAGACAAAAATTCACGAAACAAACGCAAAAAGATGGAAGTGCGCACATTTGCAGCTTACCATAAAATAATAGATTTATTCCTTTCCACCAGATATATCTCTTTTTATACCCGGTACTCGAAGAGTATAGGGGTATATTAGATTTGTGGGGATAACGGTTGTGTGTAACGCCCAGAAGGAAGCGTTTCCGACCCCAGAAAGTATATATATTCTTGATCAGCATCAATAGCCGAGTCGATATAGCTATGTTTGTCTGTCCGTCCGTCTGTCCGTCCGTCCGTCTTCATTTACGCCTATATTTCATAGACTATTAAAGCTAGAGTAACCAAGTTTTGTATTTAGTCTCCTGTGTTATCACACTACTCAAAGTGTATTTCAAAATTTCGCCCCGCCTCCTTCCGCCCACACAAAGGACGAAAGTCTGTGGCATACACAATTTTAAAGATACAAGAAAACTAAATACACAGAATCATAGAGAAAGACTATTTCTATCAGAGTGTTGAATCTGGATCAGAACGGATCATTATTATAGCCACAATGAAGAAAACCATTTCGAAAGTCATCGTTCCTTCTCGCATCTCTCTCACATGCGACCCCATCTGCTTTGCCCATTCGTATTTTATGACGCCTAGTTCTGAGACTATAAGAGCTAGAGCAATCAAACTTTCTATCCAAGCTCCTGTTATGTCAAACCAGCACAAATGTATTTCTAAATTTTGCCATCTTTTAAGATAAAAGAAAACCAAAAACGCAAAATCATGGAAAATTATTGCCGAATATGGATCAGGTCGGATCAATATTATGGCCAGAAGAAACAAATTAAATTTCAGTGGCTACGCAACGCCTGCCAAGTGCTTACTCATTCCCTCTCTCTCTCTGTCGCAAACTCTTGTACGTCTCAAATATGTAGTTATACATGTCATGTAGAAATTTAGAAGCAGATGTAAAAAGCATATGCAAACAAAATTGGAAACATGTATAATATTCCAAAAATGATTTGACTTAATTTTTTGAAATATTAATTTTTGCCCAAAATTTAATTCGTCCCTTTTGCGAACGTATTATAAATTGCATAAATCGTAAGCTCATATATGTATGTATGTATGTACATATGTATATACTGACTGAGTACCGGGTATAAGGTAGTTCCCTCTCGTTCTTGTTTCAACTCCTTCAAGAGTCTGAAAATTGTTTCTTAATCTTTATCGTGCCTTATAACATTGTTACTTATAATTATAATTCTAGTGCGTAATTTAGTAATTTAAATTACAAAGGCGAAGAGTATCCATAGGCTAATCTTAATGAGCTATTTTCCCTGTATTGTGGCCTTCATTCGTTTTAATTATTCAGCATTACAGACTGAAGGATGTACATATATTTACTGGTCTTCGAAGTGAGCTTCGGTTCTCTGAAGTCAATTTCCTTATTGGGTTGGTCTGAGTTTTTTACTCAAAAATGGTTTGAAGTGAATGGCGCTTGGCATTCACTTGGACTCATTTTTTCTCGAGCGAATTTCAGTGCAGATATTCAACATTGTGACCGTATGCCTGCCTCTCCTCGACCCCACAGTTAGAAGAGTAATATGACTTGGCCCCTTCATTTTGCGACATTTCATAGACCACAGCTGGTACAACAGAACTGACCTCATTTGTACCAGACTTGGCTCGGGACTCTGGCACTTTATGTATATGTACTTGTGTACAAGTAGTTATATACTATATGTATATATTTAAACACGGGTGTGTGTACTTACTATATCGGCTGCCTCGGATCCATCATTCTCCTCGTCCTCGTCCCCATCACATTGGGATGAACCATCCAAATCACTCCACGCAGCCCCGATCGCATCTTCATCATCACCATCGCCAGCGGTTGCATCAGAGGCGTCTGGGGCATAGTGCAGCTGAGAGTCGGTATCTTTAATGTCACCATCGTGCTGGTCAAATATGTCCTCCGGTATGGAGCTGTCTTCTGGAAAATTAAAATCTGTAAAAGCTAAAAAAGAAGCAAGAATTGAGTACGGTATAGAAAAAGCGACAAAAAAGAAAGGATAATACACCATTGGAATTGTTCAGGTGGTTTTCAAGAAAAGGTGACTCCGTACACATGAATTTCCCGCAATAAAATAACATAAACGAGAGGGAACGTTGTGAACCGCGGCAAAGGCCGCGGCTCTACCTTATACCCGGTACTCAGTCAGTATATACATACATACATTTATGAGCCTACGATTTATGAAATTTATTATATGTTCTCAAAAGGGACGAAAATAATATTTAAATTAAAAAAAATAAATTTTTTGGAATTTTTCTACATGTTTCCATTTTTGTTTACATATGCTTTGTATATCTGCGCCTACATTTCTACATGACATGTATAACTACATATTTGAGGCGTACAAGTGTTTGCGACAGAGAGAGAGAGCATGAGTCAGCGCTTGGCAGGCGTTGCGTAGCTTCTGAAATTTAATTTGTTTCTTCTGACCATAATATTGATCCGACCTGATCCATATTCGGCAATCTGGTAGATATGGTAATTTTTCATGATTCTGCGTTTTTGGTTTTCATTTATCTTAAAAATTGTGGATTCCACAGACTTTCGTCTTTTGTGGGGGCGGAAAGCGGCGTGGCAAAATTTTAAGACAATCTCGTGCTGGTTTGGTATTACAGGAGCTTGGATAGAAAGTTTGGTTGCTCTAGCTCTTATAGTCTCCGAGAACTAGGCGACACAAAATACGAATGGGCAAAGCGGATGGGGTCGCGTGTGAGAGAGAGCGAGAAGGAATGATGACTTTCGAAATGGTTTTCTTCATTGTAGCTATAATAATGAAGCGATCTGATCCAGATTCAACACTCTGATAGAAATGGTCATTCTCTATGATTCTGCGTATTTAGTTTTCTTGTATCTTCAAAATTGTGTGTGCCACAGACTTTCGTTCTGTGTGGGGGTGGAAAGGGGCGGGGCGAAATTTTGAAATACACTTTGAGTAGTGTGATAACACAGGAGACCGAACACAAAACTTGGTTACTCTAGCTTTAATAGTCTATGAGATATAGCTGCAAATGAAGACGGACAGACGGACAGACAGACATGGCTAGATCGACTCGGCTATTGACGCTGATCAAGAATATATATACTTTATGGGGTCGGAAATGCTTCCTTCTGGGCGTTACACTCAACCGTTATCCGCACAAATCTAATATACCCCTATACTCTTCGAGTACCGGGTATAAAAAGGTCAGATAAATGGGTATGGACTAGTGTGGCCCTGCTCACGTATATTTCGAACAAAAAATGTGTGTCAGCGTGTGTGTGCTTTTTCCTTAAAATAAGGGTAGGCTTCTTGAACTGACTTCCACTTTGGGTCTCCTTCAATGTGAATAGATATATCTATTCAAATATGCAAACATTCACTCATATACCGAGATACATACTTATGTATATGTATGGACTTGTATTCATATATGAAGATACTATACATACATATGTACATACATATATGTATGAATATCTGAAAGGTATGTGAGAATGCAGCAGCGACCATGCATGACCTCAGAAATGTAGGTTCCACTCATAGTTCACTAGAGAATATTTTCTCTTCCGCCCCTGCTCACCACTTCACCACACATTCGTATAGATATCTTTTATGCTTTGTCATTGAATGCATTGCCATATGGGCAGCTAAAATCGAGGGGAAACGTTGTGAGCCGCGGCAAAGGCCGCGGCTCTACTTTATACCCGGTACTCAGTCAGTACATACACACCTGATCATAATAATAGGTACACCCATCTACGTAAAGTTTAACTTAACAGAACATTTTTGTATTCAATATTTTAAACCTAAAATTTGTTCTCAGTTATTCTATTAAAATTTTTTTTCAATAAAATAAACTTTAATTTAATGTAGGATCATGTTATTATACCCGGTACTCGAAGAGTATAGGGGTATATTAGATTTGTGGGGATAACGGTTGTGTGTAACGCCCAGAAGGAGGCGTTTCCGACCCCATAAAGTATATATATTCTTGATCAGCATCAATAGCCGAGTCGATATAGCCATGTCTGTCTGTCCGTCTGTCTGTCCGTCCGTCCGTCCGTCCGTCTTCATTTGCGCCTATATCTCAGAGACTATTAAAGCTAGAGCAACCAAGTTTTGTATCCAGTCTCCTGTGTGATCACACTACTCCAAATGTAATTTAAAATTTCGCCCCGCCCCCTTCCGACCCCACAAAGGACGAAAGTCTGTGGCGTACACAATTTTGAAGATACAAGAATCCTAAACGCAGAGTCATAGAGAATGCCCATTTCTATCAGAGTGTTGAATCTGGATCAGATCGGATCATTATTATAGCTACAATGAAGAAAACCATTTCGAAAGTCATCATTCCCTCTCGCTCTCTCTCACAGGCGACCCCATCTGCTTTGCTTATTCGTATAAATGAGCGCCTAATTCTCAGAGACTATAAAAGCTAGAGCAACCAAACTTTCTATCCAAGCTCCTGTGATACCGAACCAGTGCAAGTTTGTTTTAAAATTTTGCCACGCCCCCTTCCGCCCCCACAAAAGACGAAAGTCTGTGGAATCCACAATTTTTAAGATAAATGAAAACCAAAAACGCAGAATCATGAAAAATTACCATATCTACCAGATTGCCGAATATGGATCAGGTCGGATCAATATTATGGTCAGAAGAAACAAATTAAATTTCAGTGGCTACGCAACGCCTGCCAAGCGCTGACTCCTTCCCTCTCTCTCTGTCGTAAACACTTGTACGTCTCAAATATGTAGTTATACATGTCATGTAGAAATGTAGGCGCAGATATACAAAGCATATGTAAACAAAAATGGAAACATGTAGAAAAATTCCAAAAAATTAATTTTTTTAATTTAAATATTATTTTTGTTCCTTTTGAGAACATATAATAAATTTCATAAATCGTAGGCTCATATATGTTTGTATGTATATACTGACTGAGTACCGGGTATAAGGTAGAGCCACGGCCTTTGCCGCGGCTCACAACGTTCCTTCTCGTTTTAGGAAATAGATCCATTTCTTATTCAGAGTCAATGTCAGGCTGATCAAAATAATAGGTAGAGTGTCAGTATCTCTTCTATATTAAGTGAATAATTTTGAAATTCTTTCTTTTTTAGCCATTTAAGGTACATTTCATTTAGCTACAGTCAAAATATAAACAAATAATTTTTTTTCTTGCAAGAATGGGCCAAAAGGAAGAATCACGATTGGCTCTTATTCTGTAAAAGGAAGACAAATCTTTTCGGGCCATTGCCAAACTAATGAAAATATCTCATAATTTTGCTAGAAATGCCACAGAAAGCAAAACACTTGACCACAACATGGTTTCCTTGAGCAAAAAGGACCGATATAAGTTGTCAAAGAGTATAGCAGCAGAAATTGGACAAGAAGTTGAGGCTCCAACAATTCGTTGACGGCTAGAACAAGCCAGCCTTTCAGGGAGGCTAGCACGGAAGATCTATGCGCTACAAAAATATAGCGATGTGTCAAACTTTTGTTAATGCGCCCAAAGACTCCCGCAGGATTCTCCGGAGAGTTATAGTGGAGAAGCATTTTATGGAGCGACGAAAAGGACGTGGTCTCTTGTGCGAGGGCTGTTGACACACACGCAAAACCATTGCGCAGCAAGACCACAGCTGTATAGAATCTTTTAGGTGTACAAATATCAATTAGTATACCTGATAAGCTAAGCACCCATTTTTACGTCCATCGTGAATTTTTTGAAAATATTAATCTTATCCGATAAACTAAATTAAATTTAATTGATTTAAGATTTTTTATTGTATTTTTATACCTGGTACTCGAAGAGTATAGGGGTATATTAGATCTGTGATGATAACGGATGTGTGTCCCGACCAGAAGGAAGCGTTTCCGACCCCATAAAGTATATATATTCTTAATCAGCGTCAATAGCCGAGTCGATAAAGCCATGTCTGTCTGTCCGTCCGTCCTCATTAGCGCCTATATCTCAGAGACTATTAAAGCTAGAGCAACCAAATTTTGTATCCAGTCTCCTGTGTTATCAGACTACACCAAGTGTATTTCAAAATATTGCCCCGAAATATTGCCGAATTTCGCCGATAAATTCCGGTAGCCGACGTATTACCGTGTTTTTTCCTACAAAAATACCAAAAATCTGTGTTTATAACAGTAAAATGGCATTTGGAATAGTGCCAAATGGCATATGAAAATTTGGTCAAGCGGTTATAACTTAGCCGTTTATTTTTATATTTTTATAAGCGATACCTTAAACGACGCCTAATTAATGTGTCTATCTAAAGCCAAAAATCAAGGCATTCAAATATTTTTTTTTCGACTTTTCCTGAGCTTTCAAAGTCGAAATTTCGAGGAAAAATACCGAAAAAAATTATGAAATTTAAATTTGGATGCTTAATATCTTCCAGACGTTAAGTTGCAGCTACAAAGTGTCTGAGGCGGATGTATAGCTGCATTTGTCAGCGCTTTTTAACTGCAAAGTTCAATACAACCAGTTGTAGGAAACTTAAGTTATGTGAAAAATAGAAGCACTACCTATGACAAAAAACACCAAATTTTTTAAAAATTCTTTAAAAAAAAACTAATCCATAAAAAAAAACCATAATTCTTAAAAAAAATTTAAATCTCCAAATCTATCAGAAAAAGTCATTTTTGGAC
The DNA here is from genome assembly GCA_037356375.1 of Drosophila affinis. Lineage (NCBI taxonomy): Eukaryota > Metazoa > Arthropoda > Insecta > Diptera > Drosophilidae > Drosophila > Drosophila affinis. The sequence goes on along the minus strand of CM074802.1, from coordinate 36,507,343 downwards.
ACAGCGGAAAAAAAAGTTGAATTTTGTCGAGCAGTGTTATTAAAGTCAGAAAGAACAATGTTTGAGATGCCAAGCTTTTTTGGCACCTATTTCGATCCAAAATAATATAGCGAATTGTTCAAATGTAATAACTGTTTATTTATACCGGCGGCTGCTAGCGGAAGCTGATTGCTTGCTCTTAGCACAACCAGATAAATGTACATATATGTGTAAACGAGATCCAAATGCAACCAATGCGCAGAGAGGTTAGCAGATTACTGAAATTAGCACCGTCGGCTAATCAAAACTAGAGCCGAGGCGGCGGCTGCAGAGCGCCCTTTACAGAGGGAGAGCGCAGCAGCGCTCCGAATGTGGGCGTTTACAGTGCATTGAATATTGTATTGTATTGAAGTGTATGTATAGTTTTAAGTTAGGCCTGTTGGTTAGCGGCTGGCCCGAACATACTCCCCCCGTTGGAAGCCAGTCTTTCAACAGAATCCTTGAGGGGCAGCACACATAGCCGGGTAACGGCCCTTCTGATGGTTCCTGTGGCAGTCTTCAAATCAGCTACGCGGCACACTCCATCCTTGCCCTTGACGACCTCGACCACTCTAGCTAGTGGCCAACGCATTGGAGGAAGATTTTCGTCCTTAATCAGAACGAGATCGTTTATGCAAAGATTTTGCGTGGGAGTCCGCCATTTCGACCGCTCTTGCAACAGAGTTAGATACTCTTCGCGCCAGCGGCTCCAGAATATCTGCTGCAGTTGAGTGACCCGTTGCCAGCCATCCAGACGATTATAGTTCAGCTTCGTCAGATCGGGCTCGAGGATTGCTTCGTGTGGACCGCCTAAAAGCAGATGAGCAGGAGTCAGGACATCTAAGTCAGCAGGATTTTCTGAAAGCGAGAGCAAAGGGCGAGAATTAGCAATTGCCGTGATCTGGCAGATCAGAGTGCGCAGCTCGTCGAAGTCAAGCACAGAGGGCCCAACTGAGCGGTACAGGTGATGCTTTGCTGTCTTCACGGCCGCTTCCCACAAACCGCCAAAGTGCGGAGAGCGTGGTGGGATGAAGCGCCAGTCGATCGAGTCCGCCAAGCAGGATTCATGGACCTCCTTCATATGCGAGTCGCTCATAAAGAGTTTCTTGAGCTCCAAAAGCTCGTTCTTCGCGCCAACGAAGTTTGTCGCATTGTCAGACCAAATTTGACTTGGCCTTCCTCGCGTGGAAGTGAAACGCTTTAAGGCGCCTAGAAACGAAGCGGTGGTCAGGTCCTTTACGAGCTCCATGTGTATAGCCTTAGAAGTAAAGCAAATGAATACACTGATGTAGCACTTGATGGGTGGCCTCGTGCGGATTTCTGATTTGTAGAAAAAGGGCCCGCAGTAATCCACTCCAGTGACTTCAAAGGGTCGAGATCCCTCCAAACGCTCCTTAGGCAGATCTCCCATGATGTGCTGAACCATGCGCGGCCTAGTCCTGAAGCATCTCACACACTTGCTGACTACCTTTGATACTGCCTTAATTCCGCCAATGGGCCAATATTCCAGTCGAATTTTGGCAAGTAGTGCGCGAGGTCCAGCATGAAGGTTCCTTTCGTGATAATACCTTATCAGCGCACAAGTTATGGGATGTCCCTTCGGCAGAATAAGAGGGTGCTGAGCATCAAATCCCAGAAATGAGTTTCCAAGACGACCTCCAACTCTTAGTAATCCATGCTGATCGATGAACGGAGAGAGTGAGCTGATTGAACTGGATTTCCTGACTTGACCATTGCGTTGAATCTCCCTTATATCCAAATACAAAACAGCCAGTTGAATATGCCGGATCAGAAGAAGCGTTCCTTGCCGAATATCCGAAACGGTGAGACCAGAATGCCGAAGCCGATGTACAAATTTATGCATGTAGGCGAATGTGCGCTGCATGCCGAAGAATGAATTTGCAAATTTGCATTCTGACGTGAGATCGGCATGTGGAGACGCGATCAACAATACACGCCTGCGAAGCTCTGCCGTTGCTGCTTCAGGAACAGGAGGTACAGGCCACTCTTCCCTGGAGCCTACCAAAAATGATGGACCATGAAACCACAGCTCTGAGTGGATAAGTTGGTGGGGAAGCGACCCTCTAGAGAGAACGTCAGCTGGATTTAATGATGTGGGGACATAGCGCCATTCCACGCCTGCCGTCAATTCCTGAATTGCTGCCACTCGATTTGCCACGAAGACTTGAAATTTGGCTGGCTCATCCCGTATCCAAGATAATGCTGTCGATGAATCTGACCAGCAATAAAATCGACCTGTAAACCTTCCAATATCCTTCAAATTATTCATTAGTTTCGCAAGCAAATGGGCTCCACTTAATTCAAGCTTGGGAATCGATAAGGTTTTTAGTGGCGCCACTCGAGACTTTGAGCACAAGATATTGCTCGACAACTGCCCTTCCCTGGACACCACATATATGCAAGCGCCATATGCTTCTGTGCTGGCGTCACAAAATCCGTGAAGTTCGATTACCGTATTAGAAGGATGAACAACGCGAGGAAATGATATCCGCGTGATACTTGACAAACTGTTTCTCAAGTCCATCCAAGATGAATGCAACGCTGAGGGTAGGCTTTCATCCCAATCCAAATTTTCTCTCCAAAGCTGCTGAAGGAAGATTTTGCACCTGACAATAACGGGATTTATCAATCCAAGAGGGTCGTAGAAATGAGCAATCGTAGACAGAACCGATCGCTTGGAGGGCTTCGAATTTGTGTCCAGCGCGGACAAGGCAAAAAGCAGCTGATCTGATGCAGGGTCCCATGCCAAGCCAAGAGTTTTCGTTATGTCACTTCCATCATGAAACCTTAAGTATTTCTCTCTGTCCTCTTCAGGCGTTCCTTCAAGTACTTCCTGATGGCTAGAGCACCATTTCCTAAGCTTAAAATTACCGCAAGACAATATGGCGGAGGTTTGATGCATCTTTTCCATGACCTCAGCGACAGAGCTGCCGCCCGAGATGAGATCATCCACGTAAAAATCCTGCTGCAGAGCAGCTGAGCCAAGAGGGTAAGACTCGCCCTCGTCAATAGCCAGCTGGTGCATTGCGCGAACTGCTAAAAACGATGCAGCTCTAGTGCCATATGTGACGGTGTCTAATGTGTAGACCTGAACTTCGGACTGGACAGAATCTCGCCATAGAATGCACTGAAAGTAATTGTCCGGTGAGGACACTCGTACGCAGCGGTACATTTTACAAATGTCCCCAGTGAGAGCGACTGGATATGTGCGAAACCGAATTAGTATGCTGAACAATGCGGGCTGAATAACAGGGCCTGCCATCATAGCATCATTTAGGGAACATCCAGTTGATGTAGCTGCCGAACCATCGAAAACGACACGAAGCTTTGTCGTCGTACTATCCTCCTTTAAAACACAGTGATGAGGCAAGAAATATCTGCAGAGACTACGAGAATCAGGGTTGACTGGGGACATATGCTTTAACTCAATATACTCCCTCATAAAGGCAGAGTACCGCTCCTTGAGTGTAGTATCACGATCCAATTTTCGCTCCAAATTGATAAATCGACGATGCGCCTGAGTGTAAGATTCCCCTAAGCGATCGCCATTATCCCTTAACGGGAGACGAACTGAATACTCTCCTGATGGCAAACGTGAGAAGTGGTCTATGAAATGTGCTTCACAATCTAATTTTTCCTTGGTATTCAAAACGGCGTCCGCACAAGTCTCGACCTCCCAAAACATACGAAGAGTTTTGTCCAACCTTGCATCCATGCTAGCTTCCGAATCTGGAGAATTGTGCGCTGCCAAGAGCGCCGAGCGTGCTACCCTTTGTCCACCACCAGATACGATCCACCCAAGCCGGGTCTTCTGCAGAAGGGGCAGGCCATCGATGAGTTTTATTTGCCCTACGCAGAGGAGATCATAGAAAATGCTGGCACCAATGAGAAGATCCACTCGCTGAGGGTTGAAAAATGCAGGATCAGCAAGCTGAATATTTGACGGAATATTCCAATCGGCTACATTGACTGCCAGACTTGGTTGACAATCGGTGATCGTTGGAGCTATCAAAGCAGTAAGCGTAGTTGTATAGTCAGTTGTGCAAGAATGCATACAAATGTTCACGGTGGATCCCTCAGTAGCCACGCTGGTATCGCCGAGCCCAGAGACAAGTGCAGACGATTGAGTTCTCCTGAGCTGAAGCTGATGGGCGAACCTGGATGTGATGAGATGAAGCTGAGATCCTGAATCTAGTATGGCACGACAAGGAACTAAAACGCCAGACCGATTCTTTACGAGAACCACAGCGGTAGCCAGAAGCACAACATCGGATTGAAGACCTTGGGCAGCAAGAGAGGTAGAAGCAGGGGAAGGTGAACTGCTAACGGAATCCTGAGTGGCCGAAATAGCGCCTGGTTGGAGCGTTAGATCTGGAGGAGAAAGATCTGGGGAGCCTTGAGTTGCGGACTGCAAATTCTCGAAATGCAACAAACTATGATGCCTCCCACCGCATACTCGACATTTTCCACTGTTGCATGAACGAGTCCGATTCCCCGCTTTCAGGCAATTGAAACAGAGGGAAAGCTTCTTCACTTCTTTGTGGCGCAGCAATGGAGACAAATTCCCGAATATCTTGCAGGAATATATACCATGTCCCGCTGAATGGCAAAAACTGCATCCAGACGAGTCGGTGGAAGAATTGGAGGCAACAAAAGTTTTCTTAAAATGAGAATTATGGGTTTTTCCCACCTGAGCGCTACTAGCGGGTGCCGCTGTAGCGTATTCCAGATTCTCCATTTTCTGGCACCGCTTCTCCAAGTATTCATAAAAATCCTTTGCTGTAGGTATGGCATCCGACGACAGGTGTTCTTCCCATTTCATTTGCGTCTTAGCGTCCAACTTCTGCAGCAGCAGGTTAATTATAATGCAGTGGGATATCTCCAAATCCGTTCCTAATGTTTGCAAAGCAGGCATATGCAAATTGACTGCATCCGAAAACTCCCGAAGCCTTTTGGGAGATGGCGAATCCACTCTCTTGAGCCCAAGAATCTTCTTGATGTGTGCCTGAAAAACAAGTCGTTTGTTACTAAAACGTTTATTAAGTATATCCAGCGCCACACGATAATTGGCACTGGAGAGCTCCAAAGATCGAACCGAATCCAAAGCCACATCAGCGAGGCTAGAGCGAAGGTGCTGGAACTTCTCGATGTCGCTGAGATCCGCATCCGCGTCGATTATCGAATTGAACATAGCCATAAAGTCCGAATATTCGACGTATCCACCGGAAAACTTGGGTATTTTCAGCTCAGGAAGTCGCTGCTTGTGAGCCATGATGATGGTACTGTGTCCTGAATGGTTTGGTAGGGTAGTCGAATTGGCAGCAGCGCGCGAGTGGCCTAGTTCGAGAGCAGCCAGTAGCTCAGCCTTCAACGATATGAAGAGCATATCAAAGTTGTTGCGCATCTCACTCCCAATCTCATCTTGATTGAGCGCTTCCAGTTCATTATGGGCCTTATTAAATTCCTCTCGAATTTCTGACAGCATGTCGATACGAACGTCGATATCCGTGGCGTTCAAATTATCGATCTTATTGCCAGCGAATGATTCGCCGAGCCCGCTCATTCGATCATATAAAGACTGAACTTTACGTTTATAAAGACTCAGCCTGTTATTAGCCGTCTCAATATTTCCGCCCGCGCCTGTATTGGGATCGCTTTCCATGTTTAACGGTGCGAAATGCAACGAAACAACGGAGAATAGATAACCGTTTAGCGACGGCGTACAGAATCGAGAAAGAGAGAGTGAAGACACGAAAAGTCGAAACCGTGGGTACAGTTGTGCAGAGAATGAAAGACTTGACGATTATGCGACGGTGCACAGAAGCTGGAGCGAGAATGAGAGACACGAAAAGTCAAGAACCGTGTCTGCGGCTGAGCATAGAATGAGAGATTCGACGATTAAACTAACGGAATCTCAGACGACCGCACTCTCAACTGAATTTGCACATAAACCGTTTTACATATATGCTGCACAAATATATTTGTTCGTGGTTAAACTGCACAGAACCGAATATATTGTTCAATTTAAATGTTTTTACACGAAACGCGATTAGCCAATGTCTTTAATCACGTCGGGGTCACCAATGTTTGAGATGCCAAGCTTTTTTGGCACCTATTTCGATCCAAAATAATATAGCGAATTGTTCAAATGTAATAACTGTTTATTTATACCGGCGGCTGCTAGCGGAAGCCGATTGCTTGCTCTTAGCACAACCAGATAAATGTACATATATGTGTAAACGAGATCCAAATGCAACCAATGCGCAGAGAGGTTAGCAGATTACTGAGATTAGCACCGTCGGCTAATCAAAACTAGAGCCGAGGCGGCGGCTGCAGAGCGCCCTTTACAGAGGGAGAGCGCAGCAGCGCTCCGAATGTGGGCGTTTACAGTGCATTGAATATTGTATTGTATTGAAGTGTATGTATAGTTTTAAGTTAGGCCTGTTGGTTAGCGGCTGGCCCGAACAAACAAATTAAATTTCAGTCGCTCGCAACGCCTGCCAAGCACTTATTTATTCCCTCTCTATCTTGTAAAAACTTGTACGTCTAGAATGTGTAGTTATGTATAACTCATGTAGAAATTTAGAAGCATATGTAAAAATTATATTTAATCAAAAATGGAAACATATATAAAAATTCCCAAAATGGTTTGACTTCATTTTTTGAAATATTATTTTTTGACCAAAATTTAATTCGTCCCTTTTGCGAACATATAATAAAATGCATAAATCGTACGCTCATATATGTATTTATATACTGACTGATTACCGGGTATAAAGTAGAGCCGCTGCCCTTGCCGCGGCTGAAAACGTTCCGCCAAAGACTAATATATTGTCTTTAGTTCCGCTCATTGAAAAATGTTACATTTTCTGAACAGATCAGTACTCTAACTTTTAACGGTCGCGATTTATAAGTTTAATTATAAGTGAAATATGTATTCATCGCAGGAAAAAACTGAAATGAACACATGAAAATGTATGGTGTCATTATTTGTATAACCAGCACTCGAAGATTATAAGGGTATATTAGATTTCTGGTAAAGTGGATATGTCTAACACCCTGAAGGAAGCGTTGCGGACCCCATAAAGTATATACAGACATATATTCTTAATCAGCATCAATAGTCGAATCGATATACCCATGTCGGTATGTCCGTCTTTATGAGCGCCTAGATCTCATTGACCTTTTAAATGAATTCATGCATATGTGTACTAGGAATACATCGATCAGCACAGTTAAACCTTTGACGAGGAAACTTTTAAAAGGAAATTCAATTATCGACGTCCATTATGGTAGGTTGAGTCTTCTGAGAGTCGAGCATAAATGTTTGTTGTTCCAGATAAGAGAGACGCATTTTTCGGAATTTAAGGGAACAAGATACATTCGAGATACGGTGAAGAATCATTATTCTCTTGAGATTCAACCGAATAGGAAAATCGGCTATTGTTATTTTTCTTTAATCTTCGGCATTTTTAGTGATCGTTTAGCATCGTAAAAAAGGTTATAAGGTTGCGTTATAACTCGATAATTTTTTTTTAATTTTGAAAGATAAAAGGCTGTGTTCATATTGTTCACAAGTTAAGTTAACAAAAAGTTTTTTTGATAGTATTAAGTAATTTGAAAATTATTGCAGACGCTTGAATACAACGGCTTTGGCATATATTTCTTTTTGGTAGTTGTTCGCGGAGAAATGTCATTTGAAGGCATTAAGAGTCAAGAGTCTTCTTGGTCGCAAGATTCCTACAACGACTATAACTATTTGCTGTTGTTTTAAAATGAAAAGTTCGAAAAGTACGTCTTTGGTTGTGCTTCTTTAGATATACCCTCATGTAGTCTCTATGTTTGCAGCCCAAGCTGCAAGCTCTCAGTATCGATCTCTCCGCTCATTGAGAGAAATCGCCGAGAGATCTCCCCTCCCCCCGCAATATCCAAAAAGTTATTTCGTTGCCTTTGCGAACAGCAATACAAAAAGACGGAGCGAGAGAAAACGCAAGAGACAGTTCATTCGGTACGACACATTTAAACGTTTAAAATATATTGTATAAGTTACATCAATCATTGGCTCACTTACATACATATATACTGGTTGAGTACTGGGTATAATACTAAGCCGTGGCCCTTGTCGCGTTAATTTTCAACCACTGTGCGGATTTGTGTCCTCGACTGCGTTACCCAGTTTTCGAGTGGATGTCTCTTTCATATCCCTGCCCTCTCATACATACATATGTACATACATACATATATCCTCTATCCTATCTGGTGGTTTATTCCTGCTCTTCGGTGGACACTCTTCCATCGTTTTATTCTTCACTTTACTCTCTATGACTCTTTCATGCCATAATGAATAAAAGTTGCATTAATTTGCACGTAAACTTGGCCCACAACGAACTACGGTTTCATGCGATGGGAATGGGGTCGCCTAGCACGTTCTGTACGCTACTTTGCTTTGCGCTGTTGGTTTTTCGTGGAGCTTTGGAGGCATAGGTATAACGGAAATCCATGCAAAACACGCATACACCCAGTACTGCCATGGAATGTCTACGTGTTCATATTAATGTCATTTGGAATCACGTAAGCAAACTGAGCGTTTCGGTCTCGCTGTTCATATTTGAATTTCGTGGCACTCTGGAGCTTATGCTTGTATTTTAGCAGGCCTTTGCCCTGCCATCGTGAAGCCACGCCCAGCTTTGACGGCCTCCTGCACAGAAATCACCGCCATCCACTTCGGGAAAATTAATAGACAGCCGAACTAAACGTACGACAGACAGAGAACAGATGATGCGGAGCTGATCAGGCGGGGCTTTTCCCATCTCCTAAACAGCCTTAATTTACCCATTATGGTCTGCTGATTTAGCCGGGTCTTTGGCTTTCACCTTTGGGTAGGTGAACTTTTTACATAATTAAACAACATTCTATTTGTCCATTACACTGAGCAATTTTTTTACATCCTATAAAAAATTTTCTAGGCAATTATTTTGAAGATTTATTGTTCATTTTAAGAAAGTAGAGAAAACGTGCATACTTTCGCGGATCCTATTCATTTTTTACCCAGAACATAGAGAAAACTTAAAAAGCACTAGTCGACATGACTTTTCCGCTGTCGCCAAAAATGACTTTTTCTGATAGATTTGGAGATTTTTTAAAGAATTATTGTTTTTTTTTCCAGGTGTAGTTTTTTTTTTAAGAATTTAAAAAAAAAAGTGGTATTTTTTGTCATAGGTAGTGCTTCTATTTTTCACATAACTTGAGTTTCCCATAACTGGTTGTATTGAACTTTGCAGTTAAAACGAGGAGGAAAGTTGTTCCTACTTTATACCCGGTACTCAGTCAGTATATACATACATACATACATACATACATATGTATATGAGCTTAAGACTTATACAATTTATTATATGTTCGCAAAAGGAAAGAATTAAATTGTGGCCAAAAAATAATATTTCAAAAAATGAAGTCAAACCATTTTTGGAATATTTATACATGTTTCCAATTTTGTTTGCATATGAGTTTTACATCTGCTTCTACATTTCTACATGTATAAGTACATATTCGAGACGTACAAGTGTTTGTGACAGAGAGAGAGGACATGAGAAAGCGCTTGGCAGGCGTTGCGAGCGACTAACATTTATTTTGTTCTTTCTGACTTTAATAATAGTTCGACCTGATCCAGATTCGGCAATCTGGTAGATACGGTTATTGACTATGACTATGCCTTGGGCTGGGTATTCATTCGAGCTTGCTCAGTTGGTTTATATCATATCTGGAGCAGCGAGAGTATGTTGTATTGGTGAATGGAAAGCAGTCGGACCCATATTTGGCTACTTCCGGCCTTCCACAGGGCAGCGCTCTTGGTCCGCTGCTGTTCTCTATTTTTATCAATGACATATGTCCTAGCATTCGAGCCTCTGAGTATTTACGCCTTACGCTGATGATCTCAAGATTTTTCGCTCTGTCAAATCATTAGGCGACAGTATCCTTCTTCAGCATGACCTGGATGAAGTTGCTCGTTGGTGCACACGTAATTTGCTCCCACTTAATATTAGAAAATGTTATTTGGTTTCGTATGGCAAGTGTACATTTAAAGTCCAGACCTCGTACTCGATAGATGGCCTTCCGCTCTTAAAGCAGACGAAGATACTCGATATAGGCATCTTGTTTGATTCCAAATTTTTGTTTGTGGAACATCTGAATTACATTTTGCCGAAAGCTTATGCCATGTTTGCCTCTGTTAAGCGCAACTCATCTCAGTTCAACGATCCATACACGAGGCTAAGTCTATATTCTTCCCTCGTGCGCTCGCGCCTTGAATATGCTTCAGTGGTTTGGAATCCTACTGAGGTTGGTCAGATTGCGCGCATCGAGAGATTGCAGAGGAAGTTTTTGAAGTTTGCACTCCAGCCTTTGCAGTTTGCAGTCCCATTGCCATCCTATGAGTGCAGATGTCGCCTTGTGCATCTCTCCTCTCTCGAGGATCGTAGGACCATTGCGGCTCAAATCTTTATTAATGACTTGGTAGTGGGGAATATTGATTGCCCTGACCTGCTTAAGAGGATTGGCTTCAATACGCCTGCCAGGAGCCTTAGGGACCACGCACTCTTTGCTATTGATCTCCACCGGAGCAATTACGGAAGTAACGAACCTATATGTAGGGCTCTTCGCCAGTATAATGCGCTGCCAGCTGGGATGCGGTTCGACTTCTGCCATAAAGCAGCCGTTAGCCGATTGCTCTCGGATTTTTTCTTGTTTCAATGTTAATTGTTTTTTTTGTTGATTTCTTTTTATTATTTAAGATAGATGTAAGTGAGTTTACCCAGTTAAGGTTCAACCGTTGGCCAATAAATAAATAAATAATTTTGGTTTTCCTTTATCTTAAAAATTGTGGGTTCCACAGATTTCCGTTCTTTGTGGGGGCGGAAGGGGGCCTGGCAAAATTTTGAAATATACTTGTGCTGAATTGATACCACAGGAGCTTGGATAGAAAGTTTGGTTGCTCTATCTCTTATAGTCTCTGCGATCTCATTTAACGAATAGGCAAAGCAGACAGGGTCGCGTGTGACAGTGAGCGAGAGGGAACGATGCTTTTCCAAATGGTTTCCTTCATTGCGGCTATATTAATATTCAGATCTGGTCAAAATTCCACACTCTGATAGAAATAGTTATCCTCTATGATTCTGCATTTTTAGTTTCCTCAAATCTTTAAAATTGTGTTTGCCACAGATTTTCGCCCTTTGTACCTGGGCATGCCCTATGTCTCAGACATTTCAGAAATGTCCAAAATCTGTCCCAGAAAGATTGCAAACTTCGTCAGGATGGGATAACTGCTGATATGTTCGGGTCTCATGAGATGGCTAAGGGGAACACCTCCTTCGGTACCACAACGGGCTGAAACCGGCCCAAGTGTGACTGGCTCCTGTGGAGCTTGACAGCCGCCTTAACCTAACCTAACCTAACGGGCGGAAAGGGACGGGGCGAAATTTTGAAATACTCGTACACTTGGAGTAGTGTGATAACACAAGCGACTGGAAACAAAATTTGGTTGCTCTAGCTTTTAAAGTCTCTGAGATCTAGGCGCAAATGAAGACGGACGGACGGACGAACAGACGGACTTCCAAGCATTTGCTTACATGGAATAAAGAAAACCGGTTTTGGATCTTTGCGATCACGAACGGGAGGGCATCGGGGATCGCGTTTTCACCTTGCGCCGCATAAATAAGTCTGCTAAGATTTTCCCTATTTTCTTTCTATCATTTCCTCTATTGTAATTATTTATTATTTGTATTTATTTGTCCATCGCACGCAAAAGCCTTTCACTTTTAACCAGCTCACTAAGTTGCATATGGGCATTTCTCTGATGTCGCACGGGACGTTCGTAAGCATTTCAAGTTGTAAAAATGTAAAAAAAAAACCGATTTTCAAAATTGTTTTACCGTTATGATTCGCCACTTGACTAGCTCCATAGCTGGTGCTAAGGGCGATTTTGGGCTACTGTTCGTTTTCGAGATATTTGCAAAAAAGCATGGTATTCGCACGGGACAAATATAGAAGTGGTTTTGGCGGCGACCAATTCAAACTCAGATTTCAGCGAAAGTTTTGGCGATATATTTAGGCGAATTTCTGATTAATGTTTTGCATTGATAACTCTTGAAAATGGTTATAATTTTAAGCATGTATGGTTTGTAGTTTTTTTGAAATTCAATTTAAGCCTCTGTCGCACGGGACATGTCGCACGGGACAAAAATTTCTTGGCTTTATAAATGTTACAAATATTCCGTTAACCGATATTAAGAAAATTTTCTGGAATTTTTTTTAGATAGTTCAATATGTAAAGGAGACTTTGAGGAAAAACTTTTATCAAGAATCATCTTTCTTATAGGCGAAAAAAACAATAGCAAACATGACAAAAAAATACCAAAAAAGTGAACTTTTGCTAATTTGAATAGGTTTTCAGATAAAAGTTAATGAAATTATATGTCAATTAATTAAATTGGTGAATTTTCAATAGAAACCCCCGAGAAAACTATATTTAAATGCCTTTTTGATTGAATTTAAATTTTTTGGCCTCGGTAGACCTCGTCAGAGAAATGCCCATATGTACTACAAGAGTTCGACCAAAGACAATATAAACAGTAAAATGTGTCACGCCATACAATATTTTCAGCTCGATTTTTTCGGTCAGGAATTTTACAGAATTTTACAGAATCTGGTGGCAAACGCTCTGTACATGAGGCTCTTTAACTGTATGTGTGCACATATTATCAGTCTGCTTGTTTTTATTGGTTGTTTACGACGTCGCTGCCGAAGAAAACACCCATTACTTTAGAATTGATTACAGATTATGATTTTATGCTGACACTTGCCCAAAGTACAACAAATTGTATATTTTGTGTATCCATTATATGCTAATTTTGTTAATTGTACTATAAACGACTATAATGAACGAATGTAAATAAGTACAAATGCCAACTATAAATCAGATATTCTAATTATTCAAATTTAAATCGTATTAATTGTCCATATGCTATTAGTGCGTCGCGTCAATAAGTAACACTTAGCAAATAAATTTGTGGCTCAAGAAATCTCAGGAAAGTATTTTACTGACAATTTCGGCAGCTCAGCACACGTACGCACACTATATGTACGTACAGAGTACAGAGTACAGAGCGCACTGGAGTTCGTTCGAGCGAGACAGCGCGTATTTTGTCTTTTTGTAAAAGACGTCGCTCCCTACAAAACAGAAATATATGAGCGTTACACATCTTGGCGTTCATATTGTCTTTGGTTCGACTTAATTTTTTGGTATTTTATTAAGATCAAAACATGATTGGCCCCTTTAGCGAACATATAATAATTTACATAAATCGTAAACTCATATACATATGTACATATATACTGAGTGAGTACCACGTATACAGAGTATCACAGCTTTCCCCCTAGCTTATGCTTGGTGTCGTGCATGTCTGCGATGTGTGAGCTCCAATCTCCGCAGGATAAACAGAAACAAAGCGAACCCAAGAGCTTAGAACTAGGCACCTACATTATACATATGCAGTGTCACATAACAGGTGCATGGAAACAAAATGAGTTTGCCTTAGCTCTTATAGTCTATGAAGATACACGGGCAGTTAGCCGTGGCAGAAATCTCGGTTTAAAGAGATTTGATAATGGGAAGTTTGAACACTTTTGAAAATATTTTAGCTATCCATGACGTTCAAAAGGATTTAATGCTCCGCAGGGGCACCACAAATTTCATCCTTCATCGAATTTTGGCCCGCTTTATTTTCTATTTCTGTGCCTGCCATATATGTGTGTAGGTTATTAATTTCTGATTCAGTTCCCAATCCTATTCAAAATTCTATTACAGTTCCAGCTAGCTTGCAATCGGTGTGGATAAAAAAGATGGGAGGAATGAAGGAGAGGCGGAAAGTACTAAATAAAAGTCTCAATCATAGTTCAAGGGCACAAAATGGAACCCGCTACATGCGACCGCTGCAAACCCTAAAAGAAACGACAAAAATACAAGCACAATGTGAAGGACGAGAACTAAGGAAGAATGTCCATGGCGTGATATGGGGAAAAGGGACAGACAATGTCCCAATGGTTGGGTTTCTATATTTGATACCTTAACTAAGGGGATTCAGAAGATGACCACAACGAAGAGAGTTTAAAATAATAGCTATAGAGAATAGATTTACCGTCGTATATAGAATATAGAAACGTTGAAAAATACTTCGAAACTTAGTTTTTAAAGAATTTAAAACATTTTTGAGTAGAATATAAAAAAGGATTGACAAAAAATATTTTTTTGATTACACTACTCGACAAATTTCAGCTTTTTTTTCCGCTGTCGCAAAAAAATGACTTTTTCTAATAGATTTGGAGATTTAAATTCTTTTAAAGAATTATGTTTTTTTTTTCATAAAGTAGTTTTTTTTTACGAATTTTAAAAAAATCCGGTATTTTTTGTCATAGGTAGTGCTTCTATTTTTCAAATAACTCATGTTTCATACAACTGGTTGTATTGAACATTGCAGTTAAAACGAGGGGGAACGTTGTGAGCCGCAGCAAAGGCCGCGGCTCTACCTTATACCCGGTACTCAGTCAGTATATACATATGTACATACATATATTAGCTTGTGATTTATGAATTTATTATATGTTCGCAAAAGGGACAAATTAAAAAAATGGGCGAAAAATAATATTTCAAACGAGAGGGAACGTTGTGAGCCGCGGCAAAGGCCGCCGGTCAGTATATACATACATACATATATGAGCCTATGACTTATGAAATTTATTATATGTTCTCAAAAGGGACAAAAATAATATTTAAATTAAAAAAATTAATTTTTTGGAATTTTTCTACATGTTTCCATTTTTGTTTACATATGCTTTGTATATCTGCGCCTACATTTCTACATGACATGTATAACTACATATTTGAGACGTACAAGTGTTTGCGATAGAGAGAGAGGGAAGGAGTCAGCGCTTGGCAGGCGTTGCGTAGCCACTGAAATGTAATTTGTTTCTTTTGGCCATAATATTGATCCGACCTGATCCATATTCGGCAATCTGGTAGATATGGTAATTTCCCATGATTCTAGGTTTTTTGATTTTCATTTATCTTAAAATTGTGGATTCCACAGACTTTCGTCTTTTGTGGGGGCGGAAAGCGGAGTGGCAAAATTTTAAGACAATCTCGTGCTGGTTTGGTATTACAGGAGCTTGGATAGAAAGTTTGGTTGCTCTAGCTTTTATAGTCTCTGAGAACTAGGCGCTCATTTAAACGAATAGGCAAAGCGGATGGGGTCGCGTGTGAGAGAGAGCGAGAGGGAATGATGACTTTCGAAATGGTTTTCTTCATTGTAGCTATAATAATGATCCGATCTGATCCAGATTCAACACTCTGATAGAAATGGTCTTTCTCTATGATTCTGCGTTTTTATTTTTTTTGTATCTTCAAAATTGTATACGCCAGAGACTTTCGTTCTTTGTGGTAGCGGAAGGGGGCGGGGTGAAATTTTGAAATACATTTAGAGTAGTGTGATCAAACAGGAGACTGGATACAAAACTTGGTTGCTCTAGCTTTGATAGTCTCTGATATATAGGCGCAAATGAAGACGGACGGACGGACGGACAGACGGACGGACGGACAGACAGACATGGCTATATCGACTCGGCTATTGATGCTGATCAAGAATATATATACTTTATGGGGTCGGAAACGGCTTCTTCTGAGCGTTACACACAACCGTTATCCCCACAAATCTAATATACCCCTATACTCTTCGAGTACCGGGTATAAAAAGGATATATAACTCTGTACCTATAGTATCCCTGCCTCAGTGTAGTTCTGACTTCCAGCAGAATACGATCGTGTGTTTTCGAAAAATACCACTTGTTTCTAATTGAAATGGACAACTCAAGCCGGTCAACTTCATGTGCTGGTCCCCAAATTCGAAAACTACTAAAAGATGATGGATTTGAAAATATTTTATCTACGAATGAAAAAGCAGCCTGGAACTCATTCCGACTGGTTACAACAAATTTTCTTGGTAACAGAAAGATGATTACGTTAATATCGTTCAAGACCTACTTAAGAATTATGAACAAATTGGAGCCAACATGTCACTCAAAATCCATTTCCTGCACTCCCACTTAGACTTTTTTCCGCCAAACCTTGGGGATGTTAGTGATGAACATGGAGAGAGATTTCACCAACAATTAAAAGCTATGGAACGACGGTATCAAGGTGTTTGGAATAAGAATATGTTGGGCGACTATGTGTGGACTCTCATAAAAGAATCTGACTTAAATGACAAAAGAAGACAGACAAACCATTTTAAAAATAGTAACAAGCAATAACAATAAAAATATTTAAGTATCATAACACGTTAATAAATTCAAGTATTTTTCGGTATTTTTTCAGATAAAATGAGATTTGGGTCGTTTTGGTCAAACGGTTATAACTTAGCCGTTAATTTGTACATTTTTATAAGCGATACCATAAACGACGCCTAATTAATGTGTCTATCTAAAAACAAAAATCAAGACATTCAAATATTTTTCGACTTTTCCTGAGCTTTCAAAATCAAAATTTTGGGGAAAAATACCGAAAAAAATTATGAAATTTCAATTTGGAGCTTAATATCTTCCAGACGTTAAGTTGCAGCTACAAAGTGTCTGAGGCGGATGTATAGCTGCATTTGTCAGCGCTTTTTAACTGCAAAGTTCAATACAACCAGGTGTATGAAACGTGAGTTATTTGAAAAATAGAAGCACTACCTATGACAAAAAATACCAGATTTTTTAAAAATTCTTTAAAACAAAACTACTCCATGAAAAAAAAAAACATTCTTTAAACATTTTTAAACATCCAAATCTATCAGAAAAAGTCATTTTTGGAGACAGCGGAAAAGTCGTGTCGACTAGTGTTACCGCTCAAGTTGACCTTCGTTTTCAGCTTGATTGCTTTGTTCTGTGCATAGAAAAACAATTTTCGATTTTGTTTCGTTTATGTGTGTCTGAAAGTGTTTGGGTGTGATTTAGGAAAAAGTGCTTGAATATGTGGACATAATGGTTAATATGTATATGCCCTGCAGTACGGGCAATCGCTTACAAATGTGCTCACACACCGATTTCAGCGTGAGCACCCCAGCTGACATAAGGGATGACGCGCGGAACGATGAACTGCTCACTTTAACATTGCGATGTCCTAGGAGCATAGGGGATGACATGGTCATCGAGAAGTCCGGAAAAATAAGGCTTACTATAAGTGATGATTTTCTCGAAAAAATAAGGCTTACTATAAGCGATGATTTTAGCCGAAAAATAAGGTATACTATAAGCGATGATTTTAGCCGAAAAATAAGGCAAATAATAGGTGCTGATTTTCTCGAAAAAATAAGGCACATAATAAGTGAAGACGTTAGCCGAAAAAAAGGTATACAGCAAGGGATGATGTTCTCGAAAAAAAGGCGATATAATAAGTGAAGATTTTAGATGAAAAAGTAAGACGTATATAAGTAAGCAGTATATTCATTTATTTTCATTCGCTTTTATTTAAAACTACAATTATGTACATATGTATGTCAGTTTTTCAATTGCATCGCCACTGAAATAATACGGATTAATTTATTATGTTTTTGTTTAGTTTTTTGACTTGTAAAGACTTACTTTCCATGTCCTTCAAGGATGTTCCCGTCCCCATTGTGCTCCGTATTTTTTGATCTATCAATAAAATGATTATTCTATAAAATACTATTAATTTGGTCGCAATTATATAAGGAAAGATCGAAATTCCAGAAATATGTTCGATTTGTAAAAGAGTTGTTTAAACAAAAAGATTTCTGCTCACTGTAGATCTGCGGTGGTCTGTGCATTTACTCCTACAACAAAAACAAATCACGTGCCAAAATATGTACCTGCTTGACTCAATCCTCGCATATAAGGGTTGCTTTTCTGTTTTTGTTGTTGGACTGCTTAAAATTGAAATCGGGCCCACCGCAGGTTATGCATTTACATTATATTTCTTTATTCTTCTTTCAATCCATACCATACATATTAGTCGGAGCATAAGGACAAAAAAATTAAAGAGCATAAATGAAGAATAAATAAATACAATGTGAATGAGCGATACATTGAACTTAGTTTTTTCACAAATTCAACATTATATACAACTGATATTTTCATTATTTACACGCGTATATCACATTTTGATTATTTAAACAATCCACTTACCTGGTAGTAATAAATATTATAGATATTTTTCACTAAATACCTGCATTTTCTCTACCAACTCTTTCCGCACAATTTTAACAATATAACGTAATAGGCAAATGCAAGGCGAACAAAGCAAGAATGCTCTGCCGACGCAGGCGCAAAAGAGACGAAAAGAGAAAAAAAACCAAATTCTCTTGTACTTCGACCGATCGGCAGAGCCGATCTATTACGATCGCGCGGAAAAGAAGGAAACAGAGAGAAAATAAAGGGTTCGGCTTAGCGAGCGTCAATGCCTAGATGACATTGTCGTTGACATTCGTCATCTCTCACGGCTGGTACTGCAGGGTATGTATATATAGCCTACTACATAGGTCGCATAATTCGAATATTTTAATATATGTACGAATATGAAGCCGCCATGACTGGAGCCAAAGATCGATCATAAAAATATTATAGACTACCGGAGCGGCAAAAGTGGGGGGATTGTTCCATTATCTCTCAGCGAAAACTAACGTCTTTCTTCATTAGCTCATTCCTCATAAATTAAGCGATAGGAGAACTTTAGTTTTGCGTTTCGATTTGTCGCTCTGTGTCACGAGTTCTTTAACAGTACGTGCTTGGCAAGGTCAAGGTTATCAACTGAAACTCATTCATTTATAACAGTACATGAACGTACAGAACGAACGAATATAGCTGTAAACTTTTCGTTAGAGAGCCAACAGAAAAACTTCACACTTTCAGATGAACGTACAGATTACATGTGTTCCTATCTTATAGCAATAATTGTTTGAGCCACTATGATGCAGAGCTATGCTGTCCTACATCTCAGAGAGTGTAAGAGCTAGAGAAACCAAGTTTCATGTCCATATATAGAGAAAGTTTGTATCTACCAGATTCGCGAACTTGGATCAGATCGGATAATAGCCAGAATGAATAAATCAATTTGCCATGTGTATTCGACGCCCGTGCACGTGATTACTCTCTCTCGCTTTCCCTCATGCACTCTTCTCCGACCAAAATATATAAATCTCGAATCACGTAAGTCGTTAAGTGACCCGGCTCTGTCAGCGGCTTTAAAACCTTTTCCGGCGCTTACGTATACAATTTATTATATATGTAGGTTATAGATCAAGTCATAGAATCTGTTGTTTTTTTCATAGACTTAGGTATACGTATAGTTTCGTGTAGGTGCGCCACAGTATCACATTTTACCGTTAGTAGTATGGCTGCATCAATACGGTAAACGGTCGTTTTCAAAGTAATGTAAGAACTACCCTTAGGCAGGTTTGGTCATGGGTAATAATTATCTGATATTAATATTTCGATAGAAATAATAACAGTGCCGATAGTTTAGATTATGTTATGTTTAGTTTATTCTTAGGTTTTATTGTTTAGATTAGATAGATGGTTGCTCCATCTTAAAATAAAAATACACTTGGCCCTCGCTTAACACGGACTCTTTTAGCACGAACTCGGTCTTACACGGTTACAAATTTGCTCCCATCCCCCTTTTAACACGCTAAAAACCTCGTTCTTACACTAATGCAAAATATCGATATATATATTTTTTTTGCTGTCGATTAACGCTATAGTGCCTTTGTGCTTGCGTCATACGCATGGGGTGCTTGTCGAAAAAGGGGAATCCCACATTTGATATGTCAGATGTAAGCGTGTTTTAGTAGGTGCAAAAATCTTGAGCTTTGCAGACGCGTAAATAAAAAGTCAAAGATTTTGTGGTAAGTAAAAAGGTGGTACAGCTTGATTAAATTAAAAAGTGAATATGTACATAATTAAAATAAATAAATTTTAGCTTTTACAATGGCAGAAAAAAAGAACAGAGCTACTTTAAAACGAAAAGTCATTTCTATAGAATCAAAAATACAAATTCTAAACCGGTTAGACAATGGGCAAACTGCCACGGAAATTGCAAGAAGCCTTGATTTAAATGAGGCAACAGTTCGCACTATCAAAAAGAATGAAACTGAAATACGACGTGCAGGAAGCATTGGGTCATCCATATCTACAAAATTTACCAGTAGAGCACGTGCACCAATTTTGGAAAAAATGGAAAGAGCACTTAGCATTTGGATTGACGATAGCTACGAAAAAAAGATCCCTTTAAGCCAGCGGATCATTCAGGAAAAGGCACTCAGGATTTATGGACTGCTCGAGCAAAATGGAGAGCCCTCTTCCAGCATAGATTTCGTTGCCAGTAATGGATGGTTCGAGAAATTTAAGAAAAGGTTCTCCATTCATAGCCTCAAATTTAAGGGCGAAGAGGCATCGGCCGATGATGGAGCTGCTACCACATACCCAGAAGAGATTCAGGGGTTCATTAAAGAAGAGGAATTCCTGCCCGACCAAGTTTTCAATGCGGATGAAACTGGACTTTGCTGGAAAAAAATGCCAAATCGAACTTTTTTATCAAAGAATGAAAAAGTAGCTCCCGGCTTTAAGGCACAAAAAGATCGTTTTACACTTTTGCTGTGTAGTAATGCATCGGGCAACTTTCAAGCAAAACCAATGCTTGTTTATAAGTCTTTCAATCCCCGTGCGTTTAAAGGAATAGACAAGAGCAAATTACCCGTTTACTGGAAAGCAAATTCCAAAGCTTGGGTAACTGCAGAATTATTTAAAGACTGGTTCTTGAATTGCTTTGTACCTGAGGTTGAAAAATATTTAAAAAAAAAGAATTTACACTTTAAAGCACTATTATTATTGGACAATGCCCCAGGACATCCAAAAGATTTAACCCATCCGAATGTCAAAATAAAATTTCTTCCACCTAATACAACATCGCTTCTGCAGCCAATGGATCAGGGTATAATTTACACTTTCAAGACATATTACATCAGACGCTCTATACGCTGGATTTTGGATACAACTGAAACTGACTCCATCGATGTAACCAGTGCTTGGAAGAAATTTTCTATTAAAGATAGCCTTGAGTTGGTAAACTTATCTTTAAAAGAGATTAAGGTGTCAACATTAAATAGATGCTGGAGGAAATTATGGCCAGAGGTTGTTAAAAGCCATGAAATAGAAGTGCCAAAACGTGGATTCCAGGATATATTGGACCTTGCTCACTTGATTGAAGGCGAAGGTTTCGACGACATGGCAAATGATGATTTGCAAGAGTTGTTTGAAGATGAAGGAATTAATGACGAATCATTGCTTGAGATTGCTGTGAATGAAGCAAACAATTCGAAATCAGATGACAGCAGCTCTGAAGAAACCGACCCGATTAGTTTAACGATAGAAAAGCTCCAAGAAGGATTCGCATATGCTAGTAGCTTGGAATCGTGCTTCTTAAATTCAGATCCGGTCATCGAACGACGACTTAAGTTTAAGAGAGAGTTGGAAAAAATACTTTTGCCTTATAAGGAGTGCTATAAAGAAGCTTTAAAAGCCACCAAACAATCGAAAATGACTGATTTTTTTGATAAGGAGCCACCAAAAAAGAAAACATGTTGAAACAAACTGGCTTAAACTATAAATGCCACCAAATGCATTTCAAATTTGATATGAATTGAAACATATGATCTCCTTACTTTTTAACATTTTTAAGTTTCTATAAAGTTTAACATGTTAATTAATTATATGAAGCACCTTTTTTTTATTTAATACCCACTTTTAATTTGGAAATAAATAAAAACAGACCAAACTTGAATAATAAAAAAATTTTTTTCCGCCAATTTTGAATTTTGAGAACGTAACCCCTTATTTTGTACTGAATCCATGTTTCGCTTAACACGATTTCGCTTAACACGAGGATTTCTAGGAACGTAACCCCCGTGTTAAGCGAGGGCCAAGTGTATATACATATATTCTTGATCAGCATCAAAACCGAGTCGATATATCCATGTCTGTCTGTCCGTCCGTCCAAAGACAATATAAACACTAAGATATGGCATGCTCATACAATTCTGTTTTGTAGGGGAGGGTTGTTTTTTCAAAGAGTGCTATCTCGCTCGCACGAACTCCAGTGCGCTCGCAGATCTCAAAATAGAATGAGCTTGCTTGTATAAGTACACACGGAACGTAAGTACACATGTGTGTGTACGTGTGCCCAGCTGCCGAAATTGCCAGCAAAATACTTTTGAGAAGATTTCTTGAGCCACAAATTTATTTGCTGAGTGTTGCTTATTGACACGACGCACTATTACCCTATAGACAATTAATATAATTTGATGTTATATCTGATATACATTTAGCATTTGTACATATTTACATTATATTCATTATTCATTATATTCGTTTATAGTACATTAAACAAAATTAGCATGTAAAGGATATACAAAATATACAATTTTTTGTATTTTGGGCATGCGTCATCGGAAAATCATAATCTCCATTCAATTCTAAAGTAATGGGTGTTTTTCTCGACAGCGGCGTAGTCAACAACCAATACAAACAAGCAGCCTTACAATATGTGCACACATACAGTTACAGTCACGTACAGAACGTGTGAAACTAAAGCGCTCTCTATCTCTCCGTCTATCTGTCTCTCTCTAATTCACACTGGAATACTTTTAAATTCCAACCAGTCAGGAATTGAGCTCAAATTTTTTTATGTCGCGGCACATCTTAGTGTTTATATTGTCTTTGGTCCCACCAACAGCCAAATTTAGGTTAGAGAAAAGCTGGTAGCCGAATAATTCCCAATTATAGCTGTTTAAATTAATTTATTCATTAAGATAGTTTTGACATTATTAGAACTAGTATCAAAGGAAAAAAAATGGAAAAATTGGTTATAGTTTCGGCAAAGGCTACGGAAAGATTCATAATCCGAGTTGTTAGAAAGACAGAGTTGGAGATGAAGAGGAAAGTAATGCCTAGTCGGGCGGGAAGGGGCAGCAATACTAATAAGGCTGATGAGGGCAGTCGATTCGACCTCACCAGAGAGAAGCTTATGGAGGAAGCGGAGCAGGAAGACTTGGAGGACGAAGAGACTGGAGGTTAATTAGGCGCAATCTACTTTCATAAGAAGGGAGATGTATCGAAGGATCTCAATTGAGTCCGCGGAGAGCAAAGATGAGGAATTGTTTTTGAACTGATTCGAGCATAATCTGAAATTTTTGGTAGTGAGGAGACCAGACACAAGAACCATATTCCAAGATAGGCCGGACCAGAGAAACATACAGAAGTTTTGTAGTATACGGGAATGTAAATGCCTAAGACCATCTTTTGACAAATCCAAGGTCTCCTTTGGCTTTGTTAGAGATAGTAGAGATTTGAGAGTTGAAACATAGACTAAGTACAAAGGTAATGCCCAAGTCGTTAACTTTGAAGAGGCGTTGTAGGATAATGTTAAAACGTATGATAATGTTAGAGGCAGAACGTTGATTAAGCACCAATTGTTAAGAGCGTCAAGATCTGAATGCAAAGATAGTGGGGACAAGGGGTCACTGTAGGAAAAACATAGCTTAACGTCATCAGCATATATTAGGATACGGGAATGAGATAACATTTGAGGAAGATGCATAGGTTAAATAGCAAGGAACCCAGACGGCTACCTTGAGGAACCCCCGATGAGACAATAACAGGTTAAGAGACAGGAGTTAAAGCAGACACGTTGAGAACGGTTACAAAGGTAAGAATTAGTCCACTATAGAAGCTTAGTCGGAAACCCTAGAAGAGACAGTTGATGAATAGGTAGATTATGATTGACGGAGTCGAAGGCTTTACTAAAGTCATTATAAACGACATCAGTTTGACACTGTTTAGCAAATCCCGAAGTTACAAAGGTGGAAAATTCAAGGAGATTAGTAGAAATGTTTAATTAGTAGTGATGTTTAATGAATCCATGCTGTGATTCAGAGAATACAGAATTACAAAAATGTTGCAGCTGAGAAGTGATGATTTTTTCGAAGAGTTTAGGAATGGCATATAGGTTGGAAATACAGCGGTAGTTAGAGACATCAGATTTAGATCCCTTTTTATGAAAGGGAACTATATAGGATTCTTTCCAGACGGTGGGAAAGTCATCAGTCTTGAGAAACAAGTTGGAGTGACGAAACCAAGATACATTTATTTGATAATGAAGCCAAAATGAATATTTGTCGTCTGAAAGGCAAAGAATTTGATCCCAGAGGATATAACGCCATTTTTTCTCTCTCTCCGGTCCGCACCAGGTTCTATGAAATAAAGGAATTTTTTTACCTTATCTGAAAATTGTCCGATAGAAGCAAAGGAACCCTGCGAGTAATCCTACATGGTAATGCAACCTTATACCAAGGATAGCATGCCACTTTCATGAAAGTTTCTTCAGGATAATGACCCGAAGCACGCCTCTCGAGTAGTAAAGGATTGGTTGCCAGAAACAAATGAGGTTTTTTTTGAGTGGCTAAGTTAATCCACGGACCTCAATCCCATTGAAAATCACTGGGATGAACTCAAAAGAGACGTCGGAAAGACTTTTTGTCCAAATAGAAACCAATTTTGGGATATTGTCCAAAAGAATGGTATAATATTCCAATTGGAACTTATCGCAAGTTAATATCCTCCATGTCAAAAGGAATGGAGGAATTCCTGAAAAATAATGGTGCATATACCGGCTATTAGCTGCCATATAATCAATTTAATATAAAACAAGACCAAAACTAGTGAAATATCGATTTAATTTAAATTTTTATCTTCGCACACCTATTATTGTGTCCAGCAAAAATTGACGAATTTAAGAAAAATTTTAATTTTCTTGTAAATGAAAGGATTTGTGAAACCTTTTTTACTTTTTGTTTAAAGACAATTAATATAAGTTTTGGAAAAAATGTGATTTGTTGAATTAAATGAAGGTATTTATGAAATATAAGAAGGTAAAAAAGAAAAAAAATTCACACCTATTATTTTGTCCATGAGTGTACATTTAGCATTTGTACATATTTACATTCGTTCATTATATTCGTTTATAGTACATTAAACAAAATTAGCATGTAAAGGATATACAAAATATACAATTTTTTTGTATTTTGGGCATGCGTCATCGGAAAATCATAATCTCCATTCAATTCTAAAGTAATGGGTATTTTCTTCGACAGCGGCGTCGTCAACAACCAATACAAACAAGCAGCCATAAAATATGCACATATACAGTTAAAGCTCAGCCTCACGTACAGAACGTGTGAAACTAAAGCGCTCTCCGTCTATCTGTCTCTCTCTAACTCACACTGGAATGCTTGAAAGTTCCAAACGATCAGGAATTGCCCTCAAAATTTTGTATGGCGCACCACGTCTTATTGTTTATATTGTCTTTGGTCCGTCCGTCTTCATTAGCGTCTAGATATTAGAGACTATAAGAGCTGGACCAACAAAATTTTTCATCCAGACTCCTGGCTTACCACACTGTTACAAGTTTGTTTCTAAATTTCGCTTCGCCCCGTTGCGCCCACATGCACAATTTTGATAGTACGAGCAAACTAAAAACGCAGAGTCACAGAAGTTTACCATTGCTATCAGAGTGTTGAACCTGGATCAGATCGGATCATTAATACAGCCACAATGGATAAAACCATTTCGAAAGGCATCGTTCTCTCTCGCTCTTTCTCACACGCCACCCAGTCTGCTTTGCTCTTTCATCTTTTTTGAGGCCTCGTTCTCGGAGACTATAATAGCTAAAGCAACCAAACTTCCTATTCAAGCTGCTGTGATATTAATTCAACATGAGTGCATTTCAAAAATTTGCCACGCCGCCTTCCGCTCCCACAAAAGACGAAAATCTGTGGAATCCACAATTTTTAAGGTACTAGAGAATGAAAACCGCAGAATCATGGAAAATGACCGTGTCTAACAGAATGCCGAATTTGGATCAGGTCGGATCATTGTTATGAAGAGAAGAAACAAATTAAATTTCAGTCGCTACGCAACGCCTGCTAAGCGCTTACTCAATCCCTCTCTCTCTCGCAAACACTTGCAAGTCTCGAATAACTAGTTATAGTACATGTACATTATGAAATGTAGAAGCAGATGTAAAAAGCATATGTAAACAAATATGGAAACATGTATAAAAATTCCAAAAATTGACTTCATTTTTTTATTTTAAATATAATTTTTTGCCCAAAGTTTAATTCGTCCCTTTTGCGAACATATAATAAATTTCATAAATCGTAAACTCATAAATATATGTACAGTGGTTCAAAGCCAAAACAATGCAGTGTCAAAAAAACTGTTTAACAGTGGTGCATATTTTAAACTAGAGGGAAAATGTTTAAATGCACCAAAGCATCTAGAAACTAGGAATCCGACTTGATTTTCGGCTTTCCGCTTAAACATTTTTTGTTTTTCCTCTAGTTTAAAATCTGTACCACAGTTAAACAGTTTATTTGACACTGCATTTTTTTGGCTTTGAGCCACTGTATATACTGACTGAGTACCGGGTATAAGGTAGAGCCGCGGCCTTTGTCACGGCTCAAAACGTTCCCCCTCGTTTTTTTACTTCTCTTTCCGGAGCTACCGCTATAATTTAAATTAACCTAAGAAAAAAGACCCATTCGCAAAAGACAGATTCGTCAGAGCAAGAAGGGTCCCTTCAAGTCAGCTACCGAACTTAAAGAAGAGCTTATAATAATTGCGACGGATCAAACAGTTAGCACATATCTTAGCCAACATGACATAAAAGCCGGCAGCCCAAGAAAGGTACCACTTTTAAACGCGACACATATTACTAGGCGCATGAAATTTGCCAGGGTTGAAGCAATTCGGACATCCGAACAATGCACTATGGTCCCAATGACCACTTTTGTTGGCCAAAACCTCATTTTTAAAAGTTAGCAAAACACCTTAGTTTTTACCACTCTACATTGGAAAAAGAATGACCTTTAAAGTTGCGTACCAGAAATTTCCATAGATGGCGCCCCATTCGATAAATCTGCTCTGCAACCCAACTGTTGTTATCGAAAAACTCGTGCAATGGAAGAATATTCTATGGTCAGATAAACAAAGTGGTTATGTTTGGTGGAAAAGGATCTCGATTATACGTTAGACGTTCAAGGAACGAAGAATACAAACTTAAGTACATCACAAAAACCATTAAGCATGGAGAACTTATTGTAATGGTATATGCCTGTTTCTTCTATTATGAAATAGGTCCAATAGGTTGGGTAGAAACCATCATGGATCAGCATGTGTACGTAAATATAATGGAGACAGTTATGCTACCCCTTACAGAATATGAAAGTTCGCTCGTATGGGTCTTTTAACAAGACTATGACCTCAAACTCGCCAGCAAGAAAGTAAAGGAATCAGTGCAAACTGTGTGAACGTTGTGGAGTGGCCTGCTCAGTCACCTGCCCTGATCCCATAAAAAATCCGTGGTCCAACGTCAAGAAGGCGGCTGCTACTGCCAAGCCAGCCACAATCGGATGCCTTTGGGTATAAAATAAAGAGTCCTGGTCCTAAAACGACGACTCGACTTGATTGATTCCATGCCAAGACGCTGCCCAGCTGTTATTGCCAAAAAAGGAAATTTTACTAAATATTAAATGATAATTATAGATTTAGTAATATTATCTCAAAATATTTAACTAATGAATTCGTTACTTTTAGGTCATTCGTTTGTTTATTTTATTATTTTATTTATTTATTATTTTGTTGCCTAATTTGATCACTTTCAATGCATTTCCTTAAATAACTTAAAACATTAAAAAGGAAAAAGATTTTTTTATATTCATATCTTTATAAGAGTCTTTCATTTCTAAAAATGTGCTTAAAGTTTCCTTAAAGTTAAAAATGTGAGTTTGGCAACTATTTAAAATTGCTTGTGGGGGTGGGGCTATTATTTTTTTTGCAGCTGTATGTACTTACATATATACTGACTGAGTAGCGGGTACAAAGTAGAGCCGCGGCCTTTGTCACTTTTACACCTAAATCCCAAGAACCCAAGACCGCAAGGAGTTTCTTGTTTTTGTAAAATAATAAAAAAAAATTTTGATACGCACTTTAGGGAAAAGCACTATGCATAAAGTCTTTTCCTTTTCCAAATTGATTTCATATCGCTGAATATCTCCCCCTTTGGTGCGTGACAAATGTGGTTGCCTTGCGTGCAGTCGCTAGTTATTCACTCACCTCTCCATTACCTTTTTTATACCCGGTACTCGAAGAGTATAGGGGTATATTAGATTTGTGGGGATAACGGTTGTGTGTAACGCCCAGAAGGAAGCGTTTCTGACCCCATAAAGTATATTCTTGATCAGCATCAATAACCGAGTCTAAAAAGCCATGTCTGTCCGTCCGTCCGTCTGTCCGTCTTCATTTGCATCTATATCTCATAGACTATTAAGGCTAGAGTAACCAAGTTTTGCATTCGGTCTCCTGTGTTATCACAATACTCAAAGTGTATTTCAAAATTTCGCCCCGCCCTTTTCCGCCCACACAAAGGACGAAAGTCACACAATTTTTAAGATACAAGAAAACTAAATACGCAGAATAATAGAGAAAGACCGTTTCTATCAGAGTGTTGAATCTAGATCAGATCGGATCATTATTATAGCTACAATGAAGAAAACCATTTCGAAAGTCATCATTCCCTCTCGCTCTCTCTCACACGCGACCCCATCCGCTTTGCCCATTCGTATTTTGTGACGCCTAGTTCTCAGAGACTATAAAAGCTAGAGCAACCAAACTTTCTATTCAAGCTCCTGTGATACCAAACAAGCACGAGTTTGTTTTTTTTAAATTTTGCCACGCCCCTTTCCGCCCCCACAAAAGACGAAAATCTGTGGAATCCACAATTTTTAAGATTAATGAAAACCAAAAACGTAGAATCATGGAATATTACCATATCTACAAGATTGCCGAATATGTATCAGGTCGGATCAATATTATGGCCAGAAGAAACAAATTAAATTTCAGTGGCTACGCAACGCCTGCCAAGCGCTGACTCCTTCCCTCTCTCTCTGTCGAAAACACTTATACGTCTCAAATATGTAGTTATACATGTCATGTAGAAACTTAGAAGCAGATGTAAAAAGCATATTCAAACCAAATCGGAAACATGTATAATATTCCAAAAATAATTTGTCTTCATTTTTTGAAATATTATTTTTTGCTCATTTTTTTAATTTGTCCCTTTTGCGAACATATAATAAATTGCATAAATCGCAAGCTCATATATGTATGTATGTACATATGTAAGTATATACTGACTGAGTACCGGGTATAAGGTAGAGCCGGCCTTTGCCGCGGCTCACAACGTTCCTCCTTGTTTTTTTAAAGGAATTTCCCTTATTCTCCCACAATGTTCGCATTTTAGTTGTGTTTCATGATAAATGAACATTATTTTGAACCAAAGTTCCAAAAATTTCTATTGCTACCCCTGTCAAGTTTGTATAGCTGCTCCTCCCCCTCGTCTATTCTTCACTTTCATTATATGTTTTGTCCTGGTTTTAGTTTTATATATTTCTTGCTGTTCTCTTATGGTAGGGCTTCTTGTGCTTCTTAGTGTCTTCGTTAAGTGTGCAAAGACTAATTATAAATTTGGGCGTCTCCGCATCATTTTCTTTTGCACAATGACCATCCCTAAAGAGCGTGACACCACCCTCTAACGGTCTGTGAACATAAACATATACTAACACAGAAGGAGAGTCAAAAAACGGACTGAATTTACAGCAGTGACGAACAAAAATGGTGCTACAATGATAACACTAGTCGACACGACTTTTCCGCTGTCACCAAAAATGACTTTTTCTGATAGATTTGGATGTATAAAATTTTTTAAGGAATGTTTTTTTTTTCATGGTGTAGTTTTTTTTTAAAGAATTTTTAAAAAATGTGGTATTTTTTGTCATAGGTAGTGCTTCTATTTTTCACATAACTTAAGTTTCCTACAACTGGGTGTATTGAACTTTGCAGTTTTAAAAAGCTGACAAATGCAGCTATAAACCCGACCCAGACACTTGGTAGCTGCAACTTAACGTCTGGGAGATATTAAGCTTCCAAATTTAAATTTCATAATTTTTTTCGGTATTTTTCCTCGAAATTTTGACTTTGAAAGCACAGGAAAAGTCGAAAAAAAATATTTGAATGCCTTGATTTTTGGTTTTAGATAGACACATTAATTAGGCGTCGTTTAAGGTATCGCTTATAAAAATATAAAAATAAACGGCTAAGTTATAACCGCTTGACCAAATTTTCATATGCCGAATTTCGCCGATAAATTCCGTTAGCCGACGTATAATATAACCGGCAAAATATAACAGGCAAAATATGCCTACCAAAAAACGAGGGGGAACGTTCTTCTGTCTTCTCTGTCTTTCACATCTACATATTCGACGTGTTTATGCGAATTGCGTTTGCGAGAGAGAGAGAGAGAGAGCAAGAAAGATAGAGAGCGAGAAAGAGAGAGAGCGAGAAAGAGAGAGAGAGAGAATGAGAAGCGCATGGCGGGCGTTGCGTAGCCACTGAAATTTAATTTGTTCCTTCTGTCCATAATAATGATCCGACTTGATCCAGATTCAGCAATCTGTTAGACACGGTCATTTCCCATGATACTGCGTTTTTCGTTTTCTCGTACCTTAACAATTGTGGATTCCACAGATTTTCGTCCTTTGTGGGTGCGGAAGGGGGCGTGACAAAATTTTGAAAAAAACTTGTGCTGCTGGATGGATATAACAGGAGTTTGTATGGAAAGTTTGGTTGCTCTAGTTCTTATTGATTTCAAGCAAAAATAATTTAATTATATAATTTCATAATATATGTACTTATTCTGTTTTCGGACTGTTTAATAACTGTTTAAAAAATTATTTAGATACTATCTTTAAAAAGCTGTGGTATTTCCATAAAATTTAATATAATTTGTTGCCTAAACCGACTTTTTCTGATCGATTTCGGAATATTTTTCGGATATGGCGCAGATGTAGGCATTTTGTATTACTCTAATTCGAACCCATATCCGTTTGTTCTGAATTTTCGTGGAAGGTGCCACTAATGCCATGCTGCTTAGGGTTTGCACCCTCTGCGCGAACACTCTCCTCACTCCTGCCTCGAGCATCTCACATGCTGGGGTACAGCTAGAAGCTAATTGGGGCATCGTGGGGCCATCACCAACGCTATGGCCGCCGTCATGGGCGCTGCATCAACTTCACTTCGCCTCTCTTGTCCCTTTCCCTTGCCTGACCCATAGCTACTCTACTATTTCATGCCGTCTCTCTCTGTGTCTTATTTAGCCACCATTTGCCGAGCTACATACATACATATGTATGTACATGCTATGCGTTATTTTTATAGCATCATACAAATTTAAATTAATTTTTTTCTTTTGCTGCTGCATACACTCGACATACACAGCCATACATACATATGTATGTATGAGGTATTTTAATGCATCTGTTGTGGACCACAAATTTCATGCCGAAACACCTAATCTTTCCCCTAGAGGCAGTTACATTTTCCTTGTAAGGCCGCCGACCGGTATCCTCATAGACTAATTATACCCGGTAATCGAAGAGTATAGGGGTATATTAGATTTGTGGTGATCACGGATGTGTGTAACGCCCAGAAGGAAGCATTTCCGACCCCATATAGTATATAAATATATTTTTGCTCAGCATCAATAGCCGTGTCGATATAGCCTTGTCTGTCTGTCTGTCCGTCCGTCCGTCCGTCTGTCCGTCCTTCATCATTAGCGCCTAAGTCTCAGAGACTATTAAAGCTAGAGCAACCAAATTTTGTATCCAGTCTCTTGCGTTATCACACAACACCAAGTGTATTTCAAAATATCGCCCTACCCCCTTCCGTCCGTGGCATACACAATTTTGAAGATACGAGAAATCTAAATACGCAGAATCATAGAGGATGACCATTTCTATCAGAGTGTTGAATCTGAATCAGATCGGTTTATTAATATATGAGGAAAAGCATTTCGAAAGTCATCGCTCCCCTCTATCCCACACGCCACCCCGTCAGCATTGCTCGTTCGTCTTTTTTGACGCCTAGTTCTCAGAGACTATGATAGCTAGAGCAACCAAGATTTCCATCCAAGCTTTTGTGATACCACTTCCATACAAGTGTATTTCAAATTTTACCACACCTCCTTCCGCCTCCACAAAGAACGAAAATCTGTGGAATCTACAATTTTTAAAATACGAGAAAACCAAAAACGCAGAATCATGGAAAACTACCGTATCTACCAGATTATAAAATCTGGATCAGGTCGGATCATTATTATGGACAGAAGGAACCACTGAAATTTCAGTAGCTATGCAACGCCTGCCAAGCGCTTACTCATTCGCTCTCTTTCTCTCTCTCTCACACATACTTCGACTTCTCTTATGAGTAGTTACACATGTACATGTAGAAATTTCAAAGCAGATGTAAAAAGCATATTGAAACAAAAATGAAAGCAGCTAACATCTCATGTCTCCCATAGGGTTTAACCAAAGACAATATAAACACTAAGAAGTGTCAGGCCATACACAATTTTCAGCTTGTTTTTTTCATTGGCAAACGCTCTGTTGATCTTCAACTGTATGTGTGCACATATTGTCGGTCTGCTTGTTTTTATTGGTTGTTTACGACGTCGCTGCCGAAGAAAACACCCATTACTTTAGAATTGATTGCAGATTATGATTTTATGCTGACGCTTGCCCAAAGTACAACAAATTGTATATTTTGTGTATCCATTATATGCTAATTTTGTTAAATGTACTATAAACGATTATAATGAACGAATGTAAATAAGTTCAAATGCCAATTATTAATCAGATATTTAAATTATTCAAATTTAAATCGTATTAATTGTCTATATGCTATTAGTGCGTCGCGTCAATAAGCAACACTTAGCAAATAAATTTGTGGCTCAAGAAATCTCAGGAAAGTATTTTACTGACAATTTCGGCAGCTCAGCACTAGTTATATTCAATTTGGCAGTTCTGAAAAGCTGATGCAGCTGTAAATCGCTCCCAAACATTTTGTACTTTGAGCTTACCGTCTGGAAGATTGGCTTTCAAATTCAAATTTCATAATTTTTTACGATATTTTTTCTCGACAATTTGACATCGATTTTTGTTGGCCTAGATTTTTCGTTTTAAATATACACATTTTTTAAGCGTCGTTTAAGGTACCGTTTGTAAGAATCGATGAATAAACAGCTAGTTGCAGCCGTTTAACCAAACCTTTATATGCCGAATATAATAATTTTTTCACAAAAAATACCAAAAGTCTGTGTTAGTAACGGTAAAATGGCATTTGGGATGTTACCAAACGGCATACGAAAGTTTGTTTTTCAGAACTGCAAAGTTCAATACAACCAGTTATAAGAAACTTAAGTTATGTGACAAATACAAGCACTACCTCTGGAAAAAAAATACCAGATATAAAAAATTCTTTAAAAAACGAGGGAAAACGTTGTGAACCGCGGTAAAGGCAAAATAAATTTGGGCCAAAAAAGACAATTTCAAAAAATTAAGTCGACACCTATGGAAGATTTTTATACATTAGATGTTATCTGTTTCCATTTTTGTTTACATATACGAGACGTGGAAGTGTGTGCGAGAGAGAAAGAGAGAGAGCGAATGAGTAAACGCTTGGCAGGCGTAGCGACTGAAATTTAATTTCTTTCTTCTGGCCATAATAATGATCCGACATGATCCAGTTTTCCATGATTCTGCGTTTTTGGTTTTCTCGTATCTTTAAAATTTTGCATGGCACACATGTTCGTCCTTTGTGGGAGCGAAATGAGACGGGGCGAAATCTTAAAACATCCTTGTAGTAGTGTGATAACATAGGAGACAGGATAAAAAATTTGATTACTCCAGCTTTTATAGTCTCTGAGATCTAGGCGCTTATGAAGACGGTCAGATGAACGGACGGAAAAACAGACATGGCTATATAGACTCGGCTATGGATGCTGAGCAGGAATATATATACTTTATGGGGTCGGAAACGCTTCCTGAGAAGCATGTAGTTCAGCACATCAACCTGGCTTGTAGACTTTCCGTATGTTGGTATCTCTTTGTCACATCACAGAGTGGGGAAGTCCATCCTCGAGATCACCTGACTCGCACACGAATATCGAACGATGGGATTCCAAAAAATACCCGATTTGCGTAAGAGCACGATACCGGAGGAGTCGGGCTTGGGGAATGGTCCACTAAGTTCATTGCGGTAACCCCATCGCAATCCCGCAATAAATATATGTAAGGCAATACGGAAACAAGCCAATGGGAGGGCGTTGCCACTTGCTAATCAAACATATGTTTCTTCAAAAAGCTCTAAGAAAGTTTCTACTATCGTAACCCAGTATTTTGCTTACGACCTATTTTGCAACGAATACTAACAATAAACCGTTGAATTTTAAAACAAGGCAAAATAAGGAATTCTGGGCTTGAAGCTATAGAAAATCTATTATCTCCGATATCAAAATAACAATTTAAGTGCACATTTTTAAAAAGGCAAGACAAGGCTTAATTATTGTACAACGATCGCTTGAAAGATTCAATCTTCTAGTTGTGTCCCCTGCGACCCCAAGAAAGATTTTTGCGGTTTTATTAAAAACAAAAAAACTCTTTTGAAATGTTTGATAAATATTTAATCAGTGTGAGCTCCCAGCTTTGTAAGCCTCGATCACAGGGAGTATGAGAGTAGAATATAGGGCATCTTCTACTCGTTTACATAGCTGAATTGGGCATGCAGTTAAAGCGTGACTTTCAACGCCTTTTCAACTGTTTTGGGCTAGGCGCTAAGTAGGAGTATGGGACGAAGGCATAAATATACATGCCGGCGCGCAACTTTTGCGTTTTTGCAAAGTTGCCCCAAATATACCAGCACCATTGGCAGAGAGGCAGCGAGCGGAAGGACCGTTTGGCTGGTCCGATGTCTTAAGTATGCACAAAAGCTACTTTCTATGTGTATTTGTGTGTTTCTGAATGCCTGTGTGTGTTTGTGTGTGCATGTGAGTATGTAGTAAGTAACCTACTTAAAGTTCTTTTGACTGCCAACAGCAGCAGCAGCAGCCTTGCCAGCCTCGATTTGTATTCAGAAAATTTTCATCGTCCAAGCCCTGCATGAGACCGCGAGATAGAGTGTGTTTGTCCTGAAACTTGAACTGAGATTGAGACTAGTTTTTCAAATTTCCACAAAAATTAAACAACAAAACACAGAATTCGCGTGCTAAGCGAGACTCTCATTTGGTAAAAGCCCATATACATGTATACATGCATATCTACATACAGTGGCTCAAAGCCGAAACTATGCAGTGTCAAATAAACTGTTTAACTGTGGTACAGATTTTAAACTAGAGGAAAAACAAAATGTTTAAATGCACCAAAGCTTCTAGAAACTAGGAATCCGACTTGATTTCCGGTTTGGCGTTTAAAGATTTTTTGTTTTTCCTCTAGTTTAAAATCTGTACCACAGTTAAACAGTTTATTTGACATTGCATAGTTTCGGCTTTGAGCCACTGTATGTACATCTTGTAGTAGATGCCCTGCAGTACCAGCCGTGAGCGATGACGAATGTCAACGACAATGTCATCTAGGCATTGACGCTCGCTAAGCCGAACCCTTTATTTTCTCTCTGTTTCCTTCTTTTCCGCGCGATCGTAATAGATCGGCTCTGCCGATCGGTCGAAGTACAAGAGAATTTGGTTTTTTTATCTTTTCGTCTCTTTTGCGCCTGCGTCGGCAGAGCATTCTTGCTTTGTTCGCCTTGCATTTGCCTATTACGTTACATTGTTACAATTGTGCGGAAAGAGTTGGTAGCGAAAATGCAGTGATTTAGTGAAAAATATCTATAATATTTATTACTACCAGGTAAGTGCATTGTTTAAATAAACAAAATGTGATATACGCGTGTAAATAATGAAAATATCAGTTGTATATAATGTTGAATTTGTGAAATTTCGAAAAAACTAAGTGTTCAATATACAATGTATTCACATTGTATTTATTTATTCTTCTTTTATGCTCTTTAATTGTTGTGCCCTTCTGCTCCTACTAATATGTATAGTATGGATTAAAAGAAGAATAAAGACATTTAATGTGAATGCATAACCTGCGGTGGGCCCAAAATTTCAATTTTAAGCAGTCCGACAACAAAAAAAGAAAGCAACCCTTATATGCGAGGCCCGCGTCAAGCAGGTACATATTTTGGCGCGTCTTTTGTTTTTGTTGTAGCAGTAAATGCACAGAACACCGCTGATTTACAGTGAGTATTTCTTTTTGTTTAAACAACTCTTTTAAAAATTGAACATATTTCTGGAATTTCGATCTTTCCTTATATAATTTCGACCAAATTAATAGTATTTTATAGAATAATACTTTAATTGATAGATCAACAAAATACGGAACACAATGGGGACGGGCACATCCTGGAAGGTCATGGAAAGTAAGTCTTTACAAGTCAAAAAACTAAACAAAAACATAATAAATTAATCCATATTATTTCAGTGGCGATGCAATTGAAGTTGCCGAAAGAAATTCAGAGATCCCCAAAACTGACTTACATACATATGTACATAAATGTAGTTTTAAGTAAAAGCAAAAGAAAATAAATGAATATACTGCTTAATTATATACGCCTTACTTTTTCATTTAAAATCTTCACTTATTATATCGCTTATTTTTTCGAAAAAATCTTCACTTATTATGTGCCTTATTTTTTCGAGAAAATCATCACCTATTGTATGCCTTATTTTTCGGCTGAAATCATCGCTTATAGTAAGCCTTATTTTTCGGCTAAAATCATCGCTTATAGTAAGCCTTATATTTTCGAGAAAATCATCACTTATAGTAAGCCTTATTTTTCAGACTTCTCGATGACCATGTCATCCCCTATGCTCCTAGGACATCGCAATGTTAAAGTGAGCAGTTCATCGTTCCGCGCGTCATCCCTTATGTCAGCTGGGGTGCTCACGCTGAAATCGGTGTGTGAGCACATTTGTAAGCGATGGCCCGTACTGCAGGGTGGTAATATACACATACATATGTATATACGATTATGTACAGCTATACATAAATGTATATATACCTAACTACAAAATTTGCATGTCAACCAAGCCAAAAAGAAAATTTAACAATGAAAAACTTCGAGTCAAAAAAATATATTATAATCATAGGCAATTTTAGGAAAGAGTCAAATCCCATAAAAATTGACAAAATTTGAAAACAAACTTGATTCAGATGCTATCACAGGTGCCTCTAAACAAAAAATTTAGTTGCTTGTTAGAAAAATCAGCCGGCAGTGAACCAAGATACACATACATATACGTACTTACATTTGAACATGTATATGTGCATACATATGTATATGTATGTACATGTATGCATGTATAAACGAACATTCGCTTGGCATAATAAATCCCCAAAAAAAGCCAGATACCATTGCACTATGGTCCCAGAGACTACTTTTGTTGGCCAAAATTAATAGCTCGCGAACGGAATGACATTTTCTTATTTCGTTTATTTTGTTGGATATATGTAATCAATAGGTATATTTCAATGTAATCAATCAAATCCACTATTTACAAATAAAAAGGGAGTGGCACCGCTTTTTTTTTTAAAGGGCACTAGTCAACATAAGTGAACTTTTTATTTCCGCTGTGAACCAAATAGAGTTATTTGTAAAGAATTGGAGCTTTTAAAATCTTTAAAGAATTATCCTTTTTTTTCTTTAATTTTTAAAATCAGTGCTTCTTTTTTTTAACATAACTCAAGTATCTCACATCTGGTTGAATTCAACTGTGCAATTCTTAAAAGAACATATGTAAGTGCATCTATAAATCGGACCTAAACACTTTGTAGCTTCAGCTTAGCGTCTGGTAATACATTTGATACATATGAGGTTATAATCTATTAAGTCAAATTTCAAGAAATGTGGCAAAATGTGGCATTTTTTACTATGTACATTTCAACAAGGATTTTTAATCTATGACATACAGTACGTTTCAAGGTGGGACTAGGTGGGACTCACTTTGTATGCCTTTTCACAAATGAGTTTTCATTACAACATTACAAGTCATTTTGAACGGCTCAATTACTATATATCGTTAACATTACAAAACACATAATACAAGACCTTATAATGAAAATTCATAACAAAAATTTGATCAGTTAATGGTTTTTTTCCAATTTATCAAAGATCTAAAATTGTAATTAAATTTGCACTTTTTCACTGCACGAATTTTTTTGATAACAACAGTTGGGTTGCAGAGCAGATTTATCGAATGGGGTGCCATCTATGGAAATTTCTGGTACGCAACTTTAAAGGTCATTCTTTTTCCAATGCAGAGTGGTAAAAACTAAGGTGTTTTCCTAACTTTTAAAAATGAGGTTTTGGCCAACAAAAGTGGCCATTGGGACCATAGTGCATTGTACCTACATATATTCACACATTGCGCAAATATGCTTGTGTGCATATGGGGTAGACAGTCCTGTATTATTGAGTGCAGAAACTCGACTTTAATTGGATACCGAGTGCCAGCAAATTGAACGGTAATCCTTTGAGCCACATGCTAGTGCTGCGATTAGTTAGTAAATCGCAATGACAGGCTGACTTTCAGCCAGCTGAAGCAAATATCACTAAAGTTGATCAGGCATAATTAATAGTTGTCGTCTCTGCATCTATATTAAATCAAATTAGAAGCGGAGGCAACATGGTCACGATCTGGAAATACCCATCTACGAGTAGATAAATGAGTTAAGGATGCAGCTTAACTACGAATACCAATAATACTACTCAAAAAAATTCAACTTTTTTTTCCGCCGTCGCCCAAAATGACTTTTTCTGATAGATTTGGAGAATTAAGACTTCTCAAAGAATTATGGATTTTTTCTAGGTTTAGTTTTTTTTACAGAATTTTTTAACAAAGTTCAAGAAAACGACGCGCAATTAATGTGTCTATCTAAAACTAAAATTGTTAGATATCAAATATTTTTTTTTCGACTTTGCCTGAGTTTTTAAAGTCAAAATTTCGTGGAAAAATACCAACAAATATTATGAAATTTGAATTTGAAAGATTAATATCTTCCAGACGTTAAGCTGCAGCTACAAAGTGTCTGGGTTGAATTTATAGCTGCACTTGTCAGCTTTTTAAAACTGCAAAAAAGTTCAATACAACCAGTTGTAGGAAACTTAAGTTATGTGAAAAATAGAAGCACTCCCTCTGAAAAAAAACTACCAAATTTTTCAAAAAATTCCTTAAAAAACTAAACCTGGAAAAAACGAGTGGGAACGTTGTGAGCCGCGCCAAAGGCCGCTCTACTCAGTCAGTATATATATACATACATTCATATATGAACTTGCGATTTATGCAATTTATTATATGTTCGCATAAGGGACAAATTAAAAAAATTGGCAAAAAATAATATTTCAAAATATGAAGTAAATTTTTGGAATATTATACATGTTTCCGATTTTGTTTGCATATGATTTTTACAACTGCTTCTTAATTTCTACATGACATGTATAACTACATATTTGAGACGTACAAGTGTTTAGGACAGAGAGAGAGGGCATGAGTCAGCGCTTGGCAGGCGTTGCGTAGCCACTGAAATTTAATTTGTTTCTTCTGGCCATAATATTGATCCGACCTGATCCATATTCTGCAACCTGGTAGATATTGTAATTTTCCATGATTCTGCGTTTTTGGTTTTCATTTATCTTAAGAATTGTGGATTCTTGGATAGAAAGTTTGGTTGCTCTAGCTCTTATAGTCTCTGAGAACGAAGTCTCTGATATACGAATAAGCAAAGCAGATGGGGTCGCCTGTGAGAGAGAGCGAGAGGGAATGATGACTTTCGAAATGGTTTTCTTCATTGTAGCTATAATAATGTTCCAATCTGACCCAGTTTCAACACTCTGATAGAAATGGTCATTCTCTATGATTCTGCGTTTTTAGTTTTCTCGTATTTTCAAAATTGTGTACGCCACAGACTTTCGTTCTTTATGCGGGCGTAAAGGGGCGGGGCTAAATTTTGCAACACATTTGGAGTAGTGTGATCACACGGGAGACTGGATACAAAATTTTGTTGCCCTAGCTTTTATAGTCTCTGAGATATAAGCGCTAATGAAGACGGACAGACGGACGGACGGACAGTCAGACATGGCTATATTCTTGTTAATTCTAAACGTTAATCTTCCCAATTTCCTTCTTCTCTACACTTAAATGGTTGTTATGCTGATAGGGATTGTGATATTGCTGATCTGTTCGCTTCCTTTTTCCAACGTTGCTACTCTGTCCCGTCTATTAACTTTCCCTCTATCCTAGCCTCATCAAACGACTTTAATAGTAGTTACTCTTATCCTATCCCTTTAAATAGTTCTAACTGTATCCTTCCCCCATTCATCGACTATGATGGTCTCCTAACAAAATTAAAATCGTGCAAGTTTTCGTTCTCCACTGGGCCAGACTCGGTTCCGAGTGCTGTTCTTAAACTTTGTGCAGAGTCTCTTTGTGTGCCTCTCCTAAAACTTTTCAACTTGTCTCTCAAGACTGGTGACTTTCCCAGCGTCTGGAAAGAATCCTATATAGTTCCCTTTCATAAAAAGGGATCTAAATCTGATGTCTCTAACTACCGCTGTATTTCCAACTTATCAGCCATTCCTAAACTCTTCGAAAAAATCATCACTTCTCAGCTGCAACATTTTTGTAGTTCTGTATTCTCTGAATCACAGCATGGATTCATTAAAAATCGCTACTAATTAAATATTTCTACTAATCTCCTTGAATTTTCCACCTTTGTAACTTCGGGATTTGCTAAACAGTGTCAAACTGATGTCGTTTATAATGACTTTAGTAAAGCCTTCGACTCCGTCAATCATAATCTACCTATTCATCAACTGTCTCTTCTAGGGTTTCCGACTAAGCTTCTATAGTGGACTAATTCTTACCTTTGTAACCGTTCTCAACGTGTCTGCTTTAACTCCTGTCTCTTAACCTGTTATTGTCTCATCGGGGGTTCCTCAAGGTAGCCGTCTGGGTTCCTTGCTATTTAACCTATGCATCTTCCTCAAATGTTATCTCATTCCCGTATCCTAATATATGCTGATGACGTTAAGCTATGTTTTTCCTACAGTGACCCCTTGTCCCCACTATCTTTGCATTCAGATCTTGACGCTCTTGACAATTGGTGCTTAATCAACGTTCTGCCTCTAACATTATCATACGTTGTAACATTATCCTACAACGCCTCTTCAAAGTTAACGACTTGGGCATTACCTTTGTACTTAATCTATGTTTCAACTCTCAAATCTCTACTATCTCTAACAAAGCCAAAGGAGTCCTTGGATTTGTCAAAAGATGGCCTAAGGAATTTACAGACCCGTGTACTACAAAACTTCTGTATGTTTCTCTGGTCCGGCCTATCTTGGAATATGGTTCTTGTGTCTGGTCTCCTCACTACCAAAAATTTCAGGATATGCTCGAATCAGTACAAAAACAGTTCCTCTTCTTTGCCCTCCGTAATTTTCCGTCATATTTCGTTGATTTTCGAACATTATTTACTTTGCTTACAACATTTGTCTTCCTCTTCCAAGATGCAAAGACGCTGTAGTGTAAACGGCAGTTCTGCTTCTCTGCGTCTTTTCCGATATCGATAGGTAACGCATCAAGTGTAAAAAGTTTACAAGAGACGATAACGACGCTGCAGCAACTGTGGAGTATTTGAATCCAATTTCTAAGAAACGCATTTGGACATTGCAAATAACATTGGAATCCAGTTTTTAAGGAAAATTTCCGCAGGGAAATTGCACGTCTACAAATATGTTGAATTTTGGCTATATGTATATGTACATTACATACATATGTACAAAAATTAAATTTTTTAAATTGGCAATTTAATACTAAATATTATTTTATAATAATATTAATATTATTATAATAATATTAATATTATTATAATAATATTAATTTATAGTAATTCAATTAAGCGTTTGGCTAAGTTTTTCCGACCGAATTTCATAAATCGACCAC
The DNA here is from genome assembly GCA_037356375.1 of Drosophila affinis. Classification (NCBI taxonomy): domain Eukaryota; kingdom Metazoa; phylum Arthropoda; class Insecta; order Diptera; family Drosophilidae; genus Drosophila; species Drosophila affinis. The sequence continues at coordinate 36,465,189 of CM074802.1, read as the reverse complement.
ATTGTTTATATGGTTTTTAATAATAAAATTGGTTTAAAGTATTGGATTTAACAATTGTATATACCACTTTCTCCAGAAATATTGTTTACGCGCCAAAATTTAAATTTTGATCTGCCAATTTTTGTTGTAACTCGTGCCTAATCAACATTCTACCTCTTAACATTTCTAAATTTCTAATGGTGATAATTCCACGACAGGCAGATCAGGGTGGAAATATTCGGAAAATCGGACAAACTCAACTAAACGCAACCAAAACTCAACTCTCATGAAGACGGACAGACAGACATATGTAGCTATAGCGACTCTTCTATTGATGCTAATCAAGAGGCCATTTGCCTTCAGTGTTTGGAAATTAATTCATTATCGATTTTCGTGCCGTTTCATTCGGTCCGGATTTTTTTTACACGTTGTGGTGCTTGCGCTGGCTTAAGTGCTGTGATTAAAAACAGTCCAAAAGAACACTGGGAGAGCCGCAAAGGCCACAAAAAGAATGTTGAAGGTGTGATGTGATGGATTGGAGTAGCATATTGAATGGATCATTTACAAAGTCAACACAATTATCGCACAGGAAGCAGGAAACTGTGGAAGAAGCCAATGCGAATACAAAACCCTTTACAACTTCATGAAACAGCCAGATGTGGGCGTAGGTCCCGGCCAATTATGTATATGAACCACACCCCTAGAGAGATTGCAGGACTAGATACAGGTCCAGTGCCATTGCCGTTGCGAATGCGAATATGAAATGTTAAATATTAATGGGGAAAAGCGGTTGGAAGCAAAACAAGTGCGCCAACATCGATTGATGTCCTTGTTTGTGGGCATTACCATATTCCCAAGGAGTGGGAGCACATTGCGCTCACTACGGGCAAGTTTCAGAAGGGTTGGACAACGGCAGCTCGACGGCAACTCGACGGCAACTCGACGGCAGGTCGACTTGTTCCACCCAGTGGACTGCTTCCTATATCACTAGGCCAGCTCCTAACCCTTTATTTAGTTTGATGTGGGCAAAGTTCAAAGGTGAATTGTACGCGTAAGTGCGTGTATACGTACTACACATGCCGGTCGACCCGTGTGCTGGAGCCGGCTAGCAAGCAGGGATTAACATTTACATTTATGTAAATGGACTTGGTGTATTTTAAAATCTCTGTCGCGGTAACGAGAAATTGGTGGCGCAGTAGAGGGGTTGCCCCAATGCAGTGGGTCCTCGGGCACAATTTGCTCGAATGAGTTTTTGCGAATTGCTTTGGACTTCGGTCTGCTGCACGACGCATAGTGGGACCATCGGCCATTTCAGCTTGCTAAAACTTGATTTTATATGGGATTTAATAAATGGGACTGTCCTTTTTCGACTGTTTCGGGCGACGCAGCGTCGGCTAAATCGTTAATTTAGAGCAGCGGATATACTTTATACCCGGTACTTAGGCAGTATATACATATGTATGTACGTATGAGAGCTTACGATTCGAAACCTCTGGAAAATGCTCTATTGCGTATATTTATTTTATCCAAAGCGCTCATAAATATCTTTGACTTTTGCCACCTCTTGTCGGCTAAGGCCCCACTGTGCGACGCTTCAATAACGCATGTGACCAGGCAATTCTACATTCCTTTACTATGATGGGTGAATAATGTGTGACTGATATTTTGAACTTTATAACAACACTAGTCAACACCACATTTACGCTGTGAACCAAGCCGACTTTCTCTAATTGATTTGCTGTTTGAAAATGTTAATTGTTCTTTTTTATGGTTTATTTTTATACCCGGTACTCAAAGAGTATAAGGGTATATTCGATTTATAGTGATAATGGATGTGGATGTGCGTAACATCCAGAAAGAAACGTTTCCGACCCCATTAAGCAAATATATTCTTGATCAACATCAATAGCCGAGTCGATATAGCCATGTCAGTCTGTCCGTCCGTCCGTCTGTTCATCGGTCTTCACTAGCGCCTAGATCTCAGAGTCAATAAAAGCTAGAGCAACCAAATTTTGTATTCAGACGTCCCTGTTATCACACTACTACAAGAGTATTTTAAAATTTCGCCCCGCCCCTTCCTTTCACACAAAAGATGAAAATATGTGGTATACACAATTTTGGAGATACGAGAAAACTAAAAACGCAGAATCGTAGAGAATTACCACTTCTATTAGAGTATTGAATCTGCCACAATGAAGAAAACCATTTCGAGAAGCATCGTTCTCTCTCGCTCTCTCTCGCAAGCCATCCTTACAAGCCATGCGGCCTTTGCTGCTTTTAATTCAACAAATTTGAAAAATTGTATTATTTTAATGATTTTTTCAAAGGTTGTGCTTTTTTCGCATAGCTTAAGTATCCCACATCTGGTTGTATTCAGCATTGCAATTCTGAAAAGCTTACAAATGAAGCTGTGAATCGGACACAAACATTTTTTAGCTGCAGCTTACCGTGTGGAAAATACTAAGCTTTCGAACTCCAAGTTTTAGAAGTTTTCCGGTATATTTTCCCGAAATGTTAACTTTGAAAACTCGGGAAAAGTCGAAAGAGAAGTCTTATTATACCCGGTACTCGAAGAGTATAGGGGTATATTAGATTTTTGGTGATAACGGATGTGTGTAACGCTTAGAAGAAAGCGTTTCCGATCCCATACAGTATATATATTCTTGATCAGAATCAATAGCCGAGTCGATGTAGCCATGTCTGTCTGTCCGTCTTCATTTGCGCTTATATCTCAGAGACTATTAAAGCTAGAGCAACCTAGTTTTGTATCCAGTCTCCTGTGTTATCATACTATTCTAAGTTAATTTCTTAATTTTTCCCCGCCCCCTTCCGCCCCCACAAAAGACGAAAATTTGTGGCATACACAATTTTAAAGATACGATAAAACTAAACACACAGAATCATAGATGATGACCGTGTCTAACAGATTGCCGAATCTGGATCAGGTGGAATCTTTATTATAGACAGAAAGAACAAATTAAATTTCATTGGCTACGCAACGCCTGCCAAGCGCTTACTCATTCCCTCTCTCTCACGCAAGCACTTGTATGTCTCGAATATGTAGTTATACATGTCATGTAGAAATTTAGAAGCAGTTGTAAAAATCATATGCAAACAAAATCGGAAACATGTATAATATTCCAAAAATTTTCTTCATTTTTTGAAATATTATTTTTTGCCCATTTTTTTTTTTAATTTGTCCCTTTTGCGAACATATAAGAAATTGCATAAATCGCAAGCTCATATATGTATGTACATATGTATATACTGACTGAGTACCGAGTATAAGGCAAAGACCGCGGCTCACAACGTTCCCCCTCGTTTTGTATGGTATGGTCGTATTTTTAGATAATATGCAGTATCTTAGTGGCATCAATTCCGAAAAAAATAAGCTGCTAACCAATAAAATTTTGCAAATAGTGACAGCGATACGATTTGTTTTTAATCAACCCCATTTTACGATGGTACGATCACTCTTTTGAGACATTTTGGAATTAAACATGTAGCAAAATTGGAATAAATTAGTATCAAGTAAAAAAACATTTCACCGTCCTCATTCCTTGGATTTGGCTTTAGGTACCTTTGTTTGGTGATTTGATTTGACTTGTATGAAGATTGGAGTCAATATTACCACCATGGCTGAGGCATGCGGCACATGCAAATCTACAAATGATAGCAAAGTTGAGCTGGGTATGTATGACTGTTCCTGCCACTTCTGCTGATTCTGCCCTTCTACTACTCTTGCATATGCAACGACAGAAGAAGCTTAAGAGCACTTGCCCACCCCAGACTCCAATAACGGCTGGTAGAAGATGACTTCCGCTCGCATTCGCCTTGCTTTCGCAATTTAAGTAATGAGAAATTTTGGCTCATGGCATGTGACAGTTCTAAAAACAGAAAAAATACGTATATCACCACCAACAACCGGAACAGGAACAGTAGAAGAAACAATAACAATGCCACCTCAACATATGTACAAGTTTCCAGCAGACGCAGCTGGTATGCGAGAAATCCTTTCGGTAGGCGCGGAAATTGTTGACATGGCTGATCCATGGATAAAAAAGCCCGTGAAAGAACATGCTATGGACCTCTTACTTCGCTTTACTACACAGTTACCCAAGTGCGAGGCTGCGCTCTAGCAACCATCACTTTGAAGGAGCGTCACTTCTACGTTGTCGTCCCACTTTCCTGCTATCCCGCATTATCTCGCTTAGTGCAGCTTGCAGTTTTTTCCTAGGGTTGGCTCTTAAAGTGTGCAGGAATGACGAAGGACACTGAACAGAGACTCTGGAGCGATTAAACCTAAAGGCTAAAATCAAACGAAAGGGGGTTTAAATGGCACCCAGGGCTGCTTTTGATCGTCACATTCTTGCTTAAAAATCGGTTCATTCTGAACGCTCAATAGATACTGGCTGAATGGGCTGTCTGTTACGAATAGGCATGGCCAAGTGGCCAATTATAGGCAAGTTCATGCCCTACCAGGTTTCCCCAACCACTTATGGTTTTGGTGGCCTCATTCACTTTGCTTTTTGTCTCTGCGAGGATTTTCCAGACGAACGTTACTGCGACATCATAAGCGAATACCGCGATCTCAACTCCTTCTTGGAAGTCTAGGCGCATGATTCCATCATCGTATTTCACAGTAAATGTCCCAGTACGAATCCCCCCTTATGCTAAGACATCGAAACTTCAATTCCTTGCAATGCTGGAATACGAAAAACAATGAGCCGATATTAACGCAGTGAAGATCTTTTAAGGTGCTTGCGGAATCGTGTTCGAAAGCAGCGCGATTCAAGTCCACATTTGTGACTAGTTTTCTTCCAGTAACATTTTGTCGAATTTCAGGTGGTAATTGTGCAGCACGTCTCGTTTTGTTAACTTCTGCACGTTTCTCTTGCATTAGCTTAACACGGACATTCTGAGTACTTATTGTTTCATATTGATATTCATTCTATATGATTCTGACCCGGTACTCGATTAGTATAGGCCCTATACTATAAGGGCATATTATACTTGTGGTGATAGTGGATGTATGTAACGCACAGGAGAAAACGCTTTCCGACCCCATAAAGTAGATATATTCTTGATTGGTATCAATTGCCGAGTCGATATATCCATGTGTGTCTGTCCGTCCGTCTGTCCGTCTTCATGAGCGCCTAGATCTCAGAGACCATAAAAGCTAGAGCAACCAAGTTTTGTATCCAGTCTCCTGTGTTATTACACTACCACAAGTGTATTTCAAAATTTTGCTCCAACCCCTTCAGTCCACACAAAGGACTAAAATCTGTTGCATACACAATTTTGAAGACAAAAGAAAACGGAAAACGCTGAATCATAGGCGATGACTATTTTTATCAGAGTGTTGAATCTGGATCAGATCGGATCATTAATATAGCCACAATGAAAGAAACCATTTTAAAAGCATCGTTCCTTCTCGCTCTCTCACACGCGACCCTGTGTGCTTTGCCTATTCGTTCAGATGAGCGCCTAGGTCTTATGATTTATGAAATTTATTATATGTTCTCAAAAGGGACGAATTAAATTTTGGCCCAAAAGGAAAATTGAAAAAAATTAGGTCGAACGTTATTCTAGATTTTTATATATTATAAGTCTTATGTTTCCATATAATTTTTACATCAGCTTCTACATTTGTACATGTACACGTAAAACTACTCAGACGAGAAGTGTCAGTGTGTGCGAGAGAGAGAGAGAGAGAATGAGTAAGCGCTTGGCAGGCAATGCGGGGGCGGAAGGAGGCGTGCCAAAATTTTAAAATACACTTGTATTGAAGTGATATCACAGGAGCTTGGATAGAGAGTTTTGTTGCTCTTATAGTCTCTGAGATCTAGGCGCTCATTTGGACCAATAGGCAAAACAGACAGGGTCGCGTGTGAGAGAGAGCGAGAGGGAACGATGCCTTTTGAAATGGTTTTCTTCATTGTGGCTATTAACAATCCGATCTGATCCATATTCAACACTCTGATAGAAATGGTCATTCTCTATGATTCTGCACATTTAGTTTTCTCGTATCTTCAAAATTGTGTATGCCACAGATTTTCGTCCTTTGTGTGGGCGGTAGGGGGCGGGGCGAAATTTTGAGGTACATTTGGAGTAGTGTGATAACAAGGATACAAAATTTGGTTGCTCTAGCTTTAATATTCTCTGAGATATAGTCGATAATGAAGACGGACGGACGGACGAACAGACAGACATGTCTATATCGACTCGGCTATTGATGCTGATCAAGAATATATATACTTTATGGGGTCGGAAACGCTTCCTTCTGAGCGTTACACACATCAGTTATCACCACAAATCTAATATACCCCTATATTCTTCGAGTACCGGGTATAATTAAAAATATATTAATTTATCATCAGAAAAGCAGCAACGTTTTGCAAATTATAATTCGACTCGAACTATTGAACGTCAGCTAAAAGAAGTGGCTTTAATGGCAAGGACCAAAAGCGACTTTTCAATTTAATGAATCAAATGAAAAAGTCGATTAAATTTATTGCAGGAAAAGTCAAATTTGGGGGGATTCTGAGTGCCTACGCACTAAGTTCTCGGATGATCCCAAACTTAATCACATTGGACCCGTTGAATCTCGCACAGCTTGCCGTAGAAGGAGAGGACGATATTGCGAAAGCTGCTGTATTGTCACCGTAATGTGTATCCTCATATTATTTTATGGAAATGCAATCTATATATAAAACTGTAACAATCTCCTTTAATAGTTTAGTGTATAGTCAATGCAAAAAAAAGCATAAAAGGATTAGTTTCAATGGAGCTGAGCAGAGACTCGAATGCGTTACTAAGAAAGATGAACACAACATTCAGAACGATTCTGCACCTTATAACTGGGCGCGCTCTGTAAGTGATTCTTTGAGTTTGTGCTATTTTTAATAACACCTTATATGGAAGTTTTTTACAAAAAATACCACAAATTTGTATCTGTAACCATAATAAATGTATCTATCAAGGAACAAAAAAGACCTTAAGAAATATTTTTTTGTACTTTTCCAAAGCTTTTAAATTCAAAATTTCGGGAAAATATACCGCAAAAAATGATGAAATTTGTATTTGAAAGCTTAAGAATTTCCATACAGTAAGCTGAAGCTACAATGTGTTGGGTCCAATTTATAGCTGCATCTCTCAGCTTTTAATAATTTTTCCGTTCAATACACAACCTGATGTACATATGTAAAAAAAAAATCGCCGAAAAAAATTTCAAAAACATACAAAGAGTAAACCATAATTCCTTAAAAACGGCTAAAGACCCAAATCGGCCGAAAGCCCCAAACACTCGGTTTGGTTCACAGCGAAATAATAGTTCAATTTTGCTGTTTAGTGTTATCAACAGGTTTTCTCGAACCATAATACCAAAATAACATAATAAAATTAATCTCACTTTCTTAAAATGAGTTTTTATAAACTTGTATATATTTATTCATTAATTTATTCGGCAACGGTTAAACCCTAACTGGCTAAACTAACTTACATCTATCTTAAACAATAAAAAGAAATCAACCAAAAAACAATTAAAAACGAGGGGGAACGTTGTGAGCCGCGGCAAAGGGTGCGGCTCTACCTTACACCCGGTACTCAGTCAGTATATACTTATGTACATAAATATATGAGCTTGCGATTTATGCAATTTATTATATGTTCGCAATAGGGACAAATTAAATTTTGAGCAAAAAATAATATTTCAAAATATGAAGTAAATTTTTGGAATACATGTTTCCGATTTTGTTTGCATATGATTTTAACAACTGCTTCTAAATTTCTACATGACATGTATAACTACATATTGGAGACGTACAAGTGTTCAGGACAGAGAGAGAGAGGGCATGAGTCAGCGCTTGGCAGGCGTTGCGTAGCCACTGAAATTTAATTTGTTTCTTCTGGCCATAATATTAATCCGACCTGATCCATATTTGGTTATCTGGTAGATATGGCAATTTTCCATGATTCTGCGTTTTTGGTTTTAATTTATCTTAAAAATTGTGGGTTCCACAGATATTTGTCTTTTGTGGGGGCGGAAAGGGGCGTGGCAAAATTTTAAAACAAACTCGTGCTGGTTTGATATCACAGGAGCTTGGATAGAAAGTTTGGTTTGCTCTAGCTTTTATAGTCTCTGAGAACTAGGCGTCACAAAATACGAATGGGCAAAGCGGATGGGGTCGCGTGTGAGCGAGAGCGAGAGGGAATGATGACTTTCGAAATGGTTTTCTTCATTGTAGCTATAATAATGATCCGATCTGATCCAGATTCAACACTTTGATAGAAATGGTCTGTCTCTATGATTTTGCGTATTTAGTTTTCTTGTATCTTCAAAATTGTGTGTGCCACAGACTTTCGTCCTTTGTGGGGGCGGAAAGGGGCGGGGCGAAATTTTGAAATACACTTTGAGTAGTGTGATAACACAGGAGACTGGATACAAAACTTGGTTACTCTAGCTTTAATAGTCTATGAGATATAGATGCAAATGAAGACGGACAGACGGACGGACGGACAGACAGACAGACAGACATGGCTATATCGACTCGGCTATTGATGCTGATCAAGAATTATGGGGTCGGAAACGCTTCCTTCTGGGCGTTACACACAACCGTTATCCCCACAAATATAATATACCCCTATACTCTTCGAGTACCGGGTATAACGAAACATGAAAAAATCAGAGAGCAATCGTCTAACGGCTGCTTTCCCATGGCAAAAGTCGAACCGCATCCCAGCTGGCAGCGCATTATACTGGCGAAGAGCCCTACATATAGGTTCGTTACTTCCGTAATTGCTCCGGTGGAGATCAATAGCAAAGAGTGCGTGGTCCCTAAGGCTCCTGGCAGGCGTATTGAAGCCAATCCTCTTAAGCAGGTCAGGGCAATCAATATTCCCCACTACCAAGTCATTAATAAAGATTTGAGCCGCAATGGTCCTACGATCCTCGAGAGAGGAGAGATGCACAAGGCGACATCTGCACTCATAGGATGGCAATGGGACTGCAAACTGCAAAGGCTGGAGTGCAAACTTCAAAAACTTCCTCTGCAATCTCTCGATGCGCGCAATCTGACCAACCTCAGTAGGATTCCAAACCACTGAAGCATATTCAAGGCGCGAGCGCACGAGGGAAGAATATAGACTTAGCCTCGTGTATGGATCGTTGAACTGAGATGAGTTGCGCTTAACAGAGGCAAACATGGCATAAGCTTTCGGCAAAATGTAATTCAGATGTTCCACAAACAAAAATTTGGAATCAAACAAGATGCCTATATCGAGTATCTTCGTCTGCTTTAAGAGCGGAAGGCCATCTATCGAGTACAAGGTCTGGACTTTAAATGTACACTTGCCATACGAAACCAAATAACATTTTCTAATATTAAGTGGGAGCAAATTACGTGTGCACCAACGAGCAACTTCATCCAGGTCATGCTGAAGAAGGATACTGTCGCCTAATGATTTGACAGAGCGAAAAATCTTGAGATCATCAGCGTAAGGCGTAAATACTCAGAGGCTCGAATGCTAGGACATATGTCATTGATAAAAATAGAGAACAGCAGCGGACCAAGAGCACTGCCCTGTGGGAGGCCGGAAGTAGCCAAATATGGGTCCGACTGCTTTCCATTCACCAATACAACATACTCTCGCTGCTCCAGATATGATATAAACCAACTGAGCAAGCTCGAATGAATACCCAACCGGTGAATGTAGCTTGGCTACTAGAGCACAGTGGGAGACTTTATCAAAGGCCTTAGCAAAGTCAGTCTACACAACATCGACCTGAGAGTACTTTTCAAAGGCACGTGCGCAGAAATTACTGAATGCGATCAGATTCGTATTTGTTGATCTACCCGACATAAAACCATGCTGATTGGGCTAATAACCTCATGAGAAAAGTAATCTTTTTGGCAATGATACGCTCAAAAAGCTTTCAGACATTGCTGAGTTTGGCAATAGGTCTATAATCATAGATATTATTCTTTGAGCCTTTCTTAAAAACAGGAGTGACTGTGGTAGCTTTCAACTTACCATTAAACCGACCCGCTAAAAAGAAATTTATGAAAAGAATTTTCAGCGGTGCACAAAAAGCATCACCACAATTGCGAAGCAGGAAGGCAGAAATACCATCACTGTCGGGCTTATTAGAATTGTCGAAGTCAGCAATAGCCTCCAAGATGTCCCCCTCCAATATTTCAAGTGTGCCAATATTGACCACCGAAGGGATGGAGTCAAGGACATCCGCATCATGCCACGCCGCACATGGCTCAAAATTAGATCTGAAAAAAAAGAAGTAAGAAGGTTTGCTGTGCCACTATTAGTATTAGAGCTATGGAGACCAAGATACATAGCTGAGGGAAGACCACTCGTTAACTTTTTAGAGTTTATAAAATGCCAGAACGACCTGGGGTTAAGTTTGAGCCCCCTCTCAACGTCGGCAATATATTGATTATATAAAAATTTGTTTAGAAACGAAAACTCCCGTTTATGTTGCACATACCTATCCCAATCACCAGGGTCCCGGGTCTTATTAAAACTCTTAAAAAACGTATTGCGCAGATTTTTGTACCTAACGAGCCCCTTCGTATACCACGGAGCCACGCACTCTTCTGGAAGAATTTTTATCAACGAAATGACGAACAGTTTCAATGAAAACGGTATAACAAGTATCAACACTAGAATCCGATAGAACAGACGCCCAGTTTACATTTAACATGTCATCCCGTATATCATTCAGACTTACATCAGTAAAATAATAATAAAAATCAAGTTCCGCTCTAGGCGAGTAACAAATGAATTTAACTGCTAGTAACAATGGCATATGATGCATATCGCATTCTGCAATCGGCAGTTCACAGCGCATTACACGGAAGTCGACATCAGGTCCAACGAAAACTAAATCTAGAATCTTATTTAACCTATTAAATACATTATTCACTTGGGTTAAGCCCATACTAAAATAGTCATCCAAACAAAGAATTTCCTGCTGCAAGTGCACATTGCTCGGGATCATAGCCGACGACTGTGGATCGGCGGATCACACCAACGACCCCAAATTGAAGTCGCCAACAACGCAGAGATGCTGACGGTCTTTTAAATTAGCATGCATGCTGGTAATATTTTGCATATGCGCCTTGTAGACCTCATAGCTACTACTAGGCGGAATATACGATGCGCTGACCACAAGAGCCTCCGACTGTCCGGCCACCAACACACCAATCTGATCGTACATAGTGTCTCCATCCAAGAGACAAATTGGATCACATTGTATCGTGCGTCTAACGGCCACAATGACCCCACCCCCTCTGCAGCGATTCGTTTTGGCACAGTCTCTGTCCTTACGAAACACTTGGAAAAGGTTGGGGTCAAAGTACTCGCTGTCGAAGAGTTATCGTTGAGCCAGGTTTCAACCAAGATTATGACGTCGAAATCGCACATAGCGGCTGCCAAATATATAGCCTGAACCTAAGTGCGCAAGCCCGCTACATTCTGAAATAAGATGCGAACGGATTTGGTCCCTTCCATGATCGCAGAAGGTAGCAGTGCCGAACGACTAGTGGGCACGGAAGCACAATCCTGAGGGTTTGGCAAATCACAAACAGCAAGAGTGGCGCGGCTCGTGCGTAAAAAATGCCCAAACGCCGTGGTCCAAAACCGCAGCACACCTTCCTAGACCAGACGATTAAGCAGGGCAGCGGCGGGGAGATCCATACTAGGTTCTGAGGGCAAAGACAGTTCTCCATTTACGAGCGAACGACGGGCTACTGACTCTCCCCAAGTATCGAGTGCAGCAACGTCGCATGCAAAGCACACGAAGACATGCGTTGTCGTTGTAACGACGATGTCAGAGGCGCACTTCGTTGAAATAGAGCGCAAGCAAGAGCGTCGACGTCTATACCAGCAGCAGCCGTGCGAATATCGCACAAAGCGCAGAGCGAAGAAGCGGTACTGTGTTGTTGTTCCGCAGAGGTACGCCAGAAGTGATGCAACGAGCCATTGCTGACTGCGTAGAGGCGAGAAATTGCATACAGAATATGTCGTAAAGAGGCGGAGAGCCAGAAGCCATGGGCGCCGCTAACTGGTTTTTTTAAGTGAAAGGAACTGGAGCTTCCGTAGTCGGGGTGGACGTCCGCACTGGCACAGCCTACAACAGATTAACTGCCGTAATATCTGCTTCCGGCCTCTGCCTATGCACAAAACAGGAAACCCTGACCGACACTGGCCAGAATTTCTCCTCAAAGACGTCAAGGAATAGCGGCTCAAGTAAACCAAGTTTGAAATTAACAAACTTCAATGCAGATAGATCGGCGTCCCGCTTGGCCAATTTCGCACAAAAAATTTCCTCCTTAGACACCTTGAGCTTATCGGCAAATCTCACCACCGCCTCTGGCTCCGTTGCAGTAGAAAATCTCCCGATATGCAGGTATTTTCTGCTCTGCAATACATTTAGCTGCCCCCAGCTCGGCGCAATGCCAAGCAAACGCTTCTTCTTCTTTGTGCGGTTCTTTTTGTCTTTCCTCCACACAGTGACAAAGCCATCTGAAGCAGCTGATTCAGGGTCAATAACCGAAGTCGATGTGGGGGACACTAGCCGCGGAGACCGTAACTCAGCCACAGATTATGACATTGGCTTTCTTCCTTGCAACAGCAGGCTGACAGGGAGGGCAGCCATAAACTCAGACTTGAGCTCGCGATAAAGACTCTCAAGCTTCAGCACCTTGTCGTTGAGATCGTCAATTTTCGAGTGCGAGTCATTCGCAATAACACAATTATAGCACTGCCACATAAGGTAAGGCAGATTTACCAACATTTTCCCCGCATCTGCATGCAAATCAATGCACGACAGATGAAACGCACGGCGGCATAACGACGAACAGCGCACAGCATCAAAGCCGCGAAACTGAGCGGCCGTGACATCCAAATCGCATTCCGAGCAGTGATAAAACATAGCGAAAACACGACCTAACGCAGTGAAAGCTGACTGGAGACGACTGTATATGTACATATGTATGTATATTCTCTATAGTATGTCAGCCAGTAATTTCTCAAAAATCGCAGCTCAACTAATGTATTTCAAGATATAATTGTGAATAGCCGTCTGGCTAAGAGGCCAAGTCGGCTCGTTGGACTTGACTTGACTTGGTTTTGGAGCCAAACAAGTTGAAAACGAGGGGGAACGTTGTGAGCCGCGGCAAAGGCCGCGGCTCTACCTTATACCCGGTACTCAGTCAGTATATACATATGTACTTTTATATATGAGCTTGCGACTTATGTAATTTATTATATGTTCGCAAAAGGGACGAATTAAATTTTGGGCAAAAAGTAATATTTCAAAAAATGAAGTCAAATCATGTTTCAAATTTTGTTTTCATATGCTTTTTACATCTGCTTCTACATTTCTACATGTATAACTACATATTTGAGACGTACAAGTGTTTGCGACAGAGAGAGAGGGAAGGAGTCAGCGCTTGGCAGGCGTTGCGTAGCCACTGAAATTTAATTTGTTTCTTCTGGCCATAATATTGATCCGATCTGATCCAGATTCGGTAATCTGGTAGATATGGTAATTTTCCATGATTCTGCGTTTTTGGTTTTCATTTATCTTAAAAATTGTAGATTCCACAGATTTTGGTCCTTTGTGGGGGCGGAAGGGGGTGTGTCAAAATTTTGAAATACACTTGTACTGAAGTGATGTCACAGGAGCTTGGATAGAAAGTTTGGTTGCTCTAGCTCTTATAGTCTCTGAGTCTCTAGTCTCTCATTTGGACGAATATGCAAAGCAGACAGGGTCGTTTGTGAGAGAGAGCGAGAGGGAACGATGACTTTCGAAATGGTTTTCTTCATTGTGGCTATAATAATAATCCGATCTGATCCAGATTCAACACTCTGATAGAAATGGTCATTTTCTACGATTCTGCGTTTTTAGTTTTCTCGTATTTTCAAAATTGTGTACGCCACAGACTTTCGTCTTTTGTGGTGACGGAAAGGGGCGGGGCGAAATTTTTCAACACATTTGGAGTAGTGTGATCACAAAGGAGACTGGATACAAAATTTGGTTGCTCTAGCTTTAATAGTCTCTGAGATATAGGCGCTAATGAAGACGGACAGACGGACAGACAGATAGACATGGCTATATCGACTCGGCTATTGATGCTGATCAAGAATATATATACTTTATGGGGTCGGAAACGCTTCCTTCTGGGCGATACACACAACCGTTATCCCCACAAATCTAATATACCCCTATACTCTTCGAGTACCGGGTATAATTAGAACATGCCGGGAGGTCCAAACGAATATACTCACAAATAACGGTCGTACATACACATACACAGTTCATGAGACCCACATGCTGACACAGTGTAGAAGGGATACCATTGAGCTGTGCAGCACTTTTTCATATCTTAAGGCCTGTATCCAGCACTGCGTAAAATTACTGAAAGGAATCTGCTATTTGTTTCTTTTGTGTGGAATATAACAAAAATAGTGTGATCAAGTACCTAAAACGTGCTTGGTCCCTCTCATGATTTAGCTGTGTTTTGCAAACAGCGCCAATTTTGAAAATTCAACTGAAAATAACTCTGACGATGAAGTGGTTGTGTTGGTGGCGGTATATGTTGTTGCTAAAAAATAGGAAGCGCAGTACAGTGCGGACGGAGGCACCGAAATGTCAAAATGATCCAAATGCTTATTTTCGTGATCCGAATAAACATGGTCTTGACTCAACTGCTTTTATTAAAGCAATCTTCTCCTCACGTTGAAAATTGCATCTCTTTGTTTGATTTCCGCACAATTTTTTCCTCCATCTTTCTGTTTTACTTCAGTAGTAATAGGCGCATATATATTCTTGGCCTTAATGCCAGCTGTTCTCTCAGTTTATCGTGTCGATAGACCAACGATCGATAATAATTCGTAGATTTCTTTTAGCTTGCTGGATACTGAATCCCGGAAAACCAAATCTAAAAATTCCTGCCCAAGTTCTTATACCCGGTACTCGAAGAGTATAGGGGTATATTAAATTTGTGGTGATAGTAGATGTTTGTAACGCCCAGAATGAAGCGTTTCCGACCCCATAAATTATATATATTCTTGATCAGCATCAATAGCCGAGTCGATATAGCCATGTCTGTCTGTCCGTCCGTTTGACCGTCTTCATTACCGCCTATATCTATGAGACTTTTAAAGATAGAACAACCAAGTTTTGTGTTCAGTCTCCTTTGTTATCACACTACTGCAAGTGTATTTCAAAATTTTTCCCCGCCCCTTTCCGCTCACACAAATCACAAAAATCTGTGGCATGCAAAATTTTGATGGTACAAGAAAACTAAAATTATCATATCTATCAGAGTGTTGAATCGGAGTGTTCGATCAGATCGGATTACTAATATAGCCACAATGAAGAAAACCATTTCGAAAGTCATCGTTCCCTCTCGCTCTCTCGCAGAAGCGACCCTGTCTGTTTTGCCTATTCATCCAAATGAGAGCCTATATCTCAGAGACTATAAGAGCTAGAACAGCCAAACTTTCTATCCAAGCTCCTGTGATATCACTTCAGTACAAGTGTATTTCAAAATTTTGACACGCACCCTTCCGCCCCCATAAAAGACCAAAATCTGTGGAATCCACAATTTTTAAGATAAAAGAAAACCAAAAACGCAGAATCATGGAAAATTACAATATCTACCAGATTGTCGAATATGGATCAAGTCGGATCAATATTATGGCCAGAAGAAACAAATTAAATTTCAGTGGCTACGCAACGCCTGCCAACCGCTGAATCATTTCCTGTCTCTTTGTCGCAAACACTTTTACGTCTCAAATATGTAGTTATACATGCAGAAATGTAGAAGCAGTATACAAATCATATGCAAACAAAATTGGAAACATGTATAAATATTCCTAAAATGGCTTGACTTCAATTTTTGAAATATTATTTTTTGCCCAAAATTTAATTCGTCCCTTTTGCGAACATATAATAATTTGCATAAATCGTAAGCTCATATATGTATGTATATACCGACTGAGTACCGGGTATAAGGTAGAGGCGCGGCAAAGGCCGCGGCTCACAACGTTCCCCCCCGTTTTTAATTTTCTTTTTTGACCAAAATTTAAGTTGTCTCTTTTCAAACATATAATAAATTACATAAATCATAAGATCACATATATTCTGACTCAGTGCCGGGTATAAAGTAAAGCCGCGGCAAAGGTCGCTCACAACGTTCCCTCTCGTTTATATATGAAGTAATTTTTAGTTTCCGCGGTGCTGAATAGAGGGCTTACGGTATGCAAGAAGTTAGGCGGAGGCAGCAGGCATTTAAGTAGTAATCGTTTTGCTTGGGGTTGCGGGTCCCATAATGAAGAGCATAGTTTTTATTGATACGACCTATGATGATTTTTATATAAAAACACAATAAAGCATTCAAAGGGCAACAAAAAACAGTCCATTGTGAAATCTAGCAAAATTCCAGGCTTTTACCGATCTCTTTACCCACTTACCCACTCGCCCGCCTGCCACAGAGTAGACTGACAGTGAAAACTGAATTACTGCACTATTGTATTGTGTTGTATTATTTTATTATTATCAAACTTGAATGACATCAGAGTTTGTTTTCGTCTCTGACTGTAAAGTGTTTTTGGAATTTAATTGCTTTTGAATACATGAACAAGGGACAGAGAGAGCAGATAGAGCCAGAGCAGGATGCATAATTAAGCATATTAGCATGCAAAAATGTAAAACATACAAATGGCGACATTCCGCTTACGAATAAGTACATATCCGTAATGCAATGGATGTCGTTTGTGCCCGCATGTGTACTATATACATATTATATGTTGCGTTTGTGTGTGCTACACATTTCGTGACTTCGACAAAACTACACTTTCTATTCACAAGCGGTATAAAAAAATGCTTCGTTCTGAAAAATTTGTCAGTGTGGCTAGTCAGCTCTCCTGCCCGCTTCTTTATTTACCAATATGTTTGACTGACTTTTGTATACATATGTACAAATCTCTTGTCTCCCCCAACCCAAAACATACACAGCATGTTAATATTTAAAATGCAATGGAGATGGCACATCATTCAGTTATCTTACGAAAAAACATGTTTAAAATTTAAGCTTTAAATAAACAAATATATGTACATATTTCCGCTTAAAGGCATTAGAAGTCAATAAAAACTGATTTCCATACACCTAATATTCTTTCTAAATCTATTCAAAGTTTAATAATTTACCCAATTGACATGATCTGAAAACCATTTCAAATAAGCAAAAGTTTACTTGTTCGGTTTTTTTTTTTAATTTTTATGTCATGTTTTCCTTTAATATTGTATCCCACCAAAAATATGAGTTTTGATCAAAGTTTTCACTCAAAATCTTTTTAATATTGAAATTTTTTAAAAAAATCTCAGAGAATTGGTCCGCTTTAACTTTTATTACCACGTAATTAGGTTTCGGTACGCTAGTAACGAACGAAAGATACTTACGCGGTGTAATATATACAATCTGTACGCCGATATATGCTGGAAAGTATTTCATGGTATTTTTAACGGTCAATAGATTTTTAACGGTCAATAGATTTTTATCAATCAAATAGATTTAGTACTGAGATTGTGTGTGTGAATGTGTGTGAGTACGATACCATCACAATGCAAAAAACAAAAACCAAACAAGCTATAAGGAGAATTTCACGACGACGACATAATGAAATCAATAAAGGCTATCGAGAAGATGGGATTATTTTATGTAATTTAAGGTATAAAAAGGGAATCAAAAATAGTAGGTTGCATTTCTGTTTAGAAAAAACTGACATCCAATATTGCGGGGCTTTATCTGTGTATTGTCGTTGTCCGGAGTCACAGCTCCCTCAAATAATACATTTCTGCTTGTTTTGGTACAAAATTTGCAATTTTAACGAATTTATTTTATTTTCGTACCGTGTTACCGCATGCACACCTTGTCACACTCGGCCGCTAGTTTTTTAATATGGCATGTTTTGCTAGCAAACATGTTTTCGGATCAGAGTACTAGGCTTAATTCTAGAACATACTTTCGACAGAAATAAACATAATCGGAAAACAAAATTCTGCTACTAAATTTGTTTTTTTTAGCTATACCCAATTTGATTTGTGGTGAAAGTGGATGAGTGAAACACCCAGAAAGAATGTACATATATTCTTGATCAGCATCAACAACCGAATCAATCTGTCTGTCTCGATGTGCGCCTAAATTATGTATAACAGCTAGAGCAGTCATATTTTCTATCCAGACTCTTGTGATATCACACTGCTGCCAGTGAATTTTGAAATTTCACCACGCCCCCACAAAGGAAGATATGCGCAAACCGAATATGCAAAATCATAGACAATGATCATATCTAGTAGATTAATGGAAATAGAAAAGCTCGGAGTATTATTATAGATAGGAGTAACAAATGAAACTTCAAACATTAAAATATTTTCATCTAAGAAGTTCTTATCCAGGGTAATGGTATTACCTTAAGCTATTAAAGAGGTTGATGGGTAATACATAGGTATAACATATAACGGTTAAGTCAGAATTACGTAAGCAACAAAGCTCAGATGATACGAGAGAGTCTATGTACCTATTCATATTATTTATTATATGATCAGGTAATTAATTATATTGCAACGCTTTCAAGGGTTTTCAACGGTAGTCTGGATGAATAAAATCAGGATCGGTAAAATATGGTAATGCTGTGAATAATTTTGACAGATTAAATTAATTGGAAAAAGGATGAGTAAATACGTTAAATTAAGACAAGGCTTACTACGGGTAGATTATTTTAGTCTGAAAATGTCTAGTACCAGCTTGTTTTACCTTTGAATTACCTTACCTTCGATTTTGATAAGATTTTTTTAACGTCAAAGAGTATTTCTATTGGCATATTTCTTTATCAACAAAAACATCCAAAGAGGTGCCCAGTTTCGGTATTTCCGTTCGTCTATCTGTATCTTTCTATAATATTCGGTCAATTTGAACATTGTGTGTGTGAAACAGTGCACATTTTTATACCCGGTACTCGAAGAGTAAGGGGTATATTAGATTTGTGGGGATAACGGTTGTGTGTAACGCTCAGAAGGAAGCGTTTCCGACCCCATAGAAAATATATATTCTTGATCAGCATCAATAGCCGAGTCGATATAGCCATGTCTGTCTGTCCGTCCGTCAGTCTTCATTTGCGCCTATCTCATAGACTATTAAAGCTAGAGTAACCAAGTTTTGTATCCAGTCTCCTGTGTTATCACACTACTCAAAGTGTATTTCAAAATTTCGCCCCGCCCCTTTCCGCCCCCACAAAGGACGACAGTCTGTGGCACACACAATTTTGAAGATACAAGAAAACTAAATCGGAATCATAGAAAATGACCATTTCTATCAGAGTGTTGAATCTGGATCAGATCGGATCATTATTATAGCTGCAATGAAGAAAATCATTTCGAAAGTCATCGTTCCCTCTCGCTCTCTCTCACAAACGACCGTGTCTGCTTTGCCTATCCGTCCAAATGAGAGACTAGAGACTATAAGAGCTAGAGCAACCAAACTTTCTATCCAACCTCCTGTGATATCAATTCAGCACAAGTGCATTTCAAAAATTTTCCACGCCCTCTTCCGCCCCCACAAAGGACGAAAATCTGTGGAATCCACAATTTGTAAGATAAAAGAAAACCAAAAACGCAGAATCATGGGAAATTACCATACCAGATTGCCGAATATGGATCAGGTCGGAACAATATGATGGCCAGAAGAAACAAATTACATTTCAGTGGCTACGCAACGCTTGCCAAGCGCTGACTCCTTCCCTCTCTCTCTGTCGAAAACACTTGTACGTCTCAAATATGTAGTTATACATGTAGAAATGTAGAAGCAGATGTAAAAATCAAATGCAAACAAAATTGGACTTCATTTTTGAAATATTATTTTTTACCCAAAATTTAATTCGTCCCTTTTGCGAACATATAATAAATTGCATAAATCGCAAGCTCATATATGTATGTACATATATACCAACTGAGTACCGGGTATAAGGCGGAGCCGCGTCCTTTGCCGCGTCTCACAACGTTCCCCCTCGTTTAACGATAGAATTGTTAGACTTCGGCGAATTTGAGCTATTTTGGGTAATAGTATGTTTACCTTACCAATTGCTTACCTTACCTAATCTGACCTGTAGCAATAAACACTATGTCGTGTTTAAGCTTTATAAAAAAGCTCGAGTGAGTCATCTGCTCAAACAGTTTCGTAGATTAAATCGACGAATCCAACTCGTGTTCTTACCTTATACTTTCTTCTTTCCTCTCACGATACGTAACTTTGAAATGACCAATCTCATAACCATCCCAACCGGCACTTACCTTTGACATAAGCGCCATATTCAAAATTTTGGTCTGGTCTCGATTGCCGGGACTGAACGCTGGTGACCGCTGCATCTTCGATGTCCTGGTCGAGCTGCACCAGACCGTGCACGGCCTCAGCTTTCGTCAAGGAAATTACATCATTTCCGTCTGTCTCTGCGGCCAGTGCCACTGCCAGAGCCAGAACCACAGTCAGGACCAGCGCTAAAACAAGCGGCAGATGGCGGTGTCGGCGGACCATAGCCGCCATAGCCATGCTTCGCTGCACGCTCACTGCAAATCCCACGCGCGGAACTTGAAGCAAGGAACGCGAACCGGAAGCACAAAAATGGGCACCCGACGAAAAGGACTAGCCTGTTGTTTCACTTATGGAATACTGTACTTTGGTTCGCCCCAATCTGGGGCGACTCCGCCAGAAAAAAAGCTGTCGCCACACCACAACAGCAAAAAAAAACCACTCACACTGAGTCAGGCCCTGGAGCCAAAAGTGATGAAGGAGAGGCTAATAAACCTCACTTGAGTTTTCGACAGTTCGATTTATGCGTTCTGGCTACTTGGGACTCGCGTTTCCCACGCCGGAAACTGAACTGAGCGCTAGGCAGAGAGCGTGCGACTAGGCCAACGAGCGAAGCGCAATTGAGGCAGTCAAGTCCTCTGCCAGCATTCATATAGCTCCCTAACTTCTGTTTTGGTGAATGGACGGCGGCCTCGGCTGACGCCTGCGCCTGAGACAGTCAACGGTGAGGCATGAAGTACCTGGTGCTTCTTGAGGGCATGAGGGCAGGAGGGCTGGAGGGCAAGAGGGTATGTGGGAGCGGGAAGCGGTGTGCGGCAGAAGTCAGTTGCAGTTCATTTGCTCGGCTACGTGATGAGTGTTTCGGCTGGAGAAGGCGAAGTGTAATAAGGGATAATGGCTGATGGGAAGTCGGTTTTGCAAGTGTCGCAGGAGCTTTTGGCTGCAGTTTTGCTAGACTGTTAGTTGTTAGCCGCGGCAAAGGCTGCGGCTCTACCTTTTACTCGGTACTCAGACAGTTTACACACGTATTTATATGTGAGCTAACGATTTATAAAATTTATTATATTTTTGCAGAAGAGACAATTGAATTTTAGCCAAAAAAAAATCTCATAAAATTAAGTCGAACCCTTTGGTGATTTTTACATATAAGATGTTATATGTTATTTTTTTCATCTGTCTTCTACATTTACACATATATCTACATGGAAGTGTGTCCGACAGAGAGAGAAAGAATTAGTTAGCGCTTGTGTAAGCGCCACTGAATTAAAGTTTGTTCTACCTGGCTATAATAATGATCCGACCTGATTCAGATTCAGAAATACAGTCATTCTCCATGATTCTGCGTTTTTGATTTTCTCGTTTCTTAAAATTGTGGATTCCACAGATGGGGGCGGCGGGAGGCGTGTCATAATTTTGAAATACAGTGATATTTGATATTTTTTTTATATTCGATTTTGAATTGAAGTGATATTACAGCAGCTTGCATAAAACGTTTGGTCTCTCCAGTCTCTTAAATCTAGGAGCTAGTCTGGGAGCACGTATGAGAGAGAGCGAGAGGGAACTATGCCTTCCCAAAAAGTTTTCTTCATTATGTCATTTATTAATGATCCGATATGATCCAGAACAGTGTTGAACACTCTGATAGATATGGTCATTCTGTATGATTCTGTGCTTCTGCGCTACAGACATGGCTGTATCGACTCTGCTATTGATGCTGATCAAGAATATATATACTTTATGGGGTCGGAAATGCTTCCTTCTGCGTGTTCCACACATCCCCTATCACGACAAATTTAACATACCCCTATATTCTTCGAGTACCAGGTATAAAAATACAAAAAATGTTTGTGTATTCTTGTTGATATTCAACAGTTGGGTAGTAGGATACTTCTTTATTTATAATATTATTTAACAATTAGAGTTAGATATTAAAACATCGAGTCTAAAAAAAAACAGTTTTATACATTTTACGATTCCAGGTTATGGTATTGCAATAATTTAATCAATTTATGGGATATTTCAGGTGTTAAGTATGGCAAACGGTAATGTATGATGGGATGGAACGCTGAAAGTTTACTACAAAAAGTTTGTCGGATAAGTCCGAAAGTGCGAGTATATTTGAAAGAAATATCTATTTGTATATATCCGAGTTAATCGTTTTTGGATGTATTCGGGCTAATTAAATGGATATCGTAGTTTCAAGCCTGTTTGTGCTACACCTATTCGTATTGCTACCTTTTCGCTTGAAGATCCCAAGTAATTGGTAATAGTTGCAGCCAATGTTGCTTCACTGCTTTACTCCAGCTCCAGCTGTGGTCTGTTTACTGTTCACCCGGGTGGTAATTTGCATCCCAATGGCTTTTGGGCTTTTAGTGGGCTCTTACGTCCCCTATTCTCCTCACTTCCATTTCGCAGTTGATTTGCTCTGCCGTGCGTTAATTTGATTAGGGTGGTTTCGAGCTACATTTTTCGCAGCTGTCGTTGGAACTTCTGCGTTAACCGCTCAGCGGAGCCCAGCAAAAATCCGTTAATATCCGTAAAACAGGTGCAACAGAGAGAGTTTCGAGAGAGAGTTTGCATACCGACATAGAAGGCGAAATTACGTCTGGTAGAGCGGGAAGGCACAGTATGCTATATATATATATACTCACATGAATGCTAATTTCTGAGAAACACTGAGAATACCACAATAGAATATTTGAGAACTGTGAACTCAAACCGACCTTTTCTGATAGATTTGGACACTTACTTACTTCCTTAATTTTTAAGGAATTATTGCTTTTTTAAGGTGTAGTTTTTTCCGGGCTCATGAGTTATTTTCAATCAAAAATAATGATTATGTGATGATTTTTATTTTTTCGATAAAAAATTAAATTCAAAGTGGAATAGTATACGTACATATGTACATAAGAAGAATGGTGATGATCTGAAAAGATCTGTATAGGTTATACAAATCCTTACTGTAAGGATATATTCATATTAAAAATTATTGTGCATAATTATTATTATTAATGATTACACTAGTCGAGAAAATTGAATTTTTTTCCCGCTGTGGCCAAAACCGACTTTTTCTTAAAGATTTGGAGTTTTACAATTATTTAAAGAAATATTGTTTTTTTAGTTTTTTTTAAAGAATTTTTTAATTTGGTATTTGATTTCCATGTTCTTTTTCAGAGGTACTGCGTCTTTTTCACATTACTTAAGTATTGAACGTGGCAGTTCCTCAAAAATGACAAATACAGCTAGAAATCTGGCCCAAGCACTTTGTAGCTTCAGCTTACCGGATGGAAATTATTAAACTTTTAAAATCAATACTTTTGATTTTAACAATTGCGAAAACAATTTTTTAGCCGTTTGACCAAACCTTTTAATTAACCTGTAGTTTAACCTTTAACCTTTTAACCTCATTTTCAATTTACCATTCCAGAATACATATGTATTATCATTATTAGTTATAATATTATAATTTAATTGGTATATCCAGGAAAATTGGCAGATTTCGTAGATGTTCCAAAGCAAGCGAAAATATGAACATGGCTGTCGACTTAAGCGGATGAACACGAACACTCTACAGCCGTTTGACCCAACCTTCATATGCCGAATTTTACCGATAAATTCCGTAAGCCAACGTTCGATTTTTCGACTTTTTCTGATTTTTTTAAGTCAAAATTTTGGGGAAAGTACCGCAAAAAATTATGAAATTTTAATTTGAAAGACTAATATCTTCCAGACGGTAAGCTGAAACTACAAAAAAATAATGTGAACGAGGGGGAACGCTGTGAGCCGCGGCCTTTGCCTTACCTTATACCCGGTACTCAGTCAATATATACTTATGTACATACATACATACATATATGAGCTTGCGATTTATGCAATTTATTATATGTTCGCAAAAGGGACAAATTAAATTTTGGGCAAAAAATAATATTTCAAAAACTGAAGTCAAATCATTTTTGAAATATTAAACATTTTTCTAATTTTGTTTGCATATGCTTTTTACATCTGCTTCTAAATTTCTACATGACATGTACATATAACTACATATTTGAGACGTACAAGTGTTTTCGACAGAGAGAGAGGGAATGAGTCAGCGCTTGACAGGCGTTGCGTAGCCACTGAAATTTAATTTGTTTCTACTGGCTATAATATTGATCCGATCTGATCCATATTCGGCAATCTGGTAGATATGGTAATTTCCCATGATTCTACGTTTTTAGTTTTCATTCATCTTAAAAATTGTGGATTTCACAGATTTTCGTCTTTTGTGGGGTCGGAAGGGGGCGTGTCAAAATTTTGAAATACACTTGTACTGAAGTGATATCACAGGATTTTAGATAGAAAGTTTGGTTGCTCTAGCTCTTATAGTCTCTGAGATCTAGGCGCTCATTTAAACGAATAAGCAAAGCAGATGGGGCCGCGTGTGAAAGAGAGCGAGAGGGAATGATGACTTTCGAAATGGTTTTCTTCATTGTGGCTATAATAATGATCCGTTCTGATCCAGATTCAACACTCTGATAGATTTAGTCTTTCTCTATGATTCTGCGTATTTAGTTTTCTTGTATCTTCAAAATTGTGTACGCCACAGACTTTCGTCCTTTGTGGGGGCGGAAGAAGGCGGGGCAAAATTTTGAAATATGCTTTGAGTAGTGTGACACAGAAGACTGAATACAAAACTTGGTTACTCTACCTTCAATAGTCTATGAGATATAGGCGCAAATGAAGACGGACAGACGGACGGACGGACAGACAGACATGGCTATATCGACTCGGCTATTGATGCTGATCAAGAATATATATACTTTATGGGGTCGGAAACGCCTCCTTCTGGGCGTTACACACAACCGTTATCCCCACAAATCGAATATACCCCTATACTCTTCGAGTACCGGGTATAAAAATAGAAGCACTAATTCTGAAAAAATGACAAATTTAAACAAATTTTTTAAAATCAACTAAACCTAGAAAAAACGAGGGGGAACGTTGTATCCGGTACTCAGTCAGTATATACATGTAAAGAGCAGGGTATCAGGTGGCTGGCGCCATCCTGTTAATTAAAGTTTGCATTTAAGATAGTATCGATAAGATCTAACGATATTTAAAGCACATAGCCGATAAGCGATCATCGATAGAGGACAGTCGGATTTTGGAAGCAGCAGCGGAAAAAAGCAGAACAAAAAGTGGAGAGACAGATTTTGATTTTAAACACATACATTGAACTTATATTCGATTTAATAATAATTAATAATAATAAACTAAACTGAATAATAAATCTTACATTTGGGGGCTCGTCCGTGTCGAATAATGAGCTCCGTGTGTGTGTGAAAGAAAAAAACGAAGTTGGCTCATGCAGGAAGAGGATCGCTGAAAATATGCTAAAGTTGTTGTTTTTAGCCACATAAAGTTGTAAAGTTGTCTCCAGTGGCTATTAACATTAAGTTGAACGATCCAAATTCTATGAGCGGAACAGTAGACACAGAGATCAATATAATAATCTGTCGCCTAAATCAGTTGCAAAGTTGTGAAATTCGAAGTCGCGCCATAGCGTCGCCTGGTCCGTGCGCGGTTCATACAGTCGCAGAGAGACACGCACAGACACATTGTGTTCGGTACACACATACATATGTACATGTAAGCAGAGGAGAAACAGAAAGAAGCGCCGTTGTCGGGTACACATGCGAAAGTCGAAAAGAATAGCAGAAATGATGCAAACACCACCGCCGCTGAATTGGAGAAGGAAAGAGATGGAAAATGATATACCAGGAACGTCGAGCCCGAGCGCAAACGAGATGGAAGATGTGATTGCGAAAAACAATGCTGATGATAAAATAGATCAGATGATAAAGCTGCTAAGTTTGAAAGTGCTTAACGATGAGCAACGAGAAGTCCAAATGAAAATCGCCCCTGATAATTTTGGAAAAATTGTGAACGAGTGCGATGGCCGATCAGTTCCAATACAAAAGTGGTTCGAGATTTTTGAAAAAAATGCCGACGCATATGAGCTTACCGAAAAGCAAAAGTATGTACATGCCAGAGGAAAGATGACCGGTGCAGCTAAGCTCTTCCTAGAAGCTGAATGCGTGTGCACCTATGAGGAACTCAAGAACGTATTGTTTGAGGAATTCGCATATAGCTATAACAGTGCGGACATTCATCGGCAGCTGCAAGATAGAAAGAGGAAGAGTAACGAGTCGCTTCACGAGTACCTGCTGCAGATGAGAAAGATAGCAGCAGTTGGACAAATTGAAGACGTGGCTGTCATAAGCCATATTGTGAATGGGTTGGACATAAAAAATGAGTACAAGTACGCCATGTATCGCTGCAAAACCTTCAGGGCCTTGAAAGAAGAGTTCGATATCTACGATCGTTTGAACATATCAGAGAAAAAGGGCAACAAAGAGCAGCATAAAACGAATTTCAAACAGCAAAGTTGGCAAGGCGCTAAAAAGGAATATTGCTATAACTGTGGATCAGGAGAACATAAACGTAAAGACTGTAAAGCCGAGACGAAGTGTTTTAAGTGCAATCAGAATGGTCATATTTCGCGTAACTGTCCTTATGAAGCCGATAAAGTTGATAACATACGCATTATTTCTGATCGCAGTCGCATGAAAAAAGTTAAGATAAACGGCATTATAGTTGACTGTCTAGTGGATACAGGATCCGATGTAACCATTATCAAAGAAAGTGTGCTGAGGTCTATGAAAAATGTCGAGTTTTTCAAAAGCACTACTATGTTGCGTGGTCTGGGACATACATCAACGAAGCCTGTAGGATACTTTCATGCAGAGGTTTCCGTGGATAATTTGCTGACCAACCAGAAGTTTTTAGTCGTCTCCAGTAACCAGATTGATTTCGACGCACTATTAGGGCACGATTTCATTAAAAAGTTTCGTTTTGTCGCTGATATGCAAGGATACACGTTTTTGAAGCTTGACGCTGACCCGGTGCTAACAGATGAGTATGCTCTTGTATATAATCTCACTGAAGAGTCACCCCTTGTAGTTCCACGTCAATATCGCAAAGAAGTTGAACAGATGATAAAATGCAGTTACGAAATACCCACAGAAGTTCCATGTCGTCAGAAAGGTGGCTCAAGTCGAGGGGCCAAACATCACCGCAACGAGCAGTGACAACATGAAGTTGTGGCGTTTTGTCGCCGAGAACGATGAGATATTATCATCTGGGACAGATGAAGATGAGCAGGAGGGCCGAATGTAAAGAGCAGGGTATCAGGTGGCTGGCGCCATCCTGTTAATTAAAGTTTGCATTTAAGATAGTATCGATAAGATCTAACGATATTTAAAGCACATAGCCGATAAGCGATCATCGATAGAGGACAGTCGGATTTTGGAAGCAG
Organism: Drosophila affinis; assembly: GCA_037356375.1. Classification (NCBI taxonomy): domain Eukaryota; kingdom Metazoa; phylum Arthropoda; class Insecta; order Diptera; family Drosophilidae; genus Drosophila; species Drosophila affinis. The sequence goes on along the minus strand of CM074802.1, from coordinate 36,437,466 downwards.
CAGCGGAAAAAAGCAGAACAAAAAGTGGAGAGACAGATTTTGATTTTAAACACATACATTGAACTTATATTCGATTTAATAATAATTAATAAACTAAACTGAATAATAAATCTTACATACATACATACGTATGTATGTACATAAGTACATACATATATGTATAAGCTTACGATTTATGTAATTTATTATATGTTCGCAAAAGGAACGATTTAATTTACCTTTTGGCCAATTAAGATAATTTAAAGAAATTATTTGTTTGTTTACATATAATTTTTGCATCGGCTGCTACATTTCAACGTACACATGTATAACTACATACAAGAGACGTGGAAGTGTGTGCGAGAGAGAGAGAGGGAATGAGTAAACGCTTGGCAGGAGTTGCATAGCGACTGAAATTTAATTTGTTCCTTCTGGCTATAAAAATGATCCGACCTGATCCAGATTCGGCAATCTAGTAGATACGGTCATTTCCCATGACTCTGCGTTTTTGGGCTTCTTGTATCTTAAAAATTGTCGATTGCACAGATTTTCGTCCTTGGTGGAGGCGGAAGGGGGCGTGCCAAAATTTTGAAATACACTTGTATTGAAGTGATATCACAGGAGCTTGGATAGAAAGTTTGGTTGCTCTGGCTTTTATAGTCTCTGAGACGCTCATCTGGACGAATGGGCAAAGCAGACGGGTCGCCTGTGGGAGAGAGCGAGAGGGAACGATGATTTTCGAAATGGTTTTCTTCATTGTGGCTATATTAATGACCCGATCTTATCTATATTCAACACTCTGATAGAAATGGTCATCCTCTATGAGGGTCCACTACTAAAAGTGTATTTCACCCGCCCCTTCTGCCCACACAAAGGATGAAAATCTGTGGCATACATCATTTTTAAGATAAGAGAAAATCAAAAACGCATAATCATGGAAAATAACCGTATCTACCAGGCTGCCAAATCTGGATCAGGTCCAACTACTATTATAGCAAGAAGGAACAAATTAAATTTCAGTCGCTACGTAACGGCTGCCAAGCTCTTCTCATTCCCTCTCTCTCTCGTACACACTTATATGTCTAGTATGAGTAGTTCTGTATGTACATGTAGAAATTTAGAAGCTAATGTAAAAATTATATGTTAGCAAAAATGAAAACAGATAGCTTTTAAGGTATAAAAATCTGGCATAGGGTTCAACCTAATTTTTTTTTATTTTTCATTTGGGCCAAAATTTAATTCGTCCCCTTTGCGAACATATAATGAATTACATAAATCATAAGATCACATATATTCTGACTGAGTACCGGGTATAAAGTAGAGCAGCGGCCTTTGCCGCGGCTCACAACGTTCCCTCTCGTTTTTTTATAGCTTAAGCATCTTACGTCTGGTTATATTTAACTTTGCAGCTCTGCAATGCTGACAAATAAAGCTATAAATCAATCCTACTTTGTAGCATCAGCTTACTGTCCACGTTATTGTGCTTACCGAAACCTGGTTAAAGCCGGACATTCTTAGTTCCGAAGTTTTGGCAGGTCGGTACACAACTTATAGAAAGGATCGTTCGTCTCGACGTGCAGGAGGAGTTCTGATTGCTGTGGACTCAAACTTCACGTCGGAACCTTTTCTAGGTCTCAAAGAGTCCTTTTCAAAAACTCCCTGTCCTTTTCAGAACACATTTCTACCATGGTGAATAAGGCCATGGGCGTGCTTGTGTTTATAAAGAGGTGGTCAAAGGAATTTGACGACCTCTATATAACAAAGACTCTCTACACCTCTCTGGTTTGTCCGATTTTAAAATACGGCTCTTGTGTATGGTGCCCTCAGTACAACGTACACCAAGACCGTATAGAATCAGTTCAGAAAAACTTTTTACTTTTTGCTCTTCTCGGCCTCAGCTGGGATGCAGGTGTGAGACTACCGTCTTACTCTAATAGATTGCTCTTAATAAACCTTCCAACCTTAGCTAATCGTAGGAAAATGCTTGGCGTGATTTTTGTGCAAAACTTGATCAAGGGTGACGTAGATAGCCCTGACCTGTTGAGCCGCATAAACTTCACGATTCCTATTAGAAGCACTAGGAACTATACACCGTTGTTTCTTCCGCTTTGTAGATCGAATTACTCCTTGCATGAACCATTTAGGGTCCTATGCTCGGATTATAATTCCCTCAACCATATTATATCTACTACTAACTCCCTTCCTAATTACTTTTCTTCTTTAGTTAGATTAGTTCTACTTTTCCTCGAACACTAGTCTAACACCTATCTTTCCTGCATGTCCGCGATCGGTTCGGTTAACGAGTCGCGCGTTATGCGGCAGCGCCCCTCGGTCGGTTGGGCGGGAGGTGGGCTGCGTTCTTGCCTGGGATCCGCGCGTAACAGCCATCGGCTGGTGTCGCTTGGGCCACTTGATGGTGCAGTAATTGCATATCAACGTCCTAAAAAAAAAAAAAAAAAAAAAAAAAAAAAATTCTTTGGACTTACGTTTAGAATTGACAAAAGAAAATAATTTTTTAGGACAGGCATGGGTGCAGGAGTGGCAGATGCAACGGCACCATTGGCTACAGGCACCATAGCACCAGTTACAGGCGGTGACCGAGCAAGAGGTACAGGTGGTTCAGGGGCTGCAAGAGAAAAATCATTATTAGTATTGGGTAAATACTTATTACCCTTCTTCCTCTTCGGAGACTCAGTCAAAATTTTAAGTGTTTTGAAGTGAGACTCCGTCAAACGAAACTTATCTTGCAGCATTCGGAATCCAGCGTTTAGGGCAGCAAATTCTTCGCTTTCGATAGCCCTGCAGTCCCAACAGGTCCAGTTGAGGCCGCGGCGAGTCGTAATAAGATCCCCAACGCGACCTCCGATGTGTCCCAATCCAGCACAGTTGGTATGAGCCATGTTGTCACACAACCAGCAGTAGACATACGTTTGCCGTGTAGAGACCGAACGGTCACAGTTCTTAGCACAACAGGAACTCATATTTTTCTTTTAGAATAATATAAACAGTTTGTTCAAGAAAAATAAAAGAAAGGTAAGATATAAGTCGGTGTGTGGAACAAGAAGAAAAAAGAAAGGTAAAATATAAGTCGGTGTGGGGCAGAGATAGTGATTTTAGCTTGTGTTACACAATTGCGCGCGCAAGAACGAACAAAACAATCACAGCAACGGAAAGTGTACGGAGAGACAGGTAACAGATAAGCAGAGGGTGGATAAAAACAGAGAGCGGTACAGAGAGAGCAAGCGCACCGCACTAGAATAGGCAACAACAAAACTGCTGCGATTAAGAAAGTGCAGAGAAGTTAAGAATTCACAATAGAAATTGAAAATTGAAAATAAATGCACAACAGTAAAAAAATTTGAGAAAAGAACAGAATACAAATAACACCGAGAAACACAGGATTTGGCAGGCCCGGCATATGTATGTATGTTAATATGTATGAACGAGAGGGAACGTTATGAGCCGCGGCAAAGGCTGCGGCTCTACCTTATACCCGGTACTCAGTCAGTATATACATACGTACATATATGAGCCTACGATTTATGAAATTTATTATATGTTCTCAAAAGGGACGAAAATAATATTTAAATTCAAAAAATGAATTTTTTTGAATTTTTATACATGTTTCCATTTTTGTTTACATATGCTTTGTATATCTGCGCCTACATTTCTACATGACATGTATAACTACATATTTGAGACGTACAAGTGTTTGCAAGAGAGAGAGAGAGGGAATGAGTCAGCGCTTGGCAGGCGTTGCGTAGCCACTGAAATTTAATTTGTTTCTTCTGGCCATAATATTGATCCGATCTAATCCAGATTCGGTAATCTGGTAGATATGGTAATTTTTCATGATTCTGCGTTTTTGGTTTTCATTTATCTTAAAAATTGTGGATTCCACAGATTTTGGTCCTTTGTGGAGGCGGAAAGGGGCGTGGCAAAATTTTGAAGTACACTCGTGCTGGTTTGATATCACCGGAGTTTGGATAGAAAGTTTGGTTGCTCTAGCTCTTATAGTCTCTGAGAACTAGGCGACACAAAATACGAATGGGCAAAGCAGATGGGGTCGCGTGTGAGAGAGAGCGAGAGGGAATGATGACTTTCGAAATGGTTTTCTTCATTGTAGCTATAATAATGATGCGATCTGATCCAGTTTCAACATTCTGATAGATTTGGTCTTTCTCTATGATTCTGCGTATTTAGTTTTCTTGTATCCTTAAAATTGTGTATGCCACAGACTTTCGTCCTTTGTGTGAGCGGAAGGGGGCGGGGCGAAATTTTGAAAAACACTTTGAGTAGTGTGATAACACAGAAGACTGAATACAAAACTTGGTTACTCTAGCTTTAATAGTCTATGAGATATAGGCGCAAATGAAGACGGACGGACAGACGGACGGACAGACAGACATGGCTATATCGACTCGGCTATTGATGCTGATCAAGAATATATATACTTTATGGGGTCGGAAACGCTTCCTTCTGGGCGTTACACACAACCGTTATCCGCACAAATCTAATATACCCCTATACTCTTCGAGTACCGGGTATAAAAATAAGCGGATGATAGACAAAGTAGTCGTATAAAATTAGACAGCGGCTCAGGGAGAGTGCAGCATACAATCACTAACCATACAATATATAGACATGACAATTCATGTAGCGAAAATGACCGCACGGCAGTCTGACATCAGCTACACCAGGAGACCAGCTACACCAGTCGTGAGAGTGTATGAGTGCACATGTATTCTCGCTTATTTTGCGTGTTGTGCATGTGTGGATCAGCTCCTCGGCGAGTCGTGAGAGTGCATTTGTGCTCATGAGCATGCATGTACATTGCGTGTTTGCAAGTGTGTATGAGCGCACAACTGAAATTTTCGCTTTCCAAACTATGTTTTGATTTTTGTGCTCGCGCCACCCTTCACTTTAGCATTATTGGAGTCGGCCCTTTTTGAAGACGCTTGCCTTATAATACCAGAATAACTGTTATTTTGGACATGCTTTAGATCCTAACTTTGTTTAATATAGAATATACTAATATATTGAGCAGATATATGTATCTATATTCACAAATATATATACATATTTGATTGTATGTTGTATTGTATTAAACAATGATATATTTGATAATTTATAAAAAAGTAGTATGCGCTAAAAAACATATATACATATATCATCCTTGAATATGGATATTAATGACATATAAATGGGTAATAAATGGGTCCATACGGATTTTAGTGCCACACTTGCGAGTCAAATTTGAAATCATCCCTCATTTTCTGATGCGAATTTCCATCCACAGAGAGAACTTGCAAGTACATTCATATGTGTGTGTACGTGTGCAGAGCTGCCGAAATTGCCAGCCAAATATTTTTGAGAAGATTTCTTGAGACACAAATTTGTTTGCTGAGTGTCGCTTATTAACGCGACGCACTAATACCCTATAGACAAATAATATAATTTGGTGTCATGTCTGATATACATTTTGCATTTGTACATATTTACATTCGTTCCTTATATTCGTTTATAGTACATTAAACAAAATTAGAATATAGAGGATATTCAATATATACAATTATTGTAATTTTGGGCAATCGTCATCATAAAATCATAACTTACAATCAATTCTAAAGTAATGGGTGTTTTCTTAGACAGCGGCGTGGTAAAAAACCAATACAAACAAGATATGTACACACATACAGCTAAAGCTCAGCCTCACATACAGAGCGTGTGTTCTTTGCTGTTCTTTGCTGCTGTTCTTCTTCAACTTGTTCACGAACTGACCTACCGCCACAAAATAAATGAAGAACTGGCAGGATGGGTGGGGGTGGGTATGGGTTGGTGGGACACTTGGCCGTGGGAAAAAATAAATCTGTTATTTTTTTTTATTTTTATTTTATCAATTATTATATTATTACTGCCTATGAAAAAGCCGTAAACATACATATGTATGTACATTCATATGTACATATAGACATAAAGTCGCCGCTCAAATTGGCTTCCAATTGAAGATCGGTACCCAGGGAGCACCACGAGGAGGCCATTACACCTGTAATGGGGTCAAACATTAATCTGACCTTTGAGTCGACTTGATATGACTTAATTTAAAAACTTTTCAATAATTAAGTAACATCCATATTCCCCGCCTAGAATTAAATCTATTAAATATTTGTACATACATACATGTGAAAAATAGAACATAAAAAATAAACAAAAAATAATAAACTTATAAATATTAAAAAAAAATATCCTACTGCCGCAATATTTTGAGCTTTTTCTCGTATGATTTTGCATTTCGATCGCTTATCATTTTTTCTGTTATCCATTTACAATTTTTTCTAATCAAAATCAATACAAACTGGTTGAGCAGGTGAAGACGGTGAGCAGAACACGGATCGGACGAATTAAACCAGTCTACATATTTATCTAAATTTGACGTTAAAAATATACATTTTTGGACTATGTTTCTTTTTAAATGGAATTTGTGAGAGCTTTTCTCGAAATGCTGGTTAAAAATATCAAAACAAATTTTAATTAAAGTGAAAAAATATTCAGAAGGGGCTTTAAGTTTTTAATTACTGTTGACATATCCAAAATTTTTATTGAGTATTAAATACTCAGAAGATGATCGGACCTCATCGGACGATTTTAAAAATTGAGAGCATATTTTGCAGTCCTCCTTTTTGAGCAACTTATACAATAAATACCCTGCATAGTATCGTAATGCATTACCATTAGCTGCGGCTTGATTACTTAAATCTGTTGCTTCTATTGAAAGCTCTAACTCTGAATCTTCGTCAGTGCAAGTCAAGATATCGTCATCAAGAGTTTTAAACTCTGATGCCGACTCACTCAACCCATTATCTTTTATAATGTTAATCAACATCGTATCTTCATCGGGAGAACAGTTCCCAGATACTGTTGTTGACGTTAGAACTTTCATTGATAGCATTTTACTTATTATAACATTAAACTCATACATATATGGCATTATTAGCAGATAATTGTTAATTAATAAATAAATAAATAAAAAATTTGCATATTTACATTTGAACGCTTAATAAAATATACTTTAGGACGTTGATATGCAATGACTGCACCATCAAGTGGCCCAAGCGACACCAGCCAATGGCTGTTACGCGTGGATCCCAGGCAAGAACGCAGCCCACCTTCTGCCCAACCAACCGAGGGGCGCTGCCGCATAACGCGCGACTCGTTCACCGAACCGATCGCGGACATGCAGGAAAGAAAAGTAGAACTAATCTAACTAAAGAAGCAAAGTAATTACGAATTACGGGAAAGATGTAAGAGTAACAGTAATTTAAGACTAGGAAGACTCACGACTCGCCGAGGAGCTGATCCACACATGCACAACACGCAAAATAAGCGAGAATACATGTGCACTCATACACTCTCACGACTGGTGTAGCTGGTCTCCTGGTGTAGCTGATGTCAGACTGCCGTGCGGTCATTTTCGCTACATGAACTGTCATGTCTATATATTGTATGGTTAGTGATACAATGCATATAGCAACAACAAATCAGCTGAGCATAAGAACGAGTGGGGCTAGAAAGAATGCACAAAAATTGCAAAATTGCAATTGCATTTGGAATTAACCGCACAAAATCACGATATAAGAATAAACACGGATAGTAATTTAGTTGCACGATCAGTTTAAAACACAGTAAGCGATTTTACAACACAATTACTTTCCTTTGATCACAAAAATAAAATTATTTAGGCGGAGCGAAGTTAAGACACAACTGCCAGCAACGATAGTCGTTTGAGAATCGATGCATAAACGGCTCAGGTGGAGCCGTTTGTCCAAATGGACTGAAACCTGAAAAAATACCGTTTAGTACGTTACCGGTCCAAATGCCAATATGGGATCAAAAGAAGGACTTGTTATGTTGGTTTTACTGAGTCCTAGGTATGGATATATCTCGGATATATATCCTGACTCTGATAATGTCCATTTTGGCTGAAAATGTTGTGGACAGCTACTTCTATTCCTCATACCTAAGCATAGATACAAAAGATACAAATATGTAAATATCTGTTAAGGTCAAAGGTTCGCCTTTTTTCCTTCAAAGGTGCTGGTCCCGTACAAATTAGACTTTGTCGCTTATACCTATTCATATCACGGGATATATAAATCGGTAACTATACCTACCTGCCTCAATATAGTTCTGGATTCCATCAGAATAAGATCGTGTGTTTTCCAAAAGTACTACTTGCTTGTAATTGAAAGCAATTGAAAAATATGACTCAAGCCGTTCATATTTATGTGTTTACCACTTGGTATATACATACATATAATATGTACGTCTGCTTAGACTAGCTTTGCTACATAATTATGTGGAAAGTACATATGTATATGACCAGCAAGGAAAAAAATGCGTTCTTAGAGAAAATTGCGTTCTTTAATGCTGTGGAGAAAACCAGGGATTCACGTCTCCGAATGTTTTTTTTCTTTGTTCATTCAAAAGAATTGGAATTCGGAAAAGAAATGAATTGGCTTACCCAAAAAATATGGTCAAGTCTCACCGCCACTTAAACGAAAAAAAGAGAGTAGATATCGTCTTCGTCGTATGGAAAAACGGTTACAAGTACTGACAATTCAGGAGAATATAAACATTGACAACCTCTTTCACAGGAAGTATTGAATGATTTGGTGAGGTTCTGAGATTTTCATAAAAGTGGAGCTGAGCTTCTTCGATCTTTTTTAAGGATTACTTTTTCTTCAAGAAAACTATCAACATATATTATCATTATATCATTATTATATTCGTCATTTAGTTCACACAATATTTTATATTTCGAAGGATGACATGTGCGTTTGCCACGACATTTTCGGATTCAAGAAACTGGGTGAAGCTTACCACCCAAAACATTGGAGATTATTTTTTGACAGAAGTAAGGATAGTTGGTTAGAACACATGTTCTTGGTAAAAATCATCAAGAAGAAATTAACAAAAACAATGGGGAACGATGTAAGCCGCGGCAAAGACCGCGGCTCTACTTTATACCCGATACTCTGTCAGTATATATACGAGCTTACGTATTATGTAATTTACTATATTTTCGCAAAAGGGACGAATTAAATTTTGGTACAAATTAAAAAAATTAAAAAAAATTAGGTCGAACCCAATGCTTGATTTTTATACCCGGTACTCTAAGAGTATAGGGGTATATTAGATTTGTGGGGATAACGGTTGTGTGTAACGCACAGAAGGAAGCGTTTCCGACCCCATAAAGTATATATATTCTTGATCAGCATTAATAGCCGAGTCGATATAGCCATGCCTGTCTGTCCGTCCGTCCCTCTGTCCGTCTGTCCTTCTTCATTTGCGCCTATATCTCAGAGACTATTAAAGCTAGAGCAACCAAATTTTATATCCAGTCTCCTGTGTGATCACACTACTCCAAATGTGTTAAAAAATTTCGCCCCGCCCCTTTCCGTCACCACAAAGGACGAAAGTCTGTGGCGTACACAATTTTGAAAATACGAGAAAACTAAAAACGCAGAATCATAGAAAATGACCATTTCTATCAGAGTGTTGAATCTGAATCAGATCGGATTATTATTATAGCTACAATGAAGAAAACCATTTCGAAAGTCATCATTCCCTCCCGCTCTCTCTCACACGCAACCCCACCTGCTTTGCTTTTTCGTTTAAATGAGCGCCTAGATCTCAGAGACTATAAGAGCTAGAGCAACCAAACTTTCTATCCAAGCTCCTGTGATATCACTTCAGTACAAGTGTATTTCAAAATTTTGACACGCCCCCTTCCGCCCCCACAAAGGACCAAAATCTGTGGAATCCACAATTTTTAAGACAAATGAAAATCAAAAACGCAGAATCATGAAAAATTACCATATCTACCAGATTACCGAATCTGAATCAGATCGGATCAATATTATGGCCAGAAGAAACAAATTAAATTTCGCAACGCCTGCCAAGCGCTGACTCATTCCCTCTCTCTCTCTGTCCTGAACACTTGTACGTCTCAAATATGTAGTTATACATGTCATGTAGAAATGTAGGCGCAGATATACAAAGCATATGTAAACAAAAATGGAAACATGTATAAAAATTCCAAAAAATTCATTTTTTTAATTTAAATATTATTTTTGTCCCTTTGAGAAAATGTTTCATAAATCGTAGGCTCATAAATGTATGTATGTATATACTGACTGAGTACCGGGTATAAGATAGAGCCGCGGCCTTTGCCGCGGCTCACAACGTTCCCTCTCGTTATATATTACATTTTATCTGTTTTCTTTTTTGTTTACATATAATTTTTACATCAGTTTCTACATTTACATAGATAGAAAGACATATGTACACGTACATAGATGGAAGCGCATGAAAGCGTTGCGTTGTTTGCTGTTTGTCTATGATATTGATCCTACCTGATCCAGATTCGGCATTCTGGTAAATTCGGTCATTTGCCATGATTCTGCGTTTTTAGTTTTATTTTATCTTAAAAATTGTGGATTTCACAAATTTTCGTCTTTTGAAGGGGAAGAGGGGGCGTGTCGAAATTTTTAAATACACTTGTATTGAAGTGATATCACAGGAGCTTAGATAGTAAGTTTGGTTGCTCTGGCTTTTATAGTCTCTGAGATCTAGGCGCTCATTTGGACCAATAGGCAAAACAGACAGGGTCGCGTGTGAGAGAGAGCGAGAGGGAACGATGACTTTCGAAATAGTTTTCTTCATTGTGGATATATTAATAATCCGATCTGATCAAAATTCATTACTCTGATAGGAATGGTCATCTTCTATGATTCTGCGTTTTTTTTTAATTTTCTCTTATCTTTAACATTGTGTATGCCACAGATTTTCGTCCTTTGTGTGAGCGGAAGGGGGCGGGGCGAAATTTGGAAAAACACTTGTAGTAGTGTGATAACCCAGGAGACTGGATACAGAATTTGATTGGTCTAGCTTTCATAGTCTCTGAGTTCTATGCACTAATGAAGGCGGACAGACGGACGGACGGTCGGACGGACAGACGGTCGGACGGACGGACGGAAATTACAGACATGGCTATATCGACTCGGCTATTGATACTGATCAAGAATATATATACTTTGTGGGGTCGGAAACGCTGCCTTCTGGGCGTTAAACACATCCGTTATCACCACAAATCTAATATACCCCTATACTCTTCGAGTACCGGGTATAATTAACCAACGAATCTAAAAAGTCAACTTACATACATATGTACATATGTACATACATATGCAACTTAAATGGAATATTTGATCTGCACACTGACAATAATTAATCTGAATATATTTGAATATATATAGGTACAGTATATTCTTAATATATTTTACTTTCACAATGTGTACTTGTGTCGATTTCTACCCCCTTAAAAAGGAAGCAGAAGCTATATCCTTTGCTCAGACTTTCAGTTGTCTTGTTAATTTGAAAAAGTTTTGGAAGGTTGTAGGAGCTTCCTAAACACTCGCTTCCATTTGAGATGGTAAAGCTCTGATAAATAAGGGTGAGGAGATCAGAAAAACAAATCGGAAAGTAGAGTACTTTTTCCTTAGATCGCGAAAAATAGTTCGAGTTATGAGCCAAAATGGAGTCAAAGAGCAAAATCAACTTGCACACACACATAGTGAAGCACTCACACACACTCACATGCCACGTTACTTGAAGAGCGCACACTGTACAAAGAGTATTCTCTGCCATATGTATGTGCTTGCGTGTATGAGAGAGTTTTAGGGCGAGAGTAATTCACATTTCAAGCACGTTTCGGTTTTATGCTCTTAAATGGTGAGTGTTTCTGTGGGGGTGTAGGCACCCCACGTTCACAGCCCACACCCTAGACCTGGCCCTTCCCTTTCACATGTGCTGTCTGTTGCAAAACGATAATTTTGTTGATGATGCCATGATTATAAGTTTTAGCCTCGAAAAAACTTTCTGCTTACGGCGAGGAGTCGAACAATGGTTGGAACAAGCGCACCAGACACCGAAAGACCGAGTGAGCAAGAGGCGGAATCGTGTCTACCTAGCGTATATGGATCTGTGTCTTTTTCTAAGTGAATTATACATACACACACATGGAAGAAAAAGGGGATGAGGTGCCGATGTAGTCCACATTTTTTGCGCGTGAATGGACCACTTAAAACGCCGCTTGCTTCGGCCAAGTCTTTATTGGCACGTACCGAACAAAACGATGGGGGAAAGCGATAGAGTTTCCAATAAAGCGAGGACAATGAGGATATATTTAGTCTGCTCCAACTTGCTCGTACATGCTTTTCGAATCTTAGTATTATTTGCAGTGTATTCTGGGCTGCGCACTACGTACATATTTGTTTTTAGTGTTCCCTTTCTTTGTCTTCTGTGCACTTTGCCGTTTGTTATTGTCCACTTCCTGTCCCATTTCTATGCACGCACAGTCTTGTCCGCTGCACGTTTCATAGCTGTGTCAAGGCATACTAAACAAGGTAGGCTTATTGGCTCGCTCGCTCTCTGTGTTTTGCTTCTTACTATTCAGTCTGTTGTGAACAGTTGTGAGGGAAGCATCTCCGCGGACGATTTTTTCAGGTTCTCTCAGACTTTTTTGCGTATGTACAATGTCGCCGCCGTATTGCTTTTTAAGCAAGATTACTATATGTACATATTATTAATATTACATATTATTATATATATGCTTTGACACAAGAGAATAAATGCATTACTTCTTTGAGACTCTTTCTCACAACGCATTTGTGAGTCTCTCTCTCTCTCTCTCTCTCTTCTGTAATTTTGAATACCTACTTATTCCTCTCTATAAGCCTACCTTGTTTAGTATGCCTTGAGCTGTGTTAGTGATAGAGAACAAAGGGAGAGAGAAGACTCGCTCAGAGTAGATCAAAACTGACAATGTTAAAAGAGCGCGTGAACACTCACGTTCCTCTACATCAGTGCTGTCAGTAAAAAGGCAATTAGCCACAAATATTAGCAAATTTTAACTTTTTTTGTAGCCATTTTAGCAACTTTATTATAATACTAGCAATATTTATATTTTTATCAGGGTTTTCGCATTTTGTATACCTTTTTGTCATCGACTGCAGAAATTACGATTAATGGTAGTTCAAAAAGATATCGTAACTTGTATTTAGCTTAATAGATCGATTACACTGTAATAGGATTAGACTTGGACGATTTCATTTGGAGCGTCTGCTCCTCTGTGTTACTTTATTAGCAATGAATCTTACATATTCGTTCTGGGTTCAGCTAACCCGAAACATGCAATGCTTATATCTATGTCTTATATTTATTTGTAAGTATATTGGTGTACATATGTTGTGTATGTCTTGACCACTTGAGCTGCAAAGTTCAAGCTCAGCGTTCCCACGCGCTACGATCGGAATGTATATAAGTGGTGGATCGTATGACATATGCGCTGGTGTGTTCATATGTTTAAGTGTGGTCTTTTGGTCAAAATGCATGCTCAGCGTTGCCAAGGTATACTAAACAAGGTAGGCTTATAGAGAGAGAATATGTAGCTATTCAAAATGAAAGCAGAGAGAGAGAGAGAGACTCAGAAATGCGTTGCGAGAAAGAGTCTCAAAGGAGTAATGCGTTTGCTCGCTTGTGTCAAAACAAAGAAATTTGTACGTACATACATACATACATGCAAATGTATGTATATATGAATGTGAGTTTTGTGCTGCAAATAAAAAAGTCAAAGGGAACAAGAAAAAATTGTCCGCGGAGATGCTTCGCTCACAACTGCTGCAGGCAGACTGAAATGTATGTAGTTATGTAGAGATCGAGCGAACCAATCAGCCTACCTTGTTTAGTATACCTTGAGCGTTGCCACGTGCTACGATCGGAATGTATATAAGATCATATGACATATGCGCTGGTCTTTTAGTTATTTGCATATTTGTGATTATTTTGACAGAGTGTCACAATGTATGTATTTACTGTTATACCCTTTGATTTTTATTACTGGCAGGGTAGGTATACTACACCTCCTTTTTTAAAGAAATGACCTAATATATGTAGTCATTTAGAGAGTGTTAAAGTCGGTATAAAAATATTGAAATTAATAGTACAATAGTACTTTTATTTTTTGTATCTTATTTTAAAAGTGTCTAGTAAGTGTGATAAAAAATGTGTGAAATTAAAATGTGTTATCTCTTTGTAATATTGTATTTTAATATATTTGATTTACTTTAACTCCATTCAACTTTAAATTTTCATTCGACTTTCTCAGAGGAATTTAAATTTTCTTTATTTTATTCCCATTTATCATTATGTATTTCTTTATAATAAAAATTTTTATTTTTTATTAGGTTGATCAGACCTCTATTTTTTCATGAAACGTTTCATTGAATATATATTTTTAACCTATCCTTATGTACTTTTTGTTTCTTATTCTTACTATCTTTAATGTAAATGTTATCATTATCTTCTATTTATATACCCGGTACTCGAAGAGTATAGGGGTATATTAGATTTGTGGGGATAACGGTTGTGTGTAACGCACAGAAAGAAGCGTTTCCGACCCCATAAAGTATATATATTCTTGATCAGCATCAATAGCCGAGTCGATATAGCCATGTCTGTCTGTCCGTCCGTCTGTCCGTCTTCATTTGCGCCTATATCTCAGAGACTATTAAAGCTAGAGCAACCAAGTTTTGTATCCAGTCTCCTGTGTGATCACACTACTCCAAATGTAATTCAAAATTTCGCCCCGCCCCTTTCCGCCCACACAAAGGACGAAAGTCTGTGGCGAACACAATGTTGAAGATACGAGAAAACTAAAAACGCAGAATCATAGAAAATGACCATTTCTATCAGAGTGTTGAATCTGAATCAGATTGGATCATTATTATAGCTACAATGAAGAAAACCATTTCGAAAGTCATCATTCCCTCTCGCTCTCTCTCACACGCGGCCCCATCTGCTTTGCTTATTCGTTTAAATGAGCGCCTAGTTCTCAGAGACTATAAAAGCTAGAGCAACCAAACTTTCTATCCAAGCTCCTGTGATACCAAACCAGCACGAGTTTGTTTTTAAATTTTGCCACGCCTCTTTCCGCCCCCACAAAGGACAAAAATCTGTGGAATCCACAATTTTTAAGATAAATGAAAACCAAAAACGCAGAATCATTAAAAATTACCATATCTACCAGATTACCGAATCTGGATCAGATCGGATCAATATTATGGCCAGAAGAAACAAATTAAATTTCAGTGGCTACGCAACGCCTGCCAAGCGCTGACTCATTCCCTCTCTCTCTCTGTCCTGAACACTTGTACGTCTCAAATATATACATGTCATGTAGAAATGTAGGCGCATATATGTATGTATACAAAGCATATGTAAACAAAAATTGAAACATGTATAAAAATTCCAAAAATGGTTTGACTTCACTTTTTTTTTTATTTTAAATATTATTTTCGTCCCTTTTGAGAACATATAATAAATTTCATAAATCGTAAGCTCATAAATGTATGTATGTATATACTGACTGAGTACCGGGTATACCGCGGCTCACAACGTTCCCTTTCGTTTCTACTATATATGGCCCTAAATATACTTGGTCTAATTTGTGGCCTTCTTCATTTCTTATAAGTACTTTATCTCCTATTTTTAATTCAAAATTTTTTATTTTTTCATCGTATGCTAATTTTCTATAAGCCCTGGCTTTTTCTAACATAATTGTAGCTCTTTTGTATGCTATTTCTAATCTAAACTTTATTTCCTTAGAGTAGTCATCTAGATTATACATAAGATCTATGTAATTAGTTTTATTTAAATCTATGAACTGTTTTGGTAGTCTGCCAAATACTAGTTCGTATGGACAATACTCATGCGTTGCTGATGGCGTCGTGTTGAAGCAATAAGTGAAATATTGAATCCAGACATCCCAATCAGTTTTGTCTGCAGAGATGTTCTAGTCTTTGTATTCTATTAAAAGTTTACCGTACATTGTTTTGGAGTATGCTTGTTTTCGCATACATACATATAGCATATGTACATATTCCACGACTTCTCTTTAGACTTCATTCTTAGTACCGTTATCTCAAATTTGCGAGGCAGGTCGTCGGCTTCTTATGAAATAAGTATATGTGCATTCTGCTAATATTGTGCTTCAGAGTATAGTCGAGTGTTCAAGTGTACACAACACAAGTTCTTTTCTAATTAGAAAGTGAGTAAAACAATTTAAATTGTATTTGAGTTCAACAATCTTGTTGATAAAGCGATTTTATGTTAGAATGCCTCGTGGATCACATTTGTCGGACAAAGACCAAGGTCTGATCATAGGATTGGCCGAAGCTGGAAAAAATATTACTTATATTGCTGCCAGAGTTAATAGGCATAGAAACACAGTAGCCAATTTCCTCAGAAATCCAGAAAATTACGGGAAAAATAAGAGGACCGGCCGACCCACTGACATTGATAATCGCTGTAGGAGGCAAATTCGACGAATGGCAGTAGAAGACAGCATGTCATGCACTGAAATCAAACGTCAGCTACAGCTGAATGTGTCCAGTAGACGGGTAAATCAGATTTTACAGGAAAACGACACGGTTAAATATACTTCCCGCGAGGCTAAACCCAGGCTATTGAAACGCCACATAACTGCGCGCCTGGCATTCGGAGAAAAATATAAATTTTGGTCTGAAGAGTTCAAAAAAGTTATTTTTTCCGACGAAAAAAAGTTTAACTTAGACGGGCCAGACTGTTTCCAAAAGTATTGGCGGGATATAAGGCAACCACGTAAGACTTGCCATAAACGCAACCACGGTGGAGGATCCTTGATGATTTGGGCAGCATTTGGATATGAAGGAAAGTCTCCACTATGTTTTATACCCACGAAAACAAATGCAGAAGTATACATAGAATTGTTAGACACAACACTTATTGACTTTGCTGGACGCCTATACGGAGATGACTGGATTTTCCAGCAGGACAACGCGCCAATTCATACTGCGCGGAAAACAAAAAAATTTTTTTCGGATAGGAAAATACTTCTTTTAGAATGGCCTGCGATCAGTCCGGACCTAAACCCGATTGAAGATCTATGGGGAATACTGTCACGCAAGGTCTACAAGAATAACCGCCAGTTTGATACTGTAAAGGACCTTAAAAAGGCACTAATTGAAGAATGGGATCAAATTGACCTATCGACACTTCAAAACTTGTCAAATTCAATGGAAAATCGAATTAATCAAATGCTTCTTAATAAGGGAAAACATATTAACTATTAAATAGCTAAATTTATTGGACTGGACAACAAATTATTTAGTTTTTCTTTACTTTTATCATTTTGCACATATACTTATTTCATATGAAATGAACTTTGTTAATTAAATATTTTAAGTTTCTTGAAGATAAATTAAAAAAAAATGTTATATTTTTCAAACAATATATGTATCCTTAATAAGTTTAAAAAATCAAAAATTTTAATTATGTTTTTTATTGATTTTTTGTTAAAAAATGACAATGCACATATACTTATTTCACTGAGGTATGAACGAATGTATTCATTAAATGTTCGATGACTTCGTTCTATTGTCCCTAATGTTTGGTGATGATATGCAGTAGAGGTGAGATTCTCGATCTTCATATACTTGCATAAATCAGTTAAAATCTGGTTTTTATACTCTGTTCCCATGTCCGAGATGAACGTCTTCATTGGACCGAACTTGAGAATGAAATTTTCGAATATAGCCTTTGCGACATTATTTGCGCTTTTGCTTTTTATTGGAATGGCTCCTAAATATTTTGTAAGGTCACAAATTAATGTGTATATGTATTCATTTCCATTTTCTGATTTAGGTAGCGGACCAACTGTATCCACTATCACTATATCGAAAGCATTCACTGGTGTTTCTGTGAGAGTTAAAGGAGTTTTCGTGTGTGTCTTTGTTTTAGACATTTGGCATTTTTGACATACGTACTCTTTTATACGACGTGTCATATTTTTCCAGTAGTAGTGTCTTTTTATTTTTGCTAGCGTTCTGTGCCCTCCTTGAATTGGGTCGTCATGGTATGTAGACAATATTTGTTGTATCTCATTTTCATCTGTTATTTGGGTCACCGGCTGGAGTAGCGCTACTCTTAAGGATTTTAATATTTTATTGCCCATATTTTTAAATGAATCTATTGAAACTGATTCAAAGATCTTTTCGCTCGGTGCCATTTTGAGTTGGCTGATTTTTTATATACCGGACTCTTTTTCGAGCCTTTGGAAGAACTGACCTAGGTCGAGAATTCCATTGGTATATAAATAGCTAACTTCAATTCTTGCGATAATTTTATTTCCATGTTTAAATAAACATTTAGATTCTGTTATGCGCAAGGTCACTACTTTTCGTACTTCATCATTTGTAATGACTTCATGTACGTTGGGCTTGGATACATTTTTATGACTTTGCGTTGGCAGAAGTTCATATTTTTCTACTGTACAGTTTTTATTTTGTCTACTTTGTCGCCTGGTAGTGACTTTCAGGACTTTGTGTTGCATGTCTTTGAGTTCTTGTATAGTATACGTGAAAGCGCGTCTGCTACAAAATTATCTTTTCCCTTTAGGTATTCTACTGTGAAGTCGTATTCTTGAAGCTCTAGCCGCATGCGAGTTAATTTCGAACTGGGATTAGTCATAGAAAAAAGATATGTTAATGGTCTGTGATCTATTTTAACAGTAAAGTGTTTTCCATAAATATATGGTCTGAAATGGGTAATTGCGCAATGAATTGCCGCTAACTCTTGTTCTGTTGTGCTCTTATTGCTTTCCCCTTTTGTAAATGAACGAGATGCATAAGCTATTGGGAGTTGAATTTCGTCATGGTTCTGAGTTAGAACCGCTTCGCAAGCTTGTTTACTAGCATCTGTTATAATGCAAAATTCTTTGCGAAAATCAGGATATTGTAATAATGTGGGTTGCATAAGTTTTTCTTTAAGGTATTGGAATGCGTTTTGGCATTCACTTGACTATTCAAAAGGAACATTCTTTTTACATAATCTAGTTATGTGCCGTGAATAATCGGCGAAGTTTTTTATAAATCGACGATAATAATTTCAGAATGCTACAAATCGTCTCGCGCTGTCCGCATCATAAGGGACAGGATATTTTTTTATGACGTCAAATTTCTTGTCATCTGGCAATACTCCTTTGTCAGTGCATTTGTGACCTAAGAATGTCACTTCATGCATGAAAAATGAACATTTTTCTGGATGCAACTTTAGGTTATATTTCCTACATACATTAAAAACATCAGTTAAGTTTTTAATCATGTGTTTTTCGGAACATCCTATCACCATTAAATCATCCATATAAAGGAATGCCTGAGAGGGTTCTAAACCCGAGAATGCTATTGTCATCATTCTCTGAAATGAATTTGGTGCTATTTTAAGACCAAAAGGTAACCGCGTGAAGCGATATGAGCCATTGCTCGTAGAAAAAGATGTTATATTTCTTGAATTTTCTTCAAGTTCAATTTGGTGAAAACCTGACATTAAGTCAAGGCATGAAAAGTATTTAGCTCTGCCCAGTTGGTCTAGAATATCATCAATTCTGGGGAGCGGGAATTTATCTGAAAGTAATTTTTTGTTGATTTGGCGATAGTCAATTACTAATCGCCATTTCTTTTCTTCCGAATTTGGTAATGATTTTTTTGGAACTAACAAGAGTGGGCTGTTATACTCGGATACAGACGGTTCTACGATTTTGTCGTTTATTAATTTCCCTACTTGTTTTTGGATTTCCTCAACTTGGCTATGCGGGCTTCTGTAGTTTTTGATATAACTGGGTTCATCATCTTTAAGTCTTAATGTTTGTTTATAAAAATTATTTGTCGTTATTGGTTCGGTTTCCAGCCCGAACACATCACTATACTTGGTGCATAATTCTGTTAGTTGACTTCTGAATTGTTCTGGAAAAGATTTCTTTAATTTTGAAAGTACTTGTTCGCTTCTATTTTTTGGATTATTGTTTCGATTTTCGATTTTGTTTACTTTGACCAATTGGTCGAAATTAGTTGTGTTTAGAAGGCGAATGTATACATGTTGGGATGATGCTATTGTATTTGCAACATAAATTCCATTATGTATTTCTTGATTTGGAACAAATATATAGTCGTTTTCTGAATTAATGTCTATTTTTCGAATTACTTGGGATCTGGCTGGCAGAAGAACTGTATTGTTGCCAGCACTATATTTATTGGAACATAAATAGGATAATTTAAGTTTTAAGGTCTAATTATAAACCAGTCTTCACTTGGCTTGAAGTCTAATTGGCAATTAAATTTTTTTATAAAATCAATGCCTATTATTCCAGCACACGGTATTGAAAAATCTGAGTCTACTAAATGAAATTCGTGTGGAATAATATATTTTGTTGATTGAAGATCTATTGAAGTTATTCCTCGAGATTTTAATACACCCTGCCTTGGATTTTTATAATTTTGTCTTCTTGAATTTTGAAATTATCTGAATTTATTTTTAAAAGTGCGATATCTGCACCAGTATCTATTAGGAATGTGAGTTCATTTTCAGTTGAATGATTATAAAAAGTGACAAATATATTAAGACTGTAATTGATAGAATGAATCTTAGCATTTACTGATTGTTTCCTATAGGGTTCTGAGAGTTTTCCGACGCATTTTGCACCACTCTCACATTGTTATTATTGTAACCTTGGTTAAAGGTACCTCGGCCTCTTCCTCGGTTTTGGCTTCGTCTTCCTCCACGGTTATTGCAATTATTGTTGTAGTTGTAGTTGTTGTTATTGCCGCCTCGGTTGTAATTGTTGTGGTTGTAATTTCTGCCATGATTATAACCTCGGCCTCCTCTATTATTTTGATTTGCACCTCGTTGATAATACCGGACAGTGTTACTTTGACCTGTTACCTCCGTGCAACTATTGACAAATTTGGAGATGGCATCATTCATATTTGTGAACGTGCCTGCCTACATGATAAGTTTTACCTTATCAATCGAACAATTTTGGGTCATAGCTTTTACAGCTGTTGTAGTGCTGTATTTGCTTGCAAGTGCAGATAGAACTTCTAACGATTCTCCTTTTACTGCATTTGACAGTTGCGTAATCATTGCAGCAATTGTCTTCTCATTACTTATTAGATTTCTCGCATGGCCTTTTAGTTTTGTTTTTATAAGGCTTATGGCTGTTAGCTCATGTGTGCCTTTTAAGGTATCCAAAAGATTCAGAGAATCTAGAAAACTTTGCAGATTTTCCGGTTTACCATCAAACTCTGGTAATAGAGATGTGGCTAGCTTGATAAATTCTGTAACTGTTTGTGCCATTTCAGAGATTGCTATCGTTTCTAGTTTCGTTTCGATTGGATCGCTTTCTTCCAGTGCTTCGATGTCACTATCAGATTGATCGTCGTTTGACTGAGTTGATTCGTCCAATTCTTTTAATTGGACGGGATCAAACTCCGCTAATTGATTTAGATTTTCTGGCACTTTTATCTGAATGTGTCGCCTATTGCTGACAGTAATTAATCTTGTGCTTAGGGATTTTATTACCCTCAGACATTCACTTTTATGCTCAGTTGTGAATTTGTTTTTGAAACGATTTACTAAGGTAACTATGTAATTATATTCCTTTACTAAAATTTCTGGGTGATTTTTCAGAGTCTCTGCTTTTATAACTGCATCCTTATTAATGCATTTGTAAGATTTATGAAATTTGTAACGGAATGCGTCTATATGTTTCGCAATTTCGTTCCATTCCATTCTTTTAACGGAATTATCCTACTTTTGTAAGCGTACTAAGCACTAAGAACTAAATATGGGTTTTCTTCTTTTATTAATTTTTCCCTGACATATGGTAGGGTTGAAAGTACCATTGCACTATGGTCCGGAATTCGATTATTTTGGCATAAACTCAAAATTTTTATGTCAATATATCGTACTTTAGCAATTATTTTCTAAAAGTAAATTTATCATATAAATTAAAAACAAACAAAAAACTGACCGAAAGCTTCACTTGAGCTTTTTATGAGCTTTTAAAAGTTCAGTATTGATCAGCTGATTGCGAGAAGGCAATTCGCGCCAAATTATTTGTTTACTTTTGCACATGATACGATTGTCAATACGCATCCACAAATTATAGTAAAATATGGAAAATAAAGGTCAAGGTATGTAGTTTTTAATGTATGTTTTTAATATATGTGTAGTTATAGAGTTTTTGTGTTGTGCAACAACCAATTTATGTGTATTTTTACAGAAAATTCTAACATGTCCCCTGTGTTTCGTGGAGTATAACTAATTTTCTGACAATTTCTGACAAAAGTTAAAAACGCCAGTTTGTACCTTTAACTATTTTTTTGACGGCAAAATAATATATTTTGCCCGTTTTTGCTCGTTTTCTAATAATCTGATTTTATATAGGCAAGTTCGAGTTCAGACATAGCGACCTCATACACATTTGGAGCGGTAACAATCAACAAATAAATTACGTTTATGATTACGTTTATTCCACAATCAACAATAACCATCTGGAATTAAAAAGGAAAGAACAGATTGACAAAAAAATAGCTCATTTTGAATTATTCATTAAAAGAAAACTGCCCGAGTGTAACAGACAGTTAGATCGATTTATGTCCAAACATACTAAGTGGATGGCTTCTAAAATTACAATTTTTGTTAATGAGTGGGAAAACTGTAAGACACCACAGAAAGTGGGACGTCGAAACTCATCTTACCCAAATGCGGGAGCAAGATTGAAAAGGAAACTGGCATCCGAACTGGCAAGTGAAAGTGATCTTTCAAATCTTTGACAAATCTTTTGATTCTGTATCTGCTAAAAAAGAAGGCAAGAGTGACGTTGCCTTTGTTCTTAAAGAAACCTTAACAAAACCTGAATTTCTAACCGAATCGAAGCTTTCGCAAGTAGAAAATTCTCGTCGATAACCAACTTCAATGAAAATATTTTAAAAAAGTTTCACATTATATTAATAGCAATTTCATCAAACTATTATATAAATTCCGACAAATTTCGTTCTTTTTGCGATACAACTTTTCAATTATATATGCAAACATATCCTTGGTACCCCATGTCACCAACGATCCATAAAGTACTGGTCCATGGGTTTCAAATCAATAATTCGGCGTTGGTTTCACTTGGATGCATAGGCGAAAATGCGAGTGAAGCCCGTAATAAATTTTACAAAAGGGACCGACTATCACATGCCAGGAAAAATAATAGAATCAATACGATGACTGATATTTTCCACAGAGCGATTGATTCCTCGGATCCACTTTTATCAACAATATGTTTAAAAGAAAGAGAGCGAAAAAATAAGAAAAAATCACTTCCGAAGGAAGTAATAAGGCTTTTGGATATACCATCTAATTTTCAACCAGATCCATCAGAACATATATTGGACTCAGATTCTGATTCGAGTTCTGATTCCGAAATTCTTAATGTAGAACTAGAAGAAGAAGAGTTTGATTATTTATAAAACAATATTCATATACCCATTTATTATGTTTGTTAATATTTTATTTTAAAATATAAAAATATCATTTCTGAAGATGAAAACAGTATAGAGCTTTTTTGAATCCTAAGTCATAACAGTAGTTTATATGGGAGGCAAGAGAGGGCGTGGTCGCACGGACTTCAAATTTTGTCTACAAACTATTTATGATTTAAAAATAAAACGTACAAAGTTTCAAGTCTGTAGCTTTATTTTTAGAGTTTATGCCAAAAAAATTGAATTCTGGACCATAGTGCATTGTGTAGATGTGAATTTTCTCTTTATTCATCTCTAGATGCCATCTAGGTGCATTTCCCTATTCATGTATCTTTTCTTGATAATTTTGTTATGCTTAACATAGAGTGTAAGCAGAAATTGCAAAACTAATACTATCGTGATAACACTACTCGACAAATTTCATCTTTTTTTTTCCGCTGTCTCCAAAAATGACTTTTTCTAATAGATTGGGAGATTTAAAATTTTTTTAAGAATTATGGTTTTTTTTTCATGGAGTAGTTTTTTTTTTAAGAATTTTTTAAAAATCTGGTATTTTTTGTCATAGGTAGTGCTTCTATTTTTCACATAACTCTCGTTTCATACAACTGGTTGTATTGAACTTTGCAGTTAAAAAATGCTGATTAACGCAGCTATAAATCCGACTCAGACACTTTGTAGCAGCATCTTAACGTCTGGCAGATATTAAGCTTCCAAATTAAAATTTCGTCATTTTTTTCGGTATTTTTTACCCGAAATTTTTACTTTGAAAAAATCGAAATCGAAAAATCGAAAAAAAAAAAAAAATAAATGAATGTCTTGATTTTTGGTTTAAGATAGACACATTAACTATGCGTCGTTTAAGGTATCGCTTATAAAAATATAAAATCAAACGGCTAAGTTATAACCGTTTGACCAAAACGACCCTAAATTACTTTTCCCTGAAAAAATACCGTCCGGTACGTTTTTGGTCCAACTTCCAAAATGGGATTGCAAAAAACAAAACGGACCTGTAATTTTGGTTTTACCGAGTCTTAGCTATTGATATATATCGGATATATATCCTACCTGGTCATATTTATTTGGGGTGTAAGTGTTGTGGACAGTTTTATTCCTTCTCCCTTATACCTATGCCTTGGTGAGGATAAATATACATAAATACCTGTTAGGGTCAAATGTTGACCTTTTTCCTTCACAGGTGCTGGTCCCGCAGATATTTGACCTTTCTCCTTCAAGCTATTCATAAAAAAGGATATATAACTCTGTACCTATAGTATCCCTGCCTCAGTGTAGTTCTGACTTCCAGCAGAATACGATCGTGTGTTTTCGAAAAATACCAATTGTTTCTAATTGAAATGGACAACCCAAGTCGGTCAACTTCATGTGCTTACCGAGCAGACTCGTTTTGCTACATATGTGGAAAGTATATGACCAGCAAAGAAGAAAAAATCGTTTTTACCGAAAAGTACCAAGAACAGTATAAGGAAAACTATAAGATGTGGCCCAAAAGTATTGGCGAAGAGTGGGCTCCAAGCTGTATATGCAAAACGTGCAAATTGAATTTAACAGCATTTAATAAAGAGGATAGCCTATGGGATAGCCGAGATAGAAAAGAGCATTATACAAGAAAGAACTGGGAAAAACGGAACGAAAATACTTTGGGACATCACAACGTACAAAATGCAGCTCTTGTGAAAGTCCAAGACATTATATTACCACCATTGCACATTAAGCTAGGACTGATAAAAAATGTTGTTAAAGCACTGGATTACGAAGGTGAATCGATGAATTACCTCAAAACTGTTTTTCCACGTCTGTCGCTGGCAAAAGTTAAAGAAGGCGTATTTGATGGCCCCCAAATTCGAAAACTACTGAAAGATGATGGATTTGAAAATATTTTATCTACGAATGAAAAAGCAGCCTGGAACTCATTCCGACTGGTTACAACCAATTTTCTTGGTAACAGAAAGAGTGATGATTACGTTAATATCGTTCAAGACCTACTTAAGAATTATAAACAAATTGGAGTCGACATTTCACTCAAAATCCATTTCCTGCACTCCCACTTAGACTTTTTCCGCCAAACCTTGGGGATGTTAGTGATGAACACGGAGAGAGATTTCACCAACAATTAAAAGCTATGGAACGACGGTATCAAGGTGTTTGGAATGAGAATATGTTGGGCGACTATGTGTGGACTCTCATAAAAGAATCTGACTTAAATGACAAAAGAAGACAGACAAACCATTTTAAAAATAGTAACAAGCAATAACAATAAAAATATTTAAGTATCATAACACTTTAATAGATTCAAGTATTTTTCGGTATTTTTTCAGATAAAATGAGATTTGGGTCGTTTTGGTCAAACGGTTATAACTTAGCCGTTTATTTTTATAAGCGATACCTTAAACGACGCCTAATTTATGTGTCTATCTAAAACCAAAAATCAAGGCATTCAAATATTTTTTTCGACTTTTCCTGAGGTTTCAAAGTCAAAATTTCGGGGAAAAAATACCAAAAAAATTATGAAATTTTTATTTGGAAGCTAATATCTGCTAGACGTTAAGTTGCTGCTACAAAGTGTCTGAATCGGATTTATAGCTGCATTTATCAGCTTTTTTAACTGCAAAGTTCAATACAACCAGTTGTATGAAACGTGAGTTATGTGAAAAATAGAAGCACAACCTATGACAAAAAATACCAGATTTTTAAAAAATTCTTTAAAAAAAAACTACTCTATGAAAAAAAATAAAACATTCTGTAAACATTTTTAAACATCCAAATCTATCAGAAAAAGTCATTTTTGGAGACAGCGGAAAAGTCGTGTCGACTAGTGTAATTAATAACAGGAGTCACAATGCGTTTATGTCATCCGCATGATCAACTATCTAGACGTTGTTTACAACGTTAGCAGTGTTATCTTTTGCCTCACTGGAGTCACTAAACCACCCCATTATGTAGTTTTAATTGTCTATAAATATTCAATGAAAAAAAAATTTTTTTTTGTGATCTAATCCTTCATGAAAGAAAATTGAATTTTATTTTTAAAATCTTGGTTTTGTCTTCCATTTAATCTTTATCTTTTAATCTTATATGTGATTTTACCAAGAAAGAGAGTGAAGAAGAAAAAAAAATATATATTCCTCTATTTGAAAATCGAAAATAAAAATTGGAGTGATATTTTCATTGCAATGAACTTTTTGCAAGATTTATCAATTACTCAAAGATTCTAAACGCAGCTGAGAATAAATACTCAGCGCCAGAGACGTGGAAAAGTTAGTTATTTAGTTATGTGGTTGGCTCACAATTCAAATTACATTTCATATTTATATAAAAAAAATTCTCCAACCACATATGTTAGTAATGAAAGCCTAACAGGTTTTAGTATTTTGCGACTTGCACTGACGCGCGTTAATTCGCATGTAGAAATTAAATCTATGGCAAGTTAAGGCCTTGCGTGGCTTCGCTCGGCTGCGAAGTTTTAATTCTGCTTTTAATTCGTTGATGCGCTCTATGTAGCGCTGTCGATCTTCTGGTGTCGTCGCTGCCACCAGCAAATCTTGTTGCAGGCGCTTTTGTTGAAGTAGCTTCCTCACTTGTCCTCCACGTTTCGTCTTCTTTTTTTCTTCAGATTTTTTCTCCTGCCGT
This sequence comes from Drosophila affinis, assembly GCA_037356375.1. NCBI lineage: Eukaryota > Metazoa > Arthropoda > Insecta > Diptera > Drosophilidae > Drosophila > Drosophila affinis. Next base: position 36,410,377 of record CM074802.1, on the reverse strand, counting down.
GCCCGGTATTCAGCTATTGAGAGTGGGTGTGGTCCATCGTTTGGAAACAATTTCAGGTGCTCCTGAATGGAAGGTGCTTCCCTTTGCTCAATAGGAGCAGAATCTATCTTGTCGTCACTCATAAGGGCTTATGAGCGTGTTAATCAGTGCCGGCGCGGGTCATCGCACAGGCTGCACATGAGTTTTTGGGCGTTTGGGGTGTTTATGTGTGTGGTTGATGTTTCAAATTAGCTTGTTTTTGTTGTTTGTTGTTTTGTCACAGCACTTTTGTTGTTTTATTAATTATTTAAACTTGGTTTGTTTTTTTTTTAATAATGCAATTATAGCATTGTAGCTTCGTGAACTTGTCACGGTCGCCATGTAATAGGATTAGACTTGGACGATTTCATTTGGAACGTCTTCTCCTCTGTGTTACTTTATTAGCAATGAATCTTACATATTCGTTCTGGGTTCAGCTAACCCGAAACATGCAATGCTTATATCTATGTCTTATATTTCTTTGTAAGTATATTGGTGTACATATGTTGTGTATGTCTTGACCACTTGAGCTGCAAAGTTCAAGCTCAGCGTTCCCACGCGCTACGATCGGAATGTATATAAGTGGTGGATCGTATGACATATGCGCTGGTGTGTTCATATGTTTAAAAAATGCATGCTCAGCGTTCCTACGTGCTACGATCGGAATGTATATAAGATCGTATGACATATGCGCTGGTCTTTTAGGTATTTGTATATTTGTGATTATTATGACAGAGTGTCACAATGTATGTATTTACTGTTATACCCTTTGATTTCTATTACTGGCAGGGTAGGTATACTACAACACTACTCGATAAAATTCAATTTTTTTTTCCGCTGTCGCCCAAAATGACTTTTTCAGATAGATTTGGAGACTTAAAATTATTTAAAGAATTATGGTTTTTTTTCCAGGCTTAGTTTTTTTTTTAAAGAATTTAAAAAAAATGTGGTATTTTTTGTCATAGGTAGTGCTTCTATTTTTCACATAACTTAAGTTTCCTACAACTGGTTGTATTGAACTTTGCAGTTTTAAAAAGCTGACAAATGCAGCTATAAATCCGACCCAGACACTTGGTAGCTGCAACTTGACGTCTGGAAGATATTAAGCTTTCAAATTACAATTACATTAAACAAAATTAGCATGTAAAGGATATACAAAATATACAATTTTTTGTATTTTGGGCATGCGTCATCGGAAAATAATATTCTCCATTCAATTCTAAAGTAATGGGTGTTTTTCTCGACAGCGGCGTAGTCAACAACCAATACAAACAAGCAGCCTTACAATATGTGCACACATACAGTTACAGTCACGTACAGAACGTGTGAAACTAAAGCGCTCTCTATCTCTCCGTCTATCTGTCTCTCTCTAATTCACGCTGGAATACTTTTAAATTCCAACCAGTCAGGAATTGAGCTCAAAATTTTTTATGGCGCGGCACATCTTAGTGTTTATATTGTCTTTGGTCCCACCAACAGCCAAATTTAGGTTAGAGAAAAGCTGGTAGCCGAATAATTCCCAATTATAGCTGTTTAAATTAATTTATTCATTAAGATAGTTTTGACATTATTAGAACTAGTATCAAAGGAAAAAAAATGGAAAAATTGGTTATAGTTTCGGCAAAGGCTACGGAAAGATTCATAATCCGAGTTGTTAGAAAGACAGAGTTGGAGATGAAGAGGAAAGTAATGCCTAGTCGCGCGGGAAGGGGCAGCAATACCAATAAGGCTGATGAGGGCAGTCGATTCGACCTCACCAGAGAGAAGCTTATGGAGGAAGCGGAGCAGGAAGACTTGGAGGACGAAGAGACTGGAGGTTAATTAGGCGCAATCTACTTTCATAAGAAGGGAGATGTATCGAAGGATCTCAATTGAGTCCGCGGAGAGCAAAGATGAGGAATTGTTTTTGAACTGATTCGAGCATAATCTGAAATTTTTGGTAGTGAGGAGACCAGACACAAGAACCATATTCCAAGATAGGCCGGACCAGAGAAACATACAGAAGTTTTGTAGTATACGGGAATGTAAATGCCTAAGACCATCTTTTGACAAATCCAAGGTCTCCTTTGGCTTTGTTAGAGATAGTAGAGATTTGAGAGTTGAAACATAGATTAAGTACAAAGGTAATGCCCAAGTCGTTAACTTTGAAGAGGCGTTGTAGGATAATGTTAAAACGTATGAGAATGTTAGAGGCAGAACGTTGATTAAGCACCAATTGTTAAGAGCGTCAAGATCTGAATGCAAAGATAGTGGGGACAAGGGGTCACTGTAGGAAAAACATAGCTTAACGTCATCAGCATATATTAGGATACGGGAATGAGATAACATTTGAGGAAGATGCATAGGTTAAATAGCAAGGAACCCAGACGGCTACCTTGAGGAACCCCCGATGAGACAATAACAGGTTAAGAGACAGGAGTTAAAGCAGACACGTTGAGAACGGTTACAAAGGTAAGAATTAGTCCACTATAGAAGCTTAGTCGGAAACCCTAGAAGAGACAGTTGATGAATAGGTAGATTATGATTGACGGAGTCGAAGGCTTTACTAAAGTCATTATAAACGACATCAGTTTGACACTGTTTAGCAAATCCCGAAGTTACAAAGGTGGAAAATTCAAGGAGATTAGTAGAAATGTTTAATTAGTAGTGATGTTTAATGAATCCATGCTGTGATTTAGAGTATACAGAATTACAAAAATGTTGCAGCTGAGAAGTGATGATTTTTTCGAAGAGTTTAGGAATGGCTGATAAGTTGGAAATACAGCGTTAGTTAGAGACATCAGATTTATATCCCTTTTTATGAAAGGGAACTATGTATATAGGATTCTTTCCAGACGGTGGGAAAGTCATCAGTCTTGAGAAACAAGTTGAAAAGTTTTAGGAGAGGCACACAAAGAGACTCTGCACAAAGTTTAAGAACAGCACTCGGAACCGAGTCTGGCCCAGTGGAGAACGAAGACTTGCACGATTTTAATTTTGTTAGGAAACCATCATAGTCGATGAATGGGGGAAGGATACAGGTAGAACTATTTAAAGGGATAGGATAAGAGTAACTACTACTAAAGTCGATGAGGCTAGGATAGAGGGAAAGTTAATAGACGGGGCAGAGTAGCAACGTTGGAAAACGGAAGCGAACAGATCAGCAATATCACAATCCCTATCAGCATAACTACCATTTAAGTGTAGAGAAGAAGGAAATCGGGAAGATTTACATTCAGAGTTAATAAACTTGAAGAATTTTTTAGGATCGCGTTCAAAGTTAAGCTTGCATTTGGTCAAGTATCTATGGTAGCACAATTTATTAAATAAGTAAAATTTCGATTTTGCAATTGAGTACTTCGAAAAGTCTGATTGCAAACCAGATTTTTTAAACTTCTTGTACATACGGGATTTAAAATTCTTCAGATTTATTAATCTCGGGGTGAAAATAGAGCTATATAATGCTTTAATTTCCTAGAAACTGTCAAGGAGTGACCAATCAATCTGAGATAGGTGAGCATTTAAGGAGAGAAATTCAGCCTTTTTAAAGCAAAGATATTCGAAGGCTGAATAAACGACTTTATAGGGCCTTAAGTAGGCAACAGAAAATCAATTGAAATGTGGGATGGTATGGGTCTTCAGGGAATGATAGAGGTGATCCTCGACCTACCAAGGTGCTCGAAACATCGATAGTAAAGACGAGATCAAGGGTCCTACACATGTTGTCACGAATGACATTTACCTGACCCAACGATGTATCGGACGGAGAATCAACGAAATCATGCTGCATAGATGGGAACATAAAGTTTGAGTCTTCGGATGAACACCAAGTGATATTTGGGAGATTAAAGTCACCAAGGAAAATATGACGATCAGAATCACTAAGCTGAGACGAAATTAATATATGAATAAATTAAAAGAGCACATCGAATGTGAACTACGATTATTTCAATAGTGATGAGCTCATCGATGGAAAAGAATTGGAAAGTTAAGTCGGAACGAACAGCAATTAAGATGCCGCCTCCTCGAGATGGTCGATCAGATCTATATATGTTATAATTATCTACAAAAATCTCGGAATCCGAGATTAAGGAATTGAGCCATGTTTCAGAGAAAGCGATAATATCGGAATCAAAAGGTGCATTATCAGTAGGTATGTAATTCGGTGAGCTTACTGCACAGGCCACGTACATTCTAATAAGTAATGTGGGGAAGAATTCAGTTTTTTTTACATAGATGGTAAATCGGTAGATGGTGTTGGAAGGATTCCTACACGAGGTGCGGATTGCGAAGATCGAGATCGTTTATTAAAGATGTGACAGATAGTGTGTTCGAGCCAGAAAGAGGGTTCTAACACAGTCTTGACAAACTTCTCTGGGAAAAGAATCTTAAAGGACTACTACTTACTACGTTTTTCCTTGAAGGTAAATTTAGTTACAACGATGGCAGAGGAGCTATTGATGTTAAGTTTGGAGAAGATATAATCTCGAACCATTACATCCGTAGCCGATTCCATAAGACGCGAGACAAATATAGAGTTTAGAGGAGCGACAGCGAATAGAGTAGATCGGTCAAGAGGGGTCACATGATTTATGGGTGAGGCAGAGGCGGGTTCTACCCGAGGAGCAGGTCCGGATGAGATAGCGGTAGCTGAGGAGCCAGTGCCAGCCGGTGTGGAAGGAACTACTTTAACTTCCATGCTGACAGCAGTATCGACGACTTCCTTAGGGGGCACAGTGATGCCGACAACGGGACGATCATTAATGTCCGGTTGGACAACCTGGGTAAACACAGGTACGGGATAATCATTACTATACTCGTACAGTTAAACATCCTTGGCAGACACGGGCATAGGTGAACAGCCAGCAGGTGAAGAGCCAGACGTCTCTTTCGATGTAGATGCATGTACATCGATTTCCTTACCGCCAAATTCGATCAAGGCTGGTGAACTGATTGGAGGAGCGGGTGTGTCGTTAACTGCAAGGCAATTAGAGCTGTGAACACTGGGCAGACTAGGAGTAACCTTTCTTCTCTTTGAAGACTCATTTATAATTTCAAGATTTTTAAAATGATTTTCCATTGAGATAAACCTATCTGTAGCGAATTCGTTATGAGCCTGTCTCATAAAGGTTCTCATACCGGCTTCAACTGCCCTGCAATCCCAACAAGTCCAGTTGAGACCGCAGCGAGTCCTGAGCAGATCGCCAACGCGACCACCCATTTGAGGAAAACCTGCGCAGCTAGTGTGAGCTGTGTGGAAAAACTGCGATCGGAGAATCGGGAGCTTAAGGCCAAGTTAGGGACGAAGTTGGCGCAGATAGGTCTTGTTCAGGACATTGCTCTATATAAGCGCTAAATGCAGGAACTGCAGCGCGACCTTACCGATACAGCAAAGGGTTTTATATCCATACTTAACGAAATTCGAACATCAACTTCTAAAAGTTCTACCTTGCTAAATTCCCCGCCATTTCATGAAATTACAGAAATTCCCGATGACTTGGACGTGCCCTCCACAAACCATTTTCGACATGAAGCGCCGATTGCTGCATTTGACGATCTATACGGGACTCATCGCAACATCAGTCAATATCAAGGCCGTCATCCACGCCCAAAGAGGACTCTTCAAAAAGGCCGCTAGAAAGATAGCGGTCCGGCCCCTTCAGGGTGGATCTGTTGAAAGCCTTTGCCTTCCAACGGGGGGTGAATGTTCGGGGCAGATTCCCACCGACTAGCGGCTGGCCAAACAGCCGCATATTTGCATTGCTACATATTCATACATATATACATATTCTGTAAATTCTTGCACTCTCAAAGCACGCTCTTCTCTTCGTTATCTATGCTCGGCATTATCTATGATTGCCGAACGAAGAGAAGCGGCGCTCAGCGATCGGAGCGACAATGCTAGCTATGGGAAGGGCAAGCAAGGGCCACTCGCCGTTTAGACATCACCCATTAAAGAACATTCGTAATTTTATTTCTGCGCCGCGTTTTATTTATTGTAAATAATTTTTCGGCCGATCGGGGATAAAAAGCATTATCCCCACAAAGGCAAAAAACTGAACAAAAACATAACAAATTAATCCATATCATTTCAGTGGCGATGCAATTAAAGTTCCCGAACGAGCCCACTGAAAATACTGTTGTTAGTGGCCATACGTAAGCCCATTCACAAGGTAAAGAGTAGCACGTTTAAGAAAAGTTCTAAACCAAAAATTACAGGGCTCGTGGATCCCCAAAAAAATATAAATATTTGTTTTAAATTAAAACGAGAGAGAACGTTGTGAGTCGCGGCAAGGGCCGCTGATCTACTTTATACCCGGTACTCAGTCAGTATACATATATATGTATGACCTTACAATTTATGTAATTTATTAGGGGAGTGTAAGGTATCGTGGCGTGTAAGGTATGGTGGCGGACTTTTCATATTTGGCATGTTTTATTTGCGAAGTATGACAGTGACAACGTCATATTTCCACCAATAGCATGTAAGGTATGATGGCGGACTTTTTGTAAGGTATAGTGGTGGATCATTTTTTAGCACGAGTTTCAATTGTCTTTGCCTTTTTGTGTACAGAAGTGTAAAAGTTAACACTCAGCAGCGGATATTTGCAATTTGGGCACCGGGTTTTTGTCTTTAGACAAGAAAGGAAAAAAGAGCGTCTTCAAGAAGAACAACATCAGAGCAATCCACAGGCAAAAGAGTGAAGCTCGAAAAAGAAGAAGAAGATGCTGATCGAGATTTTCAATATATGTAAGTTCTTTCTTGTTCTGTTATTTTTCATTATTTTCAATAGTTTAAATAAATGATTTTCAGATCTACATAATGTATTAGTTGATCCGCCACCATACCTTACAAATTTCAAAAATGGAAAAAATTAATAGTTTGCGCGAGAAGCTGCAAAATTGCATTCTATTTAAATTTAAGCAACCGTCTCTGACAGAAATATGCTCAATAGATGTCAGCAACTGCCTGCTTTTGAAATTTTGAAAAATATTGTTTTTTGAGAGAGGGAGATGCAAAAATCAAAGTGTCCGCCACTATACCTTACACTCCCCTAATTTATTATACACATGTTCGAAAATTGGAGAAATTAAATTTTTAGCGTAAAAAAATCTCAAATAATTAAGATATTTATATCTTAGATGTTATCTGTTTCTAATTTTATTTACATATGTCTGCTACATTTCTATATATGTATCTGCGTTATTGGTTTCCTCGTAACTACAAAACTGTTCAAGCCACAGATTTTCGTCCTTTATGTGGGGAGTGAAACTGTATTTAAATACACTTGTAACAGTGTGATATCACAGCAGTCTAGATACAACATTTGGTTGCTCTAGTTTGCATAGTCTCTGGATCTAGGCGCTCATCGGGTCTGGGAATTTTTATACCCGGTACTCGAAGAGTATAGGGGTATATTAGATTTGTGGTGATAATGGATATGTGTAACGCCCAGAAGGAGGCGTTTCCGACCCCATAAAGTATATATATTCTTGGTCATCAAAAGCCGAGTCGATATAGCCATGTCTGTCTATTTGTCCGTCGGTCCGCCTGTCCGCCTGTCCGTCTTCATGAGCGCCTAGATCACAGAGACTATAAAAACTAGAACAAGCAAGATTTGTATCCAGTCTTCTGTGAGTAGCTATTATATAGGCAATCAACTATAGGACAGTGTCAGGTATAGAAAAAACAGACAAAGAAAAAGAAAGTGCAAAATGATTCAAGGACATTGTGACCCTTTTACCAGGAGTTCATTAAAAAAACGACCTCTAAACTATTACCAGATTCATTTCAAAGGGATGAAACATCTGTTTGAAGGTTGTTTGAATCGCCACACGAAACCAATCGAGGAAAACCGGTCCATAATAAATATGAGGGAGGAGAGAGATCTATTTGAGAGTATGAAAAACCTGTTTGAGGGTTGTTTGAATCGCAACATGAAACCGGTCCATAATAAATATGAGGGAGGAGAGAGTATGAATGAGAGGCAAAATAAATAAGAGGGAGGAGAGAGAGTATAAGTGAAAGGATCGAGATCTATTTGAGAGTATATTTGGACACGAGTGAAAGAGGACTGAGATTAAAGTTAGTTCACATTTTTGCCGAGTGAAAGAGGACTGAGATTAAAGTTAGTTCACATTTTCGCCGATAGGGGGCGCCACCCAAGTAGTAATGAAAAGGGATTCCGGTTTTTAGGTGCCGGTGGCGCCATCTGTTGATGAGATCGTCGATGACCTAACATAGAGGGGGCTGTATGATCATGTCAAAATACATGATGAGATCGTCGATGACCTAACATAGAGGGGACTGTATGATCATGTCAAAATGCATATAGAATATTTTATTTACATTGTATTATGACAGTACATTTTTTAAGAAAAGAGTATTTAAATATCCGTAAAGAGGTTTGAGTACACATTAAGAGTGAAACATATATAGACAGGATAATCAAATAGTAAAAGACGCCGGCACCTAAAAACCGGAATCCCTTTTCATTACTACTTGGTCGGCGCCCCCTATCGGCGAAAATGTGAACTAACTTTAATCTCAGTCCTCTTTCACTCGGCGAAAATGTGAACTAACTTTAATCTCAGTCCTCTTTCACTCGTGTCCAAATATACTCTCAAATAGATCTCGATCCTTTCACTTATACTCTCTCTCCTCCCTCTTATTTATTTTGCCTCTCATTCATACTCTCTCCTCCCTCATATTTATTATGGACCGGTTTCATGTTGCGATTCAAACACCCCTCAAACAGGTTTTTCATACTCTCAAATAGATCTCTCTCCTCCCTCATATTTATTATGGACCGGTTTTCCTCGATTGGTTTCGTGTGGCGATTCAAACAACCTTCAAACAGGTGTTTCATCCCTTTGAAATGAATCTGGTAATAGTTTAGAGGTAGTTTTTTTAATGAACTCCTTGTAAAAGGGTCACAATGTCCTTGAATCATTTTGCACTTTCTTTTTCTTTGTCTGTTTTTTCTATACCTGACACTGTCCTATAGTTGATTGCCTATATAATAGCTACTCACAGCTATAAGCTATTGTAAAATCTAGTGAACTGTGAACAAAGATGGACGACCTTGAGATCATTTTTGTAAATTCACAACCGGAATCACCCATAAATCTTGACTCTCAGCCAGACTCCGTGGACCTGTCCTTGATTTTTGGGATTAAGACTCAAAACGCTCTGGAGAGAGATCTCGAGAATTTAAACGATATGTATGAGATTCAATGGGATGATGATGATTCCATAATTGCAATGTCGAATCCTTATTCATCATACGTTTTCCCGGATGATGACGACATTTTTGATTTGGTTGATGAAAGGCATCACCTCCAGGAACTACTTCGGGATGAAGATGACGCTGAATTAATAGCTGCGGTGGAAAGAGCTGAGGCTGAATTTTAATATTACGATTATAGTTATAATATAAATATTTTATGTATTTGTCTAAAAATAATAAATATTTTTTCTCAATGGTTTCGTTTTTACTTTTGATTGGTTGAATTTCGCTTCCTCTTATTACACGTTACATCCCTCAAAGAGAATCAGGGGATTCGTTTGAAACTGGTTTTCCAAGTTAGGATTACATGTTACATCCCCCAAAGAGAATCAGAGGATTCGTTTGAAACTGGTTTCCAAGTTAGGATTACACAAAAACAATAAGTGGATTTCAGGTAGAATTTCAGGTGTATTTATTGGTTCAATTTCATATTCTATTATATAAGTTACATTTATCTGAAGCTCATTTATCTGATTCATTCTCACTCAACAACCAATCAGATTTAAGACATCTGGCTTTTATATAATTAGAACGATTGGTTTTCATCTTTCAATTATGTACTAATGAGTGTATAAAAGACCATGTAATCTTGAATAAATAATTTAGTATAAAACAGTGAGTAGTTTGAACACTTTCTATTATTATAATGGTATGTAAAGAACTATTCTTTTTCTTATATAAAATGATAAGCGTCTAATAAAATGTGTATGTACTTAGGCTTTCCTTGAGATACTTAACGAGATAGAGCCTGCGATTGGATACACCAAGGTAGAGGATCTATGTATAGGATTTGAGTACAAGATCACGGGATGCAAACTCAAAAAAACATCATTTGGAAATAAAGTAGTCCTTTATTTAACTGATAAGGACAACGAACAACTTTGGATATTTTTACCCAAAAGTTATGTTAACAAATTTTCCTCGAAAACACCCTTCAAGTTGTTGAAGGATCATGGAATTTCACATCTTATATATAAAGGAAAAGAGATGACTAGATATAGCACTGCCCATTTCCAATTTATATGTAAAGAATAAATAAAGAATTCAATGGAATACATCTGATTTGTGTAAGAGAAGAAGAGACAACTAACCATGTACAGAATAAATAAGGACAAAAGGATTACATATGTATACGTTTACACATGTAAAAAAGAAACCATTTACAATATGCATAGATAAACATATGATTACAAGTGTAAAGGTTTGGATAGAAAGAGTCCTGCTCTTTGAATCAACAACAGTATCAACATCATCACCAACAACACCAGTCGTAAGATGTACGCAAATCAAATCAAACTGTTTTTGATGCAATTCGAAGAGATGATCTTCGAGGAGCACGTGACCAGCCTGGAAACCCTAATGACAATTTTGGAGGATCTGGAGGAAAAGGGGCTGCAGTATTCAAAGTTTGGGTTCCATTATAAACTGTGTCCCTGGAGCGATGACGATGCTACTGATGGACCTGACACATGTCTGTGTCATACGTTACCAGCTAAAAAAGCTCAAGCATTAGAATTAATGCTTAAGTATTATAAATTAAACAAGAGAATTAATCCGAAATCAATAAAATAACATTTACATTACAACAACATTATGTTTTTATTTCAAACAAATTTTCTTAAACATTTTCATGATTAACTTATCATTATAATTAAAATCATTTTTCTTAAATTGTTTTAAAAAACAGTTTAATGTTTTTTGTTTCCATTTAAAGATTCCATATAAAAGGCAGTAATGACCACATGTATTGGAAAAATATCCTTGCAGTGGTTGTTTGTTAAATGTAAACTTAATCGAATTATTCCTTAATAATTTTACAAATTCTTTCTTCTGCGGATATTGACCATATGAATCAAAAAATTCTGCTGAATGTTTGCTATTAAAGTAAAAAGCAACCCAATGAGTTCCTGGTTGACTTGAAGAATCCGTATTTGCTATTATAAAAGCAGGATATTTCGAAATGACTTTAGGTAGCTTATCAGAGGGATAAACTCCTTTAAAAATTTTGTGTGTTTTTGAATGCTTAGAAAGCAAATGTTCGATTTGCAATGTATTCATTTTACAATAGAACACGAATATTTCGATGTTTATCAATATCAATCATTGAGTCATATTCACAGTACACCAGACAAGTAACTGCTTCGGTAAGAGGTTCAGAAAACCGTCCTTCAATTCTGATAGCACCTTGAGAAATTAAATTTGAGCATACAGTTGAATTGTGATGGTCTGCAGTTAAATCAAATGCTAATATAAAACAATTTTTATCAAACATTTCCTTTGTAATTTGTAAACCGCGATCATAATGTTTTATTCCACTTGATCTGAAAAGCATATTATATCCTCTAGAGCTTTGAACATTTTCAGAGTCCGTGAAATCAAACTCAAGAGCCTGCGATGGTACTTGCACTCCATTAACCAATAGATTGAAGCGTTGAATTTTAAAATGATTAAAATTAAAAGGATCCATTGTTCGATTTCCAGAATATGATATATTTTTTACCATGCAAAAAGCCAAAAAATTAGGAAGCTGTCCAATTACTGCGTTGTCAATTGATAATGTATTATTTCCAGGGTATATTGTAAATGATTTGACTTGAACTTTACTGTATGGATAAATGGCATTTTTAGTTTGTAAAACATGATGATGGGCCAATAAAATGCTTGGATTAACAGTTATGTGGTTCATGAATAGTTGTGCTTCCAATATCTTAAGATTTGATTCAGTTTCAGATTCCATTAAATAAAATGCTGTTTTTTCAATATTAAAAGTGATTCTCAAATCAACATTATTTATAAGCAGTTTTGATTGATTAAATATATCTCCATGAACTTTTCCGAATAGTTCAACCTTATTACTGTTTTGAAAAATATTTTTGAGTATAATGGATCCATCGGTATTAACATATCTCCCAGATAATAATTTACCATAATTAGGATAATAACCTTGAGTGGCTAGGTGACTTTCAGTGGCGTCACTACCATAGTTTAAAATCGTTTGTAAGTACGATCTCTAATGGTAGTTATTATCACTCTGAGATACCAATATATTATTTAAATATACCGACGAACTTCTGAAAATTGAATGCAAAATATTATTTACTACTCCAACATTGTTTCCTTCAATGTTGGTATTATCATTTTTTCTTAGTTGTACAACAAGTCTTAAGTAAACACTTGATAGGTCTCGATATGTTTCACCATTTCCTAAGCAAACGAATTCAATTGAAGAGGCACTGTCCAACGACGCAATTGGGTTGTATGAAACTTCTTCAGTTCTTAGAATAGAACTTTGTGTAGGATGAGGCTCAAACAGATCCAATTCGCTTTTCATACATTCAACATGGGTGCTCATTTTGATTTTGAGAAAATGTCTCTAATAGTTAATTTCTTTCTTGATTTTGTCCTTTTTGGTCGCGACTGCGTATGTTTGCGTCCTTGTTTAGATGTTAAATGAGATTGTTTTTTCCTAGACCTTCTCTTTTTATTCGTTTTACCTTCCCCATTTTGGAATCGCGTAAATTTATTAATCGCTTTATTAGACAGATTTTGCAATGCAATTTTGCTTTGTTCTTGGATAATGTTTCTTAGAGGTTTACGACCAAACTCATTTATTACAGCCTTTCCAGTCTCAGAAGCTTGATTTTTAATTGCGTTTATCCCCGAAAGGAATAATGGTTTTATGTAATTAAAAAGACCACTAAAAAAATTTCCAATTCCTCTACCTTGCTGGATAACTCTGGGTGTAACATATAGACTTCCTATATGACTTAAACCTCCTCCACACTGATTTAAATAATATTGTTGATAAGATTTCGTCATGATGGCTATTTATACTCTGAAGAAATTTGTATCTTTACAGTATTATTTATAGCATTTCTTTTCGTTTTCTAAAATGAAGAGTAACAAAAATTGGAGTTTGTGAAGATTCAAATGGTACTTTATATCCTTTTGAATCGGTAATTAAAATTGAAATTTCTTTTGGCGTCCATATTTCAATGGGATAGTATTCAATATTTTTGAATTGTATAAGTTGCTCCTTTCCATTATAATGTAATACTCGAAGACATCGAGGTCTTTTGTTTCCAACACATCTTGGTTTGATAATGTCGGTGTAAACAAAAATCTATCCGTTTTCAAAGGGTTCAGACTCCCCTGATTCATTTGCATATCTAAATGTTTCCCCATTTACTAAGCTAATCACGAATTCTGTCGTTTCTTCAGTTACAATAGAGGTGTTCTCAGGCATAGTTTTTATACATTTATTTAGATATAAGTCTGTAATTCCTACTTCCCATTCATCGTTCATGTTTTCAGGAATATTCACAATGTTTGTAAATGCACATTTAACGTTATCATGATATACATTTAACGAATCGTTACTGAGTAATGTAGCGAAAAACTCTGTTAAATATACCATTTTCAATGTTTAATTTTCTTTTTAGTTTATTAATTATAAGAAAGCCAATTAATTTTGTTTTTTCCAATTTGAACAGGGTTTCTGTTTCTAACAGATCTACTCAACTTTTCCCGTCCACTTACGTATTTTAAGTCTTGAAATGGATGAGGTTCACTTTTATACCTTTTAAGTTGTACTCTTAGTTTTTTTGCTTATCAGTAAGCTTAACCTTAGTCAGTGCTTGTTTTTTTGATGTGTGAGTGTCAAAAAATGAAGTATCCTCCTCAGCTTTACGTTTATTATTCTGTGAGCTGACAGATTTTTCGAACTTCATATCCTCATCATCACTTTCGATAGGTCGAGCAGGAAAGTCGTTGTCGATAGGGCGTTCATTTTTTGAAGAATCATGTTTTTTATTGTAGTGATTAGTTGTGTGGGGCTTAGAATCTATCCAAACTTACTCTTCTGGCGTTTGTATTCCAATGCTTTTGGGTGATGAAAGTGGTGTTTGCAGTCTAGCTCGTAAATCCATTGTCTTATTTCTTTTCTTATTTTGATAGTAACACAATTCTTGACGAATTTTTATCCATTTATTAAAGTCACTAGTTTTTTTATCATTTAAAATAGGTAAAAATGTTATATTAATTAAATCGTTTTCCTTTTCACTATTTAGCAATTTTTGATATGCATTAGGGTGCATTAAAATTACTTTGTTTAATTGATGCTTACTTTTAAGCATTGTTCAAAATTTTTCCAAAAATCCCCGAAAGCAATGAACTTATTAGAATTGGTAAAAATCCTCCTTTTTGGATGAGAACTTTTCGCTTGGAATTTATTGACCTTTTTGAACATGAAATAAAACTTAATGTATTTTTATACCTTTTTAGAGCATATAGTTGCGCTTTTGATATCTTATGATTTCCTTTTAATGTATTTAACACTATCTCCACTAATGCTTTTACCAACTCAATGTCACAATTACTTATTATTGCATTTCGAAGTTTATTATTTGCCCTTTTGAGCACATACAATAAATGTTTGTTCGCTCTCAGTCGATTTAGATTCTTTTTGTAAACCATTTTCATCTGCAAAGCAAACTGTATACACAGAATTAAAAATATCTGTTCGAAATCTAAGGAGATCATTTATTCCCTGAGTAAGATCAATAAGTAAATAACCATGGGGTTCATCAGTCACCTCCTTATATATTCTGAAGAGCTCGCGGGAATTTTCAGGATATATTTGTCTAGCTAAGCATTGAAACTGCAGTTTATCTCTAGGGTTTTTGAACGCCACGATGTATTTTGTATTTAATGAAATATCTCGAGTATGAGATGATTTATGAAATATATTTTCTGTAACTACTATTACAGATAAATTCCTATGATGTGATCCTTTCGTAAATAGTTCACATACATTTTTGTTAAATGCACCCATCATCAAATCATCTAGTATTAAAAGAATAGGTTCATTATTTTCATGTTAAATTTTTTCGGGAACTCCTTTATAGTATTCAATGTTATTGAAATTAGGTTTAGCATGCTCCTCTCCATAACACCAAAGTATTCGATCAATTGAAATGCTTAGCAAGTCATTCCTTTGGTTTATTAAATTTTCTAAAAACGTTGTTTTTCCAGACCCTGAAGGTCCACAAATTAGCATTGTAAAAGGATGAATAAATTGTTTAAACATTTTAGGCTTGGATTTTTGTTTACGTTTTATTTATAGATCATTTATAAATATTTTCTATATCACTTAAAATAATTTATTTAGGTTACTCCTGGTCGCGTTTTTTGTGACAGTCCTTTTCGAAATGAGTATCAGATCCACAATAATTGCAATAAACGACTTGTGTATCCTCTTTTGCGAGGATCATTTTCGAAAAAACGCTTAAAGTTATCCATTTTAAACAACTAGTTAATACAAGTGTTTTATATAAACTGATAAGCTAAACGTATGAGTCACCATTACAGTATACATCGTAGTTCGAATTTTCCAATATAAAAAAAAGCTTAAATAAATTATTTAAAGCACATCTAAGAGGAATTTTTTTGTGGATTCTACAGTTAGTAAAAAAATTCGGATATAGGGCCAGGCTTTTTCCTATATCGATATCAATAATGTTATTTGTTAAGTACTTTGATAAAAACTTTTTCTTAATTTCACCACGAACAATGACGGTGCTAAATCTGTTAAGTGGTGAAAGAATTTCCCCTAAACTTAAATATGATATTTCACCATCTGACCATTCCAGTCCATTCGTGGTTTGACGATGAATGTTTTGTTGTTTAATCATTTCATTGTCCAATTCATATAGATGATATGGAGGTTTGAAATGAAAGAAGTTTGGTGTTACTGTTCCGGCTTGCATAAAGGCCAATTCCTTAATAAAAAGTTGTTTATTATTTCCGAAGAGATATTGAAAATCCACTATAACGCTTGAATTTCTGTCGATTGTGTTCATGTTGGTTTGAGATTTATTAAGAAACTGAATGAGTCGGTGATATTTTTCGCCTTTATATACAACTCAATTCAGTAAGAGTTCTTAGTTTATCAAAAGCATTCAACCCTAATGGACACGCTTCAATCAAAGAGAATTCGGTCTACGAGAAAGAAACAGGACCACGAAGTTATTTTCGGACTTGAATATTATGTAGTACATAATTTAAAGCTAAAATGCGGGTTTTCAACTACAAGAAAATTCACTCCAATGATCTGGATGCAGCAAAGCAAAAACAATTTCGTTGGTTTAGATAAAGATGAATGGATGCAATTAATTACATACAAGGAATATATTCAATTAAAACTTGATCAGTACGAATTCTTGATGCCTGATACAATTATAGACCATCCTTTACTGACTTCTATTAAATGTAATTTTAGATTTCGGAAATCTGATAAGCAGTATGTTTTTATAATAAATCAGTTTGGAAACAAAATTGAATTTGATAGCGAGTCCTGGAGATCACTTTTAAGATTAGGAATTTTTTTCACCACATTTTTATGTTGGAATACGATACTTAAGCAACAAATTACATTCCTTTATTATAACAATATTATTCCTAAGTGCGCAGCCTTACAAAAATTTGATATTTAACTTTCAGATTTAGACGGTACCTATGATAGAAATGTGCAAATAGACTTAACTCGTTTATGCTTTGAAATTTCAAAGAAAATGTGTATTCAAATAAAACGCTATGTTCTTGAATATAAGCAATCACTTTTAAATAAGCAATCATCCAAAAATAAAAAACAATATTAAAAATGAGTAAGCAACAAGTTGTTAATGAAATACATAAACCTGCTAGAAAAAACTTTATTCGCCGAAAATTCGTTCAAAAGGGAATTAATGACACGTGGCAAATAGACTTAGTTGAAATGATACCTTATTATAAAGAAAATAAAGGATTTAGATATTTGCTGACAGTGATTGACACGTTCTCCAAGTATGCATATGCAGTTCCTGTGAAGTCTAAGACATCTTTAGATGTGTCATCAGCAATGAAGAAAATATTTAAAATATCTAGACATAAACCTAAAAATATTCAATCTGATCAAGGAAAGGAGTTTTTCAATAGTACCTTTGGGGAGTTAATGCAACTAAATAACATAAACCATTACCATACATATACACATCTTAAGGCCTCTATTTGTGAACGTTTTAATAGAACGTTAAAATATCGTATGTGGAAAATGTTTAGTATGCAGGGTAATCATGTCTGGATTCATAATTTGCAAGACTTAGTAAATGATTACAATAATTCATATCACCGAACCATAAAAATGAAACCTATAGATGTAAACAAACAAAATGAAGAGTTTATTTTAAAAACAGCTTATAATATTTGTAAGGTATTCCCTAAACACAAGTTTTCCATAGGTAAGCCTGTAAGAATAAGTAAATATAAAGGTATTTTTTCAAAGGGATATGAACCTAACTGGACAACTGAAGTTTTTAAAATTTTAAAAGTAAAGTCAACTAATCCTGTAACATATGAACTGGAGGACTATCAGGGGAATATTTTTAAAGGATCATTTTATGATCAAGAACTCCAAAAAGTGAAAGATGAAAATGCTTTTTTAGTGGAGAAAATAATCCGAAGAAAAAAGGATCAAGATTAAATGGTTGGGGTTTGATGAAACGCACAATTCATGGTTAGATAAAAAGTGTTTATTAAAATAATTAAACAAAAAATAGTTGTATCACATTTAATTTTTTTATTTTTTTAGCATTTACAATATAGTTTAAATTATATACAATTTCCAAATATATAATATTATGCTTATTTATACAATATTTTGTGTATGATTAATTGTATCTAAAATGTTTTTAATTTCATAGTGATTATGAGCTAATGTTGAAATATTATTAGGTAATATAAATCTTTTATCATCCTTATAATTTAAACTTATTTTATTTACAATTTCAGTATAAATTTTATGTCCTCTACTTCTAATAACTCTCTGTTCTCCATAATACGTTTTTTTATGTTTAATACATTCAATATAATGATCATGCGATAATCTCTTTACTACTGACTTTTTTACTCCTTTAACCTTTTTTATGTTATAGTCAGTACTATCATCTTTTGCTACTAAATAGGAGTATGCTTTCGCTTTTAAACCTGCAAACGAGGTCATTATTCGACCTGCATTCTCATCTTTCATTAAACCTAGTTCTTTGTTATTAGCGCAACTTATACCAAATCTGTTTGAATCTTGATAATTTGATGTATCAAAGCGACTAGGATTTTTTTTAATTAAATCATAAAAATCTTCGTCTGATGAGATAATAAATGAATCTGTATCCATATAGAGTATTTTTGATGAGGGACATTTTATAGAATGAAAATTATAGAAATAGTCATACATTAACCATTTTGACAGTTCTAATACACTAACTCCTATGTATATGGGCTTATCAAAAATAATTTTAGTTTTTGTTTCCTCAATGGCAGCTAAATTACCTGCAAAGATTTCAACACTGTGGAAATTATGTCTAGCTATTCGTTGTCTAAACCCTGCTGAATTCTGTCTTGACTGATAATGTTTTACTAAAGCAACCTCCCGACGCTTTTCTACATTTTCCATCGTTTTTCCATACACGGCATTAACCATTAATTTAAAAAAGTTTATTTCGAACTCATTCTTTGCTTTTTTTCTACGTGATGTATTTAGGTCAATATAAGGCTTTAGCCAACTGGACTGCTTAAAAGATAATATTCGAGATATTCTTTCTAAAATCATACCCTGCTCTATACATAACTGCAGTTGTTTTAGATGTATTATATAATTTTTTTTATCCGATAAATCAGCTATTAGTTTTGCCTGCTTTCCTCCAGGTGGAATTTTATTTTCGGGGCAGAATGGTAAACTATTATGTTTATTATGAATTTCCTTAGGATATTTTAGATCGATTTCTAAGATGTATCCTACATCACCGCATGCCGATATATTTGTAGCGTTGAATGAACAAATTTCCTCGTTAATTAAAAATGTAAAATTAGAATATGGTAGTGGCTGACTCATAGCCCAACCATATAAATTGTTGGCGTCAATATACGCTAGATAGTTTGTAGGCTCGCTAGACCTAAATTTGCTATTTAAATATTTATTGTTGGCTGTAGCTAAGCGTTGAGTACATTGGGTCAACCCTCCTCGAACTGCACTTTTTAAAAAATTATAAATATCAGG